>CM040982.1:14402331-14467080 GCA_022985145.1 Pangasius djambal
ACTGTAGTTTTTACACCTAGGTAACCTATGACCTAGGTGTAACACACTGTAAAGGCTGCACTCTACAGCAGTTTCTAATAAAATCTATCTATCTATCTATCTATCTATCTATCTATCTATATATATATATATATATATATATATATATATATATATATATATATATATATATATATATATATATATATATATATATATAAAATAATATTAGTGTCAATATGTTTCCTTTCCCCTTAGAAGTGCCATTTTTTTATTTTGTTTAGTTGCAAAACACATACTTTCAGTAATGCCTTATTTTATCATTAGCAAGTGCATTTCTAAAATGCTGTTTAACTTTTTTATTTATTTTTTTTTTTTATCATATGCAGAGCAGTTAGTCAAAGAGGACATGTTTAGGGTAAAAGAGTTTATTACAGATCTTTAACTACACCACACACTTCTAATGGAAAATAAAACAGTTACTAATAGTTTGTAGAAAACATGTTTCAACTTAAAATTCAAATAAAACATTTAAAATATAAAACAACATTAATGAGTTTAAGAATCAGTAAATGAAAGGGTCATGGACGTAGATTCTGTACAAGAATTAACAATCATTAAATACTGCACCGACTACACAGGCTGTTTTTGATATACAAAGACTTTATTCTGTGTTCTTTAAAATACTCTTTAGAAATAGGACTAGCCAGCTTTTTAAAATGTCCAAATTTCAATTTCATCTAAAAAAAATGTAATTCAATTAATTGACACAATATGTTCAAGTATATTTGTTTTTGGCACCAGGACTCCTCAATTAATTAATCACATTAAAGAAGAGAATTAGTTTCCTACACAAGTATGCTCTGCTTCTGAGCCCTTAGTAAATGCTTTTTGAGACTATATTAATTTGGCATTCAAGTACATACATATTTGGCACATGAGTGAATGCATGCTGAGTAATTATGTTTATATAATCAAATGATATGTTTCAGCCATTCAAATGTATCATAGAAAGAACATGTGTGTATGTATAAATATGGTTGCTACATATTTCATGAGAATCTTAGCTAATCCTTTCCCTTGTTCCTTTAATACTATGGGTTTCTGTTTATATTATTTTGAATGATATAATTGTGAAATGTGATTCCAACTAAAATGAGCTTCAAATAGACAAATTAACTAAAAGTAATAACTTAAGAGGGACTTTAAGGTCAATAACAGTATTACAGAAAGTGTAATTAATTTAATTCTCCAATAGACTTTTTTTTAATGAAACTCTACAACTGGCTAATGGGCTTTACTACCTAACTACGATGTACTATGCCATGCACAGTCTGGGGAATAACTAAAAACCTGAGAATAATGATTAGAAACTTTGAGATTACGCAGCATGATGCTAAGTGAATAGCAATACAGAGTACCAGACAATAGGTTTAGATAAACCTGCCCATTTATATTTTCAATAGTGAAAGCATCAGAACTATGAAGTAAGTGGAAAAAGTTTTTATATTAGTATTATATTTTAGACTCTTCAAAATACAGTGATTATTGCTTTGCACATGCTTGGGAGCCAGCTTCATGAGCCACTTGGAACGTTTAACAGCCTTGAGGAATTTTCCAAATATGCTGACGACTTATTGGCTGCTTTTCCTCATTTCCAAATGAACACTATTTGTTAGACATAGATTCACTCTCCGCTCTAATACTGTTCAGGATTGGGGAGGGAACGGAGAAGGGAGAACGCTACAGGATGAAGGAAGGAAGTCCAGAGCCGTGCTGTGTGTTACTACCAACCCTCTACCTCTACAACAAATGGTGCTTTGACCTCGATCTTCCCACTGTTCACTATAACACACTCTGTGTAGGGCATATTTCTGTCGTTTGTGTCCTGGAGCTCAATGGTGTGAACAACAGTCTGGAGAGTGGGAAAGAGAGAGACACATATTTGCTATTTTTAACAAATAATGACTGATACATCCAGCCTACATAATTTCTATTATTATTATTATTATTATATCAGCAATGATTGTTAATAGTTAATTTTATTTTCCTTATATTAACAAACAATTAGTGGGTCAAGAACTGTAAAGTTAATCATCTTTGGAGTCTAAAAACAGCACTCAGACATACCATGCCTTCCAAGACTTTGCCAAAGACGACATGCTTGCCATCCAGCCAGGGAGCCCGTGCTAACGTGATGAAGAACTGTGAGCCATTGGTGTCCGGGCCTGCATTAGCCATGCTGACCCAGCCTGTGCCCTGGTGCTTTAGCTTAAAGTTCTCATCTGCAAATGTCTTTCCGTAGATGCTTTTACCTATAATGCAGATAACAATTACGAGAGATTTAAAGCTCCGTGCAATAATTAATTTGGGATTTGACCTTAACTACCTAGGAATGGCGCTTGAATTAGAGTAAAACTTCACCTCCTGTTCCATCTCCAGCTGTGAAGTCCCCTCCCTGAATCATAAAGTCCTTGATGACGCGATGGAACTTGCTTCCTTTGTAACCGTATCCTTTCTATAAAGAGAAAGTGAAAGATGGACATATGACTGAAAGCTTGCATACTGCAAGCTACTGTTATTTAGACAGAAATTCTTTTCTTAATGACACTATAATGAAGATCTCATGCGTTAAAGACTGATAATTAATATATAGTCTCTGACAAAAACTACCTCCCCAGAAGCAAGAGTAACAAAGTTCTTCACAGTCAGAGGCACAACCTCTCCGAAAAGCCCGATCACAATCCTGCCAACCTCATGGCCTCCTACGGTGATGTCAAAAAATACCTGCAACATGAAGCACAGTAAAAGAGGGGAGAAGTTGCTTTAAAAAAAAAAAAAAGCAACATAAATCCTTCATGTGTTTTTTTTTTTTTTTTCAGTCACAAACGCGTGAAGGTTTTATGAAGTTGCATTATTTTAACTAGGTCTTGCCTTGACATTCACAAGGCTGATAAGAATGATGTACCTGTAAGAAAGAGCAGATGTGCAGATTTCCATATTAGATATGATCAAGCAGTGTGCCACCTTGGCTCTCACACTCTGCTTTGACATGATGTGATTTTACACGTGGGATGTGATTGTACATGTAGACGTGTCACTGCTACCTTCTGCTGCACCAAATCAGCAGCAGTCAGAGCCTCCACACGTTCAGGCTCGAGTAATGAGTCAAGCTGCAGCCGTTCCATGTGCTATTATAATGCTAGCTTGTAGCTTCTAATATACATTAATAATAAGAATAATTAATAATAAGTATTTGTGCATTTCAAAGATGCACTCCAAGCTCAAATGCGGTCCAGCACAGCGTTTTCAACACCACTTTTTAACGAAGAAGAAGAAGAAGAAGAAGAAGAAGAAGGAGGAGGAGGAGACAACACCTTAAACCAGAAACACATCAACAAACTACGCTAAGGTTAACTCCTGAGTAGGATGCAGTGCCGCATTAACGTCGGCGTTTCGGGAAACGTCAACAAGAGGACGTCACTCACCTTATCCGTTACTTTCGGACCCACTTTTGCTTTGGAATAAACCACAGTTCCTAAAAATGGCAAATAAAAAAGTAATTTCACGCACAAATTTCCCCATTGCATTGCTGAATATGGCTCTCTGGGCGACGTGGTCTGGTAGCGGGAATCTGGGATTTGACGTTTACTTCCGGTATCGATACCCCTCCTCCTGGAGGATGCGTCATATCTGGAGGACTGGAATTAAGGTTGTATGAAAGAAAGAAAAAAAAAAGCGCTAGTACTTAATTCGTCCAGCAGTCTGGGTTGTTGTTAAGGTAGGCCACGTCCTCGCAGGCAGTTCCACTGTGAGGTATTGTGGAAATAAATTCTTAGAATAGAGGGGAAATTCTGATACACTACACGGCCAAACACCTGACCATCATATCTGTATGTACTTTTTGAACATCCCATTCCAGATTTAGTCCCCCTTTGCTGTTATAATAGCCTTTACTCTTCTGGGAAGGCTTTCCACTAGATTTTGGTTGTGGGGATTTGTTCATTCAGCCACAAGAGCATTAGTAAGATAGGGCACTGATGTCGGGTGAGGAGGCCTGGGGTGTAGTCGCCGTTCCAGTTCAACCCAGAGGTGATCAGTGGGGTTGAGGTTAGGGCTCTGTTCAGGCCACTCAAGTTCTTCCACTCCAACTTTGGCACACCATGTCTACATGGAGCTCGCTTTGTGCACAGGGGCACAGTCATGCTGGAACAGGTTTGGGCCCTTTAGTTGCAGTGAAGGGAAATTGTAATGCTACAGCATATAAGGACATCATACACAATTATCTGCTTAAAACTTTGTGGCACCAGTTTGGGGAAGGCCCAGATATGGGTGTAGTGGTCAGGTGCCCACAAACTTTTGGCCATATGGTGTATATTGGGACACTTTTTGAATTTCCACCTTGTCTAAGCTTTCATGCCATTACTAAAACAAATACCCCAACACAAGATACATCACTGAGTCCTCAGTGATGACTATCTACACGTGAAGGAAAAAATGTTTCTATTCATATTATATTCATATATGAAGAAGCATAGCTTACCCTTTTTATCTGAAAACCATTTTAATGACATGCTTGGCATGTTGGGACAGCTTGTTTGGTAGCTTGGCATACATTTTCACTGGTTTAGGCTTTTACTTTATAAACATGTTTATTTGTAGCATACTTATTCATGGAAACAGTAAATCAACTTTCAATAAGAAGAAAATCTTCTCCAAATTCATCATCGCCATATTCTTATATTGTTTGAACAGAGTAGACTAAGTAAAAATTGCTGCATATTAAGTGGCCTTAGTGACATTATATAATTTACTTCTAAATCAAAACTTCTCTCTAAAAACACAGTATACAACATGAGGACTTTATGACGAAGTTCTACTTGCCCAAATACTTTTGCCTTATATTTACCGTGGTTCCTGTGTTTCTGGTTCATTCGCTACAGTCATAATTGTGGTATTTTATAGTCAGGGTCTGCAAGACTCCTTAAGATGAATGGCAAAAGCAGTTCATTGGAGACTTAAGAACACTTGCAAAGCCCCTTCTAGCAAGCTGGAGAAAGGCTTCAAACTGTGTGCTGCATCATAAATACACTACTATGAAGATAAGAAAATGCCTATTAACAGAAACGAACACCCAAGCTAACGTCAGCCTACACAGTTGACAGCAAAGTAGATTTTGCTGTGGGGGTCTCTTTAGTTGAAACTGCATACCAACCATAATATTAGTTTCTAGACACATACGTTAAATTATTATGTGTGATTTTCTTTGACAATTTATCGTGTGAGTATGTCTTTTTTTGTACCACGATAACCCATACACTATAAAGGTAAATATTGCTAATGCATGTTAGCCATGCAAACAAATATGTTTAGTAATACATTTTAATAATAATAATTGGATACAATGATTCTTCTTAGGGGTTTTTATTATCCAGCCTTTCTCTACCCCACAGGTCTGTGGTGTTTGAATACTTACTAATATTCTTAAGTACCTTATGGTGGACATTTTGTTACGAAAGACAAACAGTACTGACAAATGTAAACAGCGCTACCGGAAACTCGAGAACCTAACAAATTTCAAAATGGAAATGCATCATAGCCCTGAGTGCAAGTAGCCTATAGGCCTTTACTTCCGTATTATGAATAAAGTAGTGTATATAATAGTACTTCAGAACTGAGATAGTGAACAATGGCAGCAAATTCAGACTGAAATCACTGTTGATTGTATTTTAAGAGGCAGCACTTACATCTGTAGGTAGCATATCAAAATACTACTCAAAAACCACTGGCTGTAAATGCCTAAAACATGGGGCTTGATTTGAATGGACAGATCAAATATCTGTTGTCCAGCGAAAAGATTTAGAACAGCAGTGTTCATAGGACAAGCTACGCAGCTGTTCCTTCTCCAGGCAAGCTAGCTATATACATTTGTCCCAGACACACTGCTGTCTTTTCTATACTGGTTTTCGATGCTTTGAAAAGCTAGCTACAGACATAGGTCCTGCCTCTTAAAATGCTGACACACATCCTAGTGAATAGCACAAAGCCATTTCTTTCTCGTAAGCACAGTGGGTGGTACCAAGCATTCAAGTACGAATGCTTGAATTATTTGTGCATTTAGGGGTGCTGAAGTGATTGTGAGCTGTATTTTCTGTTAGCGAATGGCTCAGTGCAACACGCTGTAGACAAGGTAACCACTTTTTCACTCTTTAATTGATTTTAATTGATTAGGTCTACTGTAGACTAACGGTAATAGCACAAGCCTAATCAATATGTGTGTTTGATAATTTGGGACATCTTGAAAATGATTCATTTATACTGTAAATGCATGCACATGATTTGAACTAACTTGATATGATGCTTGTTTTGTAAGTGCATCTTATGTACATCAGTAGATATGAAAAGCCTACACACCCCTGTTAAAAGTGCAGGTTTTTGTGATGTAAAAAAAACCCCAAAATAAATGATCTCATATGCTTTTCCACCCTTAATGTGATATAGAAACCAACAGAATTCAAGTGAAAAACAAATAGAAACATTTTAGGGGAAGATAAAGATAAAGAAAAAACGTTTTTCTAACCTGGGTGCATAAATGTGCACACCCCTTAATTAATAAGTTGTTAAAGCACTTTTTGCTTGTAAAACAGCACTCAGCCTTTTTGGGTAAGAGCCAAACTTACCAACTTAGCACATCTGGATTGGCAATTTTATTCCACTCTTCCTTGCCAAAAAGCTCCAGGTCTATACAAATTGCAATGGGATCTACTGTGCACAGCCTGCTTCAAGTCATTGCACAGGTTTTTGATAGGATGGTGATCTGACTGGGCCATTACAAAACATTGATCTTCTTCTTCTGAAGCTATTTCTTTGTTGACTTGGATTTGTGCTTTGGGTCATTATAGTGCTGGACCGTGATTTTTTTCATCTTTTTTCATCTTCAGCTGTCTAACAGAGGCCTGCACATTTTGTACAAAAATACACTGTATGGCCAAACGTATGTGGACACCTGGCCTTCACATCCACATGTGGGCCTTCACCAATCTGTGACCACATAGTTGGAATTGTCTAGAATGTCATTGTATTCTGTAGCATTAAGATATTAATTTACTGGAACTAAGAGGCCCAAACATGTCCACAACAATACCCCTGTGCACAAAGTGAGTGGCCTGCACAGAGCCCTGAACTCAACCCCAGTGATCACTTTTGGGATGAACTGGAATGCTGACTCACCCAGGCCTCCTCACCCAACAACAGTGCTTAACGTCACTAAAACTTCACTAATGCTCTTGTGGCTGAATGAGCAAATCGCCATTGCTATGTTCCAACATCTAATGGAAAGCCTTCCCAGATGAGCAAAGTTTATTATAACAGCAAAGGAGTACTAATGCTGTACAACAAGCATGGGAAGACCATGGCTTCAGCAGTAGGACGAAACCATGCAGGTGTCAAAAATAAAAATAAAAAATCCTACAGAAACAGCTGATCTTTATTTGGGGTTAATCTGAGTCACTTCATTGATGACAGGTGTATGATAATTACTTTTGAATGTCAATTTGAATGTGCCTGTGCTCAGAATGTTAATTCTGAGCACAGTCACATTCCCCATTATGAAAGAGTGGGCAAACTTATGCAAAAAAAAAAAAAAAAAGCCATTATATGTAGCCTTTTTCCTACCCCAAGATTTTTGGTGTCATTATCCACTTATATGATCTCACATGAATTAAGTAAAGTTATTTCTATCAAGCAGTTCCAAATACGTTTTGACTTTCACTTATCAAACCAGAAAATGAATGCTGCTCATTTAAACTCTCCCAATACCTGATGTCCCAATATAACTGAATTCACCCTATTGTTAAGTTCTTCTTTTACATACAAACCTCTTTATCCATTAAGCAATTATTTTATCAGCCATTTATCTGATTATGTTAACTGTTTTATCCTCTGATATGTGATAACTGTCTACATATGTGTGTATGTGTGTAATTCCAACAGTATGGTCGATCAAGCATTTGTATTGTAATAGACAATACAGTCTAATATTTAAATTAATAATTTTAATATTAGTAAATTAATCAGACCTACACAGAACCTAGCTTTAACACCTAAAATGATTCTCTACTGTGAATTACTCAGAGTGAACAGGTTTCTTCTGAATGTAGGTTATATGTGTGGGCTCGATTTGGTGTGTATACATAATAATGTGAAAGGATTATTAAAGATGATGGTTACAAACAGTATAAATCAAGTCCCTGTCTATAATAGGAGTAGAATGAATTTTAAATGCTAGCAGGACTCAAAATGATGACATTTAGGCTTAGCAGTTAGTTTAGCAATAAAAGTAATTTTAATGAACCCCTACACAACCTACTTTAGCATTAAATTTCAAGTATTTTCTTGTTAATCCAAAAAAAAAAAAAAACTGCATGACGTTTTCACAGCATTGGCTTATTGGTTTTCCTTCTTAGTTCGTCATTGAAAAGCATAGTTACTGCTTGTCCTCCTACTTCAGTTTTCTACTCAGATATTATAAGCTGACATTAAACATTTTATCATTAGGAGCATCAGTGACTAGTAATGTTGGCACTGCGACTAAGACTACACAGTAAAGAGAACTAAAGCACTAGAATTTTGTCATGTTGTTGAAAGCAACGGATTGATGGATTCATTTAATTTTTATATTGTGTTTTATTTAGCCTCTGGTTGGCTGTGGTCCAGAGTAGGCTTGGGACGATTGATGATAATTTCGGGAATCGTTAATAGATTCCAACTATCATAATGACTATCAAGTTGGATGATTTAAATGTCTTTTGGAAAACATTGTGTCTTGCATTGTATCTCATAATGTTTCCTCTTAGCCTCTCGTGTAGTCCTATACAAACCTTAATAGCTTTAACTTCGGAGCAGGGCAACAAAACAGGGTGTTGTTTATCAGGGTTATGTCTCATTATGAGATTTCAATGAGTATCTCCACAGCTGTTCAACACAGTGCATGTAATCACAGTTTATATAATTTTGTTCAAATCTGATAATGAGCTCAGTTATAGCTAATAACTCATTAGGTTTATTTACATTCCCGACTTACGTTTTGCAAGCAATGCCAACCCTATTAACGGGTAATTAATTTAAAACAAACTGACTAAATGCTAATGCCAACACCAAGCAGCTACAGCCCACTTGTAACCAGCTTCCAGTTTTTTTTTCACTGTAATGATGTAATGTGTACATGACACATCTTATATACTATGTTTGTCCATGGCCCTCTCCTTTCCTCCTTCAGCGGCCTACCCCCCCTCCAAAGCCAGAGGCAATACTATTGTCAATGTGCAATAGTAAGGGGGCATGATAGGATGATGGCATATTGCACACAATCTCACAAGCCTAGTTCAGAGTTTTCTTGTAATAGTTGGGTGTGGATTTAAAGCGTGGTGCTGGTGTTAGTGTCTGGTTTAAATACAATCTTAGAATAGAAAGTTTCACCAATCCTGCCCACAGTATTTTATAATGACCTAAGTTGGTACTGTTTCTCAAAATATAAGCAAATAATTAGTTTAACCACAGCAACCCTGACCAGAATAAAGCATTTACTAAAGATGAATAAATGCAGTGAATGCATTGCGCAGTGCTGCGTGAGCAACCCGTGAGGTCCAATGCGCTTCTCTGTTAATTAACCTGCCTTTCTTTTTCCCATGAGCTTCATATCTGATTATCCTCTCCTGCTTGCATGAAAGTAAAATTGCCCAGTCCTGATGTATGCCGTTTCATGTCTTTCCTGCATTACAGATGAGCAGTTGGTCTGAGGAACGAATGGCCATTGCCTAGTCTAAATAGTACTGTATGTCATATACTGGACATGTTGTGCATGTTTACATTCATGAAAAGCTGCAAGATCAATCTATTGATTTACAAATTTGGGTGATATGACCTTGGGCAGAAATCACTGGTACACCCACATGGATACCCTAGAGTCATGTGGCCAACAATGTTGCAGGACAAGCTTATAGAGCATACAGTTCTCTCACTTTTTTTTCAGAGACACCCGTTTCAGTTTGGCATCTTATATGAGTTTGTAAGGAAATGCCTTAAAGGACTCCAGCACAAGGGGGAAATTCCACACCAGGCTCTTTGGGACTCATGGTGGATGGGGACACCTCTCCCTGTTATAATAATTTTATGAGCTCATGGAGAGATGCCATCCATGGTGCTGTGATGTGCTGCAATGGCCACCACATAAACATTTATTGTAGAAAGTGGCTTTCCAATGATAACAAGTTAGTATTTTGGGAATTGTGCAATGTACCTGTTCAAGTCAATGATATGCACATCATCAGAACAAATTCCACCTAAGGACATACAAGGACTGTGTAATAGGGATTCTTGCATTCAGGAGTGTTTTGTGGTCTGCTAGGGCACAGTCCTCAGTTGGCAATTCATACAGAGAGAAAGAAGAGACCTGGCTGGGGGTGCCAAATCCATTTGAGACAGCAGATCTTCTTGGGGAAGAAGATACCAGGATGTTCCAACCACTAACAGCATCAAGGTCTTACCAGCCATATCAGAGCAATGAGGAGGACTCTGTGGCATAGTTGCTGAATTTTGTGCAACATGGTAAGAATCAGTGGTTTTTTCCCAGCGAGGGAGAACCCCAACTGACAATGTGTTGACTTGGCATCAGCAAAGAGGTCCATCTGTGCTTTGCCAAACCTTTCCTGGATCTGGGACACCATTTCTGGGTGCAGATGCCACTCTCTTGGTACAGCATGTTCCAGGAGCACAATGGACAGCGTGGCTGCTGCACTAATTGCTTTTAGTGAGGCTAACCAAGAATGGGCTCACCACAGCAGCTTACGTGCAATGTAGAGAGAGCCATCTGACCTAATTCCACCCTGATGATTGATATATCTGAGTGGACCAACACATGGCAACATCTCAGAACCAAGGTCCAGATCCACTGGCCTCAATTTCAGCTGCTTAGTGTGTTCTGATCACACACCAGGTGGTCACATGTGGGCTTCCCAGCCAGTAAAGGAAACATCCCTATTGATGAAAAGCATCCCTGCAGCATGATACTTCCACCACCATGCTTCACTCTGGGGATGGTGTTGAGCAGTGTTAAGTTTCTGCCTAAGGTGGTACGTTGTGCCAAGGCCAAAAAAGTCTGTTTTGGTCTCTTCAGACCAATGAACTTTTTTCCACAATAGATCTCCAACTGGGATTTCGTATGGCTTTTTAAATTTTTTTCAATAATGGCTTTCTTCTTGCCACACTTCCATAAAGCCTAGCTATCTATTAGGAGTGTCTGGTCTATAGGTGTACTATGAACAGTGGGGCTCAGTGGTTAAAGGGTCTGGGTTGCTGATCAGAAGTTTTGTGGTTCAAGCCTCAGCAGAGCCAAGCTGTCATTGTTGGGCCTTTTCTGCTCCAGAAGCATCATATCATGGCTGACCCTGTGCTCAACCTAACAAGCTGTTAAATGCAAAGAAAGAAGTTCACTGTACTGTAATGTATAGGTGGCAAATAAAGGCTGCTGCTACGTCTTCAAACAGCTTCTCCCATCTGAGCTGTGGATCTTGGCAGAGTTACCTTTGGCATCTTGGTTGCTTCTTTAATAACTTCCTTACATAGTCACAGACTTTTGGTGGATGGCTTGCTCTAAGAGAACCACAGTTGTGTCATATCCTTTACATTTTTTCATTAATAATGACATTCACAGATTTGGGATTTTTTCTTGTAACCAAGCCCTGACTAATACTTCTCCAGAGCCGTGTGCCAGAATGGTTTTGATAGCTTTGATAGTTCTTCATGACGCTATTATAAAGCATGTGTTCTATACAGGTATTATATAACCGAGAGTGACTGAATGAATGGGATTCCCACCAGTATGTGGACAATAGCTGTGTGTCCATATACATGTGAACACATTTAGGATTTTATACGTCTTTACACGTCTTTACAAATGCCTCTGGAACCATTTTTCTTTTTGCTTTTATATGGTGTAGGAACTATTAGGGAGGCTGTACTAAACATCAGTGACTGGTCAAACTCAAGTTTCAACTGATCCCCAACCCTTTTATGCTCCTCTTAAAATCCTGTTGTTTAGTTAACAAGCAATTACTAGTAATTGTTTTATAACAAGTTGTTTCTTTATCTATTCTGCCAAGTGAGAGATGTTTCAAGAGTATTTTGTGGCATTTTGCTCACGCCAACTGCAAGAAACTGTACTTTGTGTTGCAGCCAGTGTAAAACACTACATTCATGCTAACATTATGCCAAAAAGCTAAATATCTTTGACAATGCAACTTCAGTTTTAACGTCTTTTATGTTTGCTCTCTGTTTGCTGCATGCTGAAATTATATATCTGTCACCCAGTTTGCATCACCCCCTTTTTTATTTTATATAATGGTCATATTTCCTGTGGTGTGGTAGAAATGCAAAAAAAAAGGAACAATAAAAGGGACTTGTGCAGTACTTGTTCAAGGCGGTTCTGGAGCCCTTTAATTACTCAAAAGGTTCAGAAACCTGGCTGGAAATGTGGCTTTTGGCCTGTAGTGCTAATTAGCAGCCCCTTGTGGAGAACTTTCAGCTCACTAAACATGAGTGAGGTAGAGCGTGAGTGAATTACAAGTGCGGTCCATGCTTCACATGACAACTGCCAGCTTTCCCTTTGTGGTTAGTCTTACCGTACTCAAAAACAAAAACAAACAAAATAAAAAAGAGCTGCAAACAGCACAATGATGTTGGGATTAGCATAAATTCTAGAATGATTCAATTTCATGACTCTTGGTTCTCCAACTTCCTAAAAGGAGACTCAAAATCATTTTCAGCTTACTAAACTTCTCACCTGTATTTGGCAAAGCACAGACTGGTAGGGAATGACATTTTCAGACAATGTTAGGAGTCAAATGTTTAGAGATATATATGGACAGCATATTTGGAAAGAGGTTTTAGCTTAAAATATTGTGCTTACTTTAGTATATAGTTGATAGAACTAATGTTCATTTTCATTGGGTTCACCTGAAATCAATGACATCAATGACATTCATTGATTTCATAGGGTTCACCTGAAAGGGTTGCTCAAAATGAACAAATCTTTCAAAAAAAAAAAAAAAAATTGCCCATAGCATTTCCTTTTAACAGACTGTTGGGCTCGAATGCAGCTTCTAATATATGTTACACACTACTGATGTGCTTGTAGAATGTAACATGTAAAATGCTTGCCCTAACCACGTCTCACCATCACACGCTTCCATTTAATACCTATTGATTTTTCAATCAGATCTCAGGCAAATGTAGGCTACAAGCTTCATTAAGCTCTCATTCCAGGTACAACCTAAGACATAAACAATTCCCGAAAAGTACTGTCATCTTAAATTAAAATCAAAGCGACTGCTCTGCTGCCTGATTTTTCAGCATTCACTTCTAAGCATCTCCCACCCCTCCATCCAGGAATATCTCTTGGCTTTGCTCACTGTTCCACCTACTGACATTTATGCTGTTCATTTAATGACCTTTTGTAGGATGTACACAAGTCTCACCAGTAAGGTCTGTTCTGTTCAGTGCTTTCAATAACTATGATCAGTTACACACTCAGTGGTTAAGGTCTGGTACGAGTGACCTGTATATTGTAAGTTCACGTCCCAGGTCTGTCAGAGAGCGACCCACTATGCTCGAATATTCTACGATGTTTGGGATAAAAGCATCTATTGGATTATTAGTGTGTTCTGTTGCAGGGCTCTTCTTTCACTGTGTAAAATTAGGAATAAAACTACAGATTTGCAAGGCCTTCTTTTGATTTCATTAAACTGTCACCAAGTAAAACACTGCTTTAGAATGTTTGTGGTGGTAGGATGTAGACTTGCATCATGTTCCGTGGCCTATTTTGGATTCCTGCTTTGGGCTATTAAACTTCATATTGTTCTGTACAAAACATAGAAGAATGCCACAAACCTTTCAGTAGAAACACTTTCTTAGAGTAGGATCAACATTTTTTTTTTTACGTATATTGGAGGCTGGTGTAACTGTAGACCAGTTCAACACTCGAGAGTTTATTTATTGCTGATGATTTTGCTGCACTGAATCTTTTCACACCTGAAATGAACCTTCCTGAAATAAAGGCATTTCTAGCCAAGTCATATGCTCTCGTAAAACTGCAGAAAGATTACCTTTAGTTAGGGGTTCTATTCAAATGCTCCATGTGAATGTTAATTTTAATATTGTAATATGTAAAAAAAAAAAAATTAATGGTTGCGATAATCACTGAAAGAGAGATAAAATGTTTTATGTGCTTCTATTAAATTGCAAAACGTTAAAAAAGTAATGGATTTCTATCATCTCATGTTTAACTTTTTCTACCAAGGTGATTTTGTGCGCTTTGGTAGCATTGTCTGCTGAAGTGTTTGAAGAGGCATGGAGAGTATTCCAAAACTCCCTCACTAATTCATTCATTCATTATTTTATTTTCCTATCTATCTATCTATCTATCTATCTATCTATCTATCTATCTATCTATCTATCTATCTATCTATCTATCTATCTATCTATCTATCTATCTATCTATCTATCACTCTTGATATTCTTTATATTTAATCATTTGACACATTTCTAAGCAATTAAATTGCCCTTGCTTTTCTTTACATGAAAGCATTTCTAGACCTATTACATTTCTAAGCAATTAAAATTCAAACTAAAATCAATAATGCAATAATTATGCAATAATTATGCATTCATGTTACTCAGGACAATACCCGCTATAAGTGCTTTTTTTTTTTTCTTCCTTGGTTAAAAACTAATCTCTAGGCATTGGTGAACTCAGAACATTTTTCAGTGGTCACCTACAAAGCCAGCGAGATAGAAAATCAAATGAATACTGTATTATGTGATATTGCACACGTGTTTAAAAGTCAGTAACCTATAAAAAGACGACCAGCAGCTCCTGTCTAAATATACATCTATGTTAATGAATTATATTCGCTAACATGGCGTGACCTTAAAAACCATAAGATGAGACACTGGGGGCACAGGGAGAGGTGGCTGAATTCTTTATCGGACTCCTGTCACAGAGGGCCGCTCATTTGTCTTTCAGACATCAGGCGAATTAATTAACAAGAAATGCACACGTCCTAATTGAATGCCAAGCAGAGGTGGCGCCTTGGAAATGAACGCAGCGCTTGTTCAGGCGCCCTCGCGTCAAAGCTTATGTTAATATACAAATTAACCAGAGTTCATATGCTCCGTTTAGCCTTAATAATTCGTTATTCAGCCAAGAAAATGACACATTTCAGCAGTTAATGTATCGATCCCCTGTCCCCTCTCGAGTGCACTTTATTTCACCAGTCATTTATCAACAACACCAACACCCTGAAAAATGCGCAACAGTACGCAGGACCCAGTGCGCTGTCATGTGCAGCGTAAAGCCTGATTACTGTAAAATGATCTAAGACCCGAAAGCAGCTAACTGTACCGTAGCAGGTGGAGAGGCCATGCCCATATCATGAGAGCATCAAGCAATAATAATAATAATAATAATAATAATAATAATAATAATAATAATAATAATGATAATAATAATAATAATTCAGTGTAATGTCAGTATAAACATTTTTCAAAATTTGCAAATAAGCCTCATTGGACTTGATTTTTTTATGACGTGGGCGTGACCTCAAATGTTTTGTTACTAACGAACGTTCTAGGTTATTAGTCTCGTGTGTGTGTGTGTGTGTGTGTAAATTGAAAATTTCTGTGCTTTATTATTATTCGCATTCTTTTGCAGAGAACTGCACTTGCAGACGTAAATTCATTTTCAGACGATTATGTTTTTGTTTGGGTTTCGTTATCAATCTACAGAGACCTCAGCATGATGAATGACCCTGTCAGAATGACGCCAGTCCAAACATTTTACCACCCCTCTGGAGTGAAATCGTGTAAAATGCCCTGCGTGTAGACATGTAGAGCCTATCCAAACAGCTGGAACTTTCTCCAGCGTCTCGGAGAGTCTGGGGAGCGAGTCGGCTGGACAGCGAGGCGCACAAACAGCACGGTGCGCTTCGTTATCGCTACGCACTCGAATCGGATCGGAGCCAAACAGAGAGGAAATTTCGGGCTTTGCCTTGTGTATTAATGAACATAACAATCCGAGTCCTCTTCATCAGCCCACCCAACTTCCCAAAATAACTTTGCTTAAGAAACGACCTCTCTCTCTGTTCATTCAGGCCCCAGTGACAGGAAAGCTAAATCCCAGACTGAAAGCATTAATTTACAGATCACAGCTGCTCCTTCTTAGAGCAGTACACTCACAGGGTCCGGCTGCGGGTGTATAGGGCCTACTGAAGCGAATACTTTTACTAAGACGTGTTGCGTTCGTTTCTCGTGCCAGCTCGACCCCCCTTCTGTCCCTCTGCCCCGATCTCGCGTCCAGCCCACGTGCTCCGCCACAGCAGAAGGAGGGCAGAGGGAGAGAGAGAGAGAGAGGGGGAGAGAGAGTGAGAGAGAGAGAGAGAGAGAGAGAGAGAGGAAGAGATGACGGCTTCTCTTTTCTCCATCCACAGACTTCACCAAGTGTCTCGGCGCTCAGGAGCGTTATGGTGTGACCGTCCGGGACTCGCAGTTGACAGTGGTCGGCTCTGACAGACTCGCTTGGGCTAAGAAGGTGAGTGTTGTGCTGTTACATCTCTGCGTGGTTTGGAAGGAACGGGGAGATCTGATTTCTGACTCAGGAGATGCGTACAGTTCAGAAGCACCCTAGAAGTCTGAAAAGCATAGCTTCATCAAACCCACTCTGGATAGCTTTTTTTTTTTTTTCTTTTTTTTTTTTTTTAAAGCTCAATAAGTTGTGTGTGTTTTTTTTCTTCTGTAAAAATCGTTGTGAACTAACATAGATTGTATACCTACTGTAGTGTTTATGTTAGCACATTTCTTTTAAGTGGAAAGTTAGGAGATTTTACTAACTAACCTGCAGCTGGTAGGTAAATATATGGACGTGATTAAACAGGCGTACAAAATCTCATCAGCACTGGTATTTTTTTTATTGTGTAGTTGCAGTTGGAAATGCTGAAGCCGGGGGATCAGAGCGGTTCTGCTTTCCTCAAAGTGGATCCGACTTACCTTCAGCACTGGCAGCAGCTTTTCCCGCAGAGTCAGCTGAAGAACTGCGCAATTCCGCAAATCCCGGCGCCCGATCGAGCGCCTGTAGCAGCGGAAAGCCTGCGCCAGAGAAGCGGGTTAATTTCCTCCACCAGCGCCTCGGCCGCTTTAACGCCGTCCTCGAGCTCGTCGTGCGCTCCTGCCGTGTCCGCGCTCGCGGGCTTGACGCAGCTCTCCGCGCCGCAGCTCGCGCTGTTCGGACACTCTCTCTGTACCGAGGTCGCAGCGGCCGAAAACAGCGGCGCGTCTCAGTCCAAGGAACTTTGCCTGCAGTCCAACTTTAACGACAAAGCGTCCCGGTTGAAGCTGACCTCAGAGGAACTGGACTACTATCTATACGGACAGCAGAGGATGGAGATTATCCCACTGAACAATCACACCAGTGATCTCAATAACCGTACGTACATTTTCAGATACATTGCCAAGATTATAGGGGCCGCTTGATCGTGTCCCACACTGCACACACTGCACACACAAACACTCACACGCGCCTGATATTTACCCAGAGATCAATGACGTTCAAAGCCCCAACAAACAGCAATATTATATCCAGTAAAATACACAGCAAAAACTCCAGTGCTGTGATCTCCAGATTAGCTGGACACAAGTAGCCTAAACACTGTAAAAGTTATTTAAAAAAAAATAGTGAATTACTTAAATAGTGCATCTGTTAAAATTCAGCACTGAAACACTCATGTAAACACTGTAATAATTCAACAATGAACAATGGACTAATTGCTGGGTGGCCATTACTTACGCCTTCCAAGCGTACAGCCTTATATCTAATTAGTAAAACTTTGTAAAATTAATTTAAAAATGCATTAAAAAAAATTAGCAGATAATTTGCTGGCAAATGTCACAATAGGAAGAAATTTTAGAAGCCCGATTATATGCGAAATATGTTTTAGGCTAAGTTATTTGTTCTTGAGTGAATTAAATAACGGACAGCTGAGTGCGCATCCGCAGCGCCTACAGGCCACGTCAGATGATTTATTGGTGACTTACATTTAGCAGGTCATCAAGCAAAAAAAAGTTGTCAAAGGAGATACTGACAACATGCACACCAAAATCATCAGAGCTGGAAAAACATCTACAACAGACACACGAACACTGTGTTAATTCAGCACTCTGGATCATGGCGCAATTATTAGGATTAATCATTAATAATAGCCTACTTATATATATAACATTCCGAAAACTCTAATTTCACTATATACAATTATCTTAACATTTAACAAATGGAATAACACTGACTAATAACTTGTAGATGATGAACTGATTAGACCCATCAGTCCTTGATAATTAAAGCGCTTTAATTTTCCATTCATTTACGAATTGTTCCAAATTTGTGTCATATTTGTCAAGTAGCTAGGAGTTCATTCCTGTAGGTTGATTATAATTGTCTGAGAGTACGCAATCAGGAAAACAGGCTTAATAACCTCACATTCACTGAGGGGAGATAACCATATTAAAGCCTAGTTTGAAAAGGTGGTGACTGTTTATTTAAGGTGATAAAACAGCCCATCAGCAGTAATCTCCATCGATACGTGCCACGAGGAGATGAGGCATGGAGGAGGGGGGACAAGCCACAATTAATTGCTGTATAGTTTTGTAGAAGAGAGTGGAGTGAGTGTGGATCAGAGATCGATCTGTCCCATCGGCCGCTATTCATCATCCCAGCGCGCTATATGGGAGTCTCCCGGGGCCAGCAGGACTGCTTTATCTACATTTGCTATTCTCTCGCCCATATTTCACATCGCCTGGGCTCATTTATAAAGAGCGCAGATTACAGAGGCGACATACATTTAAAAACCCGTGGCTTAATTTGTGTACTATGCCTGTTCAGAGCGGTTCATGTCGATCAGATTCTGACACGGGAAAGGATAAGAGCATTTACTATCCTAAGAGGATGGTTTCATTGCAGCTATTGCAATTATTCATGTCAATAGCTCGTAATTAGTAAATATCGAATAAACCGTTCATTTCGCCTTGGTCTGTACATGACGTGTATTTCGTATGGATTTGGAAATTTCCTTAATTCAAATGCACAGTTGTGAAATATAATACGTAAGTACTGGAATAGTACAATACTGCCTGGGGGATCCAACTTGAACTTGAACAAGAATAATAATTTAGACGTATTGGAGTTCGTTAAAAAATATATAACTGCTCTAATAATAAAAGCAAAGGCAATAACATCTGTCAACTGAGCACGAAATGTATTTTATTCCTAACCTGAGCTGTTAATTCTCTATAATACTTGTTTCTGTCATTGACTACCCAAAAAAAAAAAAATGTTTTCATGTACAACTGTAAAAATGTTGGAGGGTGTAGTAGTGGGAGCAGTAATCAGGAGTAGTAGTCAGTACTTTCATACGGGCCCCATCTGGGTTCTGGGATAAATAACAGTCTCTCACACTGCACTGTCCTGCAGGCTGTGACATGTGTGCAGATAACCGGAACGGCGAGTGCCCCATGCACGGGCCCCTGCACTCGCTGCGGCGCCTGGTAGGGACAAGCAGTGCAGCCACTGCTGTGCCCCCTCCCGAGGTTCCCGAGTGGCTGCGTGACCTGCCCCGCGAAGTCTGCCTCTGCACCAGCACAGTGCCAGGCCTGGGCTACGGTATCTGTGCTGCCCAGCGCATACCACAGGGCACTTGGATTGGACCTTTTCAGGGTATTCCTCTGCTGCTGGATAAGGTGCATTCAGGAGCGGTGCGCAACACAAGACACTTATGGGAGGTTAGTATTTTCTTTTTCCAGTTTTCCCAAACTGCCGGGAAATTTTGTTGACTTTGAACTGCCGAGAGGCAGAACCTCTTCAAGATTACACAAATTCAGTCACCTTGACTTAAAATTACTAGACATGATTTATATGGCGGAAAAGCGTTATGGATAAGATGAATTGGAATGAATAATAAATAACGAGTAAAACGAATTTGCAGGAAGTTTTAAAATTCCATACGTCACAGGTTTTAAGAAAAAAATGCTTTAAATGTTGGGATTCAAACAGCACAGTGTAAAGAGAGAAAATGCACGGTGAAGAACCCCATGCACACACAGAGAAGTAAAGGTCACAGCTCTTGAAGATGAAAAACCGACAAGAGAGATGAGGCAGAGAAGGAGGGAGAAAGAGAGCGAGAGATACTGAGAGTGAACTGCCATTCAGCCGAGAGTCCAGAACTGTGGTTTAGCTGAGACATAAACTATCATCACTCAGATGCATTTACAAGCTATCCTTCCTAGATTCTCTAATTATAGACATGGACGAATACAATTTATCTTCCTCTATGGCAAGTAGTTGCAACACGAGAACAGATCTCTAATACAGATCAACACAAGCTGATAACTGCCTCAGGGAGGCTGCTTTTGAGACATTGGTGCAAAGTTTGTTATTGGTGTGCTGTGGCTCTCTCCATCCAAATACAGGCCTGCTGTTGTTGAGGCCCACACAGACAGAATGGAACACTATTACTTGTTATATATGTTCTGTGTGACGCCATTTTAAACACTTGCTTGGCCAGGGAGGGCTGTAAAAATTCCAGCAGCTTAAACAGAACTGAGGTGGGTGAGGGAAAGAAACCAACCCAATATTCCATGCTATACCAGTGAAGGAGACCTCTCTCATTTAGGGGCGTGAAAGTGTTGAATTATTTAATCACTGCTGATAAAGTGTAAGCTACACAATCACTACACAATCACTCTTTGTTGTAATTGCAGATCGCTTAAATCTCATGATTGTGTGTTTTTTTTTTATGTCAAGCTAAAAAGTGACAGGGACAGCGTGCAACTCTAAAATGTCTCGGTTGCGTGGAAAATGAATCATGCGTTAACCTTGGGAAATGGTGCTGGACGTTGGGCTTCGTGATATGCTAGTAGCGCAGGGGGCTAACACTTCTTAAGTTAGTTCCCTTAAATACTTGAACTGATATCTCTGTTATATGCACGATCATACATGATCATATATAACAGAGATATATACATTACATGATCATACTGTATATATCTCTGTTATATACAGGATGATCATGTAATGATTATCTGCACTGCAGAACTTCAAATGTCCAAAAAAAAAAAAAATTATTACATAAATAGGGTGATTTCTTTTTAATCATGGTGACCCATCTCCTGAGAAATACCGCTCAGTATTCTATCACATTGTCATACATTTCTAAAATGCTATAAAGTATTCTATCGAATGCCTAAAAATGTGTGTGTCTCACATTACCTTCACCATATCAGAAATGCTTGCTGCACTATACAAGACACTACTGTGCTGAAAATATAATTAATTGAATATATTAATTATAGCAGAACCTTGTAGGGTAGTACTTTTTCTAGAAATGTGTTAGTTAACTTTTTTCCCCAGCTTTTTCATTTCACTTAATAGTGAATTCAATAACTTTAGTATGACTTGTGTGACCATATACTGAATTATCTTGTGTAGTCTATTAGTGACTTGTATGTGCATTTATTCCTTTTCTTAAAGCGGCTTAAGAAACATTTAAACTAGCTTTGTATGCCATCATAACTATACACTAACTACTTTAATTTTTATACTTTAAATAACTTCATGAACTCTTTAGATTAAAAACATTGGGTTCTTGTCCATTTTCATTTTGTTCATACTGGGGGCATTTTTTTTTTTTCATGTTTGTACTATCTGTGGTCTATAAGCCTATAATTTTTCCCAGCAGACTTTGCTTCACTCGGTGTTTTTCATGAGCTTGTCTGTGGAATGTCCACGCCAAGGCTCAAATATTTTTTGATCAAACAATATTATACACACTGCTTCCAGGACTCCCATAAGTCCTTGATTTTGAACAATATTGAATACAGTCAGTAGTGTTTATCATCCATAAATTCCATTACTACCTTGTTACTTTCACTAAATACTGGAAAATGTTGCCAACTATACAGTAGGCGCAGCGGGGTGTGATGCTTTGGATAAATCATTTGACAATTCATTTTCATTCAAAAGTTAAATACGACGTCTGCGCTATTATTACCTATTAAAAATAGTGATACGCCTCATAGAGTGTTTGAACAGTGGAGCTCTGACATAAGTGTTTGGGCTTTGCTTTCATTTCTGTCATCAAATTTAGCTTTCAGTTAAATAAACTATTTCGGCATGTGAGGAAAAACACAAACCCATATTTTCATTTTTATAGACATTTACTGTAGACTTTAAAATCCGAGCGCTGTAATTGCATATGATGAGAAAAAGGTTACATACAAAATAGATTTAGTTAACGCTAAACCCAAATTAAGTAATGCACTATCTAAACTGAATGGCTTTTTTTTTTAAAACTGCTAGTCCTATATTTTGTTAACCAGTATAAAATACACAAAGCTCTATTATCCTGAACTGTAGAAATACTTAGAGCATTTTTACAGGAAATATTTGTGTAAGACCATCGAAATGATAAGGGAACAGATTAATGTATGAAAATAGTAAGGTGAAGTAGACACAAATATTGGAGATTAGGACTTGTTTAGATTGATCAGGCCAGGTGCTGAGGGATTAACTGATAGGAATAATATTTTGCACTAGTGGTCAGGGGGTCATTGGCAATACTCTTGTATGAGCTATCATTGTGTGAACATGACGGTCCACAATGATATCATCACTGGCAGGCACCAGTGGGTGTTCTAGAGTAATAATAAAGTGCCTAGGCCACAGGCCAGGATAATTATTTTTATTTTCTGTGTGCCAGAATGAGGAGTGACATGTTTAACGTCAGTTCACTGACATAGAAAGCTCCATAATTTGTCATTTAAGTTATTTTATGCTCCATTTCCCCCTTGATCCAGGGCTCTGTTGTGTGAGAAAGCACGTTGATGGTGGAACAATTTGATTCGAAATGTATCCGGATCTAAAAGGTAAACACTTTTAGAGGCATGTTTTTAGATTCGGTAGCGGCAAATAGGTGCCGAAAACAGTTTCATTTGGAAGTAAAACGTGCTGGTGTGTGTACTTAACGGTGTATTCCTGCGCCCATTCAGTTTCCCTCGCATTCTTACATTTTATTTTAATCCACCATACCCAGGAATGAGACTACGTATTACCATCACTTCTTACAGTGTTTAGATTAGAATGTTTTGTTGGGCATTTTTTCCCTCCTATTTTTAGGTTTGTGTAGTCTGTTCTTTTGCTAGCTTCATTTATGACACAAAAATTGCAATTATGGGTTGAAACACTGCCAACTAAAATGTCTAACTCATTATATATTGTACAACAAACGTAAGAAATGTCAGTATGTCGTTTTCCGGAATATGAACCCACAGTATATTTTTCGTACACTGTGCAGTCATTCAGATTTAAATGACTTGACACTATAATCAACTTTTTTTTTCCCATTTATATCTAATAGCATAATTGCATAGTGCAATTTAAGTACACCTTGATATTCATTATGTTCTTTTTTTAGTTCTGCAGTTAATTTTCCAAAGTTTCCTGAATTAAATGCATCCTTGCTATATTACACGACACTTATTGTGAAAAAAATAAAGGCGACCACTTGAGCTCATAGGACAGGCTGAAAAGGTAAACATCTACCAGAAGGAGGTGTTTTTGTGAACAGATAACAGAGCAACACTATCGCAGGCACACTGCATCCACTCTCAGCTGTACCACTTACATGCCCCCATCCCGTTCAGCCGATGGCTGCTAAGTGTTTCCTCAGATAAGGCATGCCAGTTCCATTACACAAAGTGTTCCATGCTCCAGACTCACACAGACTTTTTCAGTGTTCCTTATGCCACTGGGACCAAGGTTCTCTCAACTCAGAGCTTAATGGCTGGAGGGCCCTGATTTACTCACCATAATAAGGGCATGAGGTCAAGCGACTCTCAGCTAGGATTAGTTGGGCTTGAGTGTCTCTACCTCTCTCACTATCTTTCTCCACGGCTCAGCTATCGATGAGCAGCTGTTCAAGGACGATTTACAGCGTTTGGTCAGTGACAGGGTCCAATCAGTGTGCTGTAAATGTCGGTCCGAAAGACATTGAACAGTAAGTAAGGCAGTGACAGGACACCACCAGCCCAAATCAATGGCTAGATGAGCTACACACAGAGACCAGCAGTAATACCATGAGGAGTAAAAGTAACCCAGGGAGCCTTTAGGATTTGGTGGTCATTTGGTGTTTTTTGTTTGTTGGTTTGTTTAAGCATACTTTGTCTTGTCCTTTTTCTTGCCAGTTTTTCTCTGGATGCAATATTCCATTTCCTGTTACTTATTACCTACCTATAGCATTCCCCATATGAGATTTTGATTTAAATCCACTATAGCCCATTTGTGTCTATCAGTTATAATGGTTGGGATTAACTCATACTGTTACAATCAAGACTACTTTTTTCTTAGACTTCTTAGACAGATTATCAGCACTACCTGTTCAGCCCCATTAAAATCTCATATGAGCATATTTATAAACCATGCAATTTCCCTGATTATTGCGATCATTTACAAAATTGATTTCACCCCGAGTTATAGACAGTTGCAGCAAAGCTACTGACACAATTCGCTTCTGCAATGAACCGACCCTCCTCAATAATGCCTTTACAACAGAGGCTATTTAGCATGCTGAGACATGCAGAGATCAGATAGGGACAGAAATTAATACATACCGTCATGGGGACCATTTAATAAAGATTCAATATTTTTTTTTAAAATCTCATATCAGTCTATTTTCCCCTCCTTATTTTAGGTTTTGACTTGTGTGTATCTGTTTCAATTATCTGGGTATTTGTGCTTTTTAATTTGTGGTAGCTTTTCTGATGTGTAATTAGAATATGGCTCAGCTGGAGCAAAGTCAGAGGCAGAGGCAGAGGCAGGACTAAAGATAACATAAATTGCTTTTATGGGGCATTTACTATAATTCTTACTTAGAGCTGTAACAAGCTTACTTCACTCAGTGCATTAGGGCACCATGATGCCTATCAATCAAAGTGTGTTTTCCACCCAGGTTTGCCATATATTACGCATTCTTTGGGTCAACATGTGAAAAGCAATCAATTCGGTTTCCATTTCAAGTGCAATCTAACTAGTCGAACTATGCAGTATGCTTATACGAAACCTTAGCTACCTATTCTATTTACAACATCAAGAGCTTTTAAGAAGTTTTCACAAAAGATATGCAGCATGTACAATTATAAATTTGTAATGAGATGAGTGCACTACAAAAGCCAGGCACTGCGTTCACATTCTGATGAAACCCAGATGAACATGTTACATTGAACTGTGAAATACAATGCCGTGCACAAATAATCTTTTAATGCTATGAAGTAAGAGCACAACATAAACAATCCATTCCACAAACATTTTTTGTGAGTGAAACAATGCATCTGGTCGAGTTATACTGCCCAACTGAAAGCCGAGTAAAAAGAAATAGGTCCAAAAAATCAAGAGTAGTTTCTATGTGTAGACAGATGAGAAGGGAAATGAATACAGAGGCTATAAACTAAATAATAAATACTGAATCTTGCTTAAGCGCAATATCTGTGTGCCTCTTTAGTTTCTATATGTTATTGCCTGTGCCTGTATAACTTTTTTTTTTTTGGACAATAACAGCTTGCAAATGAGTGAGCTAGTTGTTCAGTGGCCAAACAGCAGCTCACAGAAATAACCAAAAAGAGAAATAAAGCAAAACACCAAAACATCAGGTCACCAAATCAGCCAGGTCTGACCTAGCCTGAATCATTCTGTGTGTGAAAGGATGACATTTCAATGCTAACAGGCGATTGGAAAAAGAAAGTAGGTCCAATGCACCACATTTTTTAAAAACGTATTGATTTATTTTAAAGTAAAAGGATGCAAAGCTACATGCTCAGTAGATGTAAAGCAGAACATTAAAAAAAGACGGAGTGAATCCGCTGTGGTTCTAGATGCAAGTCCAGCTTCATATTACTGATAAGTCGGGATCGGGGGGGAGGTGGAGGTGTGGGGTAGTGGGGTGACAAATTCAAGGAAAACCCAGCATAAAGGGCCATGTGTAGGCTGCGTCAGTGTTCAACACTCAACATGAGCCGCAAAATGCGCTCTTAGTGCAGCTCATCAGGTAAACTGCGCCTCGGACCGCATACTGAACCCTCTGTGCATGAAGCCTCACTGTGAAATTATTAAACACAGAGCCTTAAACAGCTCGGGACAAAATGGAAATACATTTGCAGTAACGAAGACAATGTATGAAAAGATGAAGTTGTTATTAAGTAATGACTCTCGTGCCAGAGCAAGTAAACGGTGTGGGCGCATTAATAAGCCTAAGATTGCATTCGGTTTCTAATTAGTTCTCATGAAAATGCTGCTATAAGCTACTTCTTATAAAAGTATTCAGTTAAACAGTATTCCGTTCTTCTTTCACGACTTGGACAATTCGAAAAATGTCCTGTTTAATGTACTGAATGTGAAGAGAACTGACGAACGTGTACCAGACCTGTGTGTTTTGAGCAGGGTTGCCAGATCTGGGTGACAAAAGAACCCATTGAGGAGCATTATTAAAAGATTTTTCCCAAATCGTTCTTTCATAGAGGTCCTAAAATGGTCTCGTATTATTATATGTGTTGTCATAACTAAAAAATGATCTATGGACACAACAAATATTCAAAAGTAGTTCAGGCTTGCGGGAAAACCACGCACCTGGCAACACTGTCTATAACGCTCCGAGCACCACGCATGACGCGCGCAAAACGTCTCTTTTCTCTCCATGGTTATCTGCGCAGACTTGTAGTGTGTGTAGATCCACATGTGTGTGTGTAGATGTGTGTGTACTGTATATGTGTGAAGGGTAGGATTTAGTCTTCCATCCTCGGATCACAGTAGTGACATGTTCTTTCATACTGTGTGGTGTGAAGGCTGAACTTTTTGTTGTGGCCAGCACTGAATTTATAATGCACTTGTATTGTTTAACCAATATGACCACATGTACCTAAACATGCTGCAGAGAGCTACCAAATGTGACACAATGACTAAATGTATTAGATACATCATAGAACATCTTGGCTACAAATAGCCAGTTTATTTCCTTTCTTTTCTTTTCTTTCTTTTTTTTTCCCCTGCAGGACATTAGTCTAACATCAGGAATCACAGCAATGTGTTTCAAATAATCACATTTTTTTTTTTTTTTTTTACAATGTCTTGTTTACCACAGAGGTTTCATGAACAGTGGATATGCAATCTAGAAACAATCCTCTCATAAGGAACAAGCCGTCGTGTTAACAGCACTATATAAGCTTGCTCTTTTGCATAATACTTACTTGATATTTTTATACTGGTTGTGATATTTATCCAGTCAGAGCTAAACAATCCATAAATAAAGTGTCTCTTCTTCGATAAAGCAGCTGGAAGGTTAGGCTCAGGGCTTGTGTAACAAACTGCTTTGCTGTAAGCAGTGTCCAAGCATTCTATCATGCTGTCAGAGGCGGTGGAGGTTCACTAAAAAGCCATGAGGATAAGAAAGGGGAATGAGTGCAGACAAACTGGATGTCAGGGGCTCAGTGGGGTCAGAGGGGTCTCTAAATCCCATTCATTCAAGCCTGCTCCAGTGACAAGGCAGAAGGTCTCTATACTTCTGTACTGGGAGATGGATGGATAGCGGTTTAGATAGAGATGCTGAGATATGGCTGAGAACATGTGTATAGATGTTTTGATTTTCTGTTTACGTTTGGCCGTTATATTAGAAATAGTCTTTCTCTGACTGAAAGAAATGTTCTAACTGCGCACACTCTTCGTCTGATGTTCTGAAGATTGAACATTTTTAACCTCTGGCAATGTTGAACACTTAACAGCGTTGAGCACTTCAGTGAAGTGGAAGGAAACAGTCCAGACACTCCATTTGGTAACTTAACATTTAGCACAATTTGACACCCTGTCTTTTCTTCTTTTCAATGTGAAACCATATCTGTTCTTTTATTGACACTAAGGCTGTGTTTTTCTAAAAAAAAGAACAAAAATTTTACCCCTGAATGGCTGAAGGGTTTTTGCCACATGGGACATTATTACATTCATAGATGAGAGTCTATGGAAATGTTCTGATGCAGATTGAAAAGGGTATTTGAGCATAAAACTGGTGTTGAATGCGTTATTTGTCATGTGCTATTTTGTAGCTGAGTACTGCCTCTCTCAGAATTTAATACTTTCATCAACACCACACATTGTTTTCCTTATCAAAGGTAGAATTTTTTTTTTTTTGAAAGATACCAGTTCAGTTGTGTCGGCTGTGGTAAATACCAAATGTGAAAAAAAGCTAAAGGTGTTGTTTTATACTGTTCCCAGAAAAAGACATAATTAGCTAAATTACTTACTCGCTATCTTGGTAGTAAATATTTAACTTAGCTATAGTAAAGGAGAAAATGTTTACAAGTGTGCAGCTAGCACTTTAGAATGGAGAAAAATCTCCAAAACCTTTGGAGATTTTTAAGACATGCAATATGAAAGCTTCTAAAAAAAAAAACAAAACAAAACGCAAATGAACTCTTTTCAGCGCTGCTGTTCTCTTTCTGTGTAATCTAGCCGTAACATGCTACTGCATATCACTGCATATCACAGTAGTACGCGATAAAAAAAAATGTTCTTGCTGGAGTGATTCATGCTCTTAATAGTAATGCAGTCATTAATTTCAGTCAGATATCCAGCTACTTAGCCATATCTTCCTGTACCATTTATATGTGGCTTTCTGCGTTATTTAGCAATAGCTAATGAGGCAGCTTGTGAAAGAAAAACAAACAGCCGGCCCACAAAACACTGCCCCAAAACAGTTGTAGTGTTTCATGTAATGTGCATCATGAAGTGAGGGGCTTCCCAGTATTCAAGCCAGGAATTTTACATGCTGTAAATAATGTTAAGGATGGATATACTTACAACAGATGGTGAAATTTTTATTTCTATTTTAAAAAATATTACGTGCCAAAGCAGTACATTTGCCAGTATATGTTACAAGTAGTCATAAATTAGAGATATGTATTGCTAAAGTCTGGCATAATAACATCTGGCATACAGAGATGAAATATGAACTGTACTATAGAAGTTTATGCAGGTGCATCTGTGATCTGTGAATTTTATTTGTCTGCTTGTTATCTATCTGTGTATATATTCATATTTTTGGATCAGCATGTGAACAACACATGTGCTGTATAATTGCACATGAAGTGTTTTTTGGTTTTGATGACATTGGCTATGTGTCTTGTGTTCTTCCTTTGTCTTTTAGATCTATGACCAGGAGGGCACGTTACAGCACTTTATTGATGGCAATGATCCAAGCAAGTCAAGCTGGATGAGGTACATCCGCTGTGCCAGACACTGTGGGGAACAGAACATGACAGTGGTTCAGTACAGGTATTGTACAGACTTTTGACATATTCTGTACGATGTCCTTTTGCTTAGTATATTCGCATTTGTTAATTTGGCAGATGCTTTTATCTAAAGTGACTTACAATAAGGCCAAATAAGGTCCAATCAGTGGCTGTCTGGCAGCCCTGGTATTTGAACTTAAAACCTGGAGGTCACAGAACCTTAACCACTGAGCTACTAGTGTCCCATATTGATATTTTCCATGGCATAGGAGATCTCATGCTGAACAGGATTCAGAATCTGTTTATTACTCTCAGGCTGATATTGGATAGCCTAGTGTCTGTCTAGACTATAAGCAGTGAGGGCTGGGTATAATTTTGCTTTGATAACCATAAGCAGGCGCTGTGTTATTGCTCTACTCTTAGTGCCTCTATTATTATGGCTTGAGGTTTTGGTGACTGTGTAATGTCAGTAGGAAATTTGGGGCCATGATGTGGAATTAGTCCTCTGAGCTACAGTCATCAGTGGGATTTAGCTTTACACAGTGTCACTTTGTGTCTTCAAGTGTTTCAAGTGTGTACTTCAACAGTACTTTGCCTGGTGTCATTTCACTGTTAAGCCCCAAGTGCTCTAAATAGGTGTACACTCAAGAAGACTGCTTTAGGGAACTTCAGAGGTGAGCCACCCCTCTTTCATACACTATTGTGTATACATGTTCTAGCTGTTAGGAGCTTTTCCAACCCTGCGCATGCTGCATACTGGAATGTCCTCTCCGTCAGCTGGATTGAGTTCCAGTGTTATGATTTGCAATATCTAGATGGAATTCTCTTCAAAGCGACTTGTGATTGATCAACCCTGAGCTGGCTGTTTTGTTTTGCCTTGACAATAATGTCCATTGGCATGTGCTTTACTTCACTTGCACTGGGGACGCCCCACCGTTGTCTTTATGACTCATCCAACCACAATACTAAATACATGTCAGCGCTGGAAATGTTATCCAAGACGAAGGGGAAAAAATGGCCTTTGATGTGCTTGGCCGGTGTGGAGTTCTGTGCACGTTTTGGAAGTGACGGCAGCGTTGTAAGAGATGGTGTTCGTTTACACTTGTTCAGCCTCCTCTGAAAATGCGCAAGACCACCCATCGCTCCAAAAACAGCCCTCTTTCAGCAGCCAGCTGAGTCATTTAGTGTGAGTACATTTATTTGTGTGCTCCAGTGTTTATGTTAAGTGAAGCCAAACTGAGAGATGAACTGTTACAAGGGTATAAAGTACATGGTATAGTGTATTTTTTTTTTTTTCTCGCGGGTTGCAAGATGTTTTTGATTTATGGGCTCACCCCTTGTTTTATTTTGGTGTCTCGGTGAAAGGAATTAATAAAATTCACAGGCCTCTGCAGCTCTACAGAGACCAAAGGAACTTATTATCAAATATTTGTAGTGCACCCCAACTCCCAGTCTGGAGCTCCTCTGAACATCCGAGACCAAATTCTCTGCGTAGTACAAATGTTTATACATTGAAGTATGTGAAAACCAAAGAGTAATTAAATAATATTAGCACTATTAATATACAAATTATGCATTATAATTTGTCTGAAGGTAGTGACATGTAGGCTCATTGAATGCTAGAAAATTGGGACGTGTAACATTTCACATAACCTAGTTGAACCTAGAGAGTTATTAACAAGACAAGAAAGAAAATGTGAATTTTGACACAAATACTATGGTCACTAGACCCTGGTAGCCACGTGGTTAGGATTCTAAGCTCATGATCAAATCATTGTGAATTCAAACCTCATGACTCCCAGAGAACCACTGACGGCCTTTACTCTCAGCTGTTCAGCTGTACGCTTGGACAGCATCCTGTTTAGTTGTATCCTGTCAGATTGAAAAAAAACAAAATCATATTTTCAGATCATGTATTTTCTACCGGGCTTGTATGGATATTCCACGAGGAACAGAGCTTCTGGTCTGGTACAATGACAGTTACACCTCCTTCTTTGGCATCCCCCTGCAGTGCATCGCACAGGATGAAAACTGTAAGTCTCACCACTCTTGTAAGCACACTCATTTACTGAAACAAGTGTTAAGTGCTACAACACTTTGTTTAACAACATACTTTGTTTAATAAGTTCAAGAGACCATTAGAACAAATGGTGGCTTCTACCAAGTATTTTAAACAAATACACACATTTTAAGCATGAAGTCACTTGAAAAATATTTAAGAATTTATTTTTAATAATCCAGTTGTTAGCATTTCTCACTTACTCCTACTTTAGTCATAATTCATCCAAACAGTTTGTTTTTCTTCATGGACTTCATGGTAGATCAGTCAGTTTCGGAGGAGTAGAACCTAGTTCCATGTCTTCAGTTTTGGACCTGCCATCTAAAGCCTACGTTGTATTTCATATGTGGGTTAGAGATTAGCAGAGTTAGTGCATATGAGGTCAAGTGCATTTTAGTCCCCCCAAAGTTCATGGTACATTCCTTAATTTTTTTGAAGTACTTTTGATTTAAAATATTGTTTTCTCAACATAAATGAACATTTACCCCATACAGTTAGGTCTTGTATTTGTTGAGCCCATTGGCGAGTGGAACGCCTGGATATCTGACAGAGTCTGACAGTTTCGTGTTTACATGAGACGTTTTATGGCTTTAGTCTGGTTGCTGTTCTGTTTAAACAACTCTCTTTCCCTCCATACTGTTATCCAAAGTGTACAGTATGATTTGATCAATGCAATACTATAATCAAAAGAAAAGGACACCATAAGGCCAAATCCTCTTGCATCTGGTGAACGATGGTAATAGTAGTTTAATACAGATGGATAAAATTGTGTATTTGAATGTACCTGGTACAAGAAAAAATAGATTTGAGAGAACTTTTTTGGACAGTGTTTTGTGGAACTAAGCATCTAAATTACATTATTTATCTAAACTACATTACATTTGAAAGCTCATATGATGGATTTTGTTTTGTTGGATGTCATTTTATTTGTATTCTTCAGTGCATTTTCGCTGAGAATTCACAGTTGTCATGCAAACAACCTGATCTCTGGCAAAATTTGGTCCTATAAGGAGTGAGAGAGTAATTTGGCTTGATTTCATGTAAATGAAGTTATTATAAAAGCTATACCCAGTAACCCTTGTCATTCACTATAACCTTTCACATGTAATTTTTCAGACAGTTTGGCTTGTGTCAATTCTTATTGCGTTGGTGAAGAACAAAACATACAAAGGAACAAATGGCTGTAAAAGAGCTGAACAGAAATGTTTAGCTTATAGAATAGCTTGAAACATGGTTAAGGGATCAACTTTGACTTCTGCATCTTAAATTAACCCCTGCAATACACTACTCCAGATGTTTTGTAGGAGAAACGTAACTTTAACGCTAACTCTAATCACATTTCTTTATTATGATCATCATCCAACATTCAATTTTGATGGGATACATTAGCTTTATTAAATAAGAAAGCCCAAGCTCTTCTCATCTTACAGTTTGGTAATGTTATTTTTGTGTGTACAGCATGTTGCACTACAAAAGAATCTGGAAAATGGTAACGTCTGAGCATGAGATAACTAGTTCTGCCCTCTTGAATATGAAGCTTAATATGAAACTACTATCTGAAAAAAGTGGTGCATTTGTTCTGTTCGATGTCACGTTGTCATGTTGGATCTGCTATTGTTAACTGATACAGTAAGAACTCAATAACTAACAATAATTAATACAGAATACTGACTTGATCAGCTCTGCAATTTTCGGTGTTTCTTTGTACAGTGAATGTGCCATCTACTGTAATCGAGGCCATGTCCCGACAGGAAAGCCTGCAGCCTTTCAGCAAAACATCCAAATCCTCTACACCTGTCATGCTGCAGCGCTCCATGGTTTTCCCTCACTCACCCTGCTCACGGAGCTTCTCTCTGCTGGACAAGGTGGGCAACATGGAGTCTAGCTTTAGCCAGCTGAACACCAAGAACCAGCGGGTTCTAGCCAGTCCCACATCCACCAGCCAGCTTAACAGTGAGTTCAGCGACTGGCACCTCTGGAAGTGTGGCCAGTGCTTCAAGACCTTCACACAACGCATTCTTCTGCAAATGCATGTGTGCACACAGAACCCAGACAGGTAACTCACACTATAACAGCCTCTACAGGGCAGTGGTAGCTTAGTAATAGCAAGACAGAGAACACAGGGATGCTAAACAGATACAACATCTGGCTATATGGTGCAGATACGTAGCTAAGTCATTTGCTTTGAATTTTAGATTTGTGACACATAGCCTTTTCATGGTGTGCTTGTCGTGAATTGTAGATCCCACAGATAAATCTTAAAGGAATAGAATGCATATGCAATTTAGCATTTATAAAAATGAATTATATGTATTAAGAGCACTAACTAGACATGGATTTTAGTATGTGGGATACAGTATACAGTCGGGTCCATAAGTGTTTGGACAGTGACACAATTTTCGTAATTTGCCCTCTGTAGTCCATCACAATGGATTTGAAATGAAGCAATCAAGATGTGATTGCTGTGTAGATTTTCAGCTTTAATTCAAGGGGGTTAACAAAAATAGTGCATTAACCGTTTAGGAATTACAGCCATTTTTACAGAGTCCCTCCATTTTCACAGGCTCAAAAGTACTTAAAAGGACAAGTGACTGATAAACAGTTTCATGACCACATGTGACCAAATTAAGGAGACAAAGGTTTGGAATTGATTGAAAGCATTGAATTTGTATTTGGTAGCTGTTCATGGGAACTCTCAATATTTAGTCCAAAGAGGTGTCAAGGCAAGTGAAGGAGGCCATCATTTGCTGAAAAAGCAAAACAGACCTCTCAGAGAGATAGCAGAAACTTTAGGAGTGGCCAAATAAACAATTTGGTACATTCTTAAAAAGAAGGAATGCACTGGTGAGCTTAGCAACATCAAAAGGCCTGGAAGACCACAGAAGACAACTAAAGTGGATGATTCTTACAGAATTCTTTCCTTGTTGAAGAAAAACTCCTCCACAATATCTAGCAAAGTCAAGAATGCTCTTGGGGAGGTAAGCGTATAATTGTCGAGTCTACAATCAAGAGATGCCTTCATGAACGTAAATACAGAGGGTTTACCTCAAGATGCAAACCACTGATAACACTCAAGAACAGAAAGGCCAGATTAGACTTTGTTAGAAAACATCCAAAAAGGCTGCAAAGTTCTGGAACAAGATTCTTTGCACAAGTGAAACCAAGATTAACTTAAAACAGAATGATGTGAAGAGAATGTATGTGAGTATGGAGAAGGAAAGGAAGGGTTCATGATCCAAAATATACCACATCATGTGTCAAACATGGTGAAGGAAATCTTACGGCATGGGCGTGCATGACTGCCAGTGGAACTGGCTCACTGGTGTTTATTGATGATGTGACTGCTGATAGAAGTAGCAGGATGAATTCTGAAGTGTATAGAGCTATACTTTCTGCTCAGATTCAGTCAAATGCTGCAAAAATGATAGGACAACATTTCACAGTACAGATGGATGACCCAAAACGTGCATCGGAAGAAACCCAAGAGCTTCTTAAGGCAAAGAAATTGAATGTTCTTAAATGCCTGAGTCTGTTACCTGACCTCAACCCAATAGAGCATGCTTTTCACTTACTGAAGACAAAACTGAAGGCAGAAAGACCCACAGACAAGCAGCAACTGAAGGCGGCTACAGTAAAGGCCTGGCAGAGCATCTCAAGGGAGGAAACTCAGCATTTGGTGGCAAGGAAAAACTCCCTGAGATGATATGAGGAAGAAACTTTGAGAGGAACCAGACTCAAAAGGGAACCCATCCTCATCTGGGTGACAATGGATAGTGCAATTATAAATAATTTCCTTCTATAACTGTGTACTACATGGTCAAAAAGTGCAATTGTGTAACAAGGAAATTCATTATAGTTTTCACATGAAGTCTATTTTGTTGAAGTTATCAACCTGAGTGCAAAACTATCCGTGGCAGTCGCAGTCCTAAAGCTATCATATCAATTTCAGTCCAAAGCCATCTATATGGTTTTTAAGTGGTACCATCCACAGTAACCTCATGAATCTTCATGCTGTCCATGTGGGGTCATTCTCATTTAGACCATTTGGTGATGTCCATGGGTTCCAGATTTCAGGCAGTGATTGACTGCAAAGGATTTGCATCCAAATATTAAAAATAATCTTTATATTTATAATTATGTTAGTTTGTCCAATTACTTTTGAGGCTGTGAAATTGGAGGGACTATGGTAAAAATGGCTGTAAGTCCTAGACAGTTAATACAATATTTTTGTTAAACCCCTTAAATTAAAGCTGAAAGTCTACACTTCAATCACATCTTGATTGCTTCATTTCAAATCCATTGTGGTGTACAGAGGCAAAATTACAAAAATTGTGTCACTGTCCAAATACCTATGGACCCAACTGTATACTCTTCATATTATTATTCCCCAGACAAATGATCAGTTATGCAGTGAAGAATCTACCATAAACATTTTGCACCAATCACATTCTTTATTACTGTAATGGTTTATGGGAATGTATGTTTTGCTATGGTTCCTCCTGGGGGTTACACTGTAAGCCAAATATAGTATTGGCAACATGACCATGACTGTTAACATGATGATAATTATTTCTAAAACATTGAATTTTCAGTCATTACGTCAGTTCTTATTCAATTTTTACCCAGAAGGTTTGGTTTGACTGAAGAAAATAATCACCTTCTTTGACTTGCAACATCACATATATAATGGAGCTTACTATTAAAATATCAAGACCTTGAAATTGAACATTCTAGCCAACTTTTTTTTTTTTTCTCAAAAATGAGTTAATGCAATAAAAATGTTATTTTACATGTCACTGAATATTATCTCAAACTATTGTTTAGAAGTATAAACCCATATACAGTTGAAAAGTTTTATCTGCATCAAGCTTATTGAGGGCAAAGATTATTATTGCTTATTGCTCAATATGTTAAAATCACAACATGCTTTTACATTCTTGTACTTGAAAAATGGGCAGGATTTGGATACAAGACATTTGACAAATGGCTATTTCTCACCATTTTTAGCTAGAATAGAAGTGTACAAGGTGTGTAAGTGTGTGCTTAGGGTAAAATTAACAGTAATCCAAACCATATGTTTCTATTTGAATCTGGTGTTTTATTTACTTATGTTTTGCGGCGGAATTCTGCCGCTATTCAAGACCATGTACTTAAGTAGCGAGAGACATTAGGAAGATATTATAAGGCTACGTAAGCATGTTCATGTACTATAATTATGGGCATTCATTAGAAGGTTCCTGACTAGCGCAATATCGGAGAGGATGGTAGGAAATAGAATAAATGTAACTTCTCTGCATCACTGTATAAGAGGTACAGAATCGACAATTTACACACAGTTTTGCATCACTGACCACTCTGGAATTTACTGTGTGTAACATCTCTAAACCTAATTAAATATGGCCCAGGACGTATTGGAAATTTTTTGCTTAGCACTATATTTCTTGGGTGCATACAAACCTATAAATCAGTTGCTGCTGTCAAAAAGAAATACCCACTCTAACGGTGATGCAGAGGAAAACAGATGCCACTTATTCAATAATCTAATATTCATAGACAAGAAAAATGTTGCTGGGATACCCTAGGAGTTGAAGTCGATGTGAAGAGTTGTCAATATTAAACTTTATGACCCTGGGGTGCAGATAAAATTTAGCTGAACAAGGGAATCTGGATCTGTTGGTATTTGGACTTGAAGCAAGTGCCATAAATGACCCTGGGAATCTTTTTCAAATGCTCTCAGCTATGCTTTATGGGATTTGCCCTATACATATTTATTGATCTTTGTTCTATATGAACATTTCAGGGTGGATAAATTATTTGGGTATACCATCATGAAAGATGGCGCTTTGCTTATATGTTGCTGACTAAACCACAAAAAGGGTTTTTCTTGGTTTTTGTTTGACTACACTAGTCATCACTGTGCCCTAATTTTGTTGCATTCCTTTAATAGGCAAAGCCTTCCAAAGAGCCATTAATTACAACATTGATCTGCACCATAAACACCCAAACACCAGTTCTAGTGAACTACAAACAAATCCAAAGTCAGATTTTGTGCCGTACTACCAAAGAGACACCAATATTTGCACATATACAAGTAGACTACAGTCATGGTTTTATTATCTATGCAATATTATGTAAGTTTATATAAGGCTTGTGTATGTTTTTGGTACAGACTCCGTTCAGTGGGCCATTTATCTCTAATATTGTGCTGCGCCAGGGCCCAGTGCGGCAATAAACAATATGTTGACATTAATCACAAGTGCCGCTGTAGTAAATACTCGCCAAACATTTATCATGTTAAAATATTCAATCAATGCATCTCCCAACAGAAAAACTTCAGTCACAAATTTCTGTAAAACTGTATGAAATGCAAGATGTTTGAGCCGATGCTTCTCCTTCTCTATCTCTCTCCCTCCAAATACATAATGTAATTGATGGCACAGTTGAATTGTCAATTCATCTAATTACGCCTGTAAGTGCTTTCCTTTGTTGTCCCTAATTGTCAATAAATACGTGATTTGTTATCAGCTCTCCATGATTAACTGAAACTGGGCTAATAATTAACAGAGGTCATTACGGCTGCAGCTACGCACTTGTGCACCGAAAAGCAGAGGAAACCCTAACCATCAGAGCAAGTGAAAATATTGATAGATGGCCTAAACTGTGTTCCTTGCCCTGTTGTTGATGAGAGGTCATGCTGCCATGGTAACAGCAGTGGGCTGTCACTGATGTGTTCCTGTGTGTGTGTGTGTGTGTGTGTCTGGGTGTGTCTATGTATGTGTTTCCAGACCATATCAGTGTGGACACTGTTCACAGTCCTTTGGCCAGCCCTCAGAGCTGCGCAACCACGTGGTAACACATTCCAGTGACCGGCCCTTCAAGTGCGGCTATTGCGGCCGTGCTTTCGCCGGAGCCACGACGCTCAACAACCACATCCGCACCCACACCGGGGAGAAGCCATTCAAGTAAGTAACAGTGAGTACCACTGCTTCCTAGCCATGCATTCACATATTTGAAATCAAATACAGCCAAGCAATATTATATAGCAAATTTAGTAGAATATTATAATAATATAGAATATTATAATAGGATCTAGTATAATAAGATCGTAGATTTGCTTTTGTTTTATTTGGCAGATGCTTTTATTGGCTTGTAAATAAGGTAAATTTTAGCATGTAGCTATTAATGGAGTTGACAGTGAGACAAAACACATGCGCGCACACATACACACACAGACTTCATTTTTACTGTGACTAAATAATGCTGTAGTTCTAATCCTTACCTTTTTTTAAAAAATAAAATCTGTTTTTATTTCTACAAAAAAAATGGTGAGTACCAGCCAAGCACGCACGCACGCGCACACACGCACGCACGCGCACACACACACACACACACACACACACACACACACACACACACACTCCTTGAAAGTTCAATGTTATATTTACACAGAGGCAAATAGAACCACAAATAGCCACAAGAGTTGGAAAGAGTGCTGGTGCTCAGGAGTGTTACAGCCCAGTATAAAAACTTTGGCAATAAGCAGTGAGTTAATCTACAAAATATACTATGAATGAGCTTTTGAACTACAGCTATTGAAATAGTGTGAATATATCACTAACTGCGCATTGCCAGTTCCCCCACTACAGGAGTGTAAACCACTATAATTTTTATATAACAGTTGGGTTGAATTTGGCCCTTACTAGTATTTCCAACACTGACATTCCTTCAGCCATGGCTTATGGGAGCAAAATATTATTGTCTAGGTCTGGAATTCCCATTTTGTCTGAAGTGCCCAGATTTGTGGGAGGCAAGATGCAAGCTACACAGATTTCCTAAAAAAAGACTGAACAAGTTGAGCATGAACAGCAGTCAGTGGATTTCTTTTAAGTCAACAGAAAGTTAGTTACATGTGACCTTTTGACGCTAGCTCCCCCTTCCCCCCAAATACAGGTCACGTTTTTAACTAAGCTGCTAATTACTTTTATTTAATTCCACTACAATAAAAGTTTTAATTAAAAACACTTTTACTTAAAATGTTTGAATGTAAATGTCATGGCATCATTACATGCACAGATTGAATTTGTTCCACAGAAATCTGAGCTGAAGGCAATCATTTAACAACAAATTAGCTTCAATAAGAAAATGTCATTCCAGTTTTAAATTTGGCATTTCAGTGATGACTGCACGGGAATAAAAATGACCAAACAAACAAAAAAAAAAAAGAACCCCATAAATTAGCTAAATACAAATTTAGGTGATCGATCTGTAGGTCTTCTGCTACTTAACCAATTTTTCCTTCATACAATTACCGTACATTATTCATTTACAAATGGCCCAAAATATTCTGTTCTACAATCTCATAATGTTTTTTGCTTGGCAAACACCAAGCTTTAGAAAGAACACACTTCTATAATATAATATGTTGTTTTAGATATTTTTTTCTAGCTGTTGCTGGTCACTTGACAAATCTGACACAGACCAGTAACTGTAATTCATACAAAATTCATGAGCAAGAGTGACTTGGCTGTATTTCATACGAATTAAGTCGTAAGAAAAGTTTTGATTACTACCCACTCCCCCACCTTCTCATTTTTATCTCAATAATTCATACCCAACACCCCCCCCCCCCCCCCCCCCCCCCCCCCAACTTTTCATTTATTTCAGATTTGCAGCTGTAAAGTTTGATTGTCTCTCAGTCTCATAAAGGACCATGTATTATCATCTCACACCGTGATTTCAGTGTGAGCAGATGGGCTGTTGGGAGCAGAGCAATCCAGTAACAAGTCAACTATCTAATAAGCAATCAGTGATACACAAATGTGTCATCAGCACTTCAGGAGCTTTAGAGAGAAAGAAGCACACAAAGACATTAATGAAACTCCCCAGAAATCTTTAGTCAATCAATATGCCTGAGTTATTCTCATTGAGCTGATGTGCTTGATGGGATAAGGCTGGCATTTTTCCTTTGTTTATGGAGAATGCTGTTGTGTTTTACATAAACCTCATCTGAAATTTTGTGTTTTAGCTTAACAGTTCTTAATCTACTGTTTGGAATATCAAATGTGTTAGAGCCTTTGATGGTTAATTGTTCTTAGATGGAGTCAATAATTGCTGGCTGTACATAGTATAGCGCTGAGGAGAACTTTCCAATGTGATGTGTGTGTGAGTAATATACAGTGAAGCCCAAAGGCATTGATTTTTAATGTTTCTGTCTTCTGTCTTCCATTAAAACCTAGGTTCCAAGCTGATTTCTAACTGGTTCCTCACATTTTGTGAAATATTTCTGAGACAATTTCTAATCCAGAGATCTGTATGTGCTAGGCAGAGTCTTGCTGATATACTGCCCCATACCTTGTGTCTGCTTTAACTGCTTTCAGCTCAGTTAAAACCAAGCCATCAGGAGATGCTCGCCTTTGATATCCAACCTCCCAAAACTCCCTTTTTGTTCTTTATCTATTGTAAGTGACAATGATGCGGGCCCTTATCTAGACAGGCCTCTCTGGGGGCACCCCTTCCTCTCAGATTATTGACAGGCCCCCATGTTGAGAGGCGTCTGAGCCTTCGCTCATCATCGGCATCAAGGACCCTAGGTGTGGGCAGCAATTACACCTTTCTGGCCCAGTAAGCTTCTCAGCCACTTTCAAGTGTCACTTGTCATTAAGGCAACAACGGATGATTCACAACGTCTGATGGCCCTCTCTAAGTATGCTGTCTGTGTTTCGTGTTTGTCCAGGTGTGAGCGGTGCGAGAGGAGCTTCACGCAGGCCACACAGCTTAGCAGACACCAACGGATGCCCAACGAGTGCAAACCCATCAGCGAGAGCAGCGAATCAATTGAGGTGGATTAGTTGATTGACCATGCCGGAATTAAACGGCGAGGGAAAGTCATGATTAAATGTCACGGACACTTAAGCAAAACCAAAGATTTCCACTGAGAAACTCTCAATCAGCCCCAGAAAACCAAAAGCAGTAATAAAATAAGTAAGATGTTAAGAGATATTGATCCCGACACAGATAAGGGACTGGTTGTGGCTGGGGTGGGAGGTTGGGGGGGAGGACAAGATTATTTATTCATGACTGGGAAAGTCACAGTTCTGTTAAAAAGCTGGAACGTAAGTGTGAAATACCAAAAACATGGCTTATCGCTTTATTTCTCAGTCATGTACATTGTACAATAAAACCAAAGGGAGAAGACTAAAAGGGGTGCAGGGACATACCCCTCAAACTGACGATGCACAGTATCTGTATAATTGCACCATTTAATAAGCAGGATTTTTTGAGAGAAACATTTGTATTCACCAAAAAAAAAAAAAAAGCTTCTGTATAAAATGTACATTTTGAATTATATTTCTCTCATATCATGCTTTTTGGCACTTTTGACTGGTATTATTTAATATTTCATTTGGATACTTATTCTAAATGTAATGATGGAGACTATTTAAATATGAGTGGGACGGAAGGAAAAACGTCCTTGTGAAATAAATAAAAAAAAAACCTTGTTACCAAATATGAAACGAAGAAGAGTTTTAAAGCAATATATAGAATTGTATCTGTTGTGTCATTCAATACTTTTATTGCCACACTCATTTTATATGGTGAGTGGGGCTACTGAATGTTGCATTTTGTTACCAAAAAAATATTTAACATCATTTCACCATTACTAAAGACAAACATTACAGTTTTGTTTGTCAGGTTTTATGGGAAGGTAATAGTAATTTTATATATATATATATATATATATATACAGACACGCACACACACACACATACATACACACACCCCGATCAGCTATAACAGTAAAACCATTGACAGGTGAAGTGAATTAATTAATTAATCACAATTAGTCTCGTTACAATGGCACCTTTCAAGGAGTGGAATATTTTAGGCAGCAAGTGATCAGTCAGTTCTGTTGATGTGTTGATGTGTTAGAAACAGGAAAAATGGGCAAGCGTAAGGATCTGAGCGACTTTGACAAGGGCCAAATTGTGATGGCTAGACAACTGGGTCAGAGCATCTCCAAAATGGCAGGTCTTGTGGGGTGTTCCCGATATGCAGTGGTTAGTACCTACCAAAAGTGGTCCAAGGAAGGACAACCGGTGCTCACTTATGAGCGTGGGGAGCGAAGGCTAGCCCGTCTGATCCAATCCCATAGAAGAGTTCTTGTAGTACAAATTGCTGAAAATGTTAATGCTGGCTATGATGGAAAGGTGTCAGAACACACAGTGCATCGCAGCTTGCTGCATATGGGGCTGTGCAGCTGCAGACCAGACAGAGTGCCCATGCTGACCCCTGTCCACTGCCAAAAGCGCCAACAATGGTCACGTGAGCATCAGAACTGGACCATGGAGCAGTGGAAGGAGGTGGCCTGGTTTGATGAATCACGTTTTCTTTTACATCATGTGAACGGGCGGGTGCGTGTGCATCACTTACCTGGGGAAGAGATGGCACCAAGATGCACTATGGGAAGAAGGCAAGCTGGCAGAGGCAGTGTGATGCACTGGACAATGTTCTGCTGGGAAACTTTGGGTCCTGGCATTCATGTGGATGTTACTCTGACATGCACCACCTACCTAAATATTGTTGGAGACCAAGTACACCCCTTCATGGCAACAGTATTCCCTAATGGCAGTGGCCTCTTTCAGCAGGATAATGTGCCTTGCCACACAAAATTGTTCAGGAATAGTTTGAGAAACATGACAAAGTGTTCAGGGTGTTGACTTGGCTTCCAAATTCCCCAGATATCAGTCTGATCAAGCATCTGTATGATGTGCCGGACAAACAAGTCCGATCCATGGAGGCCCCACCTCGCAACTTACAGGACTTAAATCTGCTGCTAATGTCTTGGTGCCAGATACCACAGCACACCTTCAGAGGTCTTGTGAAGTCCATGAGTCCATGCCTAGGCGGGTCAGAGCTGTTTTGGCGGCACAAGGGGCACAATAATAGGCAGGCGATTTTAATGTTATGGCTGATCGGCGTGTGTGTGTGTGTGTGTGTGTGTATATATATATATACACACACACACACACACACACACACATATATATATATATATATAGCCTTATTATGACACGTTTTTCTAATCAAAAACACAACAGACTGATCAGATTGGTCTCAAAATATTTAACAAGGTTTAAAATATTTGAAAAGAATCACAGTGATTTACCTCAGAACCAAATTAACTCAATCAAGATAGGTACCTTTTATAAGCCTCTACAGATTTTTGTTGAATGAACTCAGCTTTTAAGTTGAATGAGCAGAGTCAATCGTGTATGATAATCATTACAGTGTCTCAGCATACGTTTCGTTCTGGAAAGTGTGATGAGCTCAGTCTTGTCCACATTTGATTCTTGTTTGCATGATTTTGCCTTTTTAAATAAACAGTATGAAACAACTACAACAGATGATGTCTTGTGAATAAAGTGATAAAGTTGATAAAGCCAGGGGCCAATTCTTTAAAGGACTTGTTTCTATGAATTGCATTTTCCGCCCTTAGAACTTCTCCTTTGTGAATATGAGAGCATTTTAAACAGTTTATCTACTTTAGGAGATATTGGGCGATATACAAATATGACAGTATTACAATAAAGAAATCTGAAATAATTATACTGGTAAAGCTATAAAAAAAAAAAAAAAAAAGAGGAAACCACTCCTAATCCACTCCTAATCTTGATCAACCACTACCAAAATAAAAATAAAAAACAAAATTACAAACCATGTAAATCATTTAATTAAACTTTAATGAGTAAATGATACATAGAGAGTGTTACTGTAGTTTCCTTCTCTATTGTTTACTATTGCTTTCCTGTTAGTTCCACTGAGAAACAATACACATTCAGGCTTGCGCACATTTTTTTTTCCCCTTATACAAAGCATGAAATCCATCTTTGGTTGTTGGCGATGTATCAGTGTGGCGTCGGAGGTTAGCGCTCTGGCCCCGGCCCCTGTGGTGCCTGTGTGAAAGGTCATGTCCCTGTGCGCCTCTGTTTCTGCGGTTCAGGCAACTGTCGCGGGGTTATGGATCTGGCCATCCGAACATGAACTCAGCGCTGCTCACTCGTTCTGGCTCTGATTTATTACGTCTTGCCATGCACACCTTTCAAGTGAAGTTCTTCAAGCCCCCTCTCCCAAACACAGTACCCAGTTTGTACAAGGGAAATAAAAACAGCACCCTTTTTGCAGGGAAGGCTGTACATTTTACTGGTCTTATTCATCACACTGAAGAATTTCAAACCATTTAATCTGTTAGGCTACATCAGTACTTGAAATACAGGAAAGTGTAAAACAATTGCTTGTCATTTATCATTGACAATCAGCTAAAATATGAAAATGACTGGAGACTGTTGAATAAACATTATTTCTTACTTTTTGGGGCACAGTCTTGTTTAGTTTGGCTTGCATGATGTTAATCACTTATAAGTGAGATGAGTGAGATGGCTATGCATCTTAATATGGTGTCCCACCATTTATTTCAATGCAGCCTTCGGACAGCTTAGTTTAAAATGTTTGGATATATATATATATATATATATATATATATATATATATATATATATATATATATATATATATATATATATATATATATATATATATATATATATATATATATATATATATATATATATATATATATATATATATATATATATATTCTCCACCAATTAAAGATAAGTTTTCATGGTATTTTCACAAGGCTTATAAACAAGACTCTAGCTGTTGAGCAAGACCATAATAGTTTGTTTTTGAGAACTGAGAATGACATTTTGCATAGTTGACATATATAATACTTTTATAATAAGTTATGTTCATGGGAACATTCCATTACACTGGATTATGGTAACATGCATAATGCTGCATATTTATCTTTAGCTGGACAAACCAGATGTGAACCAACACAGTGCACAGGAGCCCTTGAGAGCCTGATTTACTAATTCTTATTTTTCTTATTCAGCTGATTCTCTTGCTTAGTAATCACTACAGTTTTGTGACCCAAGAAAATTGCCCCAAAGGAGTATTAGCAATTTACAAAACAAATAGTTACAATTTCAACCATCAATCATAGAACTTTGCTGTGGGAACTCGGACCTGTGAAAAGCAGTAATCGCCCAAAGGCTCCACAAAAAAACAGATGAATATTATTATTTTGAAAACATACATGAAGCATTGGGCGTTCGACGTGAGTGGTCCACTTTCTGCGGAATGTCCTGCTGTTGAAAACACTAAACAGACAAAGGTCACATTTTCAGAAACAATCAGCGATAAGATTTTTTTCTTTAAAAAATTCTAATTGGAACCATGCACAGCTTTGTAAAAGTTTGAAGAATGCTTGTTCTCACTGGACTGTGTTTGATCAGGTTTTTCAGTACATTTCATATTTATCACTTCAGTGCGCCAATGAGGATCAACTTGTCTTCTGAAACTCACTCGGATTCTAAATATTCTGGAACCAATTGCACAAGTGTTCAGTAGACCATGTACAGTGGTGAGCCTGAAGAGTGAAAACCAATGAAATGTTCATAATCACCTTGAAAGTTTCAATGTCATATGCTTTCTATCATTTGTTGATGTGCCCCAAAAACATCACTTGAGGCCACAAGTTCACAAACCTCTGCATGAAAGCTATTAAATCAGTCCATGTCAACAATCTAACCACATAGCAGGGTTATAATGCTGAAAATATGTGCAAATGCATTTTTGTGTCTAGATAAAGCAGCTGATTGCACTTTCACTGTCAGCATTCATATTTCATTTGCTATTAGCCAGTGAAAATGAACCCTGAGAAAATACTCTGAATGCTGACAATAGTTTATACAAACGACAAGCGTCAATCATAGGCAATGTCTGCACTAATGTGACGAGAAAGGGATGCTAAAAAATGTGAGGAAGAGAGATAATGAACATCAAAATAAGTTCATTGTTTTAGTTTTAAGCTTCCATGAAACATATTTGCTGTTGTCTGAGGCATTCGTTTATAACCTGCTTTGCAGAGCCAGAGGAGCTAGGCCTACAGGACGTAATCAGGAGCTGTTGTCTCAGAAGCTGGGACAAGGAATGTGTGCAAGCTGAAGACCTGAGATCAAAGCTCAGCACTATGGCTTTCTAAGAGGTACGAAACTGGTCACTGTGTCAGACAGGCATTAGTCCTACAGTTAAGGCTCTCTAAATGTGTAGATAGGGCTGTGTCTATCAGCTGTGTAAGCTGTTGCTGACGGACTGTCCTCGTAAGTGCCCAAAACAAGCTATACAACGCTATCTGCTCAAACAGTTTCACACAGCAGGATTGCCCTCAAGTGATGCTCTTCACAGCCAGATAAAGTGTACTATGAATTCCATTGCTCACGGCTGGAAATGGAGTCTGTGTGTACATGTGTGTGTGTATTACAACCCTAACTAGAGACAAGGAGTGCAATTTATTCTCCAATTATCCTGCAAATGCATGCTGCTTGAGAATATCAAAGCACATATGATACAAGATTTCATTTGTATTCCATTCATTACCTACCGTCTTTTCAGCAGATCTTGCTCTGCTATTTTGCTGCCTTTACCTAAATCCTGGAAGTTAAAATTCGTCCTCAAGGACAGGACCAGTCTTCAAAGAATGAAGTAGCTTTGAAAGAATGCATCTAGTATAACGCATCACGTGCTATTTTCTCAAGGGCTAAAAATAAACGGCAAATATATCACCATATTCAGCTTGAAACACACACAGGCTTTAATTTACACTATATTTACCAAAAGCTTGTGGACGCCTGACTGTCACATCCATATGTGTTTTTTGAAGATTCCATTGCAGATTTAGTCCCCTCTTTGCTGTTATAATAACCTCCACTCTTCTAGGAAGGCTTTCCACTAGATTTAGGGATGAGGTGGTGGGGATTTGCCCATTCAGCCACAAGAGCATTAGTGAGGTCAGGCACTGATGTTAGTTGTCAGTGGTGTTGAGGTCAGGGCTTTGTGCACAAGGGCCACTCGAGTTCTTCCACTCCAACCTTGGCAAACCATGTCTTCATGGACCTTGCTTTGTGCACAACGGGCACTGTCATGCTAGAACAGGTTCGAGCTCCTTGGTTCCAGTGAAAGGAAATCTTAATGTTACAGCATACAAGGTCATTCTAGACAACCTGTGCCCTTCCAAGTTTGTGGCAACAGTTTGAGGAAGACCCACATATGGGTGTGATGGTCAGGTGTCCACAAACCTTTGGCCATATAGTGTATGCATAAGCAGCAACAACTAACGCAAGTAGAAATGTGCCTAGACAAGTGTGCAGGTACATAAATGACAATCATACTAATCATTTTACATATGACCTGCCTTTTCATTTGTTTGTGTTTATAAATTTATATCCAATTTACACATTTCTGCAAACTGTTAAGACTTCAAAGCATAATGTTCACGTTATTTTTAGTGTAAAAGTATTCAGAACAACTACTATATAGGAAAATAACCAAAATAATCAAAGATGTGGATGCAGTCTGATGTGAAGCAGAGCTACTGTTGCCACCTCGAAGTTGATTTTCTACCTATAACAGCACATCTAGAACTGTTTTATTCATCTCATACCACAGCAATTTGCCAAAGCTAACAATTTTTTAAAATTTATTATCGAATGACCTGTTGTACTATTTAACCATTTATAGTTACATTGAATGATGCGTAACAAATGCAAAACAATTTAGTTCCTGTTATCACTTAAGTTATAGCAGCTTTAAAGCAGTAATTTCCTCACCAGACTTTTTTCTTCTGTCTTGAAGTTAATAATACATAAAAATGCAGCCTGTCATATTACAGGGAATCCACAAATGCAAAGTCCTCTGTCCTCAAGACTTTCCCGTGGCAAAAAAAATGTTAAGTAAATAGGCAGCCTCACCTCTGACTAATGCAAAGCGCTGACCCTGGAGACTCCTTCCATAAATGTTAAAGGAACACCTCTAAGCTTCATCATATTAACAATTATATAACATATTAAATAAAACATGTTCTTTAATTTGTGTATCATTACACTTAGAATATGTGGAACATCCTCCACACAAGTACCACTGAAGCATCTGTGAATACTGAGCACTGTAATAAAAACCTGTGATTTGAATTACAGCCTGTATATTCAAGGATAATCGAATCTAAAAGACCAGATTAATCAAAAATCAATCATCAACACATTAGAAATAATTTATTAGACAAAGACAGATGTAAATATAAAAGCAAAAGTAACAGCACACATACTTTGTATACATACATTGACTTTGAGTCAAATCACACAATAAATAGACACACACACACAACTTCAAAGAAATTCAGGAATATTTAAAGAATGTGTATAATATTTTTTGCAACCATTTCTTGAGAGATAGTGCCACCTGGTGAAATCCCTCATTCACCAAAACCATAGAAATCATCAATTAAGAAAACCCATGGCCAAAACACACACACACACACAAAAGTTGTGGATGGTGAGCCATTAATAATTCCCAATTAATTAGAATGACTAAAATAAAAAAAAGTAAAAATTCTTTGGATGCATTATCCATGTGGCATTTTTCTCTACACTCGGCAGTCCCATAATTTAGTGCATATGGGGCACAATATTTTGCTTTATTGGCAAACAGTTCCAAATGGTACATCAGGTTGGAACTCTGCTGGCCATGGCCTCTTGAATCTGCCTATTGAGTTCGGCAATGATACGGTCCTCGTGTGTGTACACACCTGTACGAAGCAGTGTGTCTCTCTCCTCCAACAGGCGACTCAGGTGCTCATCAGCACTCTCATTCAGAGACATGCTTGTTGGCTCCTTCCATGCTCTCTTCTCATCCTGCTGCTTTAGCCTGGACATGATTGATAGGAAATTAATGTATAGAATAAAAACAGCAAACTATTTAAAACAAAACAAACAAAAAAAAACTAGAATTTTTAGTCAAACTTTATTTGATCAACCCAATTCCGGTGTCTGAATTTTTTTTGCCTTGTTTTATTTATTTATTTATTTTTTGCCTTGTTTTTGTTTTTTCTTCCCCCGGTGGTGGTGGTAGGTTTTTACCTGTTCAGCTCATTGCGGATGTCCTGGAGCTCATGTTTCTCATTCTTGACAGCTTCCTTCTCTTCAGCTGCCAGATACCGTAGCCTCATGTGCTCCAGTTCTTGCTGCTGCTTCTTCAGCCGTGTCATGGCATTCTCCTGTTCTCTCTGGAAAGAAAAAAAAAACCCAGAAGAAGAGAAAGATTCAGTACATCCTACATGCCATCATATAGAGAAAAATAAATGCAACATAGGAATGAATCTACTGCCAAACACCCCTGGGGACTCAAAGTCCATCCACCCATCACTATCTATATCTGTCGTCACTTTATAAACAACACAGCGACACAGTCCAGTATCCCTAGAACCGATAAAGGTTTAAATTACACAGTTACACTGTCCGCGGATTACTTTGCAGAAGTTCAGCACAATTAAAAACGTTATTTAATTGAATTTGACCTTCAGAACTGGCAGGTTAAGGAGAAACTGCTGAAATTTGGAGGTTAAAAGTGTCATCATGATCCTACATTAACATTAAGAAACCACACATCAATATTCTGGACCATTTGTTGACAGAAGAAAGCCTGTGTGAAAATTTAACGAGCTACTCCATAATAGACTTAATGACTTGGTTTAATTTTTATCACTGAACGGATATGTTTATGTATAATCTAATTTCATTTTGTCTTTTCATGGAGCATTAGAGGCCAGTAATACATTTGCAAGAACCTAAATTGCAAGAAAAACAAACCCACCAAGACATGGCCATAGCATTTAAAGCCAAGCAAATGGTGAAGAAAAACACTGAAACAATTATCCTGCAGATTTTCTTTAGGTCCCTAGGGCTGAAGTGTTTCCTTTGCTACCTGTGGTTGATGGCTAAACTAAATATTTCCAGAGACCTAAACTGACAGTAAAAAGGTGTGTGGTAGCAGGATGGCCTAACTAACCATTATAGGACCTTGACAAATTGTGTACACAAACATATTTTGGGTTGCCTCGGCCTGGGGGTGACAGAGGAGTTAAAAAAAAAAAAAAAAAGCAACTGAGTGACCAATGAATGACCTGTGGCTTTCCTCCAGAGGGGGTCAGACAGAGGACTCTTTTGAGTGGAGAAAGCTTCCAGACTACAGCTCAATTGCAGTTTTCTGCTGAAGACTCAGCTGACAAGAACAGGACAAGCACCTGGGGGATTTCATGGCTTAAGTTTTCCCAGCTCTTCAGATTGACTAAAAAACAATGCTTAAGTAATTTTTAAAAAGGCAGAGCCTGTCATTTTAGCAGCTAAGGACAGGAGATATTCCCTGAGTGGATGAGAAACATGCATTTAGGCTAACAATGGTAGGTGTGTGAAAATATATATATATATAAATAAATAAGTGTTCACTATGCCCTCCAAATACTACTATATTTACAAGATTTATCAAAGTCAGTGGGTTTCTAGACAAGGATTTAAAGTGGCTTATCATAAATTGTATGTGAATACTGAGATTAATTCAACACAGGAATAAATACAAGCATCACATCTTCATATATTGATCTTTCAACAAGTGAACACAATGTTCAGTTCGTTACTTTGCAGGCTCATGCTTAGCATAATACAAATCAGATTTATGGCTCTCTTTCATATTACGTTATAGACCCCTTTGTGCATCATAAATCAACCAATGTTTTCTTAACATATATCTGGCACTTAAGGAGAAGAAAGAAAAAGAGGCAGGGGGGGAAAAGACAACTCAGACTTTCCAGCTGGACTCTGTCTTTAACAGTTATTAGTAAGGCCTGATAAGCTCTTTGCGTCTGCTCTGTTTACATTGGTATTAGTCTTTACAGGGTTCACTTGAGAAGGAGTTCAATGTTTCAAAGCAAACACCACAAGCTAGAGGCAGCCTCACTGTTTCTCAGTGCACCATGCAGAAGTTTTCTTCAACCCTGGAAAATTATAATTTACTTCTGGCAGGAAATGCACTAAGAAAAAAAGCAGATTTGTCTTGAGCGGGCTTTGCCTACCATGCACAGCTACTCATGTGAGATACAACATACCTCACTTTCCTTTGCTTTTGATCTATGGCGCTGAAGGACACACAGTATATACAAAACAGTGTTTCCAAAGTGAGTGTGTGTTACAATACCATGGGGACATTTTACATATAAGGTGGAAAATATGTGGGTACAAGACTATATACAATTATGCAACCTTTTTTTCCTTACCATAAACTTTGGTCAAGCAAATATCACTGCAACATACAACATATAGTTCTCTTTTTATATTCTGGTTATTTCAGACCTGAATGTCTAGTTGTTTTGCTAACAGCAGCCTAATGACCTGAATCTTCTATTTAGTTTTCTTTGAATGACCAGAAACAAGAACAAGATAAGAACAAAAAAAAAACAAAAAACAAAAAAAAAAAGGCAGAAAGAAAGTGATAACATTTCGCTCTAAATGTAAAGCTAAATCTTACTTCAAAATGAGAACAACATGGGGGTTTAGAGCACTTAAAATGGCTTACCTGCTTAAATCTTGCAAGCTCTTTTAGAGCACGCCCCCACTGCTGCTTGTAATGCAGTTTAGATTTTGTTGTTGATTCTAATTTCCGCTCCAGTTCAGCCTTTGGATTAACAAAACCAACAACAACAGTTTTACAAGGTTGCTCCCAGTAATTTATAGATGTTATTTTTATAAACATAAAAAAAAAAACATTTATATCACATCACTTATATCACTAATGCAACTACATAACCATAATATAAGGCACTACTAAATCCCTGCCTACACAAATAAAAAAAAAGCAAATGCTACTTAACATTTTAATCGTTTACTAACCTTCTCTAATCGGAGCAGGTTAATCTCAGACTGTAAATGGATTTCAGGCCGAGTGCTCTGCTGGTCACGATAATGCTGAAGTTCCTTTTCCAGGAGTTTGTACTTCTTTTCAGCATCTATTACCTTTTGATGGAAACAGACACACACTGAACATGAACAAAAGCAAAATGAGAGATGAATTAATTGGTTTAAAAGGTCTATTTTAATAATGCCATATTACATTTGCATTGCATATATGGCATTGACTAAATCTGAGAGTAAAAATGTATGATAAGTTAAATTAAACATGTTCAGAATGCTGACTTTGTTTCATCTGGAAAATGGCACAAATTTTATTAATGGAAAAGAAAGCTGAAAATACAGAGCCTCAAGCACAAGCACAACTACTCAGGTGGAAAATGAGCTAATCAGCGGATCATCACGCTGGCACTAAATATTGCTCAGCGATTGAATGTTACTGTACCTATTGACGGTAAAGCCAGTAGTGAGAATTTTGTGCATGCGTAATTTAAAGGCTAGAATTGTCAGAGTGCTTACTAAAAAAAAAAATTTATCACCAAAATTTTCACATGTGCATAGCAGATTCACTATTTTTACTTACAGCTTAACACTTCTCATTGCAAACAAAAGTCTGCCACTCAGTTAATGAGCTACTGCTCCAAAACGCAGACAAGAGGCGCAAGACTTCAAGGGTGTTAGGCAGCATCCAATGTAACTAAATCCCAATGAGCTTTCCCCATTCCAGTCTTCCCTTTCTGATATAAACCAGACACCAAAAAAGCCTCACACACACACACACACACACAATAGTATGGTCTGAGACAAGGCGAGGAGTGTCCAGCAGAATAGGCAGGGAGAGTTCTGGCCTGATAAACTGGTTAGTGTGTGCTGACACAGGACAAATGTATGTTTACACGTTCCTGACACGGGAGGGAAGACAAGATATAGAGTCATGTGGCAACCTCAGCCGAGGATCTCTCATCACAAAGGCCCTTCTCCTTTTCGCATGTCAGAAACCTACTTTGGTTGATTTGTTAGATCCAGGGCCAGTCCAGATGTTTGGGGGAAAGAAATGAGACGGCAGACTGAACTATTTCAGTAGGTGGGCTGTCTGTGCAAAGCATGACGCGGGTCTGGTTAAGACATGAAGCATTTGTCTGTTAAAAAAAAGCTCTGAGAAACACGGTCATAAGAGGAAAATGAAACAAAACAGAAACACTGTCTGGCGCAAGTCACGTTTGGAGGTTTTAAAAAGTACTTTGCAAGTTGGTCAGATGATTAATTAGATCAATGATAAAATGTGCTCAAGTAAATACTGCATGTAACATTCAAGATTATTAAAATAGAAAGCCAAAGTTTGCCTAATGCTGCCAGGAGTCTGTCTGCCAATAAAGCAATTTCTTCACTAGTTGTCATTGAAAATGTTCCTAAATTTCCCATTTTAAATCAGCAGTACATAACTTTTGGAGATCTCTGGTGGAAACATGTTATTTAAAGTATGTGGCTGGTAAAGTTTGATTAAGTAGAATTCCAGACAGTATACTCAAGGTATGACTTTACTTCATAACATATTACCAGTATGGAACACTTATTTAAAAATATTTTAATGCCATTTCAAATGTAATTTAAGGCCAAATTTGCAATGATATTGTGATACAGAGCCAAAATATTGATTTAAATTAAAAACCCAGATTTCCAGGTATTTTTTGGAAGAAAAAAAAAAAACAAAAACAAATAAAAAAAAGGTTAAAACACCACTATCTTGGCAGCTACTGGCCATTGTTGCAGCAGCTACACTATAGCAAGTCCTAACAACAAGTGCAGTGAGCGAGCCACAACGACCACCACAACAACAATGTCAGGAAGTGTACCTTTTTTGATAGATGCCCTGTTTCTATTTTGCGCTGCATTGTAGAAAATCTTCCATGAATGGGAGAATGAAGGTACTTGCATGACTCTCTATATACATTCAGGTCCCTAAGTATTTGGACAGTGACACAATTTTCGTAATTCTGCCTGTGTACACTACCACAGTGGATTTGAAATGAAGCAGTCAAGATGGGATTGCAGTGTAGACTTTCAGCTTTAATTCAAGGGGGTTTAACAAAAATAGTGCATTAACCATTTAGGAATTACAGCCATTTTTTACAGAGTCCCTCCATTTTCAAAGGCTCAAAAGTAATAAGACAAATTAACAATTATAAATATAAGGATAATTTAAATACTTGGATCTAAATGCTTTGCAGTCAATGACTGCCTGAAGTCTGGAGCCCATGGACATCACCAAATGCTGAGTTTCCTCCCTTGAGATGCTCTGCCAGGCCTTTAATGCAGCCGCCTTCAGTTGCTGCTTGTTTGTGGGTCTTTCTGCCTTCAGTTTTATCTTCAGTAAGTGAAACGCACGCTCAGTTGGGTTGAGGTCAGGTGACTGCCATTTAAGAGCATTCCATTTCCAAGCTTTTGGGTTGCTTTCGCGGTACATTATTGGTCATCATACATTTCTTGTGTTCTTTCGCAGTACATTTTTAGTCATCATCCATCTGTATTGTGAAGCGGTGTCCCATCAGTTTTGCAGCATTTGACTGAATCTGAGCAGAAAGTATAGCTCTATACACTTCAGAATTCATCTTGCTACTTCTATCTAGCAGTCACATGATCAACAAACACCAGTGACCCAGGTCCATTGGCAGCCATACATGCCCATGCCATAACACTTCCTCCACATCTTTGACAGATGATGTGGTATGCTTTGGATCATGAGCCCTTCATTTCCTTCTCCATACGCTTCTCTTTCCTTCATTCTGGTACAAATTAATCTTGCATCAGAACTGGTCAGGCTTCTTTTTTTTTTTTAAGCAAAGTCTAATCTGGCCTTTCTGTTCTTGAGTGTTATCAGTGGTTTGCATATTGAAGTAAACCATTTGTATTTACATTCATGAAGGCGTCTCTTGATTGTAGACTTTGACAAAGATAAGCCTACCTCCTTGAGAGTGTTCTTCACTTGGCGAGATGTTGTGAAGGGGTTTTTCTTCGCCAACGAAAGAATTCTGTGATAATCCACTTTAGTTGTCTTCTGTGGTCTTCCAGGTCTTTTGGTGCTGCTGAGCTCGCCTTCTTTATAAGAATGTACCCAATTGTTGATTTGGCCACTCCTAGAGTTTCTGCTATCTCACTGATAGGTCTGTTTTGTTTTTTTCAGCCTAATGATGGCTTCCTTCACTTGTACCGACACCTTGTACTTGTACTTGTAGAAAACAGGACACATCTGGCCATTAAACTGCTTATCGGTCAGTTGGCCAATTACTTTAGAGTCTGTGAAAATGGAGGGACTCTAAAAAATTGCTGTAATTCCTAAACGATTAATGCAATATTTTTGTTAAATCCACTGAATTAAAGCTGAAAGTCTACACTACAATCACATCTTGATTGCTTCATTTCAAATCTATTGTGATGGACTACAGAGGGAAAATTAAGAAAATTGTTTCACTGTCCAAATACTTATAGACTTAATTGTATTAGAAGGATATTATCAGAAAAAAGGAAGTGCACCCATATTGTAAAACTGTAAAATAATGGCAATTTTTTGTTTCTTCTACTGACATTTTACAATAATGCTACAAAAACTACTGCAACCTTAAAATTATAAATTCATGATAGGCTTGTAGAGAGTCTATGGATGCAAGCTGGACATACCAAAGAAAGTTTCAAGCGCAAAATAAACCTGGGATAATGAGCTAGTAAAACTGCGAGCATGAGCTAGTTCATTCTGTTCTTTACTTAAACTACGATGTGAAGGACAATACATAGTAGTCACTGCAGCCGTGTCATACATCCAACCAGGCCTCAGTAGTACTTTTCTTAAATCGACCTGCAGGGGAGAGGGAGGGGTGATCTTACACCCCATTGACCTTGAGGTCAGCACTTTCTCCTGCGCTTCTCCCTCTATTAAAGCAGACATGGAGCTTGCTGCACAACGTCTGTCACGCCTACCTGCTGTTGACGCCTTGCAAGGTCCTCTTCAAGCTGCCTGACCTTTGACCTCTCCAGCTCCACCTGGTGAGCACAGTCTTCACGTAAACGCCTGGTGCTGTCCTGCAGCTCCCGCATGCTGAACTCATGTTCCACGCGCATTTCCCGCTGCAGCCTCTGTGTCTAATAACACAAATGCTAAAGTATATACAGTGTCTTTAAATCTCCGTATACCTCTGCAAATAAACCGAAACACTGCTTGGCAATGAACAATCACTAGTCTAAACCGATTGTAAGAACATTGTTCATTGCTTGTCGCAGTTATACCCTACCATAGTAATAATTTGCACAAATCAGAATACACTAACCTCCATCTCTGCATGAGCAAGAGTTTTTTCTCTTTTTTCTAGATCAGCTAGAGCCTTCTGGAGCTGCTCTTCCAACAGATTATACTCCATCTCCTTAAAAAAAAAAAAAATCCAGAAATAGGCATAATTTTTCCAACTCCCATCAAACAGTTCATGCTGTTATAAAACTGGCAATGTCATTAAAAAAAAAAACAAAACAAATCAACTGCAGTCATGTCAGAGTACCTTCTTTTTGACGAGTGCCTCTCGTTCCCGATCTCTTTTCCTCCACTCCTCTGCCAGGGCCTGCATATGGCTTAGTTCTTTCTGTTTCAGCTACAGATACCAAAACCACAGTACTCTCCAGCTTAATTGGTATATGGTATAATACACTACTTTACTCCCAAAATAAGCAAGGAGTGTGATTATTATATTAGTTCACTTAAAAGTTTTTTAATTAAAAAAAAAAGAAAATATTAATGTTTAAAATGCAGCAGTCTTGAAAGTCATTCTTAAAAAAATTTTTTTAAAAAAATTAAGAGGTAACCTGGTTTTCAAATAGATCCTCTTGCATCTCCTTCCACATCTCAAGCTCCAGTGCTGCCTTGTACTCCAGAGTCTCCCGAGGCTTAGTCCCTACCTCACCCCCACTGTAAGGCCTAGCAGGAGCTGCTGGCTTATGGTGCACCTGATTAGCACTCTGTCATATGAAATATTTGGAAAAATATTTGGAAACATAACCCAATCAGGAAGTATTTACTATAAATCAATATTGCCTGGAAAACAAAATTAAGTCACAAATTTCAGGCATAAATATTAATCAAGTTTTACCTGGGAAGATTCAGATAGGAGGACGTCCTTTGCTTTCACTAAACCCATATCCTCCAGAACGGTCACATAGCTAAGTTCAGCCACCTTCTCATTTGATCTATAGAAAACAGAATGAAGAATGAAATCAGATATCAGGTCTGTGGGTAATATTGTGAAATGTGGATTTTTTTTTTTATATGAAGAATCGATTATTCCTAATTATTAAAAAAGGAATACTACACGGAATATCATATCTAAAAAAAATAGCCCCTCTACGGTTTTGTGTTCACTAATACCACAACTCCACTGATGTAGCGCCAGTGCTGGTTCAGTAATCCTTTTTATCCACTAGATTTACAGCCAATCAAATGTGGGATTTTCATAATGGTCAGCACAGAAACAGTAAAATCCTCAACAGTTGTTAAAAAGTTCTGCCTTTTAGAACATATTTTTTCCATCCAAGGCTAAACCCTTGCATGTTCCCTTTACTAGAAACATACTGGTGCGGTACCCAAACCAGTTTTGATTGCCGAGGGCTGCCTCTTTTGTGGTGAAAAGACATGGAACAGTTTAAAATGCCTTTATGCATATGCAGCTTTTGTTTTTTGTTTCCATTATAGCATAAAGAGTAAAAATTAAATCACATTAAATCAGGTATTTTCAATTCCAATTTGAACGCTGTCATATGTGGTATTTAAATCTAATACATGATATGTGCCACTGTAACCCAAGTCTGAACGCTCGGATTTGATCATCTTCATCAGCATTCATGAGTATCGTCAATCCAACTCAACAGTAACTGTCATTATTTTTTAGGGCTGCAAAATATATCGAAATTGTCGAAATATCGCAAATGTACATACATACATACATACATACATACATACATACATATATATATAAAAATAAAATTTAAATTGCCACGTTGTTCATGTGTTTAAGCTGCACATAAATTCTATTTGTTAAAACTCTTTATGGCACAGCACTATCAAATTCTTGAATCAAGTGTGAATTAACTTTCTATATCAGCATGGCTCTAACAGCAGTTCCAGCTGTAGCATAAATGATAGATTAATATTCTCGTTCTAATACGTTAGTGTTTCTGTAGTTACAACACATTCACAGGGACTTGTGACTTAGGGATAAATTCACATATTTACAATATATTTTGAATCCATTTATTTCTGTAAAGCTGCTTTGTGACAATGTCCATCGTTAAAAGAGCTATACAAATAAAATTGAATTGAATTGTATGGCAGATGCTCCATACAATCCAAGCCTAATAATAAAGAGATTAAGAAAGCATGTTGTAATTTAAGACACACACACAAAGGTGTGTACACCTATGTGTAATCATTGATATGGTGATTTTTTTTTTTCTGTTACCACTTTTACACCTCGAAACTATCATAGTCAGTGGGTTTGTCAGTGGGTTTTCTGCCACTGGAGTCTTCAGGACAGAGGACTTTGTGTTTTCTGGTTTCTCAGTAACAAGCCAAATTTTTTATTTATGATTTTTTAAAATCTTTTTAACTTGAAGTGAGAAACAAAAAGAGAGGTGGGTGAGCAGTAACTAACTTGTCTTGTTGACCTTACATAATTTTATATGTAATTATGTTACATAATGTAATTATAAGTGTTAAGAGAGTCTTTCATTAGTAAATAAAAAATTGTGACTGGCAAATCATGGTAGTGTAAGTGGACTAATAAACTACGGACTGTGCTGTTATAGTAAAACGTGTCAGGCCAGATCATACCAATCTATATTTTCCTATAACCGCGTGGCCCCTCATGTGTTATTCCTTACTTATTTGTAAATATTTACAAAGCTCATATTGCTCAGAAAGAAGAGAAATAAAATTGAAACGCAATAATAAAACGTGAGAATAATGATGTGAAATTAGCACAGATTAGTGCCAATTTGCTTCCTTTGGTAATAATTCACACAATTTTGGTTAACACTGCTGATCCACAAAAATCCACAAGAATTACATTCAATAGAAATGTTAGATAAAATATTGGCTTTTTCCAAAATGTGTGAGCGTTTTTAAGAATAATGGATCTATTTATTCGTAGTTACACACATGGAATCTTTTCCATGCCTGTTGAGCAGCTGTTTATGTGTCACCTTCTATGTGGACAGAAACCCTGTTTTTAAAATAGCTATTTCGCAAATATGTATTTGTGGCTCGGCAAACAGGACACTACTCACTTTTCATTTCACATAATTATTATTTTCACCTTCTTAATTCCTGTTACACGTCTTTCTTTTCAAACAGGGTGCACCTCTGGCCATTCCCAGCATCTTGTTGGGAGTGAAAGGGCTTTAAGTATTACTAAGCTGCATGTGTGCCATCTAGAGGTATGTTTATGGTAATGCAAATAAAATGCCACATTAAATTAGATAAAAAAAAAAAAGAATTGACAGCATTCATTTTGTACTGATGAAAGCCAATAACGGCGGAAACCTAAGTACTATACAAACCCTGTTGTTTTGATAACAGCTATCCTCTCAGAGTAAGTCTGTCTCCAGTGCTGCTGGCCAGACTGGCCAAGGAAGCGGGTCTTCTCTGAAGTGAGGAGGTGGGCAAGCTGAATGCTGGCAATGCCAAGTAGGACATCTCTGGCACTAGGGTCTCGATGCCACATTTCTACCACTAGGGGAACCCTGGAAGAACCAGTGTTATAAGGTCACTCTTCATTGTGTCAGTGCAAAGCATGATATTTGGCATGACAGTGGAGAAATGGCCTTCATGTAAACCATTTGTTTCTTTCATATTCAGTATTACATGTGTAATGAAATATGTAATGTGATTTTAAAAAAAACACATGCAGATGTGAAGTCACCTCAAGAATGTATCCTGTAATTGACTGGGCAGGGCAGCAAAATCAAAGGCACAGTAGGATTGAGGCAGGAATACCTCTGTGCTCTTCTTAATCTCCACTGCAGGATTTGTCATTATTGGGGCTGCACTCCCGAAGAACTGGTAGGCGTACCTAGGTTCAAAATGTGACATGATTTTTACTATCAACTTAACGACCCATTACTGGAAAAGCTAATGCTTAACTGGACGCGTTAATCAAGACACACTACCTCAGTGTGCAGTTCACAGGGAAGCTCACGTTAAGATCTCTGATGCTGCGCAGATCGATGGAGAAGCAGTAATGATGTGCCGAGGCTGGAATGGCAATCTTTGGAGCAGACACAGTAATGGAAGATCCTTGAATTTCTGGTTCATTCTCTGGTAACACAGTTTCAGATGCAGCCAATGGAGGCACCGGCAAATCTGAAACAGCAAAAACATCAAGCAGTGATATTAAAGTCTGTCAGAATTGTAAAGTGCTCTAATCTCTCTGAGGGTGCACACGATTTCACTTAATTGTCAAGTCTGCCCGCAGTCTCACCTGATTGCTCTGGATGAGCTTCCCTTGCATCGTCAGGCAGGCTCTCAGCCTCACTCTCTGAATGCTGATGTTCCGGGGAGGGTGATGGAGACTTCTGGGACAGGACAGGAGATGGGCTACATTGTCTTGGCTCAGATGGAGTTGGCTCCGGAAAGAAATGCACTCCTGGGCTTTTTTTCACTGGAGTCTTAAGCCCATCGCCACCCTTAATAGGCAGCTCTAACAGCTTATCAAAAACAGATCATAATTAATAATCCTGTTAAAACTGCAGGTTTGTGTGATGTTAAAAAAATAAAAAAATAAAAATTTAACCAGGATAAATCATGTCAGATCTTTTTCCACATTTAATGTCATATACATTCACTGAACAATTTATTAGGAACACCTGTACACCTACTCATTCATGTAATAATCTAATCAGCCAATCGTGTGGCAGCAGTGCAGTGCTTAAAATCATACAGATAGGGGCTAGCAGCATTGAGTAATTTTCACATCAACCATCAGAATGGGGGAAAAAATGCAATCTCCGTGGTTTTGGCCAAGGCATGAATGTTGGTCTTGTTGATGAGACCGGTCACTAGAGAATGGCCAGACAGGTTTCAGCTGACAGAAGAGTAACTCAGGTGACCACTCTGTACAATTGTGGTGAGCAGAAAAGCATCTCAGAATGCACAATACGTCGAAACATGAGGCGGATGGGTTAAACCAGCAGAAAACCATGTTGGGTTCCAATTCTGTCAGCCAAGAACAGAAAGTTGAGGCTGCAGTGGGCACAGGCTCACCAAGACTGGACAGTTCAAGACTGGAAAAAAAAAATGTAGCCTGGTCTAATGAATCTCTGAATATCTGGCAAGTACTGGCCACTCCCTGCACATGACAATAATCTCTTCACATGAAAAAAACATCCAAGGCCACCTAAATCACCCCAAACCATGTAGTTACATTCTGATGAGGCCAAGGTCTCATCTATTTGTGCACCAAACCTGCAGCCCTCTGTTAGACAGCTGAATATGAAGATAAAGATCACCTTCCAGGATGATAATGACCCAAAGCACAAATCCATGTCAACAAAGCAATGGTTTCAGAAGAAGAAGATCCATGTGTTGGAATGGCCTAATCAGACCCCAGATCTAAATAATACCTAAAATCTGTGGAATGACTTGAAGAGGGCTGGGGTACAGGAGATTCCCTCACAATTTGATAAACCTGGAGCATTTTTGCAAGGAAGAGTGGAACAAAATTGCCAAATCAAGATGCAGGTAGACTCTTACACAAAATGACTGAGTGCTGTATTATAAGCAAAAGTGGTTTTACAAAGTATTAGTTAAGGTATGTGCACAATTGTACAACCAGGTTATTGTAAGATTTTTTCCCCCTAAATCATTCCTACTTGTTTTTCACTTCAGTTTTGTTGGTTGCTATATCACATTAAAAGTGGAAAAACACCTGACATTATTTATCTATTATTAGTGGAAATGCATTAAGACCACTAATCTTTACAGAGTAAGTCTTGGAATACTTGGGGAAAAAAAAAATAAAAAAATCAGCTTTCAATTCCCAGTGAAATATTGACTTAGGCCCTGTATATACCTCAGCATCGGCTTCCTCTCTTCTCAAGGTTACTGCCACCCCAACTGTTGGCTGTAAATCCACTGGGACAGACTGACGGTTCTGCTGGATGCGATTTGGTGGTTTCAAGACAAAGGCCCCCTCTACAGTGGCCACCTGCTTGACCAGATCCACGCTATTCTTCATGAGTGCAGCAAGAGAGACCTCGGTGCTGCCTAAAGACTGGTTTCCGCAGCAGAGATGGATCTACACATAAAGACCAGTGTTTATATGCAAAACTAAAACTGAAAAAGTACTTGTGTAGAAATACACAACACCTCTACGTACATAAATACAGGAAACATTCAAAATAAAAGTTCGGGTGTATTACCTGAAGGTTCTGCTGCTGGCTGAAAAAAACTCGTAAGACTTTGTCATTGCTGCGAATGCGAACTGAGGCTCGTTCTGGCTCAAAGTTTGGACTGATGAGGTTTTGGAAGGGTTCGCTGGTGACATCATTACCCAGGAGAGTGTAGAAGAAGAAAAACTCTGAGCCTTCACTGACCAGCTTTGTTGAACTGGAGATTAGCTAAAGCGTAAAAAATGGGCTTAATTTTTAGCCTTTTGCTCTTGTCCATAAATACAAACAGATAAATGAACAACATGAGAGCAAATACACAGGCACACCCCCACAAACAATTCATAACACTGTAGTGCAGAGGTGTCATACTGCAGTATTATAGAGGCACATCACTGCAGAGTTTAGCATTCTACCTCAGCTAAATACCAAGGCCTTTATGGGTTGACTTTGGTTTGTTAAGCACTATTCAGCTTTATTAAGCTCAGCGGAGGAGGTTCAGTAAAGTAATTGACATGGTATTTGACTGGTCAGTTCCAACATGATAATGTATCATTGTAATTTGCCACAATAAAAGCTCTGCCACAACAGTTTCAAATACACCTCACATCAGTGTCTATTTCCAGGTGTAGTTATTACATTGCTGTTGGGTTGATTTAAACAATTTCTAAAGCAGCTCTGTAATTGACCAAATACAAAAGACCCTTTACTCCATAATTATTACTTTATTGGTTTTTTGAAACTACAAACATTATTGATGTGTGTTATTTTTAATCCAGTAAAAATCAGCAATCACTTAAGGTATCTCCCTTAAAAAAAAATAAAAACTAAGAAAATTAAACTAGTAAAACTAATCTAGCTCAGTTAGGGCTTCAGAAGAAATCTCTACAGGAAGACATCTCTACAAGGTCGCAGTATGGCACCCCTAATCTTTCACATTTAGTTTTACCTGTTCCAGTCTGGCTGCAAAGGCTACAGTTACAGACAGAACAAACGGGTCTTTGCAAATGTCTGCTGGTCCAATTTGATGATATCCTTCATCTTCATTTAGAATCACCTCTAGTTTCATCGACTCAAGCTTTGTCATTACTGGAGACCCTGCAGAACATTGAGGTAAATTAATGTTTACACAAGTAGCATTTGTAAAATGTTGCACACAAAGGTAAATGGTGTAACAGCTAAATGATCTTTACCAGCATTTTTCATCATCTGAGAAACACTTTGGAAAAAGGAACATGCATATAGAATAAGATGGACAGCACTAAATTACACTAACAGTAGAAAAGAGGAAACTTATGTTGCATTCATGGTGTCTTGTAAGTGGTAATTCGCAAGTAGTAATAATGTCATTTCCTTTGCACATTCGAAAGCATGTCTTTTGTTTGCACCTTCTTTAACCACACGTTTATAGTTACAGGTCTGAGTGGCTCTTGGTACTGTTCAACTGTAGTAAACTTCAAACATCCATGCAACATTTTGGACTGAAAATGCAGTACAGCAACAACAGTGGACAACAGCGGGTAGCGTTAGCAACAAGCTACCCAGCTAATGTTATTGATAACACTAAAGTTGATGACTACCTTTTCAAAACAGTGATTAGTATGGTCAGTGTTCTAGATTTAACCAAGTACGGTGTGTATATTAATTGGTTTAAAGCTGATACTGCTATAAACTCATTTAAAAGTAGCTAACTGAAATAACTGATACTTTACAGTGTTCACAGTGTGCACAGCCATGTTAATTTAATGTCATTCCATAAACAGGAACTGGTAGTTGAGAAGACAGTCCAAAGCTGACGAGTTGAAATTGCAAGGTGAGGAGGTACACTATATTACCAAAAGTATTCGGTCACCTGCCTTGACTCACATATGAACTTAAGTGCCATCCCATTCCTAACCCATAGGGTTCAATATGATGTCGGTCCACCTTTTGCAGCTATTACAGCTTCAACTCTTCTGGGAAGGCTGTCCACAAGGTTGAGGAGTGTGTTTATAGGAATTTTTGACCATTCTTCCA
>CM040982.1:14475518-14506716 GCA_022985145.1 Pangasius djambal
AAATTTGAGTATTTTTCTATGTTATGTTCATGTTTATGTCCATAAACTTTTTATTTAATAAAATATGTTTTCATAGTTTGTGTTGTCCCTTATTATCAATGCAAAATGGTCACTAACTAAAGAGGATTTATGCTGATATTGCCCAAAAACCCTATTTTGTTCAGGCGTTTCCAAACTTTTGGAGGGCAGTGTATATATATACATCATGCCAAGAAGAAAGGACATAAGCCATGATCTCAGTGAAGCAGTGGTTGCTGTTCATCAATCTGGGAAGGGTTATAAGGCCATCTCCAAACAATTTCCAGTCTATTCACCATTCTACAGTGACCTACAGGCCTCTGTAAGCACATTAAATGTTTATGTGCATGACAGCACAATCAGAAAAAGACCAAACAAATATGGCTTTCATGGAAGGGTGGCTAGGAAAAAGCCCTTCTCTTCAAAAAGAGTGTGGCAGCCTGACTTAGGTTTGCAAAATTGCACCTGAACAAACCACAAAAGCTATGGAACATTATTCTTTGGACAAATGAGACTAAGGTGGAGATATACAGTATGGTCATCATGCACAGCGCCATGTTTGGCCACAAACACCTCATACCAACTGTCATGCATGGTGGGGGAGGGTGATGATTTGGATTTGTTTTGCAGAAACAGGACCTGGGAAACTTGCAGTCATTGAGAGAACAATGAACTTTATACCCGAATGTTCTTGAGGCAAATGTAAGGCCATCTGTCCAGGAGCTTAAGCTGGGCTTAAATTGGGGCATGCAACAGGACAATGATCCCAAGAACACCAGCAAATCGACATCTGAATGGCTAAAGAAGACAAAAATGAAGTTGCTGGAAATGGCCAAGTCAAAGTCCAGACCTCAACCCATTGAGATGCTGTGGTAGGATCTTAAGAGAGCTGTGCATAAATGAATACCCTCAAAAATCAATGAACTGAAGCAATGTTGTAAGGAAGAATGGGTCAAAATTTCTCCAAAATGATGTGAGAGACACTCCTACAGAAAACATTTACTTCAAGTTATTGTTGATAAAGGTGGTTCTACATTTTACTGAATTATAGTACTTAATAATTATAATTACTGTACTTATTTTTTTCCCATCTGGTTTCCGAATGTTGGTTTACTTGAAATCTTTTATGTTATTTATTGTCACCTGATGTTATTTGTTTGCTTATAGTAGTTGGTGAGGACCAGACAATTGTTATAAAGGCCCTGATAACTAAAAACCTAGATTTGAAGGAGGGTGTACTTTCTTTTTCCCATGAATGTATGTATGTATGCATGTACTAGGTGACATGGGTGGACAGTCGAGTAAATGTGAGCTGAATGTAGTAGCATAACAACTGGTGGACCCCTTCACCGAGCCAGCACATTGCTAAGTGTGATTGTCCCTAGCAAAGATGGACAGTCTGCTAGAACAGGATACCCTAGCCCACAAATGGCCTCACCACTTTTCCTCTAATACTGATTCTTCACACTCTGTGCAGAATTCAGCAATTAGATAACAGTAGTCTCAAGATGGCCAAGAGCTTGATTCTTACTGTTGCTTTCACTGGCTTACAGAACACCCTGTCAGCCTCCTCATTGCTGTCCCAAATGTGAAACAAGATTTGGCACCCTGAGCCAGGTTGCCTGTCTGTGGGTCTGGCTTCTCTGACTAAACTGCCTGCTGAGATCTAAGATCTGTGTGTCCAGGACACATTTCTGAACAGAGGAGCCCCTAGCACATGGGCCATGTATGCCCTTAAATGGAATCTCTGCAAATGGGGTAATGCTTCAAATGGACGCTATTGCCTGGATCCTGTGCAGTGACAATTCCTACTTGACCTTAGCATAGAAATGGGCTGGATGCCTAGCTTCTACTAGGACATTCCGCTCTACCAGCAGCTGCTACATAGGCATCACCATGCACTTTCTCCAAATTTTACATTTCTTAAGGCTAATGTCACATCTACCAGTAGTGTTAGAGCGGCGGTCATGTCTCAGCACCTTTCAGGGCAGTCCTAAGGTGTGTCCTTTTCCTCATGGCATTGCTGGCTAATGTTATCCGAGTGTCACACAACACCCCTGGTGGTTATGATGTGTAAAATAGAATGATAGTTACATATATGTATACACTGAATGTAGGTGATCTTTCAGAATAAATTTGTATTTATTTTCAGTTACCCTTCCCTCTAAAAGGACAAGTGGGTTCAAACCATGTCAGCAAAATGCTACCCTACAGCATAACTCAGTCACCAGTTTTTCCTTGTCATATCTGTATGTAACTGTGGTACATTCCCAATATGATTTACCTAGAATAAACACTGAACATTCAACATCCAGTCAACAGTACTGACATTTTAAGTGCTACTGACAAGAATAGAACAAAAGCGCACTTGGTCTTTATCAGAAAAATCTGTACAAACAAAGTTAGTGGTACAATGGTTGGAGACAAGGTGTACGTGTAACATAGTTCCATTAAAAATATGATATGAGACAGTGGGATAGTGAATAAATAGCATTTTGTTACCCATGCTGGTGGAATAAGTATAATTACTGTTCAAAATTGTTGCAACAACAGGCTGTATAATAACAACATTATATATTAAATTTTCAACAAATGTTAATCTTCATGAAGTCCTCATCAACCCTATACATTTTAAATTACATTGAATTACTAAAAGAATTACATACAAAATAATTACTTCTTTATTTAAAAATTGTTGATATTTAACAGTGATAAGCTGAAGTTCCATTGATTTGCCTGCCTTTCTAGATGTTGTGCCATCATGGGGCAATGCATTCCCATTTAGCTCCATAGTTATTATTGCACCCAGTGCTTAAAAATGAGAACTAACATGATCCAATAAAAGCCCATTGGGGAAGGAATGCATGCTTGCTCTGTGAACATTTTCAGTGGAAGAGGAGCAATGGACAGATTAGGCTAGTTTAAACATACTCAGGCTCCACAAAGATCTTCTTTTATAGCAAATCAGAAGTTAATCTAATACATTTCTGCAAACAAAATCACAGTGTAAGTGTAGACAGTGTGTCTTTGATGTAAAGAACCATTTCTAACATATACTGCAAAGATTGGGAGAAGGAAAGGGGGCTTATGGAGTGGGTAATGTAGAGATGATAGAACTGCATGTGCACCATTTATAGCGTGTTTCCCACACAGATCCAAATCCCATGTCTCCCTTTTTCAATGCCAGATTTTTTGGGGGGGCTAGTTTCAGTGTAGTTTTTGACAGAGAAAATTTTGGAAAGGTTTTAGCTGGAAACTTTTATATAGAACTGTGTAATATGTGAAATGCACAAGCTTTACTGTACGTGCACATGAAACATGCACAAAGTATGTGATAAGTATGTGTATATACCTGTAGTCAGTGTAAATGCACCATAAATAATGAAGAAATTTACAAACAATGTTTACCTTTATTTGGGTTGACAAACGCATTAAGGCAAGAACAGTATAAAAAAGCAACATAATTTCATGGTACAGTATAGTTGACATTAAGTAAAACCTCATGACTGAAAGGATGAACCAAACTACAACACTGACATATATTTCCAAAGATGTGCTTGTAAACATATTTAGGTAATGCAGCACGATTCAAGTAATAAAGGGTACTACTTTATCCATGTAAGTGAGGTTGGATAGACAACCATACATTGCACTGAAAACAACTGTACATAAATTAGTATTGATTGCTTGTTAAACTATGTACAAAATGTACATCACAATAGTACTATATGGCACTGAGACATGTTGAGTAACTCTTTTCACTGAACACGATACAGTCGATTAATGGCTATGGCCAGAGCAATTTCATGTTAATAGGTTAATGCGGACAGATCCACTGTACAGTCACTTGTAATCTACTGCAAATCATCCTTTAGCACAGAGAGGTTATAAAATATCAAATACATTCAATATCATGGTACACGACAATACATGTGCATTCTACCAGCTAGATGTAGGCCTTTTACAGGCAGAGTAATTACAGAAAGGTTTACATGTTTGTCATTTTTTTGCAGGCACCCAAAAAGCAAATAGCATATTTTACAAAACCTTAACTCACTAGGGTAATGCCATTACATACCTATACAGTATTTCATAATATTATTAGCACTGCATTGTACCTCTAATGTTACATTCATTCATTAAAAAATGAAAGTAGCCTCACATGGAGGCAATGAATAACACCATGGAATTGATGTCTATGAGTCCTTGTGTGAGCCAGGAACATGTAGTTTGAACTCACATCTTCCCATCATTCTCTGCAATTGTAAAATGAATAATCAGTATTCACAAAACACCTACTAAACAGAGAACAACTATTTCCAGTCAAGCAATAAGGCCATACATACCACAGGTAGTGGTCTGTGTGGTTGCCACTTGCTGACTGGCGCACATGGCTACTGTACTCAGACCTTCAAAGGTGGTTAAACCACAAATTAGAGTGAAGATCCTCATTTTCACACCTAGCAACCAGCTTTTATGCTTTTTACAAATATTAACTGGTACCGAGGTTTGTTTAGCTTTTCTTTTCACCTTGAAATTGGTCATACTGCCCCGACACAAGAGAGTAGCTCATGCCCAGATGGGTGTGATGATGTGTGTGAAGGTGGTGAGCAAATGGAACAGTTTCTCTCTCGTGCTCTGTGTCCCTGTCCTCCTGTTCAGTACCTTCTGGCTCCCCAGGCTGAAGGAGGTGAAAAAAAAATACTCTGGATGAAATCTCAATTCATTCAACATAACAACATAGGTTGTGTGATTAGGAACTTTCAGAAAACACTCACCACAGGACATTTTCCATGGTATGGATGGTTGTGATGTGGCAGCAGCTCAAGGTCTGTAGGGTCAGAAACTGTCTTGCTGTGCTGCATCCCACTTGAATCCTCCCTCTCAGGTGTCTTCCCATACAGAGGGTAATGGAAACCTAGAAAGCATAACATTTACTGAATGATCGCTGTTAAGAATAAAAAACACATGTAAAGAGAAGTTTTTGAGAAATCCATCCAACATTACCTGGATAGTTGTGCACCAATGCTGGTGACATCACATTAAATGATGCGTTATTTGTCTCACACAGATGTAGGTATGGGTAAGAGTGCTGGTACTGGATGTAAGATTGTTGAGAAGACGATACAGCCACTCTTGTGCTCTGGGGGTTTTCAGAGGTTTCACTAGGTGTCTTTGCCACCTCTGCTCTGGAACTCTCCTCGATGTCCTCAGAAGGTGTCTCACAATGTACATTTTGAAGCTCAGCCTCCAGTCTGGGCTGTGGCTCAGGAGGCACATGCCAGTCTTTCCCCTTGTCTGGGCCTATTTCCTGAGAGACCTTGTTTACCTCTTGATTTTGCTGCTTCACATATTTGGACTGAAATGAGTGGCTCCAGGACTGTGATTCTGAAGCCTAAACCCAGAGGAACATCTACCGTCAAACAGTTTAGGGTTTTACAACCAACGCAATCAAACATCTACAACGGGAAGTCCATTGTCATACAACAGAAGTGATTGTTAGTTTTAAAGTATAAAGGCGTAAGTGAGAATATTAAATCAATATTAGTTACATCAACATCAGTTAGGCTCGTCAGGGCACAATATTATACTTATTACAACATAAACAAATTTTAAATTCTATAGAATGTTACACCTAAATCAAATATATTTCTAGAAATGTGTAGTAATGTAGTAATGTCAGCGACTTACATTTAGATATGTTACATTTGTATCCACATTTGTTTTTGCATTTTGACATTCTGAGTTGAAGTCTTCAGCCTCCTTGTTAAGTCCCTGGTCTTTTGTTATTGACATAACAGAAGACTTCACCTGGGGCTGCTGAAGAGATAACTGTTTGTCCAACTCTACATAGATGAAACCAGGTTTTGCACAGCTGATTTTAACTGAGTTTGCTCCCTTATGAATGGCCACAGATGATGTCATCATCTGTTTTGCATCCTCTTTTGTTCGTTCTTTCTGCTCAGGTCCACGTCTAGCTTGGACTCTGCTATGTTTGCTGCATTGCACATCATCACAGCATGTCTCGTTCTGCTGCCTGTGATTGTTTGGAACTATCAAAACCTTCTGGTCTATAGGAGCATTACGAGCGTACTGTCCATAGTACAAGGACTGAGCTAAAGCAGTCTGCGTTTGTGTCATAGCTAACTGAAGCTGTGACTGAGAGCTTGTATCAGCACTTGTATCTGAGGTTTTCAGATCCTCACTTAACTCTCGAACATCCTCCTTAGTTCTAGCATAAGGTGTTGAAACCTTTAGGAAAGCAGCGGAGTTTCCTTGTCCAGAGTGCATGTAGCCTGGAAGACCATAAGATTCATATCCATGACTGTGAGCTGATGCCTGAGTTTCTTTCCCCAGGGCTGTAGTGACAGAGGTAATTGGAATCTTGGGATTGATATTTCCATTCAGATTGGAATCAGGAGCTGAGTTTCTCCTTGATCTAGAATTTAATCCACCATCCTCTGCCACATCTGATATGTCTGAGTATGCTGGACTGTTGGTCTTGGTGGTACTACTATCACAGTTTGAAAGTGTGCCCGAGTCCATTCTTGCAGAGCTCCCAATAGAGGGACTGGGTGCATTGTCAGTAAAAGTGTACACCTTATCAGCCTCAGCTCTGATACTTGCCATTCGACTTTCTTGAGTTTCACTAAGACCGTTAACGACATCCTGCTTGCTCAGATGCTCTTTTAATAAGCTTACTGGTAAGTCCTTTCCTATACTTTTTATGTCCTCTGCCTTTATGAAAGCAGGATCAGCTTTTGGACTTCTTGAATCTTTATAATTTCTATCCTTTAACCTGTGCTTCTCCTTTCTCCTATTTTCCTTGCTTACCACTATGGCTGCATTTGCCATATTAACTTGTGCAACAATATCCAATTTTGGCTTGATGGGTTTCAGTGAAAGGTTCTTAGTCTTTGTGAGAGCAACAGATGGTGAAGGTTGATGAGAGGAGCCATCTGTGACTTTACTAGGAAATGTAGGAATAGCAATAAGCTTTGGAGGTGCAGGGGTAGTAACAATAAACCTGTTGGTCCTAGTTTTGGCTGAGCACCTTTCAGCAACTCCATTTTCCTTTTTAACTTCCCTCTTATCAATGACACCCTCAGCTTCGAGTTTGGGCATCTCTATAGATGAGTTACGATCTGTAATGAGGCAGTTCTCAAGGACTACAGACATATTTGAAATAAGCGGCAGGTTGTTTAAGTCATCAGTGGGTCCCTCTTTGCCTATCACATTCCTTCGTTGCTTGGAGTTTGCTGTGGGACTGTGATCACTGGTGAGTAATAACTTTCTGTTCTTTAAAGATCCACCAGAATTAAGCTTATACATGGTTCGTGGCTTCTTGGAAATAATATCGACATTCTCACTGGAGTCAAGGGGCATGTTGCTGAGCGATTCATCATAATCAGAGAGTCGGTCCTCACTCTCTGCCTCAAACTCTTGTTTGCTGTTGCTGTCCAAGTGTGCGTGTGATTGGTGATAGCGAAGCCCATTAATATGCTTGTATTTCTTGTTGCAGTTTGGGTGTGGACAGTCAATTAGCATTGGTGAGGCACAAACTTGGTCCAAAAACACTGGATCCGATTTCCCCTGTGGAGTGGATGGAGCACTCCTAGATTTGGTGCGAATTCTTTTCCCATTTCCATTCCTAATGTCCTCAGAAACTAAGGTCAAATCTAGATCAGGCGGAGCTTTGCTTATCCTTTTGCCACACATAAGTGAACTTGACTTAATGTCCTCTACTGAAAAGTATGCAGGGGTCCTACAGTTACTAAAGTTTAGACTTCCTCGTCTCCCTTTGTTGCCTATGCCCACGCCACGTCTCTTATGCGTCAGTCCTCTTATCTTGGAGAGACCAGGTTCTGTCACAGGCTGATCGGACACTGCCAATCTCATCCGTTTACCACGTCCACGCCCACATGTCATTTCAGAATCACTCATTGGAGACTCACAAAACCTATCGAATAAAAATGAAACATGAGAATATTTTCATTAATGATTAAAACCATACCAAACATTTTCGTTAACCTTAATCTATGAAGAAAGATTATTATATCAGAGATTTCATCTATTTGTATATATATATATATGTATATGTATATATGAAAATATTGGAGTGTTACCGAGGGGGAGCCCAGTCATGCTTGGTACAATCTAAGAGAGTTCCAACATAGGTCCTTTTTCTCCATGTCACATTAACAACAAGCACCCCTGAAGTCAAGCAATCAGACAGAAATAATAACCAGCTATGAGTCATAAATTGCTTACATAAATGTCCAAAAAAATGTAAATAGTTCTGCATAATAATAAGTCCATCTAACTGGTCACATTTTTATAATAACTCGGACGAAAGCTCCCACAGAAAATACTGTTAAGGCACAACATATTAATTTAACCCTGCATTACTATAACTTTGTATATCTTATTTATAACCTTAACCTTACTTATTTTCTTCATAAGTTGATACATAGCCTACAATATAAGTGATTTCTTGTATGGATTCTGGATTCACTCTGTGATTGATCTCAGTCAGAGTTGTTAAGATGGTGTTCTAAAATTTTTATTTGCTTAATCAATATGCAACCAGTGTCTCCACTGCCCTCAAATGCTTAAACGCTTTACTAGGTGATTCAGTCTCCCAGCTGCTTTGTAAATGGCACCCAATGGTGCTCATGGCTCATGGCAAGACTAGTCCTTTGGTCTTTTACATGTATTTGTCACACCTGCACAATATAAATTAATTAAACACACTGTTCCATCTAATTTTATTTGCACCCAGCTTATGAAATATTAAATGTAGATTATATATATATTACTCAGTTATGAAATAGACTCTTAAGGGGTATCAAATTAGGGCAACAAAATCAATTTTGTCCCATTATGTGGTACCTTTAAAGTAACAATGCAGCATTGTCTGTAATCCAGTAGCTCAAGTACTTGTCCTTACCCTCCTCTGTTTCATGCCACACAATCCCTTCCAGGTTTACGCTTGTTCCTGGTTGACATGGCTCCATGTAGTTTGACTCAACAGCTCTTTCAGCCTCTTGTGTATTGGTCCCCACTGACCTGGTTTTTATACTTAACTGATAAGAAGAGAAAAGAGCAGGTACACAGTGGACGTTGCAGTATGATTAACTAAAGTCCTTCCTTTTACTATGCATGTAAATATATGTGAGTGTAATTTTTATTTTTATTTTTTTTTGATAAAAGACATGAGATAAACATCAGAACAATGTAGACATATAGGGACAATAGAAAGCAACGGGCAGGGGGGGGGGTGCTTCTCACTCCTCTCTATATTAAAACAGTAAATACCACATGAAATCACATCAAACACACACACACACACACGCACACACACACACACACACACACACTGTGCTTTTGTCCAAATAAGAAGGAGTGATGCTGCTCAGGTCTCCAATAGCAACAGCCATGAAAAAAAAAATCAAAAGGGATGTCTAACAAAATACAGAGGAAATGGCTGACAACAACTGAATACCTAGAAGTGATGTATTTATAACCAACAAGCCCTTGTTTATTTCTTTTGATGAATAAAGCGGTACAGAGGATTTGTGTTTTACTTCCAATATTTATCTCTATAGGAAAGATGACTAATAAAGGGCCACATCACTTCTTGGTGGCAAACAGCATTTTCTGTTTGCTTATGAGAGATCCTTTATCGCAGTTTACACAAACACACACACACACGCACACACACACACACACACACACACACACCTTTACATTCATTTAAAATCTGCAGTGTATTTCACACTGAAATTGCTAATGACAGATTTTATTATGATGTCGCTCACCAGTAATGATCATATATTTGGCCATATATCAACCTGATATACGGATTGAATGATCGATTCCACTCATCAACAGCCTGTGATGGGATGTGACAGACGGCACAGATTTAAACCCTAATGTTTGTCTATGATTATCAACAAACGGACGCCATTCATGTTGAACGAGAGGAGATTGGCGCAAAGAAAGCATCCTAACAAGGATCGCAGGCTGTCTTACCGTTTTGTGGTTGTGCTCTCGCTCGCAGCTCCCTCCATCCTCCTCCACAACAAAAGCACTAGCCCTTATCCCCTTTGCGTCCATTTCGTCCCTGTCCATGACCGCCGTTCCTTCGGCTGCACAATAGCACGCGCTCTCTTCGTTCCTCCCGAAAGCACGACCATTCTCGAATTCAAAGGCTTCACTGTGCTTCTCTTTACGCGTCCGCACACAGTCCTTTTCTTTTCTGAGTCCTTTGCCTTGATGTTTTCCTCTCTTGCCCTCTTTGCCTTTGGCGCAAGGAGCACTTGCATCACTCGAATTCATTTCGAATGCCTCTCCGGGGCGTCCTTGAGCTTCACGCCGCTTAGCGATGCACACTTTGGGAACCGCGCGCGGCGGCGGCGGCGGCGGCTCGAGCGACCGCAATTTGTCGCCGCCGTCGCTCGCGCAGGAATTGCGCCGCTTCTCTTTGAACCGCCTCACCTCCGTGCAGAAATTGGCGGCGGGACTCGCGAGGCCATCGAACGCGGCGCTGGCGCTTTCCGCAGCAGCACCGAACGGCAGCTCGTCCGCGGGGCTTTTTGCGGTCAGAATGCGATTCATCTCCGATTTCCGGCGATCCTTTTCCAAATCGGCTTCCAGGTCGATGATCAGATCGCCGAGTCCGATCTCCCAATCATCGCCGCTGTCGTACGCATCAACTCCGTTTGCCTTACTACTCTGCCCAACGGAGGAAGTGACTGACATTCTCCACATAGAATATCTGACAGATAGGGTGATGAGTCCTAAATCAACAGGATGGGAGGGTATTAGGTATTAATGACTCATTATTATTTCATGGTAAACAGGGTATGCCAAATATCTTGGTACACCTGACCCAGTGTTTACCTGGCATCAGTAATGTTCTGATACATTTCTGATCATTCCACGCGTGTTTAACACCGGTGAGTGTGTATATATAGTCACTTTATTAGGAACACCAAGGGGTGGCCTCGGCCCCCCTAAAAATCTGATGGGCCACCCCAGGTGCCCCCTGCCCGAAGAGTTGTGTTTTTTAAATTGTCAATCACAGCTCGTGTACTCCGGTACACTAGGTGGCGGCATACATGTTAAGTTGGTATAGCAATCCACCAATAAAATGCAAAGAAGAGCAATAAATAATATATAGGCTTGTCACAAAAGTGACAAAAATATATACATGAGCACACTGGTCATGTGATCAAGTTCTTTAGTGGTGAGACTCTATTATTACCGAAATGGGAATCGTCTACACTTGTGAAGTGACCGATGGCCCGAAGCTCAGGATCGCAGTGACCAACACACACCACCATTAAAAAGAGCTCTTCAGTAGCTTTCAAAGGACACCAGCCCCACGGATTTGCTAACTATGGTGCCCAAGAAAGAGGCTGCAGAAGAGAATTCAGGAATTTTACCTGATTTTGGAGCTCCCTTTACAGCTAAACTTCCTGGGGCTGACCTTGGTGCGCTCTCCTGAGCTCCTGCCCGTGGACCAGTACTCAGCAGTAGCTACCACTACTAGTGCTGGTTTCAAGCTGATATAATGTATACAGTCACATAGAGTAGAAAAATGAGTATACAATTTTTCCATAGTGTGTATACTGCCTAGGCGTACTGGTATAGGATATTGTTTCCTGTTTTGGACACCGTATTGATAGCACCATGATGGCACAGACTGTATAATATACAACTACGGAAACATGCTCTCTCTTGATTTTAACTCTATGATCACAGCTCACAACAAAGAATCTGACCAAAATGTGGTTTCTCTGAAAAGAAAACCTGTCCTGCTGATGGTGACTCTGCAAATCTTGCACAGTGTTGTCAATGAAGAAGAAAAAGGTATAATGTATGTCTGTCCAGTTTTTATGCTATTATTAAGGAACACATATTATTAAGCATTAAGGCAAGCCAACACGTACCTAGACTAAACCTGCTGCCAACGATGTAGTTAAAACAGTTGCGTGCAGTCATTAGTTAGCTAGTATACATAACCCCAATGGCCCACTGCACCATATTTCATTAACTGAATTAAGTTTTTAAACTGATGGACTCATTTGTGTGCATTTGATTGAAGGAGCAGTTGCGCACTTTTTGTTCTGTTACAAATTAAGTGTCATGGCAGGACCTTCTCATATGTGATTTGTGTAATCTCTCATCTGTTAGATGAGTCTTTGTTGTCAACCATGGCCTTTAAAATAATGTGAATAGAAATTCCTGTATTACCATATACTGAGACAGTGATTGATAATTGCTTATTGATGCCCCCTGCGGTTTTCCTCTGTGCTATAGACCCCCCCCCCCCCCCCCCCCCCCCCCCCCCCCCCCCCCCCCCCCCCCCCCCACACACACACACAGACACTCCCGTTCTCCGTCTAAAGTTGGTATTGACACGCCACTTCATGTTGAGTTCAAGGACTCATGCTTTTGATGCCAAATACTGAGCCTACAATTGCCATATTACAGCAAAGAGGTTCATAAGGCCAGGCACCAATTTTCCAATCATCAACTGTCTCGTTTTGGTGAGCCTGTGCCCACTGTAGCCTCAGATTTCTGTTCTTATCTGACAGGAGTGGAACTTGATGTGGCCTTTTGTTGTTAGCCCATCCTCCTCAGTGTTCAATGTGTTGTGCATCCTGGGATGGTAATGAATGGTTATTTGAGTAGTTATCTGGCCATTCTCTTCTGACCACTCTCAAAAACAAGGCGTTTCTGCTCACGAAGAACTGACGTTCACTGGATGTTTTGTTTCTCTGGACATCAGCATTTTTCTGAAATATCCCAACCAGCCTGTCTGGCCTGAACAGTCAGGCCATGGTCAGAGTCACCAAGATCACATTTCTTTCCATTCTGATTCATAACCTGAAGCTCTTGACCTGCATCTGCATGATTTTATGCATTTATAAATCACAGGTTCAGAATTGAGTGCTGTATTTGTTAAGGCATGATTATTTCAAGTCTTTCAGACTTTGCTGTTGACTGAAGATTAAATTATATATACTGTTGCAAGTAAAATATCACATTATTATACAATAAAATTACACCTGAAGCATCACAGTAATGTTGTTATAAACACAAATATTTAATCAGTTCAGGGTTGCAAATACAAAACAATGTTCTTTCTTGGAAAGCCCCCATGTACATATTTGTTAAGTCTAGTCAGTGCAAAATCGGTAAAGCTGTTATAACTGACATTGTAGGTATCAGGAATTTTGTGAAAACCATTAATGTAGCACTAGAATAAAATGAATTATTACATGAATGCCGGCTATATTCTACTTACCATCCGGGAGAGAATATAAAGACATAATGGTAAAATTCTATGTTTGAAACTGCATCAGTGTCATAAAATTTGCAGTGTTGCAAAGCATTTCTTTTGTAGTTTTCTCATTTCAGTCTATGTCCTAAAATTGCTTCAGGCTACTCATCAGCTCTTACCAAAAAATCTTTTCATATGCCACCAAACAAAAAATAAGAAAAACATTTCATGTGGTGTATTGGTTTGTTAAATTGGCTTCACATTTTCTATGTAAAAATGAATAAAGATTTTGCAACACTGGACATAGTCAGCATGCACCATACTACAATGCTGTACTGATTGTAATGGTGTCTTCTCATTGTACTTCTAAAATGGCATGCCTGCATTTTATGAGTAGAAAGTAAGAACACTCTGATGGTTTCCTCTTACAAGCAGAATTGGTGGAAGACCATTAGACAGTGTTTCCAGCCAGCACATGTAGAGGGCACTGGACACTGTTCCTTTCCTGGCAAGTGGCATGCTCCTGTGAAAAATTGGGAAGGGTACACATGAATTAATGATTTTGTTACAATATATGGAAATAGCCCAAATTTCCAAGCGATCTGATCAAATTATGTGTTCTCAGCAGATATATAACAATGGCAGATCTGTTAAAATATGTAATGAATGAGTGAACGAATGAAAGAACGAATGAATGCATGTATGGATGGATGAATGAATGACAGTGTGGGAGTGGTAATCCACAAAGGTCTGGAGAATTCCTGGTGAGATGGTAATTTTTGGTCTCATTACTGAAAAACTGAAAAAAGATTACCTAAAAATTACCTGTCACCCCTCCCAAGTGGTACAACCCTAGTTTGGATTGAATAGTTACTGGTCATCTAAAGAGCCTTGTTGGCCAGAAAATGCACATTCTTTCTGCTAATTCACAGCTCCATGTAACACTTTTTTCACTTAACTTTTTTGATAGCTAGTTTGCTAGACTAAGTTTCTGGGAAGGCAACGACAGGCAACACTTTTCACTGCCTCAAACTTGATCAGGTCAAAGATTCTGCTTCATTCAGACATCCCTTGTATGGGGCACCATACGCAGCAAATCCTAAATGTTCAAATAAATCTTTCATGCATATGCTAATTGCCCCCACCCTCTCGGAGTGTGCGTCATGGTAAATCACAATGCCAGGAGGCTGGCCAGGTTTACACCATACTGTGCTATTTTTTTGTGTTTATTTTGTGTTTATTATAATTGACACATACCCACCTGAAGGGGCCACTTTAATAAATGAATTTAACTTTTGGTTAATATCTCAACAACTGTAGGGGACAGGGTAAAACTGTTTATATCAGCAGATTTGCTAGGTCCTCCTGCATCTTTTTACCCCATGCTTATATATTTTGACAGCAATATTTTCCACCATCTTGAATTTTCTGAAAAAATACTTTCTCAAACTCGTCCTAGGCCATTCATCTGATCAGCATGAAATATGGTAAGTAGCAAGCAGAGTGATTGCTGCCAAAAACTTACTGAAAGGGTTTTGTTTGGTCAAACCATTTGGCTGCTACAGGTCATTCATTATATATTGAGGAAACAGGCCACACTTGGCCATTAAACTGCTTATCAGCCAAGTGTCCAATTACTTTTGAACCTGTGAAAATGGAGGGACTATGTAAAAAGAAAATGGCTGTAATTCCTAAACGGTTAATGCACTATTTTTGTTAAACCCCTTGAATTAAAGCTGAAAGTCTACACTTCTATCACATCTTGACTGCTTCATTTCAAATCCATTGTGGTGTACAGAGGCAAAATTATGAATATTATTTCACAGTCCAAATACTTATGGACCTGACTATCTCTTCAATATGTGAAGATGAAGTTTGCTATGCTTTTTCCTTGGGCAAAATCGAAAACTTTAATGCAGTTATTTTTCTAATTAATACCTTTGGAGAAGAAATATAGCCAACCAAAAACTGCATACGTGGAAAATAACACACGTTGGACCCTGGGAAAAGAGCGGTTGGAATAAACGTGAGCCTGGAGCTCAGTTATGATTCTGCCTGTCTCTCGAGTCTTCCTCCACACCCTCACACACTGGGGTTCTACAGTCTGTCCAATAAATGAAGAACATGCATGACAGAGGTATTGGAGGGTTCTGGTAATGTCTCATTCCTTTCAGAATGTATGTGTGTGTAAGAATGTACATACATAATATTTGATGGGAGTATTTAAAGATTGTAGTTGTGTCTAAAAAGTACATACTATACACAATGCACTTACACTATGCACTATGTCCTCTACTGTCTAGTGTATGAATTTTAGAAGGGTAGTATCCTCTCTAATGGAATGCTAATGGTTTTTTAAATATCCGGAAGTATAAGCTGTTTCCCAGTTGATGGCAAATAACATCAAAATTTTTCTGTTGAATAAGTGTGTCATCTGAGTACTTGAAGTGCACTTCTTCTTGTTGGAATTTTCAGTGTGAATACACTACTCCCACTATTTATACTACAGAATGTCATAGAATAGTGCATAAGTATGTGATTTGGGACATACCTTGTGTCTTCCTTCAGGTAACAACATGGTGAACAGTAATTGTATGACATGATCTATATAATAGAATATCATGAGTGGGGGATTTGTTTCCATTTGGGGTTGGTTAATCTGCACTATGTAAATATCTAGCTAAAACTGAATTTGGCCCCATCTTCAAAAATAAACTACAGCTACATAGATACAGACAAAAATGCTAGTAGGTACATAAAGAAGAACTACTCACATGACAATGAGGTTTGCTGTGCTTGAGTGCTCCTTTAGCAATTCATTCAATCTTATTTGACGATTTGTCTAATTTAAAAACAAAATTAGTAAGATGTACAGAAATACAGGTTTGTCCATGTTTATATATATATCACATATATACCACATATATACCAGTCAGGTCCGGAAGTATTTGGACAATGACAGAGTTTTTGTGATTTTGTCTTTATACCCCACCACAATGGATTTGAAATAAAACAATCAAGATGTGATCGAAGTGTAGACTTTCAGCTTTATTTTAAGAGGTTCCGCAAAAATATGGCATTTACCATTTAGGAATTACGGCCATTTTAAGCAAAGTACTTCCATTTTCAGGGGCTCAAAGGTTTTTTACAATTGACTGATAAGCAGTTAATTGACCAGGTGCAGTCCATTCCCTCGTTACGGCAAGACAAACGAAGCAGATAAAAGGTCTGGAGTTGATATTAGGTATTGTGTTGGCATTGGCAGCTGTTCAACTGGAGCTACCAATATGAAGTCCAAGGAGATCTCAATGCAAGTGAAGGAGGCCATCATTAGGCTGAAAAAAAAACCTAAATCTATAAGAGAGATAGCAAAAACCTTAGGTGTGGCCAAATCAACAGTTGGGTACATTCTTAAAAAGAATAAAAGCACTGGTGAGCTCAACAACATCAAAAGGCCTGGAAGACCACAGAAAACAACTAAAGTGGATGATCGCACTGGTGAAGAAAAACCCCTCTTTGGTGAAGAAAAACCCCTTCACAACATCAACAGAAGTCAAGAATACTCTGGAGAAGGTAGGTGTATCATTGTCAAAATCTACAATCAAGAGACGCCTTCATGAATGTAAATACAGAGAGTTTACAACAAGGTGCAAACCACTGGTAACATTCAAGAACAGGAAAGCCAGATTAGACTTTGCCAGAAAACATCTAAGAAAGCCTCCCATGTGGAATAAGATTCTTTGGACTGATGAAACCAAGATTAACTTGTACCAGAATGATGGGAAGAGAAAAGTATGGCAAAAGAAAGGAACAGCTCATGATCCAAAGATACCACATCATGTGTCAAACATGGTGGAGGAAGTGTTATGGCATTGGTATGTATGGCTGCCAATGGAACAGGCTGGTGTTTATTGATGATGTGACTGCTGACAGAAGTAGCAAGATGAATTCTGAGGTGTATAGGGCTATACTCTCTGCTCACATTCAGCCAAAACTAAGACGCCGCTTCACAGTGCAGGTGGATAATGACCCTAAACATACTGTGAAAGCAACTCAAGACTTTCTGAAGGCAAAGAAATGGAATATTCTTCAATGGCCAAGTCAGTCGCCTGATCTCAACCCAATAGAGCTGCTTTTCACTTACTGAAGACAAGACTGAAGGCAGAAATTCCCACAAACAAGCAGCAACTGAAGGTGGCTGCAGTGAAGGCCTGGCAAAGCATCTCCAGGGAGGAAACTCAGAATTTGTGTTTTGAGAACATATTTACAATTATGTCACTTTGTCCAAAAACCTTTGAGCCCCTGAAAATGGAGGTTGAAAATGGCTGTAATTCCTAAATGGTACATACCATATTTTTGTGGAACCTCTTAAAATAAAGCTGAAAGTCTACACTTTGATCACATCTTGATTGTTTTATTTCAAATCCACTGTGGTGGTGTATAAAGGCAAAATCACAAAAACTCTGTCATTGTCCAAATACTTCCAGACCTGATATGTGTGTGTGTGTGTACATATATATATATATATATATATATATATATATATATATATATATATATATATATATATATATATATATAGTGTGTGTGTGTGTGTCTGAAATGGTTCTTATAATCCTTTATAACAAATTATTAGTTATTATAATGACTAATAACAGCTTGATTTAAGTGAATAAACTAGGAGAAATACATGTTGAATATTCAGTCTCACCTTGGCCTTGTACAATTCTAGTTCATTATCAGTAATCCTCCATGGTTCCTCAGACTTCAACCTCTCAGCATCCTCCTGCTCCATATCATCTTCCTTCAGTCTGTATGGCTCAATCATCTCCTCAAATTTTTCTTTACTGAAATGAAGGGGACATTAGGCCACCGTCTGGCAGCTACAAGTAGTACAATTATATGCTCTGCATCACAAAATCATTCTCAGCTTACTTGTGTTTCTTTGGCTTTATGTTGATATCTCCAAGAACATTAATGTCAGAGAAGTCAATCCTGAACTTGCTCAGTAATGTAGCCATTCTGAAATCAGAATTAGTGTTATTTACCATGTAGAATTTACTTACAAGGCTCAAATCTGTTACAGGAATAACCAGAGATGGTATATTCTAAACTATATACTGATAAACAAGCCAGCTTTGTATACATACATTTTGTTAGTAAATAGGAAAGCATATTAGTGTAACTTTCTCAAACTCTTGTATTTCTGGCCAGAATGGTGAGCTTTTTGTTGTGCCAGACATCAGTGGGGTTGGAGCAATGCCCAAAATGTTTGGGACCTGAGCATCTTCAATGGGCTCAGGTTCCTGACCCTTAATAAATTAATGCCCATAATGGAAGATGCCATACATGGAGAAATACAATGGTCCAACAGCCAGCACTCTAAGCAATAAGAGCCATAGCAGGACTGTGTGGTAAATCACTAAAACTGTTTTATGAAAGATCAGGCTATGACGATGCTTCCACAGCACAATTCACCCTATCTGAAGATATACTGGCTGGCTACCTGGAAAAACCCTTCATATGGTCACATTTGGACTTTTTCTACTACATATATAGTTCTGAAAACTACAAGCTTTTCTGAACTGAAATATGATTCTCTTTTGCATGCATCTCAACCAGAAGTAAAGTTATAACATTTTAAATTCTGTTTCCCCCAAAGTGAAAAGGGAGAAAATTGTATTTAAAGATTCCATTCCAGCTTGGGCCAGTGGCGCAATGGATAACATGTCTGACTGATCAGAAGATTCTATTTAAGGCAGTGGTGGCTCAAGGCTCTGGGTTACTGATCAGAGGGTTGGAGGTTCAAGCCCCAGCACTGCCAAGCTGCCACTGTTGGACCCTTGAGCAAGGTCCTTAACCCTATCTACTCCAGGGGTGCCATATCACCAGACATATCCCGTGGTCTGGGTTTGATTCCTGGGCAGGGAACCAACCCAGCCACAAGCAATCTCAGTGCCAATTCCAAGCCTGGATGCCAGGAAGGGCACACAACGTAAAACCTGTGCCAGACAAATGATCCGTTGTGGCGACCCCTAACGGGAGCAGCCAAAAGATCAACATCCCAACTCCAATAAACCTCAACATTGTTTAAAACAACAACTCACTCACCTTTATCCTGACACGGAGCATTCATAGCTTATATATACCCTGGATGGGACACCAGTCCACACACAAATTCACATATTTATTCACACCTAAGGCAACAGGAAGAACATGCACAGAAACTCCATACAGATACATGACAAGCTCAGGATCAAACCCAGGACCCTGGAGCTGTGAGGCAGCAACACTATCTGCTATGCCATAATTCAATGGAAAATGTGTAACTGTAAGCATTATTGATATCATTCTCCCTAGTCTCTTTGGGTAAATGTCAGTCACAGCATTTGATGAACAGTAGGCTCATCGTCACTCTTGACTCAACAGATCACTGTTCTCTCTCACATTGGTTCTGAAATAATCAAAATTCAGTGAGGCTCTGTTATGCTTTATTTAACATTTCCCTATGGCAAATTTCTAAGAAACCTAAATTTGACCATCTGACCATTTGATTGTAAAGATCCATATTTTATCTAGAAGATTGTTCGTTGTGCAGATAGTCCTCACAGTGAGGGATAATCCAGCCAAAGCGTCTTATTTCACATGTGGAAGGACAGCAGCACTTGAGTGATTCTCATCCTCAACAGGAATCAACACTGAGTGACTCATTCTCAAAAAAAAAAAAAATTCTGTGACTATGTGGAAAGCCACCATTACACCTTGGTCACTTGTGTTGATGAGAATGGCCAGAAGATAAACATGACAAGACAAAGTGGTGGACTAGACTATTGGAATTCGACTAGCGCATGGCAAATCTCCACTTCTTCTGAAGGAAACTGGTGGTCCTTCACTCAGTCCACAGTCCACAAAGTCTCCTTTATGGTTTAAATGTGGAGACTGGAAGCTGTATGATCATGCATCAATCACTGTTCCAGTTTTGAAAATGATGGTGCTTAATGGTATAAAGCATGTCTGTTTATAGATCATATCAATAAAAACCTGTTTCTTTTAGGTTGAAAGTGTTTCATTTCTCTATGGTGATGGCACATATTGTACTGCACATGTATGCAAACTGATGTTTATACCCCAGGGACACAGGGCATGATCAGTGGCAACAGAGGTCCTAGGGATTGAGGGTAATTTTAAAATATATATATATTTTTTTTACAAAAAAGCAATTTCTTTATATTAATCATAAAAAATTATTTAGGGCTATCAATAATTTTTCCACATGTTGTTGAGAGAAGTTCATATGAGTATTCATTTGATTAGATTTGATTCTTCTATTATTTTAGGGAAATTTTAAATTATTGTGTGTAATGTTTATTCTGTGTAATCAGTATTCCCGTGCTTTGCACCCAGTGTTCCTTGGATAGGCTCCAGATCCACTGCAACCCTGACCAGTTACTGAAGATGAATGAATGATGATGAGATTTACTCACATTTATGAAGTATGCTAATAATCATGGAGAACACTGCAATAGCTATAGCTCCTTTTGACACAGGTTATCGCAACTTACGCTCTGCGGTCATGATCAATTCTGTTTATCTTTCCACCGATGAAGACTCGAATCTTGCAATCCTTCCATTTTTTCTTGTTCGTTAGCAAATATGGTATCAGCAATGTCAGACCTAAAATAGCAAATTCATTTTCTCTTAACGATGCCAAATGACGAAATCAGTATTAAAGAATTTAATAAATGCCCTGGAAAATATTTAGCTATCATTCGGCTCTTTAGCTATTAGTAGCTATTATTTTAATTGAAACAATACATTAACGTATTCCTTACGGGTTACTGTTCTTTAACCTACCTCCATCATCAAACAACCACCAAACATCGATGGTGCCCTTGCACTGTTTCTTTTTGAACTGCTGACTAGCTGCCAGCAGCTTTTCATCTGCACTGCTAAGCTGCACCGGAGGACTCTTGGTGTCTGAATTCATAATACATAAGTAAACAGACATGTAACAGCCATAAACAAATTCTTCAAGATCATTCACATATCTCTTTATAGCAACTGAGAATTTTCTGTATTGCAATTGAGAATTTAACTACATGCAGAAAGTCTACAGAAGATCAAACTACCATATATCAGACCAGTTTCTGCTGGATTTTTAGAGAGAATTTCAGTGAGAGTTGACCTCTGATAATGAGTGGACTGCTTTGACTACTGGTGGTCTTAGATGATGGTTTCAAGGAATCATCTGTATCTTTTCCAATGTTAATAGCCACCAACAGCTCCTTCATCCCTGGAGCTTTCTCAGTGGAAGACAGAAATTCATCTACGTGAAAGTCAGAATAAGTTTAAATAAAAGTTAAAAGCATCGGTTTAAAATACTCACTTTAGACTGGCAGTGACAAATATGTTTTAATGTATATTAAATATATATTAGTTAAGTTCATAAGTATAATGTACCTTGGCCTTGGATATGGGAAATATCTAAACCCTCCTTCAGTCTTAAGATAACCACACCATACTGTAGGTCAAAAGCGTCACTAAAACAAATAAGGAAAATGTCAATTATTTTAAAGACAAATGTCAATTATTTTACAGATTTGTAGACGAAGTAAATGATGTTGATATTCTATTAAAACCTTTATCTAAACTTCAAAAACAAAACAAAATAAATCAAAGAAAACAAAACAAATTCAGATGAATATGGAATATCTGAAATTACTTACTGAATTGTGTTGATGTATATCTCCACATCTTTCATTTCACCATCCCTCCAGTTGTTTTTAAATCCAAGTATCATTGTGTTTGGCTTTAGACGACCCAAACCAGAAGCCTTAGAATAGAAGCAAACTTGAATCACACTCATGATTAACTGATGTTTTATATTAAGTTACGTAAATAGATCATTGATAATTCTTGAGACAAAAGCAGCAGTTCATATGCACGGTCCCATGGACCTTATATACTTCAAACTTTTGTCTTCTTTTTGCTTTACCATACTTGTCTCAGTAAATAGGAATAGTTTGAGTAGGCCAAATTTTAAATGTCTAGCACCTGGGGACCTGAGGACAGTGATAAATTCTGAAATGTACAGCAATAACATTTTTCACCAGTATCAATGTAAAACTATACTTGTAATAGATATTGGGCGCCGTGTCTGAGGTCCTCAGCAAACACCGGAGTATAAAAAGCCTTGATCCGTTTTTTAAGAAGCCAACGCTGATAACGCACTTGGTCATTCATAATCTCCTTATGGTTTGGCCTTCGGGAAGCCTTAAGAGAAACAAAAATAAGAAATATCATAATGTGCATCATTTTCTATGAGTATATCTGAAAAAAAAAAAAAAAACTTAACGCATTAACAGTATCACTTAACAAAATTTACCAAGTTTACAAAATCAAGGTTTGTGTTTTTGGTGCCTACCATACGAACATGGCCACAGACCATTAGGCCCATGTTTTTCGTGAAAGCATGTACTAGATGAAGTAGTGCTGGTCTTGCATTTGGGGCACCAATCATTACAAGACATTGAGGTCTATGGGAAAATGTATGGAAACATAGCTGTTGGTGTGTCTTTTACTAGTCATTTTTGTTTGATCACAAACAGGAAACAGGCTTCAAAATTCAACATATTACAGAATATGATCACCTGAAGTTCTTGATATGATCCTCTACACCAGTGAGATGCAGACAGTGTGACAGTGCCTGGTTGTATATGAGAGCTTGTGTTGACGAGCCCCAGTTTACATCTATGGTGGAGAAAGCCTTAGTAAATATCTGACTGTATTATCTAATTTTAGCATTAATATTTTAACCAATTCGCCAATGAAATATGTAAAAGAGTAAATTGCAAACATTTCATAGCTTCTGTATGATGACTTCATAATGCCCACTAATGGCAGGTGGAATACCTGGTTTCTTGTAGCTGACGTAAATGTAGAGTGCCAGAACAATGACATTGGTAAGGAGGGCAGCCCACCAGTTGATTACAAACATAACCACACAGCACAGCACAGCTCCCGCCAGTGACACCCATTTATTGTAGTATTTAAAACTTGGACGCCATCCTGGTTGGTTTATTTTAAGGGTAACAGAACACAGAAGTCAGCCACAACCATAGTAAAAGTGATGCACATTATGAGCAAGAAAATGAATGTAGTGTAAAAAACATTAAAAAAAATAATGTTTATTCAATACAGCCCTTCATATGTGTTTAAACCCCAATCAGATTTTTCTGGACAGGTGCTGCAACATGAGCATTAATGCCAATAGATTACATATGTGCTATCACATACTATTAATTATTAACTCAAAACTCGTCCTGGAACAGCTATGCAATTGCAGCAGCTTAGCTGTTAAGGAAGAGATCCTTCTAGCAAATTTGCTTTACTGCACTCACCTGGGGAGTTAGCCAACGATGCATGGAAGACAGAGAAATTGATCAAGGCATAAGAGGCCAAGAAAAAGTTGGAAATGATGGGAGCAATAACATTTAGCTCAGCTAAAGAAACAGTAATGCACAACAGTCAGATCAATTAATCCATCATAGATCGTAATCACTAAAATTAAAACAATGTATTTGATAAACTTACCAATTAGTATAAAAGCCAGACCAATGATGAAAGTTAGGACATAGCCACGCAGAGGTTCATTGTTCTTGCCATAGCCTTTAGCAAAAACCCGTAAGCCTGGGTAGATGTTATCTTTACACAAAGCCTACAAGGGCACATATAAATCCATAATTTTAATTAAATAATATCAGGAAGATTTTTTTTTTTTTTTTTTACAAAAAAAGTTTTTAACTTTCAGGTGACTTGGTCAAAATACTGTATGTACAATGCAACAATTATGAGTGTTATTATTACTTGATTTGCATGGACTGGAGTGATAGACCTGAGAAATATGTGATGTAAGGTAAGGCTTATTTCAAGGGTTGCAGCCATCTAGTCATTGCTGCTTGTTAATATAAATGAACCACAACTAACATAAATAACAAATTTCTTGGCTGGACAATGTCTAGCAAAGTGCACCTAAAGAATGTTTTGCAAGTGTGTGTTTATACACGAAGAATGATCATGTCACCTGAAACACTTTTGGAGCACTGACTAAAGATGCAAGAGCTGATGAAAGAGTGGCAGAGAAGATTCCAGCAGTGATAAGTGGTCCAAAAGCAGACACCAAGCTCATGACCTAACCGAAACAACACAGTATAACAGAAACATTTATTAAATAAATGAACATAGTGGTTGTGACTATGATCTAATTATAAGCCGTCTATATCTAAGAGTGTTGTATTTTTATGTGCAGGAATCTAAGAGAAACTCAGCACTAACACATCGGCTACACACATCTCATACAGTACGTTGTCCATGGAACTCAAATCAAGACAGCAAGTGGCTTTTGAAGTTTGTGCTAGACCAGCATGGGTCACCAGTCTTTGTTACTGCTATCACTAGCCACAAAGATGAAGATGCAGGATAAATAATATGCATGGATGCATGGATAAATTCAGATCTGCGTGAACAGATTGTGACTCTAAAAAAAACAGCCATTAGTTATTCCCTTCTATTTATATGACTCAATAAAGCAAAGCCTAATAATAATAATAATAATAATAATAATGTGAAAACAATATTGTGACTAAACAGAAACCTTGCTTGGTCTCACACAAATGTTCACACTTTGTCATGCTGCAGATGAAGGTTTGAGTTTGTCAAGTCATTATAATCAGTACCAATAAGATATTTAGTCTTTTCTAGAAGTGGATTGGTGTAGACAGGTGGATATGATTTGAAATGGTTGTACCTGGAAATCATTCTGTAACCCATACTTGCAGCCCCCTTCCTTGCAAATGGAGAAGTCATAACCAAGTGTACAAGCTGCATCTGTGCAATTCTCAAGAGAGCCTATGATGGTGTCATTAGCATCACCTGTTGCATCCCGTACAATGCAAGAACCTCAAAAGAGAGATTGACAAAGGTCAAAATATGACAATGGTATTTTTAGATAAACAATAGAGATTAGGATCATAAATATTCTAATATTTATTACCATTAGACACAGCAATTGCAACATAAACAAGCCCAGTAATGAGAATAGCCAGTAAGGTTCCTTTTGGAATGGCAGACTGTGGATCCTAAAGAGACACAACAATTCTGTGTTAAAAGTCACATTATACACAGTGGCGGTAGAATTCTAATTCTGATATAGATTGCAATCCCTGACTATTTTTGGCCGTGGTGGTCTGCATGTACGCTTTTTCAAAGTTAGTTTGTAGTTGGTTGATTTGTCCTGTTTTGTTATTCATAGTTGATTTAATGAATCCTTTAAAAGCAAAAGCATGCTGGCTACACCTGATCAGAAGTTGTTTCACAGTATCATAGCATCCAATGGCACTAAAGAAGGATCTTATGCCCTAGTGACATTTTAGTCACACTGTAGACCATTGCTTGCTATGTTTCTTTCAGTGTCTTTGAAATGTTCAATCAAACCCTGGAACTATTTAGTCCAGGGATTTTTTGCCAGTTTGCAGTTATCACTAATCAGACACTTTGGTAGTCCTGCCAAGGAGACCTTGTATAAGATTATAAGTTCTGACTTTTTTTTTTTTTTTTTCAAAAACTAACCTAACCCTAACTCTGACATAAATATGATATTCACATGCCAATGAAGTAACAGTATGTAAGACATTTTACACTGCATTTGTACTTAAAAGTAAAAAAAATGTATATAATTGTATCTGCTTTGACCTTATTGAGGGTCAAATCAATCTCTTAAAATCATAAATAAAATGAAAGAAGAAGTCCGTTGTCTAATTTTACAGATTATTTGAAAAAGTAACAATGGTAGAATAAATTCATATGTGCATTTGCTGTTTGACTTTGGAAAAAAAAATCACTTTACAAAAACAACTAGGGAACATGATTTTGTGTATTTAACATATGAACACACGATGCAAGTGATTTGACATGTTCCATGTTCCTTTTTAATATCTACTGTTCTATAACATCAAAGGAAACCCAAGCTTACTGATAGATCCCCTGAGATATTAGCTCCTGCTAATATGCCAGTTGCAGCAGGGAAGAAGATGGCAAAAACAGAGAAGAATGTTTCCTCGTCTCTGAAATCTGGACCCATGTTCTCCATCATAATTGCAGCTGTGAGGAATATGAAAAACTCCTATGTGACCTTTTGTAATATTTTGCATTCTACACTACAAGATAAATAAAGTAAAAAAAAGTCACTTCTATTTACAGTGGCATGAAAAGTCACTCCATATATCTTTACATTTTACCAATTATAATTGAATTTAAATGGTCCAAACCATTATAACCAAAGAAGCCTTTGGGCTCTTTTGATTCCATGGGGATGAATGAACCGATGAAGTAGTTAAAAACTGCTGCCACAAGAATGATCAACAGCACAATCTGGGCCTGTGAAAATAGCCATCAATCAAGCCATGACTAAAATCCCAAAGGTGCTTATTTGACTTGGGTCGATATTCAGCATTACTGAATTTTATGATATTTGATGAATAGGTGAAAACAAAATGTCATTACTGTTCAGATACAGTTTTGTGGTAGACATGATTTATAATGGCATTAAAAACATGGAGAATGCTCATCAGTACCTTAGCCTCCCATTCCATTCCTGCCATAGATATGCCAAGCAGCAAGATGATGGTAAGGGTGCCAACTATACGGATGTCATTGATCTCATCTGTGATGAGAGCATCTACACTCTGCCATAAAATTAAATCGATAATTAAATAATTACAGATGCATTCATCATAACATGCATCCCTAGATTAATCAGTGTAATTACTAACCACTGCATTCATCTACCCTCATATTTTAGCATACTCACATCAAGGAGCTCTACCACAGTTTCAGCAAAACCCACAACATACATGGCAACAGCAACAGCATTGGCAAAAGCAAAAATGAGGCCAATGGATCCACCAAACTCTGGACCCAAACTCCTAGATATCAGGTAATATGCCCCACCTGTAAAGACAATAATTTAATGGACTCCAGTTCATGTTAATGCACTAACATGTTACAAAATCACTTACATATTTCACACCAACAGTAAATGTATAAAAATGCCTGAGACAAAACTATTCTAACCTCCTCGCACAAAGCCATTGGTGGCTATTGCTGAAGTGGAAAGACCAGTGATAGTAGTCACCACAACTGCTATTAGAATGATAGCGCATGACAGAGCTGGGAACGCAGTCAAAAACAATGTTTTTCACATTAAACTCTGTAGCCTTGTAGTTATGAAAATGTAACAATTATTGACTGAAGGTCCTTTAGCCTTTCAAAAGATTACCAATGCCAGCCTGGCCAACAATCCATGACATACGAATGAAGAGCATCACTCCCCAGATGTTCAGCATACATCGTACCTGTAGAGATTACAAATAAATGACATGTGCGTTAATGTAAACAAAAGAAGAGAGTAACACATCATTTGTTTTTCAGTCTTCCTCCTTCAGTATTTATTTACTCTTTATTTGCTCACTGACACTGTTGAAAGCAATGGTAGCTCAGCAGGTAAGGTTGTGCACTAATGGCCAGAAAGTTGTGAGCTGGATAAAGTGTCTGCAAGCTACATTTATTCTGAGGCCTATTCTTCATCTTTGAAGCTGGAACCTTAGGACTACAAATCCCCCAATGATATCATATACTAACGAGGACACCCTTTATCCAGCCAAACTTCACTGTGCCCCCTTTGGACTCGGGCACATCCTTTAATGTAGCCTCATCTGCAGCCGCTGGCTCCTCCCCATTTGCTAAGCCATCCTCAAAGGGTTCCTGTGGATAAGGAAAGGCAACTTTAAGTGGCATATAATATGAACATTTTTCAGATTAAAGTAATGCTAGTAAAATGTTTACTTAGAATCAAATATAAACTGAACAAACTGCATTTGTGTTTATTATATTATGACGAATGCAGTTTGTTCGGTTTATATTTGATATTAAGTGTAGTTATTTTAGAAGCACATTAAAATTCCACTCAATTTACTGTAAGGCACCCACAAAAAATGTGGAATTTCACAAGACAATCTGTATACTCCAACAATGATAATTACACATGCATAACTGTGCAGTTTTATAGCATAGGTTTCATCATGTTGACTTGAAAGAAGATCAAAATGCTTGGCCCACAAAAATAATGTAGGAAATGTATATGACAGAACTCTCCTTCGGTTCTCTCTGCCTTTCAGTAACCTAGGGTCTCAGTTGTGCAGTAAAATATCAGCAGGCCCTGAAAAGCTCACATCAAAAAACTGTTTTAAAATTTGTGTTGTTTATTAAACAGTATGTGTTTGCCTTGTGCAGAATATGTCATATCAAGTCAGCGCACAATGACAATAAAGTTCTAGAATCGAATCGAATCTAATCATGTGATAATATGCCATCCTAAACATGTCACATTATCTCCCCAGGAGAGCACTGCAGCTGGCCACAAGGAGACACTAGGCCATTGACACGGACGTTGGTTAGACATAGGGTTATTGTTATGGGTTCCTGTGTTCTGGCCAAACGTCTATGGTGCTGCATGGAGTGGGCTTGGGAAGAAAGGCCATTGTCTAAAGACAAGTGTGTGTGGGTAAGGTCTCTGACATCACATAGCCCATTCAGTTGGGAACAAACAACTACATAAGAAAACATCTAATAATTATAGTAATTTATAGTAATCATAATTTCAATCCTTAGCTAGGTATATATTGTGAAATTATGTTATTATTATTACTGAAGGTGTGTAACAGCAGCTTTTATCTTGAAACCATGAAACTAAGAAGGAAATAAGAGGAGGCCAACAATGCCAAGGTTAGGAAGATATGGTATTACTGATGGCAATTTATGGACCCCTTTTTAAAAGGTCCTTTATTTATTTATTTATTTATTATTTAACGTTTTTTTTTTTCAAGTCACCATCTATCTAATAAGAAATTAAATCAGAAGAGCGTATTTAAAGGTGAATTAGAGACTTTGACCTCGTCAGATTTCTTACTTTATCAAGCTCATCATGAAGTTCAGATAGCGATGGCCGAATAAGCTTCTCTCCAAGAGGCGCCTCTGTTTGCCGGTAGAAATCGATATTTGGTACCGCATCGATGGTGTTATGGCCGAAGGTTCGCAGATAATATGTACTGGAGTGTGTGTCAGAGAAATGGCTAAGACCCCCTGTAGAGGAGTGCAGACTGGCTTCGCTGCGCACCGTGTCGCCATCAAACGCCACATCCGACGCTCCATCTGCAGGAGCGCATGATGGGTCCAAAAAGTTCACGACGCGAAACCGACCTTTAGCTTCCTCCCCACTTCCAGCCGATCCCTCCGCTGTTTTAGCAGATCTCGGTCCTGGAGGAGTTTTTGGTGCTCCGCTCGCAGCAGCAGCAGCCGCCTCTGCCACGCGATCCACCTGAAACCGGCTCGGAGTCGTTCCAGTGCTCTTGAGAGTAGGTTTCTGGCCTGACGGAGGTGATGATGGTGGTGGATCTGACATGGTGAAACCCACTATTTAGATGGCACTAGTGGTTACTCCTGGCGCACGCTGTGCTGAATGACCTAAACGCGGGGATTCAGTGGCGCGCGTTCACTCGCGCGCGCATCCACACGCAGCCAAGGACGTAATTCGTGAGCTCGTGACTCATCAAGCTGGCGCTCATCGCCAGTCTGAGGCCAAGTTAGTTTCAGGAACAGTTCAACAACAGTGTCCAAACTGCTCAACTTCAAATTCCAGTTTCAACTAACTTAAATCATGATAGCACTTAAACATAACATACAGCTTTTTAAAGATGTTTAACACTTTAACAAACATTGTCTATGTGAAAAATATGCAAAATAATTTGCTATCGCGCTTTCCAGTCCATGTTAGCCAAAGTGTGGTGCTGCTTTACATCTTAAAAGTGAACACATGACAAGTAACCTTTTAAATGGGATTTTTATACCAGGGCTTTACCATAGACGGAATCCTACACAGGGTTTTTTTATGTGCGTAATTGCACACTGCGACAATGTCTCGAGATTGTATGTGTGTGTGTGTGTGTGTCGGGGGGAGGCTGTTTTATTAATTATAAAACACATTTCCCCCCCACAATCTCGATGCACTGAGCATAGAACTGATGCTATGTTCACGTCAGTGAACATTTATTTCCATACTGTAGCTGTATGAGAGAAAGAAAGAAACATTAAATGTTTCCCACGTGCTCTCACATTTGCATTTGCAAGTCAGAGGAAAACAATTGTTTTCTGTACAGAGGCAAGATGAGACAAATCCCCATTACCATAGAGCACAACACTCCCTTTCACTCTTCTTGCTATGCAGAACTGAAACGGATCCTTAAGACATATATTTGAATATGTATTAATATATATTGCTTTGAATTGTGACAAAACAGTGGTTGTAACAGATTCTTGTAACAGACTGCAGGGTGAGAGAGAGGTAGGATTCAAGTGCAGAGTTCAGAATAAAAGTAGGGCACAATCATAATCGTCAAAACCAAACAGATAAACAATCAGCAAGCAAAACTTGAGGAAAAGGAAAAAGGCATCAATAGAGCTGCAATCATAAAGAAGGCAAGACTTTGCAACTGTTTTTGCAACTGTCATGTGTGACAAGTGCAAAGTCCAGCCCCCAACCCCGAGGGTGCTCTCAGTGAAAGTCTTGTATTAGTGAAGGGTTGATGCCACCCAGAACAATCCTCAAGGCTATTAGCCCTCCAAGTCCTCCCAATAGTACAGACGCCTTCTTCCACTTCCACAGGAGGAGGAGGCTTGTCATGGGTAACAAATAGGTTTTTAGGAGAGTCTCAGTATTTTGATCAATAAACCTTGGACTAAATTTCTCTGAATGAAGTTTCAGCCTCAGTTTAC
>CM040982.1:14506816-14525538 GCA_022985145.1 Pangasius djambal
GTAAATCCATTAATCTACAGTTAGTACATCTGTGGGTCCCCCACCATGGAAGCATGGTGGCTGATAGCTGAGGATGCATTGAAATGATGTCATACCTGTGGAGGTACTGATTAGAGAGTTATGTACAAATTCTGCTCAAGAAAGACATTGACTCTGTTTGTTCTGGGAGGTACTGTAGTAGGATCAGAGGAACCTGTTGAGCCCCTGATCTGATCATTCCACATGTTATCCATTTGCCTTAATACAGTAACCTACAGAATGCCTGCCACACAAGGTAAATTGTCCTCAGGTAGTCCTTAGAGACTGAACATTTGCTGGAAAACCACTTTCAAGGCAGTTAGGTAGTTTAGGTAAGTCTGCAAGATTTTAAAAAATGATTTATAATTACCAAAGTGTTAGCTTGGGATTTTGGCAGGTCAGTAGTGACATCCATGGTCACGTGAGACTAGGGATGCCATTTTACTGGAAGGAGCTCAGAGAGCTCTCTTTTGGACTTGTATTGAGCACAGGCATTAGCAAATTCTCTCACCATTTTGATTTAACATTGGCCACCAGAAGTCGTTACTCATCACCCACTGTGTTCTTTGCATTCCAGGGTGCCCGGATGTCACTAAGATATGTAGCCATTGCAATACTCTTGGACAGATTGTTGTGGGTACATATAGCTGTTCTAGAGGGCACTGTTCAGGAACAGGGTCTGTTGAAATGGCTTGTTATATATCTTCCATGATTCACCCCCATCGGTTTGATGACTAGCAATTCCTGTTACTTGTTACATTGTCTGTTTTTTCACACTAGATTCAGAGATATCTATTTCATATCTATTTCTATGTGCCAAGTAAAGATGATTTTGTATAGGAGCATTAACAAAATGTCCCTTAAATTCTTCAAAGGCTTTCACGGCAGCTTCCAAACAAATGACTTTCTAGTTTTGTTTCTTAACAGGTATTGGGTATTGATATTTTACTGTCATGGCATACTGTTATAGTAACTTGGAAGAATGGTGATTGCACAATCCCATAGTTGATGTGGTGGTAACTGGGTTTTCTTACATTTGCTAAAACCTTTGGCAAGGTATTGCTAGTGAGATGGAATTGTTACCTTGTATTTTCTGGGCTTTCAATCATTGTATAGCATGGCAATGAAAGGCAGTGGTGAGGCAGAATTCCACTGTACTCTATTATATGATCTCTCTCTGATCTATCTAAATAGCTGGGTCATTTGTTAACAACTATGGATATCCTAAGATGATATTGTATTTGTAAGAAGTGAAATTTGGATGACAGGAATATGAAGCTTGTTTACAAGCTCCTGGTTGATAAAACTCTGAATGACTAAATCTGAATTACTATTTATTATTATCTGTCTATTATTATTATTAGTTTAATAAGTGGCGTAGTAGGTTTAAATGTAACAGCAGTAAAATGCTTACTCAAGATTAGCATGTCTTCTTTTGATTAATGGCCATTTCTTTCCAAGCAGATATTAAGCCTACAAACCACTGTATTGCTTTGAGTTTCCAGGAATTAGGCTCAATCTGTCAGGCAGCAGGGATGGATGCAAGAGCAGGTATACACAGCTTTATTTAGACGGCTTCAAAACAGATACAAATCATGAGGCAAACTCGGAACAGGAAACAGGCAATGGTCAGGCGATTAGCAAACAGCATGAAAAGGCAAGGCAAGAATCAAAACCCAGAATATCAGAATCACAATATCTAAAGGCTTGGTAAAAGCTAGTAACAAGGACACAAAACATATATATTTTGCAGTTAACTGTGGGGTTGTGTGTGTATTTAGGGTCTGGTTCATGATTGAGTCCAGGCGTGCGTGATTAGAAGAATGGTGACAGTGAACGTGACAGAGTCAAGGTTTGCTGGGTGTTGTAGTTTCCGGTGGCCATGTTTGTAGGCTGTGTTGTGTTCTCGGAGATGTAGTGTGACACTGATTCTGGCGTTGACGTGACACAATCAATATATTGACATGGCAGGTATATTTACATTTACATAACCTGTGATATAGTACAAAAATATATGACATCTTGAACAAAGCAAATTTTGTGAAAATTGTACGGAAAAATAAGTTACAGGCAATTTTTATCAGGGTAGCATTAGCATTTCTCCATAGACTTGCAATGCATTATAACTGAATCTGGTCCTTTCCAAAGGGGTGGATACACTAATGTATTTTAATGTGGCATCTGCGGTTTTTCATATAGCTACCATTTTAACTTTACAAGTTACTAGCAAATCCAAGCATACATTAGTAGTATAGCACCAGAATACTTTTTTCCCCACACAGTTGCCATTGTCGTGATCAGACCCGAGCCTGCACTGACATGGTTGGAGTGGTTCAGCAAAAAGTGAGACATATGAGATTTGATGGTGCAGTGGTATTTTCAAACCCACTTTGGTCTAACATTGTGCCTCTCTAGCAGATGCAAGGACAAAATGAAGTTTTTTTCTGGTTTCAACCAAAATCTTACAAAGCATTTTTGTGGATGTACACAATTTCATCACACCTCTACCATGCTTTCCAGAGACAGAAAAACATTACAAAGAGACAAAACAAATAAAAATTGCCACTGGGGTGGTATTCCGAGATTAATATCCAGGGGTTGTTAGCAGTAAAATGGAGCTTTATTTTGTGCTTTTATTATGTCCATTATGTTCTATAGTCCTATCTTGGCCAATAACAATAACAATAAATGGTACACCCTATAAAGATCTCAGTACCTTGTGGTGACTGAGATCTGAGGAATGATCTAACATCACTGGATTTTGTCCAATAGTCTCTGTAGGCCTCTCGTTATCTGTACAGCAAAGAAATATTAATTTTATTAGCAAAGGCTGCATTTTTACTCTCAAAAGTTTGACATGCCATGCATTTCCCGAAGAAGCGAACTCTTTTTTTAGTAGGCCCAGTAAGTACCTTTTCCAGCTTCACAAGGTTAATGGACACAGCAGAGTAGACCCTAGAATCATCCTCAGAGTATGCGCTGTTGTATTCATCTCTGTAATTGACACATAACATCCAAACTGATCAAGAATCGTTTAGTTCATCCCAATAAAAGAACTGGGCATTCATGGATTTATCTTACCCATTATGAGTAAATTCAGCCATAGAGCCTAGAGAGTCCAGCCTCTCTTCCAAAGATATGATCTTGAAAGCCATGTAACATGAGGACAAAAGCAAAATGCAGACTCTGTATGAGCAAACCAAAACCGAAAATTAACTTTTTTTGTCATTTTTATATTTTCGTCAACTTCAGATATTTGCCTTTAACTTAATGAAGCAGAAGATATGAATAATAAGATAAATGACTCACAGAAATAGGTACACCATCAGAAGAACATTAAGCAAGCTTGGTCTCAGTGTTTTACTGTCATAAACATTCCGTTTGTGTTCTTAAGGATGGACAAAAATACATTTCTCAGCGTGAGTGTGAGTGTCTGATATTTGTTTTAGCACATTTAAAATAATTTTTTTAAAGCGACGTGAGGAAATAAACAAACCTGGCATTTTCTCATACTCTGGTGAATCTGGAGAGTCTGAGCTACTGCTATATCCCATTTCTTGTCTCCTTTGAACCCCTGGGCCATCCAAATCTGACAGATCTGCTGAGAAACTCTGTCAGTTCCAAAAGCAAGACAACTGTGTGATATTAGATTTGACAAATACAGAGTGAAATTTAAGACATCTAGAAAAAATTGTGCCTAGTTACCATGGGAAGTGTGGAAGCTGACATTGTGTAATTGCCATCTGCAGAGGAATGAATAGGACTGTTTCCCAGACACTTGTCCTGTGACAAAATAAACACATGCAATGCTAGCCATTACCCTGATTATAGTAACTAGGAATATATTAAATGTAGGGACTAAAAAAAAAATTTAAGGCACTCACATCCAAATGGGAGCACACTGACATCAAAACCTTGTATGTCGTGTCTCGGGACAGGAATGACACAAAAACATACTGTAAAACCATTAAAATCTTCATTAAAAATGCATTTCTTACTAGCTGTTTACTACTCAAACTTACCAAATCAAACTTACCCGTTCTTGTGCTGTTGCAATGATCAGTGCATTTGGTACTAAGATGGCGGTTTTAGTTTTCTTTATTACTGATACAGATATAACGGGAATGGCAATCTGGAACATGTAATGAATTGTGTTAGGTTAATTATAAAACTGAACATAAATAAAACTTTGTTTATATTTAACAAAACAGACGTTTGCCAAAGTTTGTACAAGACCATGGTTGTGCCATGGACAAAAACAAACTAAAATAGATCTAAAATAGATCTAAAATATAAATAAATCCAAAATCCTGTCCAAATCAAGGGCAATATAAAAGATATGACACTGTAAAACTACACAAAAGTACATGAAAATATTAAGGCACAAAATGTCACATTTCTAACCCAATGTAAACCAATCTAACATTTTGATAACATTTGTTGCAGTATTTGTACTTATCGGTAAATTGTATTCGAATACCTTGGTGTCTTTACCAAAGACTTTGGAGTGGAAACAAATCCAGTTATCCGACACGAAAAGTCTCCCTTGGAAAAGAATATCTTTCTGCAACGCACATGTATAACCTATGGACCACAATACATGCAAGACACTAAATAACTTTACCAGTATGAAAATCGACATTTACAAGTGCTGAAAATGGCCTGAATAACACAGAAGACATGAAAATGAAGTCTTTTACTTTTATCCATTTACAATTGCATTTAATAGGCTAACAGTGTCAATAAGGTTTGCTTACTTTGTTTCAGCAGCTCATTCTCACTAATGTCTTTGAATATTTTGTGGTATTGGGTATTTGTCCGAGGAAACTGAAACATCAGATGAAAATATTGGATCTGAACACCATCAACCAGCAAAATTTATTTGACAAATGTACTTGTTGAAAATAATAATTATAATTATTATTATTATTTTATTTTTTTTACATTTTTCGCTATAGTTTATACACACAGTCACTAACATGGCAGAACTGTTGCTTTTTCCTTTCAGTCTTTGACTCAGTGTCACTTTGGACATATGACAATAAGGAGGGATCAAATGTTTTGGACCTGCAACAAATCCATAATATGTTTTGAAGCATATGACACATAACCAATATGAGCCACATTAGATGAAAATAAGCCATGCAGCTATATGATTTACCTAATTAGTGTTGGTTTTCCTCTTCTTTCCAAGATTTCAGATTGAGTGTCCATTGATATGGGCACATTTGATTTTATTATTTTCCTTGAGTTCTCCTCACTCCCATTTTCAGCATTATGACTAACAAGGTAAAGAAAGCACCAAAAATTGTAACTCTGCATTAAGCATGCAAAGATATGCATGATTTAAAAAAGTGACAAAAATTTCAAATATAAATATATAAAATTCTAATAAAATTATGTTTGAAAATGGAAAGGTGACAGCTTGCATTTAAAAGGTGAAAAAGTACCTGTGCATATGATTTAAATTTTTATTTTTAATTTTTATTAAAATTATATTTTGGGGGGCAAAAACAAACAACAAATTTAGCACATGCAGCCCTTGTAGTATTTGCTCCCCATTGCAAATTTGCCTAGTTTTCAGAAAACAAATACAACGGTCTGGACTGATCTTTGTGCTCTTTGAATGCAGCTACAAGATATCTTTTTACAGCAAGACCTTAGCATTATTGGATTTGTTATTAGTTATGTTAACTTTGCCTTGTGAAATTGGTTAATTTTGCCTTGTAATACATCTGTAAGAATGTAGGAATGTAAAAGCAAACACATTATATGAACTTACCATTGTAACACATGCTCGTTCTGTTGACTGGGTAAAACAGAACATGTTGGTCTGACAGCACTGGTCCTGTTTCTGAGGAGCGAGTCATCACAGCTAAAAGATATTTCCATCTCCAAAAGTCTGAAATGATTCTTCTCCCTTGATGTTATTATGAAGTTATTTGCAAAGACCCATCTGTGTTCTCAGAGTCTGTGGGGAGGTCTCTGACCTAAAGACCGTCAGTTAATAAGTGATTTGTTTGCTTCTCTAAAACTACAAACACTGATGTGGCTACTGTGTGTAAAGGTTATAATTCTGCAAAGAATTCTCAGGTTTAAAAAATTTTCTGTGGGTACATTGGTACATGTAGGGTACATGTAGAGAACAAGTGATATCTTGAGTAATATAGGCTTTTATTATATAAAATATATGATATTGCTTTGTTCCTCCTATACCAAAGCAATTTGCCAACAATTATCATTTTTTTATTTATTAATGAACAATTCCTCATACTTTTTATCTGTTTATAGTTATATTTAATGTTGTGGAAAATTACCTTATTATAGCTATAAACAGTCATCACTTTCCCCATGGCGGAAAACTTTACCTCAAAGTGCTGACACAGGGCAGGGCACAGACATGTTGCTATGCTGACTTTCTTCACCATAGCAACACATACATTCAGGTCCATGAGTATTTGGACAGTGACACATTTTTTATCATTTTGCCTTAGCATTTACTGTTCTGGAATTACAGCCATTTTTACATATTCCCTCCATTTTCACAGGTTCAAAGTAATTAGTAAACTAACATAATTAAAAATATAAGGATTATTTTTAATACTTGGATGCAAATCCTTTACAGTCAATGACTGCCTGAAGTCTAGAACCCATGGACATCATCAAATGCTGAGCTCCCGCCCTTGAGATGTTTTGCCAGGCCTTTACTGTATCCGCCTTCAGTTGCTGCTTGTCTGTGGGTCTTTCTGCCTTCAGGTTTGTCTTCAGTAAGTTAAAAGCATGCTCAACTGGGTTGAGGTCAGGTGACTGACTTGGCCATTTAAGAACATTAAATTTCTTCGCCTTATGAAACTCATGGGTTGCTTTTACGGTATGTTTTGGGTCATGCATCCTGTGCCATCCTATCAGTTTTACATCATTTGACTGAATCTGAGCAGAAAGTACTGTATAGCTCTATATGCTTCAGAATTCATCCTGCTACTTTAATCAGCAGTCACATTATCAATAAACACCAGTGAGCCATTTCCATTGGCAACCATACATGCCCATGCCATAACACTTCCTCCACCATGTTTGACAGATGATGTGGTATACTTTGGATCATGAGCCCTTCCTTTCTTTCTCCATACTCTTCTCTTCCCATCATTCTGATACAAGTTAATCTTGCATCAGAACTGGTCAAGCTTTTTTTAGATGCTTTCTAGCGAAGCCTAATCTAGTCTTTCTGTTCTTGAGTGTTACCAGTGGTTTGCGTGTTGAGGTAAACCCTCTGTATTTACATTCATGAAGGCATCTCTTGATTGTAGACTTTGACAATGATACGCCTACCTCCCCAAGAGTGTTCTTCACTTGGCGAGATGTTGTGAAGGGGTTTTTGTTCACCAGCGAAATAATTCTGTGATCATCCACTTTAGTTGTCTTTCGTGGTCTTCCAGGCCTTCTGATGTTGCTGACCTCGCCAATGCATTCCTTCTTTATAAGAATGTACCAAATTGTTGATTTGCCCACTCCTAAAGTTTCTGCTATCTCACTGATAGGTATGTTTTGTTTTTTCAGGCTAATGATGGCTTCCTTCACTTGCATCGACACCTCTTTGGAACACATATTGAGAGTTCCCATGAACAGCTACCATATGCAAATTTAACACTTGGAATCAACTCCAGACCTTTTAGCTCCTTAATTTGTCGTGAAATAATGAGGAAACAGGCCACATCTGGCTATTAAACTGCTTATCGGTCAGTTGTCCGATTACTTTTGAGCCTGTGAAAATGATAAGACTATGTAAAAAATGGCTGCAATTCCTAAATGGTTAATACAATATTTTTGTTAGCCCTCTTGAATTAAAGCTGGAAGTCTACACTTCAATAACATCATTGTTTAATTTAAAAATCATTATGGTGGTGTACAGAGTAAAATTACAAAAATTGTGTCAGACTCCCTCAGGACTAAGGAGGTGACTGAAAAAAGCTGTTGGCAGAACTTTCCCCCCTTATCTTCTCCCTCATATGTTTCTAGCCAATTCCCACCCACTAAGGAGGTTGAAGGCAAATGTAAAGTGCTTCCTCCAAGACGTGTGAAGCCAGCCAGCCACATATTTTCAAACTGCTGCTCATGCTGCATCACAGGGTGGTGTAACACACTTGGAGGAAAGTGCCATCCGCCCTCTTCCGCATACATGAGACCACAGACTCCCAGAATTAGTTAATATGATAGGACAGAAAGAGTATAACACCCCTCCCACCCAGACGACATGGCCGATCTCTGGACACTGGGCAAATGCTTTTCTGTTAGGCCACTTTAGAGCCCAACAGAGCTTTTTAAAAACAGCCACATTCCACCTATCTTGTGGAAATTTACTCTAGGATTACAGGACAGTACAGTGAAGTTTAATCAATGCCTTCTAACAAATTAGCTTTGGGCATTCAACAGTGCTGTGGTGTAAATACAGTTATCAAAAGCCAAACAGTGAATGAAATTCAAAGTGTATGGAAACAGATCTTCAGGATTTCTCTGTAGTATGTACAGTAGAGCCAATGTGCATATTGTGGACAGCACATACAATTCAGTGATTCTCAATAGGGTTCTGGGTTACTAATCAGAAGGTCAGGGGTTCAAGCACCACCAAGCTACCACACCTGGGCCCTTGAGCAAGGCCCTTAGGACATGTAAAGGAAAGAATTTCTGTGTATTGCATGTGTGTCATGTGTATACTGTACTCTAATTATGAATTCAGATGTGATTTCTGGCTTGTGTCTTTGGTTCTACAGTCTTGCTTGTTCTTCCACAAGCTGTTCATCCACATTATCTCCAATCACTACACTTTTATTTTTTTCCCCATTATTTTCTCTAAACCCTGGAAATGGATGTGTGAAAACATTCTGAACAATGGGGCAATCATCGTTATATGTACGTCAATAAGGACATTTGTTGACATTATTATTTGTAAGTCAATAAGGACATCTTATGCTAGAAATGCTGGTCTGCCTGATCTGTACCACACATTGTAATCATGCATGACTTCTTTGTGTGAAGGTGAAGGTGAGTGTTTTAGATAATACACTGGCAATTCAGTGGAAGTTTCTGAAAATAAAGGAAAATGCATTGATAAAGCAAGAATGTTTAAAACACTGAGATTGTAAAAAGATTGAATCAAATACAGACAGTATCATATTTGCATTAGGTTTTATGGGACCGAACTTAGACTGCGTAAATTATGCTTCCTAAATTGAATACACAACTATCCCCGGCTATATATGGGCAGGTATAATGTGTGTTTGAGACAAAGAATTGGAATGGTTCCTCATGTCTCATGTGAGTATGACATCTGAATTTTTCAAACCAGATTTGAGAGATTTCAGGAACCCCTAATTCTCAAGGATGACAATTTGTTTGCATTTATTTTAAATATACCTCAGGGGGGTCCGTAATGTGTTCCCAGAACAAATGCTTATCTAACTGAATGGAAAACATGGTTCATTTTGTGTAATGCTTGTTTTATTCAATTATTGTTGTCACATATTGTAGACACATATATGATGTGTTCCCCTCATTTCTACTTACTGATATAGATATCTTTTTTTTCATGTTGTATGATTTTCTGACTGTTATACTACGTGTGTGCTTGGAAATATGTGCTGATATTGGTCTATAGTTAGACAGCTGACAGGGGTCAAGGGCTTGATAACTGCTAGTTTAAAAGATTTAGGTACATAGCCAGTGCTAAGGGAAGAATTTATTATCTTTAAAAGAGGTTTGATTGTTTCAGGAATTATCTGTTTGAAGAAACAAGTAGGTAAAGGATCTAGTATACAGGTTGATGATTTTGATGATGAAATTAGTGAAATTAGTTCAGTCTCTTCAAGGGGAGTAAAACATTGTAATTGTTGATCTGATATTATATTATTATCATCTACAGGGTTAGTTATAAAACTGTCCAGTTTTAAATTACTAGTTTGAATTTTTTGCCTGATATTTTCAATTTTACCATTGAAGAAATTCATGAAGTCATCGCTGCTATATAATGATTGTGTGCGTGTTTCTATTGTGGTCTTATTCCTGGTTAATTTTGCTACAGTATTAAATAGGAATCTAGGATTATTTCTGTTATCTTCAATTAGGGTGGAGAGATACGTTGATCTAGCAGCACTAAGAGCTTTCCTATAGCTCAAAAGGCTCTCCTTCCATGCTATTTGAAATACTACCGATTTAGTTTGATGCCATTTACGTTCTAGTTTTTCGAGTGGTCTGTTTTAAAGTTCGTGTGTGATCGCTATACCAGGGTGCTAGCTTTTTTCCCCTAATTATTTTTCTTTTAAGTGGAGCTACCTTATCTATTGAGTTGCAGAACGTTGATTCTAAGCATTCAGTTGCCTGGTCACGTTCTTTGGGATCAGACGGTGATCCAATCATGGTTGATAAATCTGGGAGATTACTGATAAAACTCTGTGCAGTTGTTGATGTGAAAGTACGTTTGACACGTGGCAAGGTGCATATATTATGATCAAGACAAAATTTAAATGAGATGAGGTAATGATCTGAGATAGCTTCAGCCTGCAGAAATGTGATTATATTTTCTATATTTAATCCGAATATTAGTATTAGATCAAGAGTGTGACCGCCACTATGGGTGGGTCCTATTAAGATTAAGCAACAACAACTTGCTACAGATCTACAAATGCTGTACTTTCTGTCCTTCAGAAAGTCTCTAATAAAATAGGCTTGTGTTTTTGGTGGTTGCTTTGACCATAACAAGTTAACGATATCAAGTACGGACGAACTCAACTGTACAGTCTACTTCAACCGCCAGGGGGCCGTTTTTGAGCCAAAAAAAAAAAAAAAACGAGTCTCACGCGGGTTACTGATGCTCACGTCATCAACATGCGGCGGCTGACCTTGTTGTACATATGTCTGAAATCACACCATATTCACTACATAGTGCACTATTTGGGGAGTGTTGCCAAATTGGATTCAAGTATAAAAACACCGTGGGGATATATCTGGTGAATTCATGAAATTCTGCAATGCACTACAATAGGGTAGAGTCCAATGATAAACCTTAGAGGGTAAACAACACATGTAATGCACTTTAGGGAATAGGGAGTAGGGCACCATATCGGACGAAGACGTTAATTATTGACTTCTACCCTACTTCTACAGACTTATATTATGTAACGTAGTCCTTTCTCTGCGCCTTTGGTGTCAGAGTTGAAAGCTTAAGTTAGTTTTATTAATTTTAAACGTATTATATTATACCTAAAGGTCCACTTGGTGAAAAGCTCACTTAGTGTGAAAGCTCACATCATATACTACCACCTGATACTCAAAAGTAGGTAATACTTTTTGACACATACTTACTTAAAAGTAGTGCAGAAGACTGAGTTTAGAAATACTTCAACTTACATGACGTTAAAATGCACGTAAACAAGAGGGTTTTTTTTTTTTTTATTGCGTGCTAAGCTAGATATTTACGTGTTTTTCTCGTTAAACATACACTTAACTTCATCATTTCTGCATGTTACAATGATTTTATTGTTATTATTTTATTCCAGTACTTAAGACATGACAAGTGTTCAGATGAGTGTTAAGGATGAGATGGTTGAACAGTTCCTGGATTATGCTTCCAGGGGTGACTTGGCCAAAGTTTCCACTATGATCTCTCACTCCAGTCAACTGCTTAATGAAAGTGGGAGACAAGGATGGACAGCCTTAATGCTGGCTGCGAGAAACGGACACTTTGATGTGGTAAAAGCATTACTTTTAAATGGGTAAGTTTGTGAGTGTTTACTTGTATCTTCGTTGTTGTTTGCGTTAGTGCCATGAAGGTAGTGTGTAGTCTCAGCATTACCATTGGGCCCATAAACAAGGCCCTAACCTCACCTGCTCTTCAGTGTGTGTGGATTTTATTCTCTGTCACTGTTTGAATAAACATGCTAAATGAAATAATATATCATGGATTTTAAACTGTGTGAAATGATTGAAATCCTTCAAGTATCAAAGTGTAAAGGTCCTTGACTAAAATGAACATTTCTTGTCAACAGGTGTAATAAAGATTTGGTGAATAAGTCAGGCCAAACTGCTCATGACATAGCAAAATTCTGGGGCCACAGACACATTGCCCGTTTTTTATCCAGCAGTGGGGATGTCGCACTTCAAGGGATTCTACCCAGCAGTAAATCTACAGAGAATGAGACGTACTTCAGTAGAGAATATCTCAACAGGATGAGTGATAAAAGGACTGATTCGGAATGGCTTTCGGCTAAACAGTCTTCTCCTCAAACAGTGTTCATTGTGTTTTATAACTTGGACCCTTTTGTTACAACAGAGCCGGAGGAAGTGAATGATATTCAACCCAAGTTAAAACTATACAGGTTTGGAAAGGACTCTGTGAAAGAAGTAATCGAAAAGAGTGACACGGTGGTTATTTTTCTGGGCGTAGAAAAGCCGGAATGTTCACCTTCTTCTCCGGTGTCAAAGGAGGATGGACTCATTGCATGGTTTGCTCTAAATACCAAGAACAATCCCACCGAAAGTCTTAAGGTCACAGCTTCAAACAGCTTCTTCCTTACACAGCCAATGCCAAGGCTCCTAATGCTAAATGAAGATGAAGCAGGTAGGACATCCATCTGATTTAGTCTAAGCAGTGTATTATTTAGTGTTTTCTATATTTTGCATGTATTACTTTATGTATGACGTTTAAGGATAACCCGATCGAAGCAATAACTTCTGAATAAAATTCTCCTTCCAGAGGTATGAATCTTTTGTACTCAGTTTGATCCACACAGAATTGCATTATTATTTTTTTTTCTTTGACATGCACAGGTATTGTTGCACAAGCCAGGTCTGTCCTTGCATGGCACAGCCGGTACAGTTTCTGCCCAACCTGTGGTGGTAAGACCAAAGTGGATGAAGGAGGTTACAAAAGAACGTGCTTGACAGAGGGCTGCAGGAGTCTCCAGGGAATCCACAGTACCTGTTACCCTAGAGTTGGTAAGTAACCTCTGAGCTGTTTCTGCTATCTATTAGAAATCATGTTCAGATTCACCAGTGAATTTACTCACCAGATTTTTGGGCTCCTTATACTACAGATCCTGTGGTGATCATGCTGGTCCTTCACCCAGATGGGAATCAGTGCCTACTAGGAAGAAAGAAGTCATTTCCTCCAGGAATGTTTTCATGTCTTGCTGGGTTCATTGAACCAGGTAGATAAAAAGCAGAAGTTTGCTCTTCACACAAAATGTAGGACTCTGTTTTAAGTATCATTATGGGATAAAAAACACAAAGCAACTGATCATTGTAAAATTGTGTGAGAGTAAATATTATTGGTGTTATTTCTAATCTTTTTTGGGGGACAACAGGATAATTTCTAAATGCTTGAAAGTTGGAAGGTTGAAGCAATATATGTTTTCCCCATGTCTGCGAGGGTTTCCTTCCACCTCCCAAATTACATACATGCAGGTGAATGTATATATGAATGTGTGTGCATGGTGCTCTGTGATGGAGTGGCATCCCATACAGGGTGTATTTCCGCCTCATGCCCAGGTCTCCCAGGACTGGCTTTCCACTTCAACAGCAGTTATTGAAGATGAATGAATAAAACATATTATGTGTTATGTGTAACTAAAAATCTAAAATGACAAAAGTGCACTCAAAGTAGTTCACAGGGGATTCCAAGTACAACTCATGTTGAAAGCTATAATCAGCAACCTTACAGAGAAACCATGAGGAACTCTCTGTTCTAAGAGTGTAATTATGTAGAAAAACTTCATATCCATGCTTTCATTTATATTGGCTTTTATATTGTCAGGATCTGCAGTGTCTTGTAAATGAATTGGTTACTGTGCTTGTTGGAACAGGTGAGACCATTGAAAATGCGGTAAGGAGAGAGGTTTTAGAAGAGAGTGGAGTTGCTGTTGGCCCTGTCCAATATGTCTCCTGCCAGCCATGGCCAATGCCTTCATCGCTCATGATTGGTTGCTTTGCAGTAGCAGTGTCTACAGACATAAAGGTTGATGAAAATGAAATTGAAGATGCTCGCTGGTTCACAAGGCAAGAGGTAAGTGTCTGAATGTTTACTGTTCTACAGTTCTACAAAGCAATCAGAAATTTACAAAATATTACCTTAAAAAGTTTCTGATTCTTTGGAAAACAACAGACTGTATTTAAATGAATTAGTGTCCTTTATATGCAGTCTTGAAAAGGTTTGACTTTTGGCACAACTTACTCTAAGGGTAGGTTGAACTCATGAGTGAGCTAGGTTAGGCAACTATTACATAGGTAGAAAAAAGGCAAAAACCACTTTTTGAAATATCCATATTCTTATTTATTGTGTTGGCAACTACCTTGACATAAAGTTGTTTCTACTTTTTTCATGAAATTATTATAACTCTGGATCTCAAATGAATTTACTAAGAAAGCAAAAAAACATATTTTTGGACATATGGATAGTTTTGTATACTGCTCTTTTCCACCATAAAATGGTGGACCACCAAAAATAAAAGGTTGTCTCTTCATGAAAATACAGCTATATGATTCATACATGAAAATTAGATTATTAAGCAATGTAAAACAAAGCATGTAGTCAACTCGAGAATTCTGTCCATGCAGTGTGATTTTGTAAATTTGTCAAACCTATTAACATTTTCCTAAATTTTGCAGGTAATAGATGCTCTTGTGAAGGGTAACCAAGCAGTTTTTTTCATGCCTCCAACACAAGCTATTGCCCATTATCTTGTGAAACACTGGATTGGAATAAACTCAAACCTTTAAACTTTTAAACTTTAACCAGCATTATTGGGGTGTTTTCCTAATTTGCCATGAGATGTGTTTGGGGGATATGAGAGTTTGAGATGGGACCCAAAAGTGCATCTTACATAAAAAAAACTCTTTTAAATTAATATAATTATTATGAATAAATTGTAGTATTGCTATATGAAATAGATGTAAGTGACCAGACTGTCATTCTAACAATCTTACAAATCATTACACCTGTAAGTTCTACTACCTTTAATTTCAGACTGCGAGGGTGGATTATTTCAGAGCCGGTGGTGTATTGCCATTTTCTCGTTTTCTTGCAAAGTACTAACAGTAAAGTTGTCTCCTTGTGCCCAAGATCGGGTAGCCTGTAAAAAGTCCCACTTCGTCCTGCTAGTCCTCTTTTCCAGGCTTATCTTAAGGTAGTTAAGGTAGTGAATTGCTGGATGCTGAGTATAGGGCTCTTGTCTGGCCAGCTTCATCAGGTTCTGTAGTGATATCAGAAGATGGGTTTACTGCAGTGTCTGTAACAAGGTGGTTTTCACGCATGCCCAACCCCCAACCTGGAGGACCAGGGGCTGAATCTAGTCTGGCCCCTCCCCCAAGGCCTGTCTGGCACGGTTAGACCTGCCAGTGTAGCTCTCAAGTTCTCTGGGATGCACAAACTGGTAGGATGACAAGGTAGCAGCCCAGGACCAGATAATTGACCAGGATAATTGAAAAAAAAAAATGAGTATAGGGCTCTATTCGATTGATTCTTGCTAATAAGTCCAGTCTTCTAAAATGAGGAAAAATAAGCTCCTTGGCCATGTTTCCCCAGTAGGAACATAAAAAGGTAGAAGACATTTGCTGATCAGCCCCTTCTAAGAGGAAGAGCAAGCATCTTCACTGAATTAGCTGATCAGCCTCATGTAAGAGGAAGAGCAAGTGTCTTCACTGCCAAATGCAAGAGAGCAGTGAAGTGAAAAGGAGAGCTTAGTACAGCTGCCTTGCACAGAGTGCCCAGGTGTACTTTCAACGGCTGTGTCTCATTCTCTAACCTTGAGGGAGAGCTCTGGTAACCTACCATTGTCTGAAGACCATAATGTAATGCAGGAGTACAGCACAGGAGTGGCGGTGAATATGCTGCAAACTGGTGTTAAGCCTGCCTTGGCAAAATTACAGGTTGATCCTCTACCAGACACAGCTGAGCAAATGCCCAATCCATTCCGTAGTACTCAAGCAAATTATTGGGCTGTTCCACAGTGTACCGATTTCATTAATAAGCGTTTATGTGCATTTGAGTGCAAACTGAAACTGCATACTTACAATAGGGTATGTATTGTTGCTACATTGGCAGTTGCAGAATATAAGGGAGCTAACACACTGGTCTACCAAGCATATAAATTGTAAAGTGAAGCAGAGCACGAACAGTTATAGGTTTGGCCCCTGGAAGCAGCTACAGCATACTAAAATGTTCACAACAGGTCATGCACATCCTTGTGAGTGTATGTGCTCCATCTACCTGTTGTGCAGGCAAATGAAACATTTTTTCACTGTGGTGCAAAACACTACAGTGTTTTTAGTAAAGTCAGCTTTTTCACTATAGCCAGAGGAAACATACCATGTTGTTGCCTAACCCACCATTCCTGCCAGAAGTATAGAGTTTGCGGTATAATAATAAATCTGCCATTATTATATTAACCTTATCTTGCACATGAGAATGTGCCCAGCGTAGCCCTGTGTCCAGTGACGGCTTTTAAGTTGTATGTGAAAGTGGATCTATAACTTTTGAGTGGAGTACCACCAGGACTTTGGGTGACCAGAATGGCTGGACGATGGGCTTGATGTAGAGAGGACCTTTTATAGGCTACCATGGGGTCAATATTTGGTCAACTTTGCCAAAGGAAAACGGGAATACATCACTATTTCCAAAGGTAACCATTCTCCATTCAGTCATAGAACCAAGGTTACATACCCTTCCAAAATCACGATAAAGAATTTTTTTTCGCTATGTTGTTTATTTTCATCTCTAAATACTTTTTCCAAGTGGATGTATATGTGTGTAGTGTCACTCTATACTGTGTAATAAAAATCCTATGATGTTCATGAAAGAAGTTGAAAGTATTGTGTGTTTATTTGATACACATACAGCATACACTTTTAAGTGTGGAATAAAACATGACAGTGTGTGCTGTTATCAGGATGGTCTGATGTAGCCTCATGTGAAGCAGATGTTTTACCACCCTGGAGTTGGGCGTTTTTCTATAACAGCACATCTCAAAGTGTTTTTATTCCTTTTATACCAAAGCAATTTGCCAGCGATGATTATTTCTTAAACAATGACACATCATACATTTTTATGTGTTTTATATTTACATTTAATGTTGTGGAACTTCATGAAACAAGTTATAAACTTGTGATTTGCCTTGCAGCTGGCACTTCTGTCAGAGCCACGCTGTTGTAGAAAATGAATCTATACCTTCTGACCATCCAGATCTAAGAACTCAACTGTGGTATAAATCATTAGTACATAGTCATTTCTAGTAACCTTTTTTGTTATTTAGCAAAGAAATATTTTCTGCAAGGAGAGTGACCATTTCTAGCTGTTCTAACATAAGGCATTAATGTCCCATTATCTATATTCTATATAACATTATCTATAAATGGGTAAACAGAACAGTATGCTGTTTGTTAATAATCTTTAAGCTTTATAGTTGGTAATTTGCTGTGGTATATGCTTGTGGTAACGGGAATAAAGCACTTTGGGATGTACTGATGCACACTCCAGGTGCATCAAACCATCCTGTCACTGATTATTTTACTATAACAGCATGCCCAGTTGCATTTTATTCATTACATGCACAAGGTAACTGCATCAAAAGCAAGTAAAGTTGCAATAAAACAATACATTCATGCGGTATATTAACATATTAACAATGCTGTCTGACCTCAAATGGATATTATACATATTACAACAGGAATCAATGTGAAATTAAAACATATATGGGATGCTATATACAGTAAATATTGAGTAAATTAAAAAAAAAAAAAAAAAAAAGTTTCTTAAAAATGCAGTAATCCACTGTGATAATGGTTATTAGGTTTCTGAACTGCTGTTTACTCTTCTTGCCTATTTTCACGATCACTGCTGTCTCAGTTTGCAAAATGTTAGCTAGCACAGCTGTATCTCACAGTTTTCAACATAATCAAAATTAGCATGAAACAAAGGCAGGTCAACATACTCAGTAAAACCAGGTAAGGCCATAGAATTCTTCAGATTGTCGGAGTTTTCTATTGGGTAGTTATCAGGAAGGGACATCTTCGACATGGCCATGTCTTCATCAAAACCCTCTCTATCTAAGGACGTTTGGGGCTCTATGAGAATGCGACTCTTTTCAGTGAGTTGATTGGTCACAGAGAAATCCTCCAATTTTAGCACATTCACCGCAGCCTCCATCTGTCAAACAAAACATATCAATTGAACACACATTAGTAACCACAGTAAAGTTGCCTAAAAGGACTTTACTTATCTTATCAATGTGTCAATCAGTACTAACGTCTTGGAATAACTGCACAAGAAGTAGCCTAGACATTTTACCAAACCTTTTTTTATCCTGTACGTTTCTGTTCTTTTTACAACCATGGTAGTTCTGTTATTTATAACACCAAACTTATTTTTAACAACTACATTCACTTGCTGATTGTTTAGCCAATGAGCGTCCACTCATGAAAAATGTGTCAAAAATCTGAAGAAAAAAGTGCAACGTTTCCAAAAAAAAAAAAAAAGTGTGGAAAAATAAACAAATGCATAAATGAAACTCAGGAGAGAGAAAGTATAGTAAAAGGACAGCTCATGTTTTTTAATTCATATACACTGCCCTCCAAAAGTTTGGAAACGCCTGAACAAAATAGGGTTTTTGGGCAATATCACCATAAATCCTCTTTAGTTAGTGACCATTTTGCATTGATAA
>CM040982.1:14532522-14560710 GCA_022985145.1 Pangasius djambal
TTTCTTCATATACCCATACATATAATCCACAAGACAAAATTATAACTGAATTTACACAAATGACCCAGTTTAAAGGTTTATATACGCTTGATTCTTAATAATGTGTGTTCACATTCATATCAGTGAATGTTTGCACCTTTTGTAATAGTAGTGTATGAGACCCTCAGTTGTACTCAGTGTGAAAAGTTGGAGCCCAACATCATACTGCCACTGTTTAAAAGGCAGCAAATATGCAGACGATGCTGAAAAACCAAAGAATGTGGCAGGATCTGGAGGATTTTTCTGAAGAGCAGTGGGCAGTTTAACTGCTCAGGACAAACATGGGACTCATGATGAACCCAACTATCACAAACCATAAAAACAGTCATTGATCATACAGGTAACAACACACAGTATTAAGAATCAAGCGTATGTAAACTTTTGAACCTGGTCATTTGTGTAAATTCAGTTATAATCTTGTCTTGTGGACTGTATGTAAACAACATGCAACAAATTTATGAGCCCTTATTTTTTTTAATTATTAACATTTTGCACACACACACACACACACACACACACACACAATGTATAAAATAAGAATAATAATAAGAATAATGCATGTCTTTACCCTGCCCATGTGATGGTATAGAAGCACAGTCTTTTGTATCCATGACACACACATTTCTGCGGTTCTCGCATCTTTTCAGGTCCTTACCACTCACAGTAAGTTCTTCTAACAATAAAAATAAAACGCATAGGTATTGCATAGTACATCTCTTCAATTTCTAATAAAAATACTTTCACAGCAAAAAAAAAGATGACACACTTATCCACATAATTAGTTACAACTTTAAACATACAGCCCATGAATTTGGTAAGAATTGAATAACCATCATTTTCAGGCATTTTGTGACAAACTCTTAATCGTCAGATTGGAATGCCTCCTGTGATGAAAATATGTAAAGCCTACTTTAAAACAACAGTTGCTGTAATTCATTAGTCAGATATTTCTTTTCCCAAATGATTTACAAGTGAGGAAGAGTACTGTCCTAGTATACAGTAAGCAGTTGCAGCCTTACTTGCTGGAGTTGAAGACCTTGCTCAAGAACCCGATATTGGCTCTCTGGAATTTCAACTGACCATTTTCCAAGTACTACCAAAGAGCAACTCTGATTTTATCCCTCCTCCCTCCAGTTTTGTTCACTATTGGGGGTTCAACTTCCCAAGTCACATGACCCATTGCTCTTTCGTTTTTAAATCTGTAGAAGGCCTGGAAATAGCTTCTTAAATTTCTGCATACATCATAGATAGGAATCATTCATTTAACTGAAGACAAGATAAATGTCCATGGCGTCAGAGCAGACAAGAATGAAACACTGGCCATCAGAAATGATGGCTAGTTGATGTTGATGATGATGCTGGGACACTACTCCCTCTCTTCTGCGTAGTTTGTGTATATTGTGTTGCTTTGTACTTACTCTTTATTGCTCTTGTCTTATACTTGCCAGACTATTTGTACTTGTGTACATTAGCACCTGTGTTGTGTTTTTTGTTGCATCATTGTCCTTGAGATACCACATTTCATCCCACAGTACATTGATGAGACAACAGCAGGAACTTACTTTATCTGACTATTTAAACTGAGCTTCAGTTTTCAGAGCATTCTTTGAGGTTTTCAGAAATCAAAAAGTTAATTAATAGCTTGTCAGTACAGAACAGTAACTGCCTTGTTACACGTGTTTACCTGTATAATTGTAACTTCTTGAAAGTTCCTTTCCATGCCACTTTAAGGAGACCCCATCTACTTATTACAAATATACAAGAATTAGAATTAAAATATCTTATCTGGAATTTTTTTTTTTTTTTTTTTTTTTTTTACAATTTCATTACTATATTACTTACAATGACAGAGAGAGAAGATGCAGAAAAGTATGCAGAAAGTGCATCTGCACATCATCCTGTGCACTGAAAGCAACCTTAAAGAAAAATTATTTTGTGACATATTCTAAACATTATGACATTAAAACTTTAAGGTTAAGAATGCAGCAAAGAACTTCAGAATAGCTATGCTGGGAGCAGATTTCACTTCTAAAATGATAGTGTTCCTTCCACAATTAAAACTCAGTAACATTTAGATCTAGATTTAGAACCTTGAAAGGCTTGTTGACATTTACAATATATACACAACGAAGACCTTTATAGTTCTGTTATACAAAAGGGAGGAACAACTGCATGAAAATGGTTTGTACAAATCTGTATTTTCCGTACGAAACAACAAACAGCTCCATGCTGTAAAAAGCTTCGGAGACTCCAATATAAAAAGTAAGGGAAGAAAACTACTACTTGCCCTACTTGTTATGACCCAGCACCTGGAGTGGCACAGCCAAGAAATGGACAACTTTAATGAGTCAGTTGTTGAAGTAGCGCCTGAAAAAGTTTCAGTGGTTAACACAGTTAGAGAGTTGCTCAATCACAATGAATTACATGTTCCATGAGAGACAATTTTGCAGTGTCCAGTTCCTGTAACATGCAACTGACAGTTATCATGACTGGATAGAGTATTGCAAGGGAACAGTCAGGGAAAGCCCTTTTTCTCTAGAAACTTTATGTTCTAACCTGTACCATTATTTCATCCTTCTCACTGTAAGGGTGAAGCATTCTGGCCTGTACCATTCTCTTACTGTACATCAAACATGCACTCGCCCACTTGTCAAAAATATGGCGAAAGATTTCTATCACTTTTGTACCACATCTCTGTAGATCAGTGCTCTGTTTTGCACCACGGAATTCTCAGATGTACATTTGTCTGGGTAATAAGTGGTTTATACACGGCAACCCTACCACATCACTCTCTGTGTAGCTGTTGATGGATTGACAGTTTAATCACATTCTCCATCAACTGAAGATAACAGTTTCTCTTCTGCTTTCCCTTACCTATCGTTCTAATGCAAGAGCATCATAGTCATTAAATATGTGTTCGTCAACACAATTTCCAAGCCTTTTACTGATGTCTCTCCCATCAATCTCATGCTGCATTTGACTTACCTCAGAAGTGGGAAATAGGAGCTCAGAACTACGTTTTTCTTTCTTTTTTCTTTGTTTTTAACCTTTGTGCATTCAAACTACAAAGTGGGGAAAAAGACATGGCCTCCATGGACGTCTTTTGTTAGTAACAAGGTGGCCAGCTGGCCAACTGCGATGAGTGCTGTACAGTCAGCACCATAAATATTTGGACAAAGTTATAGTTATTTTAGCTGTCTGCCATAGTAGGATTTGAAATTAGAAAATGAAACAGCTTTAATTTGAGGGTATTTACATCCAAATCGGTCGAATGGTCTAGGAATTACGGTATTTTTTAATATGTGGTCCCCCCCAGGCCCTTTTTAAGGGACCAAAAGGAGGTTGGGCAATTGGCTGCTCAGCTGTTCCATGGCCAGGTGTGTGTTATTCTCTCATCATTTCACTTACAATAAGCTGATAAAAGGTCTAGAGCTGATTGAAGGTGTGGCATTTTCATTTGTGTGAAAGTCAATCAATCAAGAGAATACGTACTTTGAAAGCAGCCTAAAACTTTTTTAAGGCAACAAAGTGTAATGTTCTGCAATCACCTGACCTGAGTCCAATTGAGCATGCATTTCACTTGCTGATGGCAAAATTGATTGAACAAGCAAGAACTGAAGACAGCTGCAGTAAAGGCCTGACACTGCATCACCAGGGGTGATGTCTATGGGTTGCAGACTTCAGGCAGTCATTGGCTGCAAAGGATTTGCAAAAATGACAATTTAATTTATGATTAAGTTTATCCATTTACTTTTGGTCCATTAAAAAATGGGGAGTCACATATATATACAACATAAGTGTTGTAATTCCTGCATCAATCACCTGATTCGGATATAATAACCCTCAAATGAAAGCTAAAAGTCTGCACTTTGAGGTCAAATAAATTTAATTTCAACTCCTACACTGTGGTAGACAACTACAATAACTTTTTCAATGTTCAAATATGTATGGACCTGACTATCTTTTCCTTCTAAAAACAGAGAGTATAGTCAGTGTGATAGATTTAACTAGCTAACACGTCTACATGTTGATTGAGCTAAAGTAAATATTTGAATATACAGCATAACTCATTTAAAGTTAAGAAATGCTGCTTTGTTTACTGCTGATGCTGTGCACTGCCATGCTGATTTGACATCACTTGCTGAACTCGGAGAAACTCAGAGTTCGGGACACCATCCCGACTTCCCGAATATGTATTCTAAGGTGAGGGGGCATTCTCTCTGTTTTTTCCTGGTCAGAAATTGAGAATTATGAGTAATGACCTCTAGTTGAATGCAGCATAACTGCACATGTCAGTGTTCCTATTGAACTCTTTTTCAATGTCATTTAGTGTGGCTCTTCTCTGAATTGTGGCATGTGTTTTTCAAAAAGTCACTAGGCAGACCTGTTCCATAAAACTTATTTTTTATTGAAAATGTTTTGCAGTTCATAGGCAGATAGACAATGCACTAGAATCAGGAATTTAAAAATGCTTTAACAAGGGATGTGATGATTGTACAACCCAGCGTCTTGCTTTCAGTATATCATGCTAATAGCCTTCAATGGGGGCTTCTGAAAAGATATGAACGTTATTCATTTTACCTTTTTATGCTTCTACTGATTTTGCCTCGTATGTTCTTTCTTTACAAAATAGACTATTTTAAAAATCTTGCATCATATTTCAATCGATGCACACACATGAAGTTAATGTTTTAGTGATATCATCACCTGTACTGGTAGAAAATCATGTTAATTGTTTAGCTATTACAGATTATCACACTGTACCTTCATACTAACATTGACTTCTGACCCTTTACTGCTTACAATTTAAAGATGTCTCCTAGTTTATGGACAGCTAAAGTGAGCTCCCCTGAGAGCTGGAAATTTTCCCGCAAGAAATTTCCAATATATTCACAGTAAGATATGTCACAGTAAACCCAGATTTGGATCAAGTTTCTTTGATAATTGGCATTGCATGTTGGAAGCCTGGCGTGCTTAATAGCATGGCTGAGCTTGGACCAAACCTCCTCAATGCTCTGTGGCGCACAGTTCAGCTCTGAAATGATCCACTTTGCTCTCTGGTGCAAGTCAAGTCCATATCTCTGTACGGTTTTGTGGAACTGTCCAGAGATGTATTGTGTCCTCTGAGGTGTTTTCGTTTTTGGTGGAAAGACACTCCATGAGCGTTTACGTTTCTTTGCCACATTCTCAAAATCTGCCTTGGAGTTTTCATCAGCAGGTACTGGGATCGATATTAACTTCCTCTTACTGGTATCCACAAATATCTCTTGCTCATCTGGACAGTGACTTGGAGAAAAAACAAACTCTGGTTGCTGAGGGACAAATTCAGAACTTTTCTGCTGATTAAATGAAATGACCGGAGGAGCCTTTTTAGGTTTGATTGGACAAGATCTGTCAGTGCCACAAGGAAACCAAGGTGTAAATATTGGCAAAACACGGCGTGGAAAGTCCTCTAGAGCCTTCGCGGATATAGACACCAAATCATTCGATTTATCTTGGTCACTTTTGTAGTGTAAACATACGTCCATCCATTAACCGTGCAGCTCTCTTCTCTTAAATCCTGACGTTTCTGCTTTAAAATCAAAGCAAAGGAACATACATAAGAGTTTTGCACGAGGTTTTATTTAATGACGAAAATACTGACGTATTCTGAAATATTCTGTAAAGGCACCAACATCCAGTCTCATTGCACTAGTTTAGCTAGCATGCTAACTAGCTAGCTACATACAGAGCAGAAGTAATTAAAGTTAGCCAGGTGTCATAATCACATACTGCTGACACAACAGCGATATTGCGAGCACTGAGAACAGTTTAATTTCAACTTACCGCCAGTTTGAGTTTGTCTTTACTTTTTGTCAGCGTCTAATGTGTTAGCTGTAAAGAGCTATCCACAGACTAGCCCTGTGTAGCAGTGTGATACTGCCTCCTGTCCAGTAGAGGCGCTGTGGACTGGGCGCAGTGACACTGCAGGCACATCACCACTTCCTGTTTCTGTAATGATGAGGTATATGTCGCGTTTCACTAATGTGAGCGTGTCACTCTAGCAACATAGTTGTCCAGTATCAAAGTTTTGTTTCAGAAAACTCACATAACGAAAGATGGCTTATTTAACAAACAACCCCGCTGATGAAAACAGGTAAGTGAATTTATTATCAGGTGGATTTGCTTTTAGTCAGAGAAAGGTTACTAAGACAACATGCACTTTCATTTGTTCATTCATTTGAATCTTTAGGCAGAAAACGCTGGTGAAACTGCCAGAAGGTGAAAGTACACAGTGGATCTCTTAACGTTTTTAACGGCAGTATGAATAGTCAGAAAAGTCTAGCGTCGTAACACAGACTTTGGTTGGTTGTGTGTGTGTGTGTGTGTGTGTGTGTGTGTGTGTGTGTGTGTGTGTGTGTGTGTGTGTCCGTCCGTTTCTGTTTCTTTGTTCATGTTGGTGTTCGAGTATGGACTTAATTGGGAGAGGTGTTTGACGTTTGATTATCACTCCATTGCTTGGAAGCTTAAAACGTTTCCTGCATGACAAGTTACAGGAGCCTGTGCACAAATGTAATCAATGCTGTACAGGTGTGCACAAATGTAATCAATGCCGTACAGGTGTGCACAAATGTAATCAATGCCGTACAGGTGTGCACAAATCTAATCAATGGCGTACAGGTGTGCACAAATGTAATCAACGGCGTACAGGTGTGCACAAATGTAATCAATGGCGTACAGGTGTGCACAAATCTAATCAATGGCGTACAGGTGTGCACAAATCTAATCAATGGCGTACAGGTGTGCACAAATCTAATCAATGGCGTACAGGTGTGCACAAATGTAATCAACGGCGTACAGGTGTGCACAAATGTAATCAATGCCGTACAGGTGTGCACAAATCTAATCAACGGCATACAGGTGTGCACAAATTTGGGGACAACGATAGATATTAGAAATAACAAAGACTAATTCTGCATCCCAAGTCACCTACTGTCCGTCCTAGGTAGTATCCGAGATTCTAATTAGTGTGTCCCAAATCGTAATATGTTGAAATGAGTATCCCAAAGGTACCCGGATGGTCTACTATTTGTGGTAAATTTTCCAAGTGTGGAACCATGGACACTTTTTCAGCTAATATTGCCCACACCACCTTGCACAAAGGAGGAGGAGTTTTGTGACTGTTTGCTTGGGACACGTTTTAAATAATGAAGGAAGAAAAGCTGTAAAGCAAGGAGGAGTTTGTTTCGTGACAGCGTGTGTAAGGAGGCAACAACGTTCTCTTCCGTTACCTGACATGTTAGTATGTCTCAGTACTTGCATACTATTTTGCCACACGCTCAAAAGTATGTACTTTTTCGTCACAAAAAAGAGTACATACTTTTAGCGCAGTAGTATAAGGAGGCGAATTGAAACACAGCATAAGACTATTCTATTTGTAGTTATACTGAGTCTCTAATCACCTGCGTCGGCTCAACTGTAATGGGGTCTGCTACCTACCTCTCTCAGCACCGTTTCTGCCTTGTACCCAGTGTTCCTTCGGATAAAGCAGTTATCTAAAGATGAATGATCTGAGCAAAATTGTTCTCCTTCTTACAGGTACTTGTGTATATATCCAGCTTACATTAACAGTAAAAAGACTTTAGCAGAGGGTCGAAGAATACCAGTTGAGAAGGTGAGGCTAAGAGATAATACAGTCAGCTCCAGAATTGTTGTCATCCTTGGTAGAGATGGGTTAAAAAAAAAAAGGCTATGAAAAATGTCTTTGTGGTTAATTAGTTTAACAGAATCCCAGATTAGATGAAGGAAACAGAGTTCTTCTAGCATGCCTTTCAAATAATTTGTCATCATGGAGATTTGTCTCTCAAATTGTATATTCAGAGAACTGGTGAGCCCAAAATACTACAATTTTATGAAAATTTTTTTTTTGGCCTCTCTGGCCATCCTTCTCACTTCTCACAAGAACACTTGTCCTCTTTTGGGCAGGTTCATTATTGCCCTAACAGTGGATATGGGCGTTTTCAGATATAGAGCCATTGCCTGAATGGTGGTCAACACAGTTTTGTCTTATTTAATTTGTGTATTCTCTAATCTTCCCCCATTTTAATGAATGCCTAATGGAATTTTGATTGTCACCTCATACTTACACCCCAGTAAACCAGGAAGTCATGGATGACCACTTAACTCAAGCAACTCAAATAAGAGTCAAAACATGCTTCAGTTACGTTTTGTTCATAAGATTTTCAAGGTGTGCCAATAATTGTGGCATATGTGGTTTGGGTCAGAATATTTTCTTTAAAGAATGGTTAGATTTTGGCCATATTTTTGTGTGAGATTAAGCTAATTAACCACAGACGTTTTTCCATAAACATTTTTGACCCCTCTTTGACCCCCAAGGGTGGCAGTAATTCCTGTTGCTGATTGTACTTGTACATTTCTTGTCGTGTTTTGTGTCAGGAGCCATTTGTGTGATCCTTCTGGATTTTTTTTTTTTTTTTATGGCAGGCACCATTCTTAGTTCATTTTAAATCAGTCTAAATTCCCTCCTAGGCTGTGGAAAACCCTTCTTGTGCTGAAATCAAGGATGTTCTAACTGCGGCAGGAATGAACGTCAGAGTTGAGGTACTGTTGTGTGTTTGAACATTACTCGTCTTCGCTTCAACCCACTAAGCTCCTACTTCTTGGTTTAGAGCTTGTGCTCTTGAAAAGCCTATGCTGCCTGTTTTCTTACTCGTATATACTGTACATTCTGTAATCTAATGTAGAGCTTAAATTTGATTTTCTTTTGGCTTTCCCCACACAGAACAAGCTGTTTCCAAGGGAATGGAATAGAGACGTACAGTTCAGAGGAAGAGTGCGAGTTCAAATCAAAAAAGAGGATGGAAGTTTGTGTCAGGAGAAATTTACCTCTAGTAAGTGTCAATGTAGCGTGAGTTTTAATCCAGCATTGTAGGAGAGTACTGTATTTTCCAGCCAGTGTGTTGCTTTGGCGCACAGGTTCCCAACCCTGGATCCCAACCCCCCTGTCCTGTGTATTTTAGTTTTTAGTTTCTCTCCAACACACTCTCTTTAACTCATGAAGGGCTGATGAGTTGAATCAAGTGTCCTGGGAGCAGAGAAAACACTGCTGGATGTGAGGTACTCCAGGACCAGGGTTGGGGACCCTGTGTTGTGAAGTGTGAGAAGCATCTGCCTAAATTCTGAGTGATTAGGCAATAAATAAATAAATAAATAAATCTTGTTTCATTGTATAAGGGCTTTTGTGTTTACATCTGTTTAGCTTCTACTACAGTCCTTAATTTAATCCCACTGTCAGGCCTGAAAAATGTACCTTTAAATACATCCTTATGAAGATGTCACTACACAGCAAAAAACCTTGAAACCTTGTAGTTCACTTTATATGTAGTTTTTATTTGTTAAATCATTGCTGTTACATACATGCTAGTTTCCGCTAGTCTCCATATTGGATTTTTAGTGTCACGCTAACCACAGGCTGATGGTAGCATACTCCCAACACTGGTTTGATGTATAGGATAGTTCCATCTTACGATACAAACATATGGGGCAAGTAAGGTATGACTCATTTTATTTCTTAATTTTGCAGTGATTACAGTGAATTTTTGGGTAAATGAAGCTTTTATTTTGGCTGCAGTTTGGTGATTTCTGCTTGATACAACAACTAGACTGTCTCAGTCATTGTTTTAGTTTTGAAAACATTGAACCGCTCATTTGAGTCATTCCATCAGATTACTGTTTCCAGCTTCCCAAACAAATTGCTCGGAAGGGACGATGCATCAGAGTTTGATTCAAATAGGCTCTTTACGACTGTGGTGAGAAGAAAAGCATCTCAGAATGCACAACATGTCACATGGTCTGATGAATATCAGTTTCTGCAGTGGGGTCAGAATTTGGCATCAACAGCGTGAATCCATGCCTTATGTCAGCAGTTTAGGCTGGTGGTGATGGTGTAATGGTGTGGGGAATGTTTTCTTGGCACGCCTTGTGCCCCTTAACACGAGTTGAACATTGCTTGAATGACACAGCCTATTTGAGTATTGTTGCTGACCATGTGCATCCTTCCACTGGGATGCATTTACCCATCTTTGAATGGCCACTTCCAACATGATAGTGCGCCGTATCGCAAAGCAAAGTCATTTCAAATTAGTTCCATGAATGTTCAATGTTCTCCAGTGACCTACCAGTCAATAAAGCGCCTTTGGGATGTGGAAGAATGGGAGATTAGCGGTATGAATGTTCAGCTGACAAATCAAAGACATGATGCAGTCGCGTCCACATGGACTAGAATCTCAAAGGAATGTTTCCAACATCCTTCGTGGAATCCATGCCGTGACAGTTCAGGCTGTTCCGAAAGCAAAGTGGGGTCCTATGCACTATTAGTATGTTGTTCCTAATAAAGGTCTGTTCTGTGTTACTGGTGCAAAATTGTGACGTCCATCAATTTACTTAGTTTCCCCATTTTGTAGTTTAATTTTACAGATCTGTTCATTCTCGATCTTTGCTTTACTCCTGGATTTAGCAAAAACAGAGCTTTGTGGTGATGATATATTTACTGTTTTTTTTGTTTTTGTTTTTGTTTTTTGTAGAAAAAGATGTTATGTTCTATGTGGCCGAGATGATTCCAAAGTTAAAGACAAGAACACAGAAAAGTGGAGGAGGCGACCCAGGAGCACAACAAGGAGAAGGAGGGAAGAAAGGGAAGAAGAAGAAGAAGTAGCTGTATGCCCCTGAAGATACTCTATTCATCCAGACGTGAACGTTGATCTTTACAGTTGCTCATGAGTCCCTTGCATGTCGTGTCAATACAGAAACACCGGGCCTTAACAGTTCTGTTTGTCACTTGTTTCAAGTTTGCGGACATGATCAATTTTCATCGTAAAATCATAAATGAAATCCAAGAAGCAACAGAATTTTATTTTAAACCCCTACATTTCTGACGTTTGTATTGTTTTAGTTATATTACAGTATTAAACATGTTTCAAATGAAAGCAAACTTAAGCTTTTTGTTGATGTAACAATTGGAAACAGCTAAGCTTTAGTTTCCTGTCAGAAACTGTAGAGTAAGTTTTCATACAACATTGAATATTTGTCCTTGTCAGCAACAAATAAAAATGAAATACGTCAGCAGCTCTTTTGATTAAGTATATCTTCCATTTTCAATTATCAGATTTTCTTCTTCTTGTGTGTTAGGCGGTACAAAGAGAAGCCAAATATAAAACCTGTATAAAGAAATTTAGTCAGTGTGTTCATATTCTAGCAGTTTGAAATCAGTTATGCTTTTTTAAATCCCATCCTTTCCTCTGGTATGCAGTTTACCTGCTGAAAATGTTCAGGCCCTTCATTTGGTTTGGCTACAGTAGATTTCTCTGGCACCTTTCACAGAATACCTAGTTAAGGGACCATAAGCTTGTGCTTGATTTTTGTGACATTTTGGCCTTTTATGTGCCATTTGGTTTATGGACCATGTTTTTATTTTTATGTTACAAGTTAAACAGTGGTGTAGTGAGTAAAAATGACATTAAATGTTACCGACAAACAGTGTCTCTGTGTTAACAGTATTATATGTAAGGTTGTTTAATGGCAATGGAAGTGGGATTATTGGTTTTAATTGCGTTGATTAAAAAAAATAATAATAATGGAATCATTTAAAATATAGAGGACCAGATCTACCAAAATGGGAGTAAAACTGAAAAAAAAAAGAATCTTATAAGTTTATTATTAATTTTCCTTTCACTCTTCTCATGCCCACATTTATCTATTCTGTAATTTATATCTGCATTCATTGTTTCATTCGTTTGTTTTATTTATTTATTTCCATGTTCAGGTGAAGCAGTCAAGAGTGGAATAGGTAGGGTTTATAGACTGAGGTGCAGTGCTGAAATCATCTTGCCTCGTTGAAAGTCTTTTTCACAACTCACTTAAACATACACTTGCATGGCAGTTTATCAGGTACACCTGACTGATCTTTGGCCTTTTTATCAGGTTGGCCTACAATATACAGTAGGTGCACGTGGACATACAATTACTGACTGTACTCTTATCTGTTACTATGTACAGTTTGTCACTTTTGCCCCTTGTCAGTCCATCAGTGGAAAGGGACTGCCATAGGATCACTGCTGACCATATGTTATTTGCGTGATGGATCATTCGCATCACAGCGACTCAGTGAAGTAGTGTGTGTGTGTGTGGTGCTGGGGGTTTAAAATCTGTACATGCACTGGTAACATTATTAACCACACCTTCTTAGTTGGTGCACATTGTAGGTGTATAGTTAGTTAACTTTAGACTAAGTTCACCTTTCTGTGTGGTGTTTATTCTCTAACCCTTCATTAGCGTCAGTCTCTAACCACAAGACTGCTGTTTTTGGTTAGTAGGCTATTCTCTATTATAAGAGTAAAAAAAAAATACTCATCAAAAACCACACAATAAAATGTGGTGTGAGAATCATCCACCTATCTAAATAATATCTGGTCAGTAGTGGTCCTTTTTTTTTATTGTTGAAGGAAGTAAATGGACCACAGTCAGTAATTCTGTGAACGCAAATTGAACTAAATGGCAGGTTTGCCATATATTAAAATGTTTATAGGTCAAAGGTATTTGTACCTAATGCATATTAACCATACATTTTTACATATCTGGAACCAGTTTATATTGAAATATTTGAGTCAGAAATATAAGTTTCATAAACGGTTTTAAATAAGGTCTGAGTAAAATTCATTGAATCATATACACATTACTATGTAAAACCGTAACACATTATGTTGTCGATTTATTCAGAAAGTGATTTCAAATAAAGCCACGATACACTGTCAAGATGGATAGTGCAGCTGCTTGTGCACTAGTGTATTCAAAGCATAGACTGTGCATACCTTATATAGACCGTACTGTATATTCCTTATTCAGAGCAACCAGTGTTGAAGCCAGGCATGTACAGGCAGTCTGTGGAATCAGATACTGATCAGCTAAACGGGAGATGACAGTGTGACAGGCTTGATTGACAGCCCCTCATTTGCACAAGGAAATCAGAAAAAGAAAAATGAATAACCAATGTGAAAAAGAATGCATAAATAGAAAAGGAACAAATAAACAAATAATGAATTATGACATACATACATACGTATTAAATGAATAATATATACTTAACATTTCATGTACTCATATTTATTTTTATTTTATCTTCTCCATAGCAAAAAAAAAATAAAATCCCAAGTTATGTGTATGGGGAAGCTCGTCTTAAATCATTGCTGATCAGTCTGCTTGACCTCCGTTGACATTATGGCATGTCTGTCGTTGATGTTCTTGATATGTTTTATTTGACTCTCGAGTCTCATTAGCCATTCATGACGGAGCCTAGGTAAACACAAATGAAAATAAGCACTTATGTCATGGTGTTGCACTTAACCAGGGACATATGGTGTTAACCAGGGACACAGACTAGCCAGTTAACCAGCTGCAAAATGCTATGAATAGCCAGTTGAAATAATTCAGAAATATTCATTATAAACATATAAACATTGTCGCTTAATAGTTCAATGACAGTTCACGCTTGCCACTATCCATTTTGCACATTTCTTGGATTAGTTTGTAATAATAATAATAAGAAGAAGAACAAGAAGAAGAAAAAGTAGCATTTACACAGCACCTTTCTCATACCCAAGGTCACTTTACAAAAAATGGGTCTGATAAGCTTCTAAAGTTTCAAGTTTCTAAAGACTGGTATAAAAGAGTAAGCAGATTATCATACTGAAAGGTCATTTCCAAATCCTTTATTCTAGCCTGGTAATTATTTTCTAATTAAATATATGTCAATATGAAATGAAAAGTAAGTTGTTGTTTTTTTTTTTTTTTTTACATACAACAAATATAAGAAGAAACGTTCTTTCTTACTTTAACAGAGCGCTGTTCTTCATCCTTAATTCCTCATTCTCTGTCATCTGGGTGTGATTTGAAATTCTTTTCTCCCAGAATGCTTTGATAAATAATTTGTCATGGATTAATGCTGTATTCATGTCCAATTTAGAGCTCTTGCACTCCTAAGGCACTGAGGACACGCAAAAATAGTGAAAGACATTGAAATCAAACAGAGTTAAAACATTAACTATGTAAACTAAACTTTATAAAACTTTTACCCATGCATAGTTAAGTTCAGAATGCAGGATAGTAGGAATAAGTCAAAGCATTATAATCTGGAAAGCTTACATCCCAGCGGATCGCCAGATGTATGCAGATCGCAAAACTCTGTTATAGCAGTGAGTAACATATACTGAGATTAACCTTAAGAGTGGCTTTCTCACTCATTCTCCTGTGTAATCACAAATGTTTCTAATAGTATCTCTAAAATCGAAGATTACCTTTTAAGCTCTTTGTCCAGAGAGGTTTATTTATTGCCTGCGCAGGGAATCAACTGTGCAAAGGATCGAAATGATTGAGATACGTTTGGGAGACTCACTGGAATCGTGCTACAATTCCCAGTGTGCAGTGTGTTACATTCATTGACACTTAGTTTAGCGAAAGCCCATAACAGTATTATGGTACTCAACAGGTGCCACAAAGTTATGTACACTGTACAGTATCAGGGTGATAGCATTGCATGTTCTGCTAAGTGTCACAGGAGATTTTCAGCATCAGCTTTTAATGTACACACACATCATGTCAAAAGAAGCTGGCAGGACAAATGAGAATACACAAGCATTAAAGCAACGCTGGCAGCCATGGATCTTATTACTAAGGCTGAACAACTGATGTCTATATCAGGTTGTTGTCTGTAGCCAAAGATTCACTATATAGCCACTTCCTGAACCTATAGTGTTACTTGCATGAGGCAAATTTGTCACTTTGGGGATGTTGCATACTTTATAAAAAATAATAATTGAAGATTTTAAAATGAATATTATCTAAGCCCTTTAAACCCCTTTTTTTTTCACTAACAGGTTTACAATAGAATTACTATAGAAATTATTAACAAGAAAGTGAAGTCAACTGTAAATTCAGTCAAGCAGTAGGCAAAGAAACAGATACAATAACTGCGGCTTTATTGTGGAGACCCACTGGGAAATTTTGGTTTTGTATTTGACATTGGTGTAAGTCACATTATCACTAGGATCAGCTCAGTGGAAACGGCCAACAGTATTCTGGAAAATATGGAGTGCCATACAAATCTTTTAGCACGTGCTTGACATTTCATTTCTTTAGAGCATGATATGTCATAAGTCCAAGGTATTAACCAGAGGTCAACTAAGATTAACTTGGTCTATTTTTATGATTCTTGAGCTGTGCTCTCAAATGATACTAATATTAATTAGAATATAAGACAACACTGAGGTGAAGACTAGTGAGTTTTTTTTTATATATAATTCAACAAATAATGTGTCTTAAATGATGCTGCATATGGTATATTGAAAAGAATTTATTATTTTAAGAATTTATTTGTAAGCAACTTTCAGGGTACCCAATGACACTGTATTGATACATCTCAGATCAAAAACAGCATGTACTACTGTTACTACTATGAATAATAATAATAATAATAATAATAATAATAATAATAATAATAATAAATTATATCTTATTATGCATGATTTGTCCATCCTTCCAGCTGCAGACACTTGACAATTTCTTGGCATTTTGACATTTTAAAATCTAACATTTCTACAATTCCTGTACCATATTTGTGTTATGACACTGGTATTAAATTTTTGTAGATTGAGCATCAGGCATATTCGATTTCTTCTGAACACAATCAGGGTTTCTACCTCAATCCTGAGATGTACATAGTGGTATGTATGTTGGGCCATTATCTGCCATTATCTGTATGTGTATCTGTGATATGTAATGTGAACCCTATCACTTTGCCCTCGAAGCAGTGAAAACAAACAGGGCTGATGGAAAAAGAAAAATCTATCTATCTATCTATCTAGCTAACTAGCTATCTATCTATCTATCTATCTATCCAGCTAGTTAGCTAGCTAGCTAGCAAGCACTCTATCTTCTATCTAATGTGACTGAATGAGCAAACTAAACATAGTTGTCAAAATGCCTGTGTGCTTTTCGGGTCCTTTAAGCAGAATTTCATTATAATAACTGTGATTTTCCATGAGGATTTTCTTTTAATAATGAAAGAGAATGATCTTTTAAGAGTGACAAAAAACACATGCAATGAACATACAAGTTTATATTCATAACAAACATATAAGTTACTATGTTTTTTGGTAAACCCCAGCAGAGAGATGCTGCACTGTGCACAGTGTGTGATTCATATAATATTAATGAACTTTATGCCTTAAGCAGGGTTGCCAGGTTCCGCGTATAATATACATGCATTGCAGATCAGCAAATCAGAAATGAGCACCATTATTAAATAGTTTCACACCAAAAGTCTGAGAAAAAGAAGAAAATCAATCGACGTTTTCCTTTGTTCTGAAGACTTTGGGCTAGTTTAAAGTCGTTTTGTACAGATTTTGAGTTGTCAGTCAGTCTTTCAGTCAGTTAGTTAGTTGTTTGAGTTAGGGGAGACCTTTGAGCAAAAACCTCACGCTCATTCAACTTCTTTTTTTTTTTGTCCTGTGGAATCCCAATACACACACCTAGTCTGAAGCTGGAAAGCTTTCTAAAAACAACAAAAGAAAATGTCCATGTTACTTACTGTCCACATCTGTATTCATATTAGTTTAGGAAGCATTATCTGTTCAATCAGAATAATATATTCATCTTCAGTTACAACCCTAGTATACACGAGTGAGATCAAATATTTTTCAAGATGCTGTGTGAGTTTTTAAAAAACTGGCCCTAAAAGTCAAGAAGACTACAGATAAGATTGTGGACTTCAGACCCAGAGAAAGTCTAATTCCAATTAACAAAAATGGCACAGGAGTAGAACTAGTCAGTTGCTTCAGATTCCATGGCTTCCAGTTATCCCCTCTCCTCTTCTGGTGGGGCAGCAATGCCTGCGTGTTATTCTGTGCTGAAAATCAGTTTGGTAGGTATGGAGAAGCAACCTCTGTCCTGCATTAACCACACTGGTGGACTGCTGTGCAATTCTAAATTGAGGTGGGCATGGCCTAAACCTGAAGGCTTTTTAAGTAGATTTAAAAAAAAAAAAAAATAGAATCATTAGAAATCGAGATGTGTCAAGACTGATTTTTTTTAAATCCTGCTTGTGCAGTTATTATTTTTGTTTGTACAGACTGCAGCGCTTTCTAATGAATAGTTGGTTCGACTTCCCAAAATATAGGCCTAAACAAATTAGTAGCCTAAGTTAAACCATCAAGGGCCTGATCAGGCAGTTACTAACAATTGAGTGAATGCTGTAAATGCATCGCTGTAAATTCATTGCAATAAATGCTTCATTCATGTTTATGCTAACGAGTGTAGTCTTTCTTTTCTCCGACAAGATTCAAATATGCCCACTCACCCGCACCCACAAGCTTCATATCTGACCGCATGACCTTGTTGTTGCATCCTGCAGCATCTCAGTCCCAATTCACAGCTTTAGTCTCAACCAGATGCCTTTCTGGCAAGCCTTTAAAAAGAAAACACATCAATAGTGCACTTCCTGTTCATATCTGAATTTGTATCTGTTTAGAACACATTCTGAATGATGTATTTATATTTGGTTACATCCCTAACATAAAGTAATTCAACACATGTAACTTAAGAAGAAATTCATTCATTCATTCATTCATTCATTGTCCTTCCACATTTACTGGTAGGGGACATGGTGGCAACAAGCTGAGCAGGTCGGTCTAGACCTCTGTAGCCCCAACTACAGATTCCAACATCACCTGGGGGATCCGCAGATACTCCCAAGCCAACTGTGGGAGATAATCTCTCCACGCATCCTGGGTCTGTCCCAGGGTCTCTGTCCAGTGGGACCTGCCTGGGACCTGCCACCAAGCGGCATCGTAGTAAGAGGTCCAAACCAACTCAGCTTCTTTTGGTCACTATCCATGCGTCCTTTTTCTATTACTCTTGAGTAAGAGCCCAAGCTCTACATTTTTCATGCATGAGTCCATGAAAAATCCTCTTAACAACTGAACATTGTTGGTGCAAATGTAACCTCTTATACCTCTTAAGCTTTAACTAATAACTGGCCTTAAGCCAACTAATAATTAGCTGACTTGTCCCCTATGATTAATATTAATTATATGGTGACTACAGGTATGCAGTCAATTCTAAGTCTGTAACTGCCAATGGCTCCTGGGAGTTTAAGGGGTTCTCATGATGTCCATATGTCATTTGGTATTAACTAAACTCTATTAACTACTCTACAGACTTCAGATCTTCTTAAATGTAGGCAATAGCGTGTAAGGGCGGGACTGGTTAAAATGCCCTAATATCAGGATATCTGCTTCCTTTTGTATTTTTAGTGCGTGTCCTTTGTGTTTGTCTGGTTAATAGAATAACAAATAGAAGTATCAGTAAGAGAATAGGGCTGACTTCAGGTTTTTGTTTGTTTGTGTTTTAAACATTTGTTTAATTCCTATGAAACAGCTTTTCCAAAAGCAGTTTGGCCAAGGTGAAAGCCATTGGTCTTTTAAACTTAAGATCATGTATTTCAGTTCCCACTGTACACTTCAGAAAATGTTGTTCCATAAAACATGTCTGTGCAAACTATATACTGTTGATGAATTAATTGCGTTGTGATGATTGACAACAACAAGGTAAACTAATCTGTGTAAGGGGATCTGATTAATAATTTGTGCGGCTTTGTTTTGGCTGGATCAAAGTATCCAAGTTGTGTGGCTAGGATAGACAGCTAGGCTAAACCATGTGTTTCATGTGTTTCATACCCTGCAATTTCAGGATCTTGTCATGTCAGTGCAAGAGTGGGCCCCTGATTTATGTTTCCATTGACTGACATGAAAAATGTATTTTTTTTTTTTTGCACTTCACATTCAAAAAACCTAACAAAACCTAACAAGACAGATCAGAAAAGGTGCCAACCACAAATAGCATTTTTTTTCTAAAAGAAAAAAAAAAAAATCACAGAAGGTAACCACACATTACACAGTAAGACATTACACTGCACTAAATAAATGAGCAATTCCATCCACAAGAGAGATTCATTATCATCAGGGGTGGACAATACTTGAGTAGTCCTTTGTTAATATACTTAAGTTTGGCAAATTTATACTTATTATACTTATTTTAATCCTTACAATTTATTTAGACCTTTAAAGTACTCCTTATAAATCACAAGTATAGCACCCAATCAATTTCATCAGCGTAGAAAAAAAACTAGCAAGATTCATGCCAATTCATGCCAAATTCTAGCTAATGGTAAATACTGCAAACATATAGTGACTGACTGATGTTTTTAGGCAAAATGTCATGATAGTTGCTATAGAACAAAAATCAACTAACAGTTTCTGATGAGTAATAAGTTACTTTTAAAAACATTTACTTTTTAATACTTGAGTAAAAGTAATAACTTTTTTACTTTCACTTGAGTACATTTTTAGCTAAATACTTTCACTTTTAACATTTTAACACATTATCTATACTTTAACTTAAGTATAATTTCCCAGGACCTTGTCTACCCCAATGAAAAGTGGAAAAAGTGGAGCCTAAATGTCTCCGACGCCCTCTAGTGGCTGGCTGTAGTACAATTTTCAATCCCAAGTCAGTGGAACATGAGCCAAACTTACATTTTAAGTTACATTTTGGGAATAGTGTTCTACGATTTTCACAAGTTCACTTGACCTTGATATCTCAGTATATTTCTTTATGATAAATACATTTTATAGGAGTTATTTGATGGTAACTAAAAGGGTGCTGTTTTGGACAGTGGCTTCAGTTTTGAACAATGGCTTCAGAAGATGAAGGTCAATGTTTAGGAATGATTTAGTCAGAGCCCAGATCTAAATCCCATTGAAAACCTGTGCAGTGACTTGTAGAGGGCTGGGTACAGGAGATCCCCTCACATTTCGATAGATCTGGAGCATTTCTGAAAAGAAGAGTGGGGGAAAAAATCCAAATCAAGATGTGCTGAGTTGATAGACTCACCCAAAAGGACTGAGTGACTGAGTGCTGTATTACTAGCAAAAAGTGCTTTTTAATGTATTAGTTAAGGGTTGTGCATACTTTTGCAACCAGGTTATTGTAAGTTTTTTCTTTTATTTTTCCCCCCTAAATTATTGTGCTGGTTGCTATATCACATTAAAGGTGGAAAAACATAACAATTTACTACTGACTGTATGGCCTTAGCTAACACTTGAAGGAACTTGGTAAGGTTAGTCAGTCACTGCTTTTTAACCATACTCTACTAACAGAACATGCAGAGCATAACAGAGCGCACTTCTCTGTTCAGATGAGTAACTTACCTGCAGGTGTCAGAGCTAGATTTAAATCATGGACAGCAGTGATTCTTTCCCTAAAATGTGTTGTGTTGAGTGTCAGTGTCAGCTGCTGTTTACCGGTATATTTTTAGATGGTACATTAAATTAGATACTTATACTTTCATTACTTTGAATAACATAATAGATTAGCCAGTGTCAGCTAGATGTGTGTTGTGTGTCCACAACCAGTATGGATGGGCAAGAGGTGGACCCACTGTCCAACCGGCCATAACTACCGTGCATGATTTGGCACCAAGGTGTCTACTGTGCATATTCTTGCTCCAATTTTGACCTACTGTGCAAACCCACTCAAAGATGGTGACTCATATACTGTATATACAGTAATTGGTTCACCCCTGATTATCATACATCTCAAATGCTCCTTCAAGATTCAAAGGTTTATTTGTCACATGTGCTTTTGTAGGTACAAAGATACAGTGAAATGAGATGCGGCAACTCCAAAGTCTGTGTATAGCAAGAACAATAAATAGACTATACAAACAATGCAGACAAAACAAGAGCATACAAAAAATGCACATTTGAGTATGCATGTATCTGTATATGTACATTCACTGAGCACTTGATTAGGAACACCTGTATACCTACTCATTCATGCTAATCAGCCAAATGTGTAGCGGCAGTGCAGTGCATAAAATCATGCAAATCAGGCCAGCAGCTTCGGGTAATGTTCACATCTACCATCAGAATGGGAAAAAATGTCATCTCAGTGGTTTTGACCTTGAAATGATTGTTGGTGCCTAATGGGCTGGTTTAAGTATTTCTATAATTGCTGATCTCCTGGGATTTTCATAACAGTCTCTAGAGTTTACTCAGAATAGTGCAGTAAACAAAAATAATTCAGTGAGCAGCATTTCTGTGGACGAAAATGGCTTGTTGATGAAAGAGATCAACAGAAAATGGCAAGACCGGTTCGAGCTGACAGAAAGGCTACAGTAACTCAGATAACTACTCTGTACAAATGTAGTGAGCAGAAAAGCATCTCAGAACGCACAGGCGCATGGGCTACGAGAGCAGAAGACTATGTCGGGTTCCTCTTCTGTCAGTCAAGAACTGAAAGCCAATCCTGTAGTGGGAACAGACTCACAAAACTGGGCAGTTGAAGACTGAAAAAAACATAGCCTGGTCTGATGAGTCTTCTGCTGAGGCACACAGATGGTAGGGTCAGAATTTGGCACCAACAGCATGAATCCATGGACCCAACCTGCCTTTTGTCAACAGTCTAGGCTGGTGGAGGTGGTGTAATGGTGTGGGGAAGGTTTTCTTGGCACACTTTTTGCCCATTAATACCAATCATGCTTGAATGCCACAGCCTATTTGTTGCTGACCATGTGCATCCGTTCATGGCCACAATTTTCCCATCTCCTAATGCCTACTTCCAGCTTGATAATGCACCATGTCACAAAGCAAAAAACTCAAACTGGTTTCACTAATATGACACTGAGTTCAATGTTCTTCAGTGGCCTTCCCAGTCACTGGATCTGAATCCAATAGAACATTCAAAGGAATGTTCCGTGCCACGTAGGAGGGCCCTAACCAGTATTACTATAGTGTTCCTAATAATGTGCTCAATGAGTGTATATGTACAGTATGTACATACAATATGTATATATACTGAAGTGTCCTGTGTATGTGACATCTATGATCAGGTGCTGTTTGTTTGTGCATTAATGTCGTGTACAGAGAAGCCGGAGGGGGTTGGTGGTCATGAGTTCAGCCTCTGGTGATCTTTTCAGGAGACCTCACCCCGTTGTTCCCAGTGAATATACTCTCTGTAGTGGCAGTGTAGAAGGATTTCTGGATAGCTGAGGAGATTTTGAACTTCCTCAGCTGACGTAGACGGTAGAGATTTTGTCTCACCTTCTATATTATGGTTGAAGAGTCCATGACAGGTCCTCGCTGATGTGTACACTAAGGTACCTGAAGCTGTTCACTCTCTCAACCAGTGTCGCATTGATTGTGAGAGCTATGTACTGTATGTCCTCCATTGCTCCCTTCTGAAGTCCACAACCAGTTCCTTAGTCTTTATTTACGTTTAGGAACAGGTTGTTGGCCTGGCACCACTGAGACAGCCTCTCTACTTCATCCACATAGGCCTTCTCATTATTCTTGGTGATTAAGTCAGCCACCACAGTGTCATCACAATGGTGTTGGATTCATGTATGGATATACAGTTGTGTGTGTGTACAGAGAGTACAGAAGAGGGCTTAAGACTCATCCTTGGGGAGCTCCAGTGTTAAGAGTGAGGGTGTTGGAGGGGAAGCCGCCTAATTTCACCACCTGTGGCCGACCATTTAAAAAGTCCAGATCCCAGCTGTAGAGTGAGGAGCACGGGCCCACTTCCATGAGCTTACCAAACAGCCTGAGGGGGACTATGGTGTTGAAGGCTGAACTGTAATCAGGGAACAGCTGTCTCACATAGGTCCCCCTTCCCATGTTAAGATGAGATAGGATGGTGTGTAGGACATATGAGATGGTATCATCTGTGGATCTGTTTGAGCGGTAAGCGAACTGGAGTGGGTCAAGCAGAGAGGAGCAGATGAGGTCTTTTTGATGAGTCTCTTGAGGCACTTTATCACCCCAGAGGTCAGAGCCACTGGACGGTAATTGTACAGCTCAGTTGGAGCGGATGACTTGGGCACAGGAATGATAGTGGATCTCTAGAAGCATGTAGGGAAAATTGACTGTGTCAAAAATCAGACTGTCTCCAATACAATAAGTATTGCCCTTTCCAAGTGTCTGAGATCAAAAGTTGCTTTAAAATGGTACACAGCCATAATATAGTTAAAACCAGAGAAAGCAGTATGGATTAATTAGTTTTCTTGATTCTATGAGCCAAATTTCTTAGAAGATTTACTGTAAAACAGCTTGTGTACACTGCAAAATTTGGACACTATATTGACATATCACGGTTTAACACATGCCAACAAGCATCCAACATTCATCATCCATCGTGTCACTGGGCGATTGCTCATTCATACTCATTGTTTTTTCAAAGAAACTGATCTTTTCTTGCCTCCAAAAGCACAATTTATCATTTTCTCACATTTTTTAAACACTGTAGATATATATTGCTCAAAATTCAGAATAAGCTGTTACAGCCACTATCAGATTTTGAAAGTTGTGTGTTTTTGACATTGCAACATTAATGAGACTATTTATAATGGCAAAATTATGTGTCTTAACATTCTTCTTTACCGTGAGGAAGTAATTACTTATCATAATTGTGTACTTGCACCTTACTTGTATAAATAATTGTGAAGGAAATTCCTGCAGGACTTCATGAGTCGTGAGCAACATTTCAGCTCTTGTGCTTAACCCCTCACTGTCTCCTTTTTTGGAAATTTACTAAGAAATTATACTTAATTGAAAGTATAGATAATCTGTCAAAATCTTACTCAGTTAAAAGTGGAAGTATCTAGCCAAAAAATGTACTGAAGTGAATGTAAGTAAGTTTCTACTTTTAAATTAACTGAGGTATTAAAAAGTAAAAAGTAGCATCTTTAGCTGATTAAATCAATGTAATTAAAGTAATGTCATGTTTTCATGTGAAAAGTAACTTTTATTACTTACTTAAAACTGTTAGAAGATGATATTCATTTTAGATCAACTATATTATTTTGCCTGAAAACATCATTCAATCTCTGTAAGTTTGCTTGCCCAATGCATGACTAATGCTATGTTGTTTGCTACTGAATTAATGAGAAGTATAATATCACGTAAAAGCCAATATTTACTATTAATTAGTCATCTGTAATTTACTTTAATTTAATTTGTAGTAATATGACTTCCTGTCTAGCCAATTTATGTTAGCCACTGGAAGCGATACTAATCTAACCTGACATTAGCAAAGAAAACAGGATAACTCATTATAGCAAGTTAGTGTTAGCAAACTTACTTCAGTATGCTTTTTCAAATTCATGCTTTCTAGGGAGGCAAAGGCGATGCCTCATTTTATATGAGTATTTGCTTAATCCAACATATTACTGGGGCACTCATCCTCACAGGCAACACTGCAGTCCTCTGTCTTATCCATATTCTGTGCACTACACTATGAAGCATGAGAAGGTCACTACAGATGATGAATTCTTGATCGTTTTTTGTTTTCTACATTGATGAACTTGACTGGATGCTAAACTGAGCTTGATACAGTCAGTTGGCTTGATGAGAGGAGAAGAGACCTTTGGATTTCATTACAGCACAGGTTTAAATAAAAATGTAAGGATTAGAAAGTACGTTTTTCTTCTCGGAAATATAATTAAGGAAGAATGCAAGTAATGAAATTCAATAATACCCTTGCCTCTTTGTAATGATGAACGGATTTGTCTGTGTTATTAAAGTAATTAATGTGTGTTCGCATGTCCCATGCCCACATCCATGGGACATGTATCACATACATACTCAATATTCCACTTACAAATACCCGCAGAAAATACATCACACAACATTAAAATCTTTGTAATACTGCATCACAATTTACCATTGTTATAATCCAGACCTAAGTATTATCCTCCAAAAAGCCCATGCTTTTTAATTTGCTAGTCAACCCCAGGGAATGCTCAGTGAATCTAGTCCACCTCCAGTGCAGCAGAGCAGCAATGTGACACATCCAAGATCAGAGCCTGAACTCATACAGGCACTTATGCTAATACTGTAATTCTTAAAGGTCGGGCCCTGCTTTCCCACAATTCTGAATGCTAATTGCGAGTTCTACCACATATTGCAGATTTTTTTTTAACCTTTTGCAGAAACTCCTTTGCACAAATTTAGCTATAAAGCATAGATTACAGAATGTGGTAACAGTTATCTTAAGAGGGCGTTCATGGGGCTACATGACACATACATAAGCCATTCCTGACACCTGACATAAACCAGCAAGCTATTTATAATGCCTTATTTCAAAAGGCATCAACGACAGGGCGCTGTGAAGTGTTACCACCTTATAACAGCACATCTGAATATAAATATGTTTTGAATTGAATTGCAGCCAGCACTATGTCTTAGCCGTGCTGTTATAGAATATTAATTACCTTCTGACTAATCTAATTTGAGAGTGTGGTGTAAGCTGTCGTAAAGACATGTGTAAATGTTTCTATGTCAAGTGACATCATTTTTTTTTTTATTATGACACTTTCTTAACTGCCATACATTAGAATGTCATAGCAACTGACATTTGTATCTGCGTGTACTTTTGGTATATCAGAGGGTGGTAATGGTGCTAAACCTCATTATCAAACTCACTTGTCCTTAGTTTTTATTCAAGTCTTATGAATAACAACATTAAATTTACTTTACCTAAACATACTATACCTACTGTATCTATGTCATTATACTGTGATATTGTGACTTGACTTGGGGACATAGGGCATCCTAGGCTTCGCCGGGGGTGTGACAAGGCCTGAAAGTGTATCTTGTTAACATTAGGCACCTTAATAATATCACCTTTGATATTTTCACAACTGAACAAAATTTTTCCTGACCGATTGTTGTACTTCCTGTTTGTATTATTCACTCCGCTGTTGTATTTAAATGAGTCACTTGAGAATTTGGTATGTGTGAGGCTGCTATCATGTGACATCTCAGTGAGTGTGACATTGGGAAATAATATCTGTCAAGGTAAAAAATAGAACCTTACCCAGACATACTAAATATAGATGACTCATAGATGTGGATTGTGTTTCACGCTGGTAAACAAGCAGCTAAAGCTAGAAAGGAGCAGAAAGAATACATATCGCAGGTAAGAATGTGTAGCGTATACTGGTTTGAAATAGGTGAATGGTGTCTTTAAATTTCAACACCCTGTTTTATTATTTGTATCTCTTTGTATGACTTTGATAACAATGACAGGTTATGTAAAAATCTCTGTAATCTATACGGCTTATTAATACTATTACATAGTATTGTATACTTGTATATACTTAAATGATCAGTTTCTCACTTTGCCTTAGTATTTTGCACCTAGACAATAGAATTTTCACCTAGACAATGCTTAGCTGTATTATCACCATTTAAAATGTTTCTAAAGGAAATGTGAACATTAAAAAGACATTTGTTGTATGGTGTCTTTTTTGTTTTTTGAAGCTCTTTTTACTCAGGAATAGTAAGCATGAGGGTGGACAGGATTGGAATTGACATTCCCGTGTATGACCTCTCAGTGACACGCAAATTTTGGGAGGTCCGGGTGAAAAAATACAAGCAGCGTCAGAAGAAAGAACAGGAAAGGATCAACAAAAGTGCCCTGGCGAAGTAAGAAGGAAAAATGGACAGACATGTTGTACTGAATACTAGTCATTAGTATTAAGTATAATTAGTCATTAGTCATTAGTATAGTCATTAGTATATGTTATCATAAAAAGATAACAAAAATCCAAAAAATCTAAACTATTTTTTACAAACACCATAACCTAGGCTTTTTATTTTTTTTTATTTTTTTAGGATAAATCAGGAATGGCAGTATCGCTTAATATGCAGAAAGATGAAGACCAAAGAAGTCACTGCTCTCCAGTGCTATCTGGAAAGATCAGCCTTCGCAGAAATGGGCATTTTACCCACAGTTCACACAAGTATGTTTACTGATAAGGTAAAGTCTATTAAGTGTAGACTGCTTGAGCAACAGGACATACTATAGCCCCAATCAGGGCATGATATTTCACATTTGAAATGCTCAGATTTTTTGTCTATGTCAACTCTGAGCTTCATGATTATATATTGGGTATTTCAAAAAAAATTAAAAAAACACAGTCAGAGTCATTATAGCTGAGATAACAGTGGAGACCTCACTTTGCATTATATCTTGAAATATGAAGACTTACTCAAGCCAACTGATTAGATAACATTATTGTCAGTTATATTTGATTTTTTTTTTTCCAAGAGGGCTTTCCTGGTAGGAGTATAATTTGCTCACTGACTCACTGACGCCCCCAATGTGCATGTGCAGGAGTCACCTGAGACATTTATACAGAAAGTGGTGGTGTATATTCAAATGGCCATATTCAGCAAATTTTCTTGCAACAAGAGTTGTATTAGCACAAAAACAGATATATCAAAAACTATTTTAATTACACTAATTAAAAAAATTGGGCTCTCACATCTCTTATACCCCAGTTTAACACCTGTAGCTATGGTGATGTGAATGATTTGTCCTACCGGGAACCTTTGGTCCTGCAAAACTAGTCTTGTCTAGTCTTGTTTACTAAACTGTAGCATATTGCAGTTATTACAAATGTCGAAACCATATTTTAAAATAACATTCATTACAGCTTTTCTTTTTCATTCAGGCATTGATAGTGAGGACAAGAAATTCATTTTTGAGCTGAGTGGAGATAAATGGAGGGTAAATATTAGCATGATTTTTACAGTTTCGAATAAATAAGCTGTAAAATCACTACAGAGGTATGAAAAAAAAAAAACCTGTGGTTTTATCTGTGTTACAGAAACTACCAGAAGATCTTCAGTATATGACTTATCTGCGAGAATGGCACATTCATAAAACACAAATTCAAAAGTTGCCTGAATACATTGAACAGTTTGTGGACTTGTGTGTCTTAAACATACCTAAAAACAGACTCACAGAGCTTCCAGTTGAGATAGGTCAGTTCCTCATTATACACTGCCCTCCAAAAGTTTGGAAACGCCTGAACAAAATAGGGTTTTTGGGCAATATCAGCATAAATCCTCTTTAGTTAGTGACCATTTTGCATTGATAATAAGGGACAACACTAGGCATCCGAGCAGTCAGTTTATTCAAACATTGACTTGATATATTACTCCAAGCCTCCTGGAGGATTGCCCAAAGATG
>CM040982.1:14560810-14579107 GCA_022985145.1 Pangasius djambal
AAAATTTGAGTATTTTTCTATGTTATGTTCATGTTTATGTTCATAAACTTTTTATTTAATAAAATATGTTTTCATAGTTTGTGTTGTCCCTTATTATCAATGCAAAATGGTCACTAACTAAAGAGGATTTATGCTGATATTGCCCAAAAACCCTATTTTGTTCAGGCGTTTCCAAACTTTTGGAGGGCAGTGTATTATTACACTCTTTTTTTAATATTTAGATTACATGTAATTGCCATACCAGGCATTATTGAAAGCATTTTTGTTATATGTGTTTGATCATTTATGAACTTTGTGACTTAACTGATCCTTCCGGACAGGAAAACTGGCAAACCTAAGAGAACTGAATGTGAATTACAATAAATTATCAAGCATTCCACCTGAGCTTGGAGAGTGTGAAAATCTGGAAAAGCTGGAAATTATGGCAAATTTGGACCTCAGTGAATTGCCCTTTGAGGTAAGAGAAATGAAAGATCTTAAATCGTGCATAAAAGTGCTTTTAACATACCAGATGTTTGTTGTTCATATGTTTGACATAACTGTGTTTTTATGTTAGCTGAGCAACTTAAAAAGACTTAAACATCTAGACCTAGCAGAAAATAAATTTGCCACTGTGCCAGTCTGTGTACTTCGAATGTCAAGCCTTCAGTGGTTGGACATCAGTAAGAACAGTCTTCGTGATTTGCCAGAGGATATTGATAGGTATGTTTAGCATGTTCTAAATGCAGTTTGCAAATCCATATTTAATACCAGTTTAGTGTTTACAAGGCACTTCATGTTCACTATTGGTTTATTTGTTGATGTTTAAATTTGTACTTTAGGCTGGAACAGTTACAGACATTGTTCCTGCATAAAAACAAATTGAAATATCTACCAATGTCAATAGCAGATATTGTCACCCTCAAAATGCTTGTTGTCAGTGGAGATGATCTGACCTGTTTTCCTGCCAACCTCACAGAAAATCCAGATCTAAAGTGAGTATGTTTTGCCAGCAAAATCTTCGTTCTTACTACAGTTAAGCTAGTACATATATATATATATATATATATATATATATATATATATATATATATATATATATATATATATATATATATATACATTTAAAATGTTTTTTTTAAATATATCATTTTCAGATTCATAAAATTATTTGATAATCCAATAAGCTTGGATGTCAGTAAGGATAAGAAAGATAACACACTCGAGCAGACTGAGCATGACAAGGAGTTTATGCAGACCTATGTTGAGACTCTCAAGGACAGAGGTAAGTTATAGCTGATTTGTAGAAACCATGAAAGATATTATGTAAGGAATAAAGCATGACACAGCGTGCTGTTATAGGATCCCTGAAGTTGATTATTTTCCAATAACTCAGCATGTGCTGAGTGTTATATTCCCCTTATCCAACAGCAATTGACCAGCACTAACAAGGTTTTATTTATTAAAGAACAACACATCATACTTTTTATTCATGTATATTACATTTAATGTAGTGGAATGTCCATGAAACAAGTTGGTTCCTGTTGTCACCTTTCTTATAGCAGCTATATGTAGTCGTTCCTTCTTCAGCCTCTCTTTTTTTCCTCTCTCCTGAAGTTAAAACTTTGTCTATGTCAGAACAGCTTTACCTCTGACATATATGGGTATATGTTACATTTAGGTTAGATATACCCCCACAATAATTGTTAAAATATAATGTCTAAGCTCAGATCACCTATAAATGCTGTAGACAAACTGAACTTCTCATAACACTTTAAAAGCAAATGTTTGCAACATTATTAGTATTTTTTTTAAATATTTTTTTTACAACATACATGCAATGCATAGCATTACTGATATACATCTTACTTATTTGACTCCTGAAAAGCGATGTAGCAGAAAGCTACCTTGGGGGTGTTAACAATGACACCTAGAGTTTCTACCAAGTTGTTATGTAAGCAACGCACAAAATGACGATGAAAAGCATTTATCATATGCAAATTATGAAATACAAATACCCCTTAGCTAAAATACAATGCAGCAGCAAAAAAAGGTGCTCAGAAAACACATTAGTGATCAGCAAAAATGACCAAAGATATCTGAAATTGACGTTCAGTCTCAGGTTTCAGTATTGTGCTAATTAACAGGATTTGTTTGTTGTTAATGGCAGCTTGAATAATACTGCAGTTTTACAAAACTCATGAAATGTTAAAAATTACTGTTGCTTTCTAGAAACAGCACCAACGTACACCACCAAAGTGTCCCTGACTTGCTTTCTTTAGTCAACCTGAAGATTCCAGAGCCAACTGGGAAATCAGCAGTAGGAACAAAACCATAATCACTGAAGATGTTAAAATACTTCTGTAGGTTTTGGTGTTATATGCAAGACCTATAATTAAAAAAATATATATCCTCCTATTTCCCAGAAGCATGTCAACAACAACAACAACAACAAAACTCCATTTTGTCCATGCAAGCTGGTTTACCTTTTACAAACTGATGTGTGTGTGTGCGCATGTGTGACTGATACTGAATGGGTTTTATATCTCACAAGATTTAGTTTAGGAAAATACCACTCTCTAGGTTTAGTGCACTGGCAAGACTCTTATTGCTGGACAATGGTCTACTGAATTTGTTTTCTATAAGTTAGTTATTGTGAAAAGTGAATATTCATTTATAGATTTGACATGTATTGATTAAGCAGTGATTTGTACGTTATTTTTGTCTTTAGATAATTAAAATGTGAAAGAGCACTCTGCTATTATAATAAATCTTTGTAATTCAATACAAGGCCTCACTCTATCTATTAAACAAGAACAGATCATCAGCTACAACATGTTTTACTAATGCAATTATTTGTTATACAGCCACACTGAACAAATGTCAAGTTACAGCATTCAGCAAAGACTTCATATGCGAGAGCGTCTGTAAACTATTACCCATGCTGCGTACAAAGTAAATCGGTACATGTTGCAAAAGTTACGAAAGAAATAAAAACACTGGCCTTTGTTTCTAAAATGATATATATTTTAGAATATATGTATATATACACACACACATTCAGTTTGCAGAAACTACTGCAATAGTTATTGTTTGCATTAATAAAACTATGCTTGACATTAAGTCCGTGCATTCTTAGGCCTTATAATTCTACCAAACTACAGCGAGCTCTTCTAGTGTGCTTTTGGAGATGGCATTGTAAATATGTACATGGAACAGCAGTGTTAAAGAGGCATATACTGTATTAAATATTGTAAATGATGATTTAATATAGCAAAGATTAAGTGAAAAGCATGGAAACAAAAAAAAAAAAAAAAAAAAAAAAAAAAAAAAAAAAAACTAAATGGTGTGACTGACCTATGCTTCACAACTATATACTGCTTGCTAGTGGCATGTGTATTACACAGCATGATAGAATAAAATGAAATTGTATTTTTATTGATATACTGTGAACCCCGAATAGATCTGACAGCATTGCTTCTAATAGCAGATATTTAAACAATTATTACACATCAACAACAAATACATGATCAGGAATGTCTGGGTTGCATATGTAAAAGCGATAATGGGAAATTAGTTGCGGAGATGGAGTGAAATGATATTGGGCACCTTACCATTCGAATATAGAGCATCAATCGGGTTTTTAAAAATTAGACAGGCCCAATGTTACAGACTGAGGTAGCAGTTATTATTTGGAGGTGTGACCACAAGCAGAGGGTACACGAGTACAGTTAAATAGTCTTACACGGGGAAATAAATACCCCTTTTGCATATACATTTAACAGTTCAAGAATTTACAAACTTGTCAAAAATATTTAGGCCAGTCTGTGACAAGTGTACGCCATATCCTATATACTTCTCATATACAATGCCTTGCCTATATCTCAATACAACATACTATTATATAAGCGGAAGATATGACAACACCTTGTGCATTTAGTTGATAGGTCAAACTATAAAGCTGCACTGTGGCCAGATAGTGGTTGTTAAATAACACCAATCTATGGACATGGATATTTCTCTAGCTCCATAGTTAATAAAAGAACAGCTTATATTAGGAATTTAATTACCATAGTTTCCATATAAAGATTGTCTTTCAGGTTTTCTTTAATAGAAGACTATTACAGTGCTACACATTTAAAAATTAAAGGACATCAGTGACCTATGGTACATCATATAATAGACATTCAGCAGTGACTGAATAACAAAAAACAAATACTTTGCAAATGCATGGTGAAGGCACATTTTCAACTAAGAGCATAACATTAATACATCTCAGCTGGCAAACATAAGCAAAGCTTACCTTATGTTAAAACGTATTTAAAAAGTTCAAAAAGCTCTTTTGGAGACAGAGTTGGAACAAATACATTATATATATATATAAAAAAAAAAAAGAATACAATTCTCTAGACTGTAACTATGTCATGTCATTCCAGATCACGTTTGCCTGCACCTCTGTACTATATTTCTTGCATGTTCCAAAAAAAAAAAAAAAAAAAAAAAAAAAAAAAGCTGAGGGCTTCAGGTAGTATCAGTTGGCTACATGCTGCTGTCCTGCAAGAGAGGCTCGATGTCCTCATCGCTCCCAGGAGCAGAACTGTTACAGTGTGTTCCAGTAACAGGTGAAACCCGTGTACTGCAGGTTTTCACCGTCACACTGCGGCGTTCTGGGATGAAGCAGGCCACCAGTAATGCTAGAAGAACAGTACAGGCTCCAAACAGGAACGGAGGGCCTGGAATGACTGATCTCTAAAAGAAAAGATGGTGGACATTAGGCTAAGCAGCTGTATAAGATCAACTGTTTAAATAAAGAAAGAAAGAAAGAAAGAAATAATCCAGAGCATTTCACATAAACAATGACTTTATATAGATTGTTCCTTGTATGCAGAGCATTTTCTGTTCTTATATTACCTGTAAAAAGTTTTATACTGCTTTTAATTCTTTCTGGATTTTGTTGTTAAATACTAAAATACATTTATATATAATTTCATCTTATTAATTTTGCCACGTTAGTGGCATGAATATTTATTTTCTCATTAATATTTACCTTTACTCAGTTGTATTTAATATACATTAAATATACATTAAATGTATAATATACATATTTTATATACCAACATTACACAAAAAATCAAAAACTTTTTACATTTGTGCGAGATGTGTATATACACACACACACACACACACACACACACACACACACACACACAAATATATGCATATATAGCCATTTAAACATATTCAAGATCAACCATTTGCTGATAATCTCGTAACAAATTTGTTATCATAACTAATAACTAATTTTCCCTCCCTATTTCCGCTTATTTTATGTCAATGGAGGCTAATAGAGTGCAATATAAATGTTGTTCTCACATCTGTAATTTACTTTGAAGCTTATAATACATTTTCAGGTTAAGTGCTTGTACCCTAAAGCCAGTATGTTTTTTAAATGTCTTTAAAAAAAAAAAATCATACCCATAAGGGCCATGAAAATAGATAACTCCAAAAACTATTTTTTATCCTAGTTCATGCAATATTTCACTGGTACTTTAGGGTCACTCCAGCCAGTGTACAAGTTTGTTCTATTACAGTTCCTTACATACACCTGGGCTAGGTACAGGCAATTTCAGAATTATTGCCACCCCTGAGGAAAATGGGCAAAAATCAGTATAAAAAAATGCAAACAACACACCTGCGTGGCACAGTACTTGCTCTGGTAGGTTGTGTGAAATTGCAGTGTGTGAATCAGGGTAATCAGAGCAAGTAGCCTCATGTTTCCCTATCTCAGGGGTTACTGGCAAAATGTCTTTATGTCTGTCTCCGAGTAGTAAGTTCTAGAGATCTGATTCTTTGTTTTATGCAACAGGACCAGGATAACTGAAAACTTTCATGAACACATAACATACAATAATACAAGTTTTGAGACAGTGACAGCTATTATTTTGTTTTATAAGCTAACATTTCAAAATAAAGTGTAAAGAAGTGCATACTGAAACATACCTGATGCAATAGTCAAAAAAGACATGCAAAACAGTAACTACTTAATGTAGATAACAAAGCTTTGATAGAGATCTCTATTAGGGGCTACAACAGGACAAGGGTGATGTGCTATACATAGACTTTGCAGAAGTACAGAAGTATACTACGGCTGGTGGGTTTGCAAAATTGCACTTCTATTTTTGTACTGTATATATTATCTCTGTTGCAGTACTCTTTTTGTTCCATGAAATATGTACACAGCAAAGACCACATCACACATTTGGAGTACATTACAGTTACTGATAAATAAAGCTGAGGCTGATTTAATAAATTCCATACCTCTTCACTGACAGCTGAAGCCTTGTCATGGTTCATTGGCCCCATCTCATTCAGTTCCACATTGAAGAGAAAAAAGATAAATCCAAAGAGAGCCGGACCAAGCCCATTGCACAGGCCCCTAATCCCAGTTATCATTCCCTGAACCGCACCTACATTAAAGACACCATTAAAATCGCCAAGCCTTGAAATTCACAGCTTAATAGAACATTATAGAGCAAAAAGAAACACTTGGTAGGACAAATTTATATCTCTGGTATTTTGTTATATGTTTGTGACCACTAATTAATTACTATTTCTTTTTTAATCTTTTAAGTGCACTACTATCTACAAATGTGTTATAAAATAAAATACGCAGCAGCATATTGCAAGCATGATGCAATCACATGACTCATGCTAGTAGTTATGGCCTGATGTTCTCTTACCCTGCTGGCCATGATCTGTGATGTGGGACACCAGGGCACTTATTGTAGGGAAGGTGATACTGGACATAGCAGCCACGGTGCCAGCTGACCACATCATCCTACAATCATTTGTCACAGAAATGTGGCAGTTTTATTTAAAACCATAAAATAACTGCTATTTACTCATCAGGCATTATCACTTTTATGATAAAACATACCATGTTTCCGACCCAAAGCCATACCAGGCCAGCTGGAACAGCTGAAATCCAAGTCCTAATAACATAGTATTCTTATTACCGATTTTTTTCATCAGCACGCTTAGGAGCAAAGTCTGAAAGGAAGGCAATGGGTGAACTGTTAGAGTACATCATTAGCACAAAGTAATCACATCAATACTAAAGCCTAAAATGTATCAGATTAAAGCCTGAGAGCACCACCTTATCCTACAGACTGTTTTTCCACTATACCCCAAGGTAACATTGGCTTATTCCATTTGCTTTTATTATACTGATGATCAAGTTTGAATTTCAACTTAAAATGCATGTTACAAGCATGAATTGTTTTCCGTGGCTGGCAGAGAAGCACAGACAGACAGAAGAGGAAAGAGTTATTTTTCAAATTATTTAAAAAAAAAAAAAAGCATCAGTGAATTTACAGGGTCAGAAATAAATACACTAGAAGCATTGACCTGCATTAAAGTATTTTACACATTTGAAAATTAGTCGGTTCGATTTACAATTCAGGCTCAGGGAGCACACATACACCATCAAGTACCAAGAATCTGTCACTTCAGGTAAGTAACAGCTTTCAGCTGAAACACTGTGCAGGATTTACTTTAGCTATATTAAACATGTTATATTCTCAGTACACAAATGCTGCATTTACTTCATAAAAAAAGTAACCTGAGCTACCACTAGACTAAATTACCTGTTGTTAACAGGTGTCATTTTCAAATCTAATATGTGAACTATATATAACTTTCACAGTGCATACAACTACCTGCATATAATTAAAACTGGAGATAGAAACACTGAAATTTAGCACTCTGCCTTAATCTATGCCTTAAGCATAGGACTCAAAGTGGTGAAAATCCCGTGCTGTGAAATGATGCTAATATTCCTAGTAATGATAACTTGTTAGCTCAAGTAACTCAAAATTGGATATTTATGAATGTCCTTCAGCTACAAAGAATGCTTCAAAATGTGATAGTACCTGTGCTATAATAGACAGGATTCCAACCATTGCTATAAACGCTGCAATTGCTGCTGATGAGAAGTTAATAACCTGAAAACAGAAAACAGCTTAAAAACACATCATAAGGTTCAACACATTATACACCTCGGGAAATAAAAAGACTTAAAAATTGCAATAATTCAAAACTTTTAACATACAGTACTGTGCGAAAATCTTACGCACATGCAATGAAATGCTGTAGAGCAAAGATGCCTTCAAAAATAATGAAACCAAATGTTTCTACATTAAAAAAAAAAGTAAAGCAGTAAACAGTAATAAATGAAAAAGTCGATATTTGGTGTGACGATCCTTCGCTTTAAAAAAAAAGAAAGAGTAGTCTCAGGTACAGTGTGTGCAGTTTTATAAGGAAATGAGCTGTAAGTGTTACTGAGCATCTTGCAGAAGCAGCCGCAGGTCTTCTGGAGACTTTGACTGTCACACTCGCTTCTTATTTTTGCGGCAAAACCCAGCAGCCTTCATTACGTTTTTCTGTCTGAAAAGTGTCTCTTATGTAATACACTGCTTTCTTTACTGACATACAAACATTTTTCTGTAACATTTAATTTTGTGCTGGAAAACTAATGTTTGGAAATCGAAAAGGTTTTTGTACTGAATCAATAATGTAGAAGTCCTAAAATAAAAATCTATATCAAAGTTTGTACTAAAAAAAAAATAATAGAGTGCCTAAGACTTTTGCACAGTATTGTATATCGTGTAGATTACTCAAAATAACTGTAATTCATATTAAAACAGTAAACAAATCTCAGCTGAGACTGAAATGCCACTTACCTGTCTTAGGTATAAGAAAAAGCTGGAATACTGTCCTGCCTCCGGAAGGTATGACAGAAAAACTGTGACACATATGAGAAGCACTGTGGTGTCCTTACCCACTTTTCGTAAAGACTGTGAAAGCAAAGGGTAGGAACAATAAGCCCCTAGACTATTACATGTAGAATAATAACTCTATATATATATATATATATATATAGTTTTTGCTATACACTAAAGGCATTTGGGTTTGAGATCAAAAGATGAGACATGTGTCAGAATGTCAGCTTTCATGTCCTTATCTTTACCCATTTTTCAAGTGATCAAAAATATTGGAACATGTAACTGCCCAGGTGTACCTGGTTAGGCTGACTGTTTAAATAATTAATAGCTCTGAATGTCTACTCTTGGTTTGAGCCCTGGGTTTCACCTGTGAAGACTGCATCTGCATCGAAAAGGATAAACTAACATGAAGACCAGAGAGCTGTGTATGGGAGAAAAGCAAGCCATTTAGAAGCTGAGAAAAGAGGGAAAACTGAACAAGCTTTGGGCAATGCAACAATTTCAAATGTCCTGAAAAAGAAAGAAACCACTTGTGCACTAACAACCACACATCAAACAGGTTGGCCAAGGAAAATAATAGAAGTTGATGAGAGAAACATTGGGAGAGCTGTGAAAAAAGACTCGAAAACAACGGTCAGTGACATCACCAACAACCTCCATAGGGCAGGGGCGAAGGTATCACAATCCACCATTCGAAGAAGACTTATAGAGCAGAAATATAGAGGCCATACCGCAAGATGCAAACCACTCATCAGCAGTACGAAGCTGAAGGCCAGATTGTAATTCACAGAGAAATACAGAGATGAGCCACAAAAAGTTCTGGAAACAAGATTAAAATCTAACAAAGTGATGGAAAGACCAAAGTCTGGAGAAAGAAAGAATCTGCTCATGATCCAAAACATATGAGCTCATCGATCAAGCACGGTGGAGGTAGTGTCATGACTTGGGCTTGCATGGCTGCTTCTGGAACAGGCTCACTGATCTTTTTGATGAAGTAACTCATGATGGTAGCAGCAGAATGAAATCAGAAGTCTACAGAAACAATCTGTCTGCCAAGTTACAGAGAAATGCATCCAACCTAACTGGGAGGAACTTCAGCAAACCGACACAACAAAGGACTTCATCAGGGGAAAAAAGTGGAAGGTTTTAGACTGGCCAAGTCAAGGACCAGACCTTAACCCAGTTGAGCATGCATTTCACCTCCTGAAGCGGAGACCGAAGGGGAAGAATGCAACATTTTGGTGATGCCAGTGGTTCATGGGCTTGATGCAGTTACTGCAAGCAAGGGAAATGCAACCAAATATTAAGTGCTATTTACTTTAAGACTATCTGTTCCAATACTTTTGCTCACCTAAAATTGGGTAGTCTGCCACCAATGGTGCACATCTAGATGTAAATATCAGGAAAGGAACATTTTAAAAGATATATAAACATTTATAACTCACAGCAAAAGGGTCAGCTTGCTCCCAAGAAATTGGAAACCCCCATGATGACAGTCTCATTTTGTCTGGCAGAGACTCTGGCACAACGAGGAGTATGAAAAGAATATCAGCTACAGCAACGATGGTGGCCACCAGTACTACTAGACTGTCTCCATAACTGGCAGATAGATAGGCTCCTATGGCTGGACTCGTAACTAAACTGGCGGCGAAAGTTGCTGATACCTGAGAGGAATGAAGGCAGTAATAGTCGGTGATATTAGTGTATACACTGGCGCATATTACTTTTTAAATCACAGCAGCATCACAGACAGAGATCAAAGAAATATGAGAAGATAAAAAAAAAAAAATTAAATTGTACAACAGGTAGTTCTGACCACACATTTGATTGGTTGAAAATGTTCTAGCTGTGCTAATATACTGATACGCCTTTTAGCCTACAAGATGATGAGTAGATTATTATTATTATTATTATTATTATTATTATTATTATTATTATTATCATGATTAGAGCCTAAGCCGTAACTGTCACCTTTGGGTAGTTATAACTCAGTACATGTTTTTAGTGAACATCTGGACTAGGGATCAGCTAAGTAAACAATAATATAATAAAATCTATTTCAGTATATTTAATTATCCTTGCCACTAGACAAGGGAAATTTCTCCCACATACTGTAAAGAAATCCTGCGTCATTGCTAACTGCAAAGAATAAATGGTTAAATACTGTCTAGTGTTAGTTATGTAAACTAAAGTGACCCCAATCAGAATAAAGCATTTACTGTAGATGCAGGAATCCGTCGTGTCCAATACATTTCCATGTTGTCTGTTTTTGTTCAGCTCAAGCAGCTTTGATTTCACATATGCAAAAGTGATGTGTCTAAATGTATTGAGTATGCAATCTTTGTTTTCCAGGTGTTTTAGGTAATGCAAGTGTACTCTCTTACCAAGCCATATGCTGTGCTTCTTTCATTCTCCTCTGTAATATCCGCTACATATGCAAATATAACAGAGAAGGTGACTGAGAAGACGCCAGATACAGAGATAAGGGCGAAATACCACCTAAAAAGAAATACAGAAATAAGTAAATATGATTTTAGTCAGCGGTAACAAATGGTTTTTTCCCCTCGAGGTTTAGGGGTCATTACCATGTGTAAAAATATTCAACGATTTGTACAACTCATTGTTCAGCAGATCTAAACTAAACCTGTCTACGGTGTGTTATTTAAAAACACATCCTCTCTGAGAGGTTACAGCGGTCATGTCTCTCATCTAGAACAGACCTGCAGTTGGCAGTAATCTGTACAAAGGGATACGCTCACATGAGAGGCATGTGATAGCACACAAAGAGCTCAGTGTTGGCTGAGCCATAACTCCTACCACGGGCTGATCCTCATCAGCGGGATGGGGGCACAGGTGAAGAACACCGTCAGCAGCAAGAAGGACTTCCTGCCCCATACATCCGACAAGGCACCAATCAGCGGGGCACTCATAAAAGACAGCAATCCCTATCACAGCCCACAAATATATTAGTACATTTTTTTATTACTGGACATTTTATCTGCTGAAAAATGAACGCATGATCAGAAACGAGTGTTCATTTCAAGTCAATCATTGCTGAAAATACTGGCACACTATGTAATTAACATAAAAGTTCAAAGATTGGGCTAAAGCTCTAAATAAGGCATGGCAGTGGACCATGATACAATACATATTTCAGCTTAGCACTACTAGCTAAGGCAGTTGTCTACAAATATGCATCCGTCAGATCACGTGGTAGGAAACGACAGTTTAAAAAAATAAATAAATAAATAAATAAAAATAATAAAAAAAATTCACCTTCACTCCTTGAATAAGCCCATTCATGAGGAATGTGTGCTGTGGAAATGTTTCATGTAGCACCTGAGAAAATGTAGAGAGCCAGAATGGCATGTTGTGAATATACTAAATATCTGACTGAAACGATATATAAAAATACATAAAAAATAGCATAAATGCAGACATGATGTAAACAATGACACTGTACAGATGTCAAAGAACATTAATGATTTCATTAAGCTGAATATTCTAAAGTTAATACAAGTTAATGCAGTATTTAATAATACTTTATTTTGGTGCAGCAGCCAGGTAAAAACCGAAATGAAACCTCCTTACTGGAGTAAGGAAAAAGTGCTGTGTTTTTACTCTTTTTTTTTTTTTTTTTTTTTTAAATTATAGACTACATTTTCCCTTAAAAATAACTGGCACTCTATGTTAAAGAAAAGGTTTCCTGACTAAGGAACTTAAATTACACTTTGTGCTCTACTGATACTCCGTTCATATTCATATTCATATTCCACATGTTAGCTCATTTATGAAACTATGGAGAATTTGCTTTGCTGTTTCAATTGCTTTGTGGAGCAAATTTCCAAGTACACCATCTTTATGCGGTGCATTACGTACAGTCAACATTGGTGTTGTAAGAAGACCCCAGGAAAAGAATTCCAAAAAGATGACCACAACTGCGTGGGTCACCTTTGCCCGACCAACACTGCGCTGTGAAGAAAAGAGCAAGAGTTTACATCATTACTTCTTCTGCACTCATTCTGCTGGCTTATAATGATTTCTAAGAGGGACGTACTAATACTTTGTATAAGTAGTGGATTTGATTGGACATGTTTTCTGATTCACTAACGTATCTTATTTTGCGAACGTGTGTTTGATGTTGACGGAGACGTCTAGCATGCAAACGCAGAACACAGACTGCCTTAAAGCACAACATAATTGCACCACTGATGTTCTGCATGACTTCGGCAACAGAAGCCTACTCTTCTTTCTCACTAGCAACTGAGAAAATGCCCATGACTCTTGCAGCTTGTTTTTCGTGGGTATGTGGCGACCACTACTATTCCTGCTTATGGATGTGGCGTGTCAAGCTTTTTTTTTAAATTCTGATATGAAGTGATAGTATCCTAAATGTATACTGTAAAGCTCGTACACATACTTGTGTTACCATGACTGTTTAAACTGGATTTGTCGCATTACTGCGTCATGTGTATAGAATTGAAAGAATCTCAAGCAAAACTGCTTCTTGTCAATGTCATCATGTGTCTTTCTGCTCTTGCCAAAACCACAGCTCTGTGTTGCACACAGGAAATGAATGCTTGTTTTGTCACTTTCCATCTAAATGCAGTGCCAGAGACATTCAGCATGGAAACTTAAATCGCTGCAGTGTGTCTGGATGTGCCGTATGCTAGGTGGTAAAAAGCGCATTGAGCTTTTTTTTTTTAAAAAAAAAAAAAAAAACTTCTCAAAATGTCATGCTGGAAAAATAAACTGCTGAATGCAGGGAGCAAAGAACAAAACGCTCATAACCTGCACTCCTCGCTGATAATGTGCTTTCCTGCAGCCATGCTAGCCACACAACTTGTGATTACAATTAAGTATCAGTCAGAAATGAATAGTTTCCTATTCAAATTCAAATTCAAATTTTACTGGTCACACACACAACCAAACACAGTACCACATGCAGTGAAATGCTTTTTAAATGACTATCCAGTGACCTAGAAACAGAATTTACATAAACCTGAATGTACTTGCATACAAGAAGATAAAGAGAAAGAAAAATATATATAATATAGAGAATATAAAAGATAGATGGCAGAAACAAGTATGGACTCTAGGTGGAATAAAGTGCAGATCTGTGCAGTTGTATTCTAATTATTTTTGAGTATTGAATATTTAGAAATATGGCTAGATTGGTGGCCTAATGGTCCGAGAGTCAGACTTGTAATCTGACGGTGAACCTGAAGGTTGTGGGTTCGAGTCTCAGGTCCGGCAGGGATTGTAGGTGGGTGGGAGTGAATGACCGGCGCTCTCTGCCACCCTCAATACCACGACTGAGGTGAGACCCTTGAGCAAGGCACCGATCCCCCAACTGCTCCCCGGGCGCCGCAGCTAAAATGGCTGCCCACTGCTCCGGGTGTGTGTGTTCACTACTGTGTGTGTGCGCACTTGGATGGGTTAAATGCAGAGCACAAATTCTGAGTATGGGTCACCATACTTGGCCACATGTCACTTCACATTCACATTCACAGATAGCCAGATATTACTAAATCAGCCTACAGCAACCTCGGCTGCACTCAAACCTTTGCCTGTGTGATCTGCTCCTGCTGTAAACCCCTTACACATCTACCTACATCTATCTTAACATGATAGTAAATTTATCCTTATGAACCACACAGAAGAGCATGGTATTGCAGAACTAAATGAAATAATCTATTTTTCCGCTTGGGTTTTCTTGCTGTTGGCTGATTGTTCTGCCTTTCCTCACAGTCACTCTCTCGACAATGTGATAAATACTGGCAATGTAAGAGATTTTATGGAAAGGTTATTCTAAAAAAAATATCTTTCTAAAAAGAAAATTAGGGGGTTGAGGTTTTTCTTTAAAAATTATGTATTTATTTACGTAGTGACTGATTGCTATTCGGGCCTACACAAGAATGGGCAAAATGTTGCACACAGTTTTTCCTCTAATTTTCACCACTGCCTTATGTGTTTTTAAATGGTTGATTATTATCATGACATTTTCGTATTAGCTTATCATACCATGAAGCCATTAATTAAGACGTTACAGAGTTGCTAAACAACCTGACTGAATTCTGGGTTTTCAAGCAAAATCATGTGGTTAATCACATGACAGCTGGATATGTGCTTAAAAGCTAAACAGCAGTCTTAGGACTAGGACTCAGGACTCATCCAGGACTACACAGTGAAAACACACTCAGCAGTGACTGTAAGGAAGACCAGAGAAGTGTGCAGCTGGCTAAACCAGTTCAGTTAGCTGATTAGATACCGAAAGTGGAAGAAAAACAAAGACACGCCAGAATGTATACATCGCCTGTAACATTGGCTGAAACCGAACTACTGAAAGAAAATGTAGCACAGTGTAAACATCTAGAGGACTGTGTAAGTCCTCAGTCAGCCCAGTCTGATTCAGTACTAGCTAGGCTATAGGAGTGTCGGCTGTGTGCTGTATAAACACCTCGCCGACACGGTCACGGCTAGATGTCTAGGTGTGTTCCGCTTCAAGAAACCAGGACTGTAAGTTAGCTAAGTGCTTACATGCAGGAATCAGTGACTAGATCCCTATATCGCTATTATTTACACTCGATATAGCATTGCCGTAGCATCACTGTTACTGATAGCCAAGCACTTACTGTAGCTGCATCCTTAATGTTTCTGACCAGCATAATGCCGTCAGTGCCTTGTTGTTCTCGAAGAGCCTCGTTCATCTCATAGCGTGCTACATGTACCTGCGCAAAAAATCCATCCTGTACATTTTATTAAACAGTTCGCTAAGCTTTTATTTAAAACCAGTGGGAACTTCAAACGCACCGTCAACTTTGGTGGCCAAAGTTGCTCCTCGATACTTCCGCTTACGCCCGACCCATACGCCCGACCCATACGACCGTCTTTCAAAATAAAAGCCACTTGTGGCGCCCCTCCCTTTTTTATTTTATTTTATTTTATTTTATTACCTTCACGACAAAATTTTGATCAGAGCTGCATCAGCATTAAACAACGGCTGCAGTTACAATAGAGTTATCAGCAACAATGTTAACATTTTATTCCGAGTCAGTGCTAAATGAACTTCTTTAGTGCAGACCTGTGTGGCCAAACATCACACCTCCGTGCTGATAGTGCAGGAAGGAAGGAAGAAACAAACAAACAAAGGTGTCCTTTAATGATCCCTAAGGGGGAATTTGGGTGCTACAGCAGCAAAGGGCATTGATGTACAAGACAAAGTTAGAACATTCAACATATATTAACAGTTAACAGAGTGCAAACTGACATCAGTAATTAGGTGCAAAAATACAATATAATAAAGTGCAAAAATCCAGGGTACAGAATGGCAGCATAAGAATAACAGTATAGATGCAAAACTACAACATGGTACAGAATAACAGCAGCACACCTTCACAACAACCACCACAATGGGTTCTAACCACCTTGTATGTGGGTGTATATGAGTAAATTCTTTCCAGTTGTTCAGTAGTTCTGAGAAGCTGGGGGTGCATCTCAGTGGGAGGAGATGTGGTGGAGCCTGATGGCAGCTCCCAGTAGCACTTCTTTGAACAAAGCGGCAAGGAGAAGATGGGCAGAACTGTTCATAATGATCTCCAGTTTTGCTACCATTCTCTTCTCTGTAATTCTTTTCAATTAGTCTAATGTCAGTCCTGTGATGGCGTTGGCCTTTCTGAACAGCTTATTGAGGTGTTTGACGTCTTCTGCAATGACGCTGCTCCCCAAGCAGGCTACACCACAGAAAAGAACGCTGGCCACAATCGACTAACAGAACAGCCCCAGTAGTCTGTACACATTGAAGCACCTGAGGTTTCTTAGGGAAGAAGAGCCTGCTCTGGCTTTCCTTCTATAATGCCTTACTGTCTGTACTGTCTGTACTGTCTGTCCAGTCCAATCTGAAGTAAACCTTGCTGGAAATTCAATGATTTGTTGTAGTTTGATGGTATTTTTTATTTTTTTTTTGTACGAGATAAATAGATACATGAGAAATAGACTAAAATTGTTTTCATAACCTACCTATAGGTAATGGTTTTGGATTAATCGAGGCTTTGCTTCAGTCAGTGCACAGGAAAATTATATTAAAATTTTTTCCCAACGCAATGTCTGAAGCAAAGGCTCGTCTCATTTCCAGAACAAACAATATGGCATATAAGTGAAATATGGTTTTAAATATTAACTTGACACTGAGTAATAATTCACTGAAAATGTCAGTTTCAACACTGACACAACACTGATTTGGTAGAACAAAATATTGGTTATTGAAAAGATAACTGGTTTAAAAATAAATGGAAAAGCATTTATTAACGTGAGGAAAAATGTAAGTTTATATGCTTCATGACTTCTACATGTGTTTTAAACTTTCATACATTCGTTAATCTTCAGTAACACAGGAACACTAAACATGAGCAATACATGGAATACATCCTGGATGGGATGTCAGTCCATCACAGGGCACCATAAATACACACATATTCATATACTTATTCACATTTAGAGTAGCCAATCTAACTACCTGCATGTTTTTGGACAGTGGGAGGAAACAGGAGAACATGAGATCATGCCAGCACAGACAGAACATCCAAAAACCCTCACACATAGTAACTTGAGCTCAGGTTCAAACCAGAGACTCTTTTAACTGTGAAGTAGCGCTGCTACCCACTGCACCACCAAACTGTTTCAGTGTGTTAGTCATTTATATTATATTATATTATATTATATTATATCATATTCTTTTTATTATTTGTAGTCAGTTTCATGGATTTGTAGTTAATTAATTACTGCAGTAAATAATACATAATATATTAGTTATCTAGAACACATCCCATGAGGTAACTTGGGGCCGACTTCCCTGGAGAATTATTTTTTTTTCTGTCAGAGGCTTTTCTGAATGCAGCATTTAATAATGAATTCATTATGACATTGTTATCTCTTAGGCTACCTAAATGGCGGAATAGATTCACATCTTCTATGTATGCTGTGAAAACCAGTAAATTTTGTTTTCTTTTGATCATGTGTTATTTGCCTTCCTTTTCTGTGACACAAACATAAAATATTTTTCATAAGGTAGGCCTACATTTGTGTTATTTGTGCACGCTTCTTGATGTAACAGTATATTTATCCATTTAAGAAGGATTGCGTTTCCTGGCATCTGGCCTGCTTCCATTGTATGGCTGCCAATGGAACTGGTTCTCTTGTATTTATTGATGATGTGACTGCTGACAAAAGCAGCAGGATGAATTCTGAAGTGTTTCGGGCAATATTATCTGCTCATATTCAGCCAAACGCTTCAGAACTCATTGGACGGCGCTTCACAGTGCAGATGGACAATGAACTAAAGCATACTGCAAAAGCAACCAAAGAGTTTTTGAAGGGAAAGAAGTGGACTGTTATGCAATGGCCAAGTCAATCACCTGACCTGAATCCGATTGAGCACGCATTTCACTTGCTGAAGACAAAACTGAAGGGAAAATGCCCCAAGAACAAGCAGGAACTGAAGACAGTTGCAGTAGAGGCCTGGCAGAGCATCACCAGG
>CM040982.1:14579207-14594092 GCA_022985145.1 Pangasius djambal
TGGACTGTTATGCAATGGCCAAGTCAATCACCTGACCTGAATCCGATTGAGCACGCATTTCACTTGCTGAAGACAAAACTGAAGGGAAAATGCCCCAAGAACAAGCAGGAACTGAAGACAGTTGCAGTAGAGGCCTGGCAGAGCATCACCAGGGATGAAACCCAGCGTCTGGTGATGTCTATGCGTTCCAGACTTCAGGCTGTAATTGACTGCAAAGGATTTGCAACCAAGTCTTAAAAAAGTGAAGGTTTGATTTATGATTATTATTCTGTCCCATTACTTTTGGTCCCTTAACAAGTGGGAGGCACATATGCAAACTGTTGTAATTCCTACACCGTTCACCTGATTTGGATGTAAATACCCTCAAATTAAAGCTGACAGTCTGCAGTTAAAGCACATCTTGTTTGTTTCATTTGAAATCCATTGTGGTGGTGTACAGAGCCAAAAATGTTAGAATTGTGTCGATGTCCCAATATTTATGGACCTGACTGTATATACTATGCAAAAGTCCTGGGTGCCCTATTTGTTATAGATTTTTATTCTACATTATTGTGGTAGTACAAAAACAAATGCTAGAGAAAAATGTTTGTATGTCAGTAAAGAAAGCAGCATATTACATAAGAGACACTTTTCAGACAAAAAAACAGAATGAAGGCTGCTGGGTTTTGCTGCAAAAATAAGAAGCGAGTGCGAAAGTCAAAGTCTCCAGAAGACCTGGGGCTGCTTCTGCAAGATGCTCAGTAACACTTACAGCTCATTTCCTTATAAAACTGCACACACTGTACCTGAGACTACTCTTTCTTTTTCCAAAAAAAAGGGTCATCACACCAAATATTGACTTTGTTTCATTTATAATGTTTACTGCCCTTTGTAGTATTTTTAATCCAGAAACATTTAATTTAATTATGTTTGAAGGCATCTTTGCTCTACAGCATTTCTTTGCATGTGCCTAAGACTTCTGAAAAAAGTTCTCTATCCGACCCTAGGGTATTTTGATGAGGTCTATTCTGGCCCCCTTTGAATAGAGTTTAAACAGCCCTGGTCGAGAGGGAAAGAGCAGGTCATTCACATGCGCATGCGCATGCTCACACGCTGGGAAGCCGCTTTTCTTGCGTTTGTGCACGCGCAAATTCAACACTGTCTGCATAACAGTTGTTTCCACGCGGTTATAATTGCAATTTAAATGCTGCATTTCATGAAGATGGAAAAGGAGCGAAAACCATAAAGTGGAGGTCAGTGCTTTAAAGAGCCATTCACCGGCTGCGCACCATCTGTAAGTAAAGTTTCATTCACAACTGATTTGTGCACGCGGACAGCACACAGGCATGGTAAATTGTTATGCATGCCTCTAATTTATGTAAGTTTATCTGTTGCAGGAGCACGTAGTCTAACATAAGGACAAATCTAGTGAAAACATTGTTTGGCCATCACAGACTGCACAGACTAGCTACACGCTGCATTACACTCCTTCGTTTGAAAGAAAGGTTGGAGGCGCAGTAACTGGGTTGTTCCAACAAAGATTTAGCTTTAATCTGGATTAAATCCAAGTTTATCTATTTACTCTAGATGCCCCACGTTGTAAACCGTATTTAAAAATGTAAACAATGTCGTGGAAAATCCTCTCAGTCCAAACTAAAAGAAAAATAACTTTTTCAAATAACTTTTTTTTATTGAAAACCAACAAAGCTGAGATGGTCTGCAGATCATCTGATGTACACAGTCGTGGCTCATGCTTTTATACAATTCTAAAACACTGATCCGATTAGGTGGAGTTTTCACATGGTTTTCTCTTAATCACGCCCCTGACCTCTTGACACAATTATTTCATTATCTCTCTATCTTCTCTTTAATTGTGGCGCAAGCTCAGTCAGTTTATTTTTATTTTTTATTATTATTTTTTTTTACTGATTAACATTCTTCATAGATTTTTAACAATACACTTTTAAGAAATCATGAAGGGCAAACTGGTGAAAAAGATACAAACCTAATGTACTTTGAAAGGTACAGAGGGTATGTTCATGCTGGAGAAATGACAGAGCCAGCCTGGACTGAAAAGGTACAATTTATGAATGAGGAATGTGTGCATAGTGATTTTACGGAAGCTAGAGTTTGTCTTAGTTCTCTATATTCTCTTTTATTCTATAAGATTGTTTTCTAATTGCTTAGAACAGTCCAACATAGTCATATGCTTAAATACTGATTTAGCACGAAGTCGCACTTAATGATTAAAATGCATTTCAAAGTCATTCTTAGGCCTCTGATGGATTTAAAACATTTCTTATCACTTTGATTATTTTAACTTTTGATTGGCCCTGATGGATTACATAATAATCATACTCAGATCATACTCTGGTCAAGAAAATTCTTCTATAATAATTGCTTTTAAACAACAGTTAATCCGGGTTTTATTTTTGCAGTTTAGTTTGAGTTTAATCCTGATAGTTCTTTACTTTTGTGGTAGAATTTCTTCAGCAAAAGATAAAAGGTTCTCAGGGTCTTGATACCAAAAAGTAGACTTTATTATTCAAACAACAAAGCTGAGCTGGTCTGCAGAGTAACCGATGAAGTCAGTCTCAGTTCATCCTTTTATACAGTTTTAAAACACTTATCTCATCAGGTGGGGTTTTCCCCTTTTTTCATTAAGCCATACCTTGGTCTTGCACCACCATTATTTCCACATCCTGCGTTTCCCTCTCTGACTTCATTTTAACGGTGACCTGAGCACAGCCATTTTATTTTTTTTAAAAAAGTTGACATTCCATCATAAACATGCATTTATATACTGAATGACATTTGGTTATACTTTTAATCATAAGTTTGAGTAGATTAACTCATGTCTTTAATTATAACTTGTTTCTTTAATATAATAATTCATTGATACTGTTTCACATCTTATACTTTGGTTAAACATGATTGGATTATGCTTTGATTGATTAAAATATTCCATACTTTAAAACATATTTAAATTTTAGTGATCAGCTAATGTGGTTTTGGTAGTAATTAGTCTGTAGAGTAACACTGTTTACTTATTTAGACTGGCGAATCCATAATTGTGGACAATGAGAATTAATCAGGGTATTAATCAAATGTTAACACTGAGTTAATTTGTTAAGCCATAGTTATAATTAAGCAGTGCAACATAAACTTAGATCAGCAAATCCTTGGTTAAAATCTGTTTATCCGATCCATTTTGGTGCAAACCAGTCAGTGTCTTTGAATATATTCAGTTGTGTGTGTCTTTCTGAAAATCTGGTAGTAGTAAGTCTAGCTAACTGGGCTTAATCCTTGGAGACTCATGGATGGGTGATTCTTATGGAATGAAATTGGGGAAAAGCATGACTATTATAGTTGAACTCATTGCCTTAACCCACTATACAACTATACAGCTTAACCAGTTCATAACTATATATATATATATATATATATATATATATATATATATATATATATATATATATATATATATATATATATTTTATTTTATTTATTTATTTATTTATTTTTTTTTTTTTCTCTTAAAGTTCAACCAACATTACTGTTGTGTTGGACATGATGCCATGATGTGACTCTGGTGGGCAGGTTGGACATTATATTTTGGAGTGAAGAAAGGACGAAATGCATAAATAATTAATACAGAGATGTTTTGAAAGCCAATAAAATATTATTTTTTTACAGATTAAAAATAACAAACTGTTTGTGTGCGATATGAACACTTTCAACACGTTCAAAAATCGCCACAGTAGGACGGAAGAAACAATGAGCCAATTAGTAAGTATAAGAAACTTATAAGGATGGTAACACCTCCTGGAAAAATTACTCGTTCAGGCCCTCCTTCCCTTCTCTACTTAACTGTGGACCACATTCACTTCAATTAAATTATATTTATATAGTGCCTTTAACAATGGACATTGTCACAAGGCAGCTTTACAGAAATCCAGATACATAATAAACAAACCAGAGGTGACGGGGGCAAGGGAAAACTTCCTGAGACTACATAAGGATCCTCAGTATGAACATCAGAGTCCTTTTTTTTCCAGTCAGTGCAATCTTTAGGCCATCCAAGTGGGACCATCCACAGGAGTCTCACAGGAATCTTTAGACTAGGTAGTGCCATCCTCAATAGCAGCAAGTGATGTTCCGGTGGATCAACTAGAGGATCAACTACTAATGTTTTATATACTCGGCCACGTAAAATCTTATGGCATCAGTGTCTTTCCAGTGGTTATTTGTTTTCTCATGAGTAGTGCCTTTTCCAAAAGGCACTACTTCAGCGCTGTTTCTGGCTGTGGTGCTGTTCACATGAGCTCCCTGTTTTCTCTGCATTTTGGTATAGACACTTTGGGGTGCTTTCTGGGTGGTTAAACATGTTGTTGTGTTTTCTTGACGTGCCAGTCTTTGCCTTTGCACATTTTGCAAACAACTATATTTTGCACTGTGTCTGTTTTGTAAAATACAGCAGTTGCATGTAACTGATGTTGAATTTTTTTTTTTTTCACCAACTCCTCCATGCTGCTATGTTACCAAGCAAACCAAGGAGGAAATGTAAGCCAAGGGACTGCCTGCTCATTGCTATTGCTGCTTTTCTTGTGTGTCTGTCAGGGTGCAGGTGGGACTAGCAAACAGAGTAAAAGCTGGGTCATAAACACAGTGGGATGCTGTGTCTGATCCTTTTCAGCACAACCGCGAAAATGTGTTTAGTATCATGGTACTTGCAATTTGTCTGTAAAAACAGATCTAACAATCATATCGCCCATCCCTATGTTTACTGAAAAGCTTTTGGGTGAGACATCGATTAGGTGTTAGCTGCAATAGACTCCAGTGTAAATCTATAGAAGCTAATGTCAGACCCAGATGTGCATTTGTGGTAAAAATTGTGTAAATTAGCCTATTCACTCTGTCCTTAGGATAACCACTGGGACCTTTTTGTTGTTGTTGTAAAATAGTTCCTTAACACAGCAATAGTGCTCTAGAAATAAAATCACTTTGGCTTACACTAACCGAGTTAACCCTTGTTGTAAGAGGCTTTGTAAGAGAGTAAATAAATTACTTTTTAAAGGGTTATATACTCTGAGAAAGTGTCCTTTTTTCCCCAAACAGCTCAGCTTCAGCCACGAGAAAGAATTTGGCTTGGCATCTCTGAGTAAATGTTTGGGACAACTTCAGGTCCATGCCACTCCAGAGGAGGTGAGTAATTGATGTTATTTGAGTAGATCATTAATAATAAAAAAAAAAAAGGATAAAGGAATTACTGTGATTATACATTACTTTTGTATACCTACATGAAATAGATGAAGAAAAATGTCTGAGACCACATTCAACTGTGGGATTTTTTTTTTCATTTAAAATAGGAAATAAACAAAGTTTTAGAATTTTGAAATATTTCAAACAAAGAAAGTTAATGTTGAATATCTTGAATATATAATTTTCAGGATTCTGCACTATTTCTAGTTCCCTATTTAAATGTAAGCAAATCTGTGATATTGACCATGTTAACTGCTTTATATAAGAGGTCAGATTTTCCTCATGCCTAATCTCTTCTTTTGAAACATATGTTCAGACAACACACCGGCGGAGATGGATTTGATCCAAAATGAATAATAAGGTTTTGCACAAACTTGTGGAGTCCATGCCAGCTCGAGTGCACACTGTCATTAAAGCAAAAAGAGACATAGCAAATATTAAGAAACTCTGAAATTCATGTACATATTTCAAAGATTGTACTTTAAAGATTACTCAATTGTTGTCAGTAATATAATTTGTAATGAAAATTGTTGTATTATATTAGAAAAGAATGCAAAATAGAAGCACTTTCTCTAATCTCAGAGTTTTGGACCCCACTGTGTCTTGTGGCTGCGATATAGTTCACCATCGTCAGTAATTCTTAATGTGCAATTACAGCAGATGGTGTATCTGTGAGCAGAACGACAATGAAGAAAAGAGGTTCACACAAGTGAGTAGCTATTAAGGTTGTATGAACGACCTACTTAGAAAGCCCTTTTGAACAGAAACTAAGAAGAGAAATAAGATGATACATTATATTTGAAGTGACAGCGGCTATAACAATTGATGACCTGTATCTCTCTGTTTAACTAGGCATAAGCACAGGCATTATGTGGGGTTAAGCAGGTCAATTGTTCCACACGAACGAAACATTGTTGGCTGCAGGATAAAGCACAAGTGGAAGGAGGATTGTTACAGTCCAATATCACATTGGACTGGGACAGTTCTAGACCAGATTCCAGTAAACCCTTCCCTCTACCTTATTAAGTATGATGGCTTCGATTGTGTATATGGCCTGGAGATTCTCAGAGATGACAGGGTTCAAGGTCTTGAGATCATGACTGATAAAATTGGTATGTATTTTTAAAGAAATATGAAGGCCTGTTAATTCAGGTCATTTTATGTTTTGCAGTAGTAGGTCAAGGTACAAGTCAAGTACTTTTAGACATTCAGAACTACTGATACCCCTCAAATGAGTATTGGAATGTCCAATTGATATACTAATTGTGTATTTTAATATATGTTTGTTTTTAAAATCTATAAATCTTAATGCCCTCTCTTTTCATGTTAAATGATTAATTTTGTACATATTGCATGTACATCAGGTCCAAAAATATTTGGACAGTAACAGTTTTCATAATTTTGCCTCTGTACACCACCACAATGGATTTGAAATGAAATAATCAAGATGTGACTGAAGTGTAGACTTACAGCTTTAATTCAAGGGGTTAACAAAAATAGTGCCTTAACCATTTAGGAATTACAGCAGTTTTTTGCAGAGTCCCTCCATTTTCATGTTTCATGGCCAGATGTGACCTGTTTCCTTGTTATTTCATGACAAATTAAGGAATTAAAAGGTCTGGAGTTGATTCCAAGCATTAAATTTGCATTTGGTAGCTGTTCATGGGAACTCTTAATATGCGCTCCAAAGAGGTGTCAATGCAAGTGAAGGAGGCCATCATTAGGCTGAAAAAACAAAACCGACCTATCAGAGAGATAGCAGAAACTTTAGGAGTGGCCAACAATTTGGTACATTTTTAAAAAGAAGGAATGCACTGGTGAGCTTAGCAACACCAAAAGGCCTGGAAGACCACAGAAGACAACTAAAGTGGATGATCGCAGAATTCTTTCCTTGTTGAAGAAAAACTTCTCCACAACATCTCGCCAAGTCTAGAACAATCTTGAGCAGGTAGGCGTATCAATGTCAAAGTTTACAATCAAGAGACACCTTCATGAATGTAAATACAGAAGGTTTACCTCAAGATGCAAACCACTGGTAACACTCAAGAACAGAAAGGCCAGATTAGACTTTGCTTTAAAAAAAAAAAAAAAGCCTGACCAGTTCTGAAGCAAGATTAACTTGTACCAGAATGAAGGGAAGAGAAGAGTATGGAAAAGGAAAGGAAGTGCTCATGATCCAAAGTATACCACAGCATCTGTCAAACATGTGGAGGAAGTGTTATGGCATGGGCATGTATGGCTGCCAATGGAACTGGGTCACTGGTGTTTATTGATGATGTGAGTGTTGATAGAAGTAGCAGGATGAATTCGGAAGTGTATAGAGCTATACTTTCTGCTCTGTGTCAGTTAAATGCTACAAAACTGATAGGACAGTGCTTCACGGTACAGATGGATAATGACCTAAAATGTACCGCAGAAGCAACCTAAAAGCTTCTTAAGGCCAAGAAATGGAATGTTCTTAAATCAGTTACCTGACCTCAACCCAACTAAGCATGCATTTCATTTGGTGATGTCCATGGGTTACAGACTTCAGACTAATATTTATGTGGATCTCTCCACAGAACTCAGCTACACCGGCTACCTTATCCTCTGCTTATACTTTCTCACACACTCCATGAGAAGCTGGCAGGGGTGGTGGTACCGGTCTGCTGTTGTCTTGGAGATGGTGCTTCACACTGCTCAAAATCATTCTTTGAATTCCATGTAGTTACACTTACCTCTCCAATCCTTCTCACCACCCTCCTGGTCCCTAGGGGTCTTCATTAGTTTTTTCCCTACTGACAGCACCCCTCTTACTGTCCTCGGAGACTTCAACCTCCCCGCCGACAAGCTCCAGTCCTCTTGCCTTCTCCCTCTTCTGCATTCCTTCTCCTTAACATTCAACAGCTGCCCTCCTACACAAAAAGGAGGAAACGCCCTGGACCTTGTCTTCAGCCGGCCCTTTCCTGCTACAGACATCAGTGCTACCCCACTCCACATCTCTGATCATCTCATGGCATCCTTCACCATCACCCTCCCTATCCTGCCTAAAACCACCAGCCATCAATACTTCTCTCCCACTCGTAGAAACCTCCACTCTATCTCCCCTTCCTCCATAGCTTCCTGCACCCTATCATCCCTTCCTGACCCTGACTCCTGTTCCTCCCTACCATTGGATCTAGCCACAGACACTTCCCTCTCCTCACTTTCCTCATCCATGGACATCCTCCGCCCTCTATCTTCTACACCCAGGAAGATTTCCTGCCCTGTTCCTTGGCTATCGGATGTGTTACACAGCAATCGGAGAGAATTAAGAAAAGTGGAAGAAATCACAACTCGATATAGATCTTGCCTCTTACCATGCTGTCCTGTCCAAATTCTCATGTGAAGTGACTTCTGCTAAGACTGACTCCTACAAGGAAAGGCTGGAAACATCTGCACAAGATCCATGCAACCACCACAATCTTTTATTCACTACTCAACCCACCGGCTACTGCTGCTCCACCCTCCCTGACTGCTGAAGACATTGCCACTTTTTATGATGAGAAGAGTGAAAAAAAATCTGTCAGACATTCACCTCTACCCCATCTCCTACACTACACACTGAGGATTCTCCTTCTCATTCGCTGGCACATTTTTCTAAACTAGCAACAGAAGAGATCCTGCAACTCATCCTGCAATCCTACCACCTGCTCATTGGATCCAATCCCTTCCACAATGCTCCTGACCATCTCTCAAGACCTCCTCCCCTTTATCACCACTATCATCAATGGCTCCATAACATCTGGTCATGTACCAACCTCATTCAACTACTGACCAATATCACTTCTCTCTTTTCTTTCTAAAACCCTTGAACGAACTGTCTACAATCAACTGTCTCTCTATCTCTCACAGAACAACCTCCAAGATCCCAACCAGTCTGGCTTCAAACCAGCACACTCCACAGAGACTGCCCTTTTGGACATCACTGAGAAATCCTCATCCTCCTTGACCTTTCAGCAGTGTTTGACACAGTGAACCACAAGGCTCTCTTGTCCACCCTAATGAGCCTAGGAATTCGTGGTGTAGCATGACAGTGGTTTTTGTCCTACCTGGAAGGTCAGTCATATCAGGTGACATGGAGGGGATCCACATCTGCTCCCCGCAGACTCTCCCTTGGTGTCCAACAAGGCTCAGTACTCGGTCCTCTCCTGTTCTCTCTCTATACTCGATCTCTTGGTGCGGTCATATCCTCACATGGGTTTTCGTACCATTGCTATGCAGATGACACTCAACTCATCCTCTCCTTCCCTCCCTCAGACACTCATGTTTCTGCTCGGATATCAGCATGTCTGGCAGACATCTTATCATGAATGATAGCTCATCAGCTGAAACTTAATCAGCAAAACTGAACTGCTGTTCATCCCAAGTGATTCATCCCCATCTCAGGATCTTGCAATCTCCCTTGACAACTCTTTGATCTCGCCTTCGGTTACTGCAAGCAAGCTTGGGGTAACCATGGACAATCAACTGTCCTTTTTCCCCTCACATTGCTAATCTGACACGCTCATGTTGATTGCTCCTTTATAACATCAGAAGAATTCATCCATTTCTTGCCACACAGGTGCTTGTTCAGTCCGTTGTCATTTCAAGACTGGATTACTGCAACTCTCTCCTGGCAGGTCTGCCTCTGAGCACCATTCATCCTCTGCAGCTGATCCAGAATGCAGCTGCACGACTGGTTTTCAACCTTCCTAAGTTCTCCCACACCACCCCATTGTTATACTCCCTCCACTAGATTCCTGTAGCTACCCGCATCAGATTTAAAACACCGATGCTTGCCTACAAAGCCAAAAACGGACCAGCACCCACTTATCTCAAAGCACTTATCACACTTCGCATGGCACCATGCTCCCTCCGAACCTCTATTTTTTTGGACTGATGGTATTCCTAGTTTGTGACCTATTGAGCCAGTATCAGAATGTATTTTTGATAGACTTCAAAGCACTTTTGTAAGTCGCTCTGGATAAGGGCGTCTGCCAAAAGCCGTAAATGTAAATGATTGTTGGTTTGTCCAATTATTTTTGAACCTGTGGAACTGGAGGGACTCTGTAAAAAATGGCTGTAATGCCTAAACAGTTAATGCAATATTTTTGTTGACCTCTTGAATTAAAGCTGAAAGTGTACACTTCAATCATACCTTGATTGCTTCAATTCAAATCCATTGTGGTGGTGTACAGAGGCAAATTACATCACAAATTGTGTCACTCTCTAAATACTTATGGACCTGACTGTATATACATATCTGTCAAAGTATCATTTAAAAAAAAAAATCATTGAACTGAGTTTTGATTAAACATATGCTTTCAAAAACTGTAAGTAAGAGGCCTAAACCATACCCTGTAGCAGGCTTATTTGCTTCTGCTGCTATATCAGTAATCTAAATGGTATTATATATTGTATTTCATAATAGATTTTTGTCGTATTGGCCACCCATGTTTGACATTATCTTTTGCACCCTTAATAAAAAAAGGATCTTGGTACCATGATTACTGTGGTGTATTAACAGCTATATTATCCTGTATACTAGCTCCATATCGAATAAGTGATGCTCGTTTAGCTGAGAGGATGTTGGGTCGAGCCGTGGAGCACCAGTTTGAGACGGATGATGGATCAAAGAATGGCTGGAAAGGACTGGTGCTTGCCAGAACTCCCATCATGCCCACATGGTTTTTCATTACTTATGAGAAGGACCCTGTTCTTTACATGTACCAACTTCTTGAGGACTATAAAGAAGGTGACCTTCAAATTCTCCCAGAGTCAGGTGAGTGATTGTTGCAGTGTGGTGCTCATGTAAAGCAGACAGTGGTGTAATTTATTAATGACTTAGCAAAGAATAAGTCAACCTGTATTTAAAGTAAACTGATGAACTGTTTTTTTCTCATATGCAAAGCACCTAAAATTATTGCTCACTCATGTTTAGCAGGTGGAAGCCTATCTACAAAGGGGTGCCGTTGCTTATGTTGTTTAAGTATGCATCATTGTTAAAAGGGAGGAAACTGGCATGAACCCACACCAGCAAAATCTAATGATTAAACATATGCTTTCAAAAACTGTAAGTAAGAGGCCTAAACCATACCCTGTAGCAGGCTTATTTGCTTCTGCTGCTATATCAGTAAGACAACAGCTGGTTTGTATTGATATTGGCAATATTTACTTGAAATACATAATATTAAACATTTCTTAGGACAAAGTTGTTCCTTCTCATTATACATGAACATTTGGGTCATTTTAAAACTCACTCACAGCTTAACTTTCCACTGTTTCTTCTCTTTTTCTTGCTTCTGGTGCATGTGTGCGCTCATATGGTACATCTATGGCTATTGGTCAAATAAGGGGGAATAATGACCCTCTGAAATGTTTGCTTGTGTGCAATCTTAAAGTGGATTGCATTGAGAAATGTACAGACTTTTATATGATTTTTTTTGTGCAGCCCTAACAAAAATGATGAATAAAAGATGGCGGCACATGCACAATGTGAGGCTCAGCGTCTCTCCAGGTTTTGCAAATTAGCTATATTTTTTCTAGTTATATTAAGCTTGGTTGTTTGTCACAACCTTGCGATCACTTTATACAGCTGGCAAAATCCAGAGGACATCAAATTTTGCTGCACAAATATTGCAGAGGATATGGCATTCAACTTCCATCTGCTACCATCAGAGATACTCCTGGTCCCCAGACTCAAGTGAGCCAGCCAATCCGACAGGAAGTGCCCGTCACCTGTTTTGCGAACATAAACAAAGACGGTAAGTGGGGTGGCCTGCGGGCAAAGCTAAAGCTCAACCTGCATTGTGCAATGCTACTGAGCACGTTCCTTGCCAAGGTACGGTCTCTGGCTAATAAGATTGATGAAATACAGATCCGGATTACTCAAAAAATGCTTTTGAAATGCCACATTATCGTTTTCGTAAAAATGTGGCTTAATAGCACCACTCCGACCAATGTGATTGAACTAGAGAGCCACTACGTCTTCAGAGCTGACAGAACAGCTGTGGACTCTGGTAAAAGTAAAGGTGGGGGTGTTTGCACCTACGTACACAGAACTTGGTGCACCGATGCTGTTATTACAGTGGTAGTCCCACTGTTCTGCTGATATCGAGTACCTCCCTATCAAGTGCAGACCTTTTTATCTGCCCCATGAATTTACATGCACCACTGTCTCACTGAACGTGTGAGAGAGGGGGGGTGACAGCATTCAAACATCCCAGTTCACCACAACACACTGTGCCTGTGAACCCTCCAGTTCTGCTCCTTTCCCTAATAAAAAAATTATTCACAAAAGGCTTGACTAAACAAATATGTTTTCAGCCTAGACTTAAACAGTGAGACTGTGTCTGAGTCCTGAACGGTAATTGGAAGGTTGTTCCATAACAGTGGGGCTTTGTAAGAGAAAGCTCTACCCCTTGCTGCAGCCTTCACTATTTGAGGTACCAACAAATAGCCTGCAGCTTTTTTTTCGCTCAGGTACTGTGGCGCGAGACCATTAAGTGCTTTATAGGTCAATAGTAGTATTTTATAATCAACAATCAATTTGATTGGGAGCCAATGCAGTGTGGATAAGATAGGGGTGATGTGGTCATACAGTCAGGTCCATAAATATTGGGACAGACAAGATCGGTAGGAGGGGATAATGGGAAATGGTGGAGTGTATGTAAAATAGGATAGGGGGAGTTTAAATGGTTTAAACTGAAGATAATGGGAAATTACTGACATAGGCGGACCAAAAGGGGGTGGCGCCAGCAGGCGTCTGGGTATGTATGCAAGGGAATTTGGAGGACTCGGGGCACACAACTCTTAGGCTTGAGATTGCTGTGTCACCGTTGAGGGAATTCACCTTCTTTGAGCTCATTAGAATGTGTTGTATTGCTACTGCAATAAAGACTGGCAATTCTTCATTGTGGTGAATTTTCTGAGTGAGTACAATAAGAGACATATACGTAATTGGCAGATTGTTCAGTCCACCCGCAAATGTGTCCACTCAGGGAAGGACTCTGAGTTCCGACAGGCTACAGTGGTCATAACAGAAACACAGGTAAAATGACCTCTTCTTCCACTTCTTCTTACTTCTCATTAAACCAGTTGCCAAGACAAACTAAGTTATTAAATTTTCTGAGTGTAAAGCTGCTCTCTTCTTTTGAACAATGTTGCCTGCCAGTGAGAAGAGTCTTTTGCATGATATAAAGGTTGCAAGGGTGGTCAGATACTTGCGAGCTAAGGAAGACATTCAAGACATGGGCCCCTACGTGAGTTGACCACCACTGTAGAACTCAGCTTTATAGTGATGTAGAGTATTGCTAAGCCAATTTTCCTCCTCTGATTCTGAGTCAGAACCCAGCAGGAAGATTCTACTCTTCTTTGGTGGCCCATGTTCTTCACAGAGTTGTGAAGTATCTGTGATGGTCCTGCTTCTTCTAGCATCTTCTCAAGGCTTGTCCACACCTCTTCTCTCTCTCCTCTTGGTAGGCACTTCAAATCTTTAAAACGTGAGTCAAGAGCTGAAGCCAGCTTTTTTGTTCATGTCAGCTTGCTGTTCAGCAAGGTCTTTCTTGAAGGCAGTCTTGAACCTTACCACATAGGTTAGATCCTCATCAGAGACGTTCATTATATGGTAAAGATGGCTAAGTGCAGGTAGCACCACAGAGCATGAGACATAAGCCTCACCCCCAAGGAGTTCGGTCACATACCTGCAGTGGAAGATAAATTTAAATATGAACAATAAATAAAGTTCTCTCTTGTATTAAACTGACACCAGTACATTTAATTTAGGCAATGCAAGATTATTTATTTACAGTAGCATCTATTTATAAAGAGGGTTTCAAAATGCATTACATTTTGTAGAGTTTTTAAACATTTTATGGAGTTTTTAAAGACTTTTTTTTTCTTGCCACAGGCACCTTTGGCTTGCTCTATAAGAGCTTTAAGACATTAAGGTATGATTTTCTGTGAAGCTACTTTGAAATCAAAAGTATATTGTGTAAAACTGTACAAATAAAATTGAATCAACAAACAAACAATGAAACATGCAATAAAAATAGGACGTGTGACACTAATGTAATTGAACGGGTGGGTGTGCGGTGGGCTTACCTGCATGGTTCAAGAAGGATCTGCAGTGTGTGCAGTTTGTCCCACTAAGCTGCGGTCAGCATGATTAACTTATGTTTCTGTTGGACTAAAGTAGCATTAACAGCCTCTTGGTTCCGTAAGAGACGGGTGATCATTGTAAGCAATGAGTTCCACCTTGTTGAAACAACCTGTACCCTGTAATGTCTGTTGTCCAAGTGCTGTTATATATATATATATATATATATGTATATGTATATGTATGTATATGTATGTGTGTGTGTGTATGTGTGTGTATATATATATATATATATATATATATATATATATATATATATATATATATATATATATATATATACAGTGAGGAAAACAAGTATTTGATCCCTTGCTGATTTTGTTGGTTTACCCACTAAGAAAGACTTGATCAGTCTGTAATTTTAATGGTAGGTGTATTCTAACATGTGGAGACAGAATATCAAAAAGAAAATCCAGAAAATAACTTTTAAATATCTATATTAATTTATTTATATTTTATTGAGAAAAAGAAGTATTTGATCCCCTAG
>CM040982.1:14611175-14653654 GCA_022985145.1 Pangasius djambal
ACACACACACACACACACACTGTATAGTAGACATAATAGGTTTAGACGGAATAGATATATGTACAGATGTGATATAATACAGCTACGTGCAAGGTGAAGGCAATGGCAGAAGCATTAAGGATATGTGTTCAGGTAATATAGTAAAAGAATGAATTTACATATTGCATAAAAAATTGTATCCACAGAGAGGTATTACACTAAGAAGGACCTAGAAGTCAGTTAACTGTTCATGAGGGAAATGGTTTGTGGGAAAAAGCTGTTCTTGTGCCTGTTTGTCCTAGTGGTCAATGCTCTGAGGTGCCAGCAGGAGGGCAACAGTTCAAAGAGATTGTGGCCTGGGTGCGAAGTATCTGAAATGATTTAACCTGCCTGTTTCCTCACTCTGGATGAGTATAGGTCCTGTAGGGTGGGCAGGAGAGCACCAGTAATCCTCTCAGCAGTTCGGACTCTCCACTGATCTTCTTATATCTGATTTGGTAGCTGCACGAAACCAGACAGTAATTGAAGTGCACAGAACAGATTCGATGACAGCTGAGTAGAACTGGGTCAGCAGCTCCTGTGGCAGGTTGAACTTCCTCAGTTGGCAAAGAAAGTACAATCTCTGCTGGGCCTTTTTGCAAGATGGAGTCTATGTGGGTCTCCCACTTCAGGTCCTGTGAGATGGTAGAGCCCAGGAACCTGAAGGACTCCACACTGTGCTGTCCAGGATGGTGAGTGGGGGCAGTGCCGAGGGGTTCCTCCTGAAGTCCACTCTCTTTGAGCGTGTTCAGCTCCAGGTTGTTTTGACTGCTCCAGACAGCCAGCTGCTCAACTGGTTCTTCAGGTGGGCCAGCACTAGTCTCTCAAATGACTTCATGACCACAGTTGTTAAGGCAACAGGTCTGTAGTCATTCGGCCCAGAGATCTTTGATTTCTTTTGGACAGGGATGATAGTGGAGCATTTGAAACAGGAAGGGACTTTGCACTACTCCAATGATCTGGTGAAGAGGGGTGGCAGCTGGTCTGCACAGAATTTCAGACAGGTGGGTGAGACATTGCCTTGGCCTGGTGCTTTCCAGATCTTTTGTCTCCTGAAGAGCTGGCACACATCCTTTTCACAGATCCTAAGTGCAGGTTGAGCATCAAGATGGGGGTGAGGTAGGGTTACAGGAGGTGTCGATGGTTGTGTGGAGAGAGTGTGTCTGGGGTGTGAGATTGGCTCTTTCAAATCTACAGTAGAAAAGGTTCAGATCATCAGCCAGTTGTTGATTCCCAACAGATTGAGGGGATAATGTCTTGTAGCTGGTGATGGCTTTCAGGCCGTTCCACACTGATCCAGGGTCGTTGGCTGAAAACTGTTTTTTCAGCTTTTCAGAGTAGTTTCTTTAAGCTACTCTTATCTCCTTGACGAAGCTGTCTGAGTTTCATAGTAAACCATGGTTTGTCGTTGTTATATGTTAAATAAGTCCTGGTGGGAACACACATGCCCTCACAGAAACTGATATAGGATGTCACAGTATCAGTAGGTTCATCCGAATCAGTGGCTTCAGCTTCAGAACACTCCAATCAGTGAAGTTGAAACAGGCTTGTAGATCCTGCTCTACTTCATTAGTCCATCTCTTTACAGTCCTTACTACAGGCTTGGCAGATTTTAGTTTTTACCTGTATGCTGGGACAAGATGAACTAGGCAGTGATCAGAGAGTCCCAAGCCTGCTCTGGAAACAGAACGATATGTATCCTTTATTGTGGTGCATCAGTGGTCGAGTGTTTTATCGTCTCTGGTGGGACGCGTAATGTGCTGTCTGTATTTTGCATTTCCCGGGTGAGGTTTGGTCTATTAAAATCACCAAGAATAATAACTCTTTCACATAATTCAAATGTGACCCAAACACCAAAGAATAAACCAGAGAATGAATAGTTGCAAATGGTCAGCAATGACTGATATAGAATATGTGAGGTGGGTAAAATATTACTGTTCATTTAAATACTCAAAATTGTTATTATTTTTAATAATAATTCTATTAAATGAGGCACCAGTCCATTGGACATAATAATCCCAGAATGAGATAAGACTTGACAATTGCATCACCAACATAAGAAATAGTAATAATCTGAAAGGTATTTGATTTAGATCAAATTAGGTGAATCCATTGTTAGTTTGTAGAACCTAATAATAAGAAAGGTGTGCACCAATATAATACAAAATATTTGGCAATGGAAAATATATACACATATCATGAAAATAATTCACAGACAATTGGATAATGAGTGAAATGATGCTTAATGATGGACACAAACCCATAGTGTGTAGGCAGCTTTTTGGATCCTATTATGTGAAGTGGGCAAGTGTACTAATTCTAGCTAAATTACCATGCCAACACTGAAGGAGGTGCAAAGAGAAGCTTTATAGTTTAGTTCCAGTGGTGTCTCTTTGGTTTGTCCTGATCCGTGAAGTGACTTCAGTGTCGTCAGCCATGGCATCAATAGGGATTGCAGAGAGAGAGAGAGTCCTTATTGTAGTACAGTTCAGCACAGATTGTTTGGATCTCTCATGTTGTTCATTTCCCAGTTTTGAATACTACCTGATTATGTATCTTGGAAGTGGATGCAAAATTTGAAAGTCTATAACAGTTATAGTAGATATTTGGGTGGGAAGTGGCAGTGTTCACTAGGTAATGGTATGTTCAGGCCAGATAGCTAGTTTGCTACTGCTAATAAGGAATGGCTTTGTTTTGTAAGAAAATGGCCAGATGCTATAAACTCTTTTGTAAGCTGAAGTTAGTTTGCTAAATAACCACTATAGGCAAGTTCTCATTAAGAATGCGATTGATGTAGACCTACATAGGTTTGTTAAAGTAATATAAACTTAGTTAACTATCAAATGAATTGATGGAGCAATTCATTCCTTCCAAATTGCCTGTAAAAACAACTGTCTTCTGTTGGCCTGGAAAGGTGTCCAGGTTCAATAGTATGCACAACTCGACATTTTAGAAAACAAATTAAAAATTGCATTTAAAAATCACTTTAAAAGTCCTGCTATGTTTTTACTGGGATATCACAACGTTTAAAAGACTGTTATGTTTTGCTTCCAGGAATGGGCGTCAGAAGGAGACATCAAAAGGATGTTTGCCACTCAGATGTCCAGACTGGTCGATCGCAGTAGGGATTCCCAAAGGCTAATTCTAGTTTTATGCCAGAATTTCCATTTAAGTACAAGAGTGTTGTCATAGAGGAGACATTTTTATTAAAGATACCAACTTGCAGAGTGAATGTCTAATATTTAAACTGAGGTTTTTAAAGTGTTTTTCAGTTTCAGTTGTGAGCTCTTTTGTATAAGATTTTTACACTTTCAGAAAGCAGCTGGAGATCACGAGCTACGTATGACAGAAAGTACGGGATACAATGAGGGAAATTTTTATTATTATAAAACACCGTTACAAGCCTATGCGTTCAAGCCTGTGTGTTCTTATGAGCCTATGCAAGATGCCAATCTGAAATGAATGTCTGAAAACTGCCTTTTTGCTAGCAATTACTTCAGCAAAAACAGTTGGAGAGCTGTTTGTCCATGTCCCGGCAATAAACTTGCCTTATATGCGTTACTGGCATAAAGATTCTGAAGTGACTTTGTTGTTGGGCCTAAGATCACATCACTCAATTATGTATATCAAACAATTGACTTTTCAACATTACATCAGAGCATTCCTTGTTGTGCCCGGTACACACACCACAGTGACTGGACAGCAGCCATCTGATCTTCAGATCAACTGTTTATCTGTCATGAAGGACATCACTATGGCCTATAGACTGAATGGATGACTGGCTATGACATGCCTCTCTAAGAGGACAATCTCCACCTTATAACTTAAAGTTGTGCCATGCCTGGACAATTATGCTATTGCTACCTGGGCATCACCTTCTAGTGGTGCGTGTGCAATAGTCTTTGAATAGTTTCCCAGTTACTTTCTCATTTAAAATAAAATGACCATTTGTATGATTTTGCTTAGTCTAACACTGTATTGCCAGTCCTTGACTTTATTTCTATTCTTATCTAGATATGTGTACTGTTGTACCAGCACCATTCTGGCAAGAACTCGGCGAGAATGTTGCATAACAATGTAACAAGTGGAATTTATTGCAAATATCGGGTCATACATCAGTTTATGACTTTGTTTGGGCATGCGTGTGCACACTCACAAGAAAATGTCCAGGTGGTTTTCATCCTCTGGTGGTTATTGAGTGTTCAAAGAACACAGTTAAATGCCTAACTAGTGGGGTTTTTTTTCTTACACAATTTTATTTTCTTTACAAACATGCAAAACTAAGTTTTTTTTTAATTAAAGTACTTATGCATCTGCTTTGTGCTCTCTTTATTGTTCTTAACAGGTAATCAGTAAAAACACTGGATTCTGGAGAGATTTTGGCTTTGGAATAACATGCCAGTATTTGTCAGATTTCATCAACATAGGTATTCATTATATTTCACAAAATGCTAAATGTCCTACTATGTAATAATACTGAGAACATTATGAATTTCAAAAATTGTTTGAGAACCTTTAATTAACTACCTGGCATCAACCAGGTACAGTGTAACCTTAGCTATTGCCATTATACTTTGCTATTGTGCATTCGTGCCCCAATTTATTATGACACACCTAATCATGGTTCATTTGTGACTGTCACAATTGCATTAATTAAAAAAGTGTGATTGTGCAACATCATACAAATTTTGAGTTGCACAAAATTTAGGTTGTATTATAAACAGTTCTTGGAGGTAAAATCAACATTACTGTCTTTAATTTTATGTGTGTGAAAGACTACATTCTGATACTCTCAATGATATTGTCCTTCATACCTTTTCTCCCTTTCCAAAGGAGGTTTTGAAGTAACTATCAAATCTTGGGGAAAAGAAGATTTGCACCTGTACAGAAAATACCTGCACAGCAATCTTATGGTAGTGCGTGCACCTTCACGAGGACTCTTCCATATGTGGCATGAGACACTTTGTGCAGAAGACCTACCAACAGAATCTTTTAATGAGTGCATACAGACTAGAGCCATGAATGAGGCCTCTCACAGTCAGATGGGAAACCTGTTCTTTCACCAACAAATAGACGATCATCTACATAAATACAATCAAACAGAAGCCCAACGATAGTGGGGAAGACACTACACATACATGAGCAAAATATTTTATGCCATGAACACTTTAATAATGCAAGTCTTGTTTTATAAAAATATATATACACACACACACACACACACACACACACACATATATATATAATATATATATATATGTAAGGCCTGGGCCTAAAATCCACATCTTGCCATTGTTTTCTTGGGTTTTGTTAGAATATTGTATTTTCCAAGCTGGAACTCTCTTCTGATGACGCCTTCCAAGAAACCTGTACCATGCAATCAAGACCACTGAATATCTGCTTCAGGTATGCATGTCTGTATGTGTATGTCACAAATTTCCCCTTGTCCATGTGTGGTACCTGTCCCAGCAAGACATGTGCTGGTTGATGTTTGTTGTTCACTCTATGCAGTTTTGTTTATGTAGTCATGCACTTTTGACATGACTATTGAACGTTCTGGTCCTGTCCCCACATCCTGTACTTGTGGGAACCTGTTTCTTGTTCAACTAAAGGACACTACACTGTGTTGGACTTTGAGTTTATTGTTATAGTTCACTAGTCTTTTGTTTATATCCTAGTGTTTTGTTTATATCTACCCTTTTCTATTTTTGAGTTTGTTGTTACTGTTTACTTTTAATAAAGTTCCTCTGCACATGTCCTTTGTCCACTGAGTCAAACTGAGTCCAGAAGTCTGACTGCCAAAAATTGTTTACACTGAATTCTTTTTCTTTTCTTTTTTCTATATATATATTTTTTTAAAAATATATAAACTAAGACTATATACACAACAGAGATCATATTTAGCTGAACAAATCCTTGTATGAAATTGAAATATACAATAATAATAATTGAAAATTATAATTAATCTTTAATTGTAATAAATCCTACCTGAACATCAGTTAATTTCATCAAATTTAACTAGGGAATTAATATATTTAATTTGAATGCTATCGATTTATTATACAACGAAACAACATCAACATCATCAATAATAATAATAATAATAATAATAATAATATACTTCTATTATAATTATATGATAGTAACAATATACATTTACTTAGATAACTAAATGTGTACTTCTAGTCAAGAGCGAAACTTATTTATTTATTTATTATTATTTTTTTAAGAACTATTTCATCAGCTTTTTTGCACCACTCGGTACCTTGGTGTATACGTTGCATGAAGGCTACAGGGCCTGAAAGAGTTACAGAAATCTCGTTCTCCGCTTTGAAAGGGGCGGAGCCTAAAGAGATTACCAGCTCCGAAGCAGCATACTATCGTGCTAAATAGTATGGCAAAATAGTACGCCAACTAAGGTTTGACATACTAGTTAGTACGGTAGTACGCGAATGCGCACTCCCAGTCGCGCGATGATGACTACCCAGATAGCGGTAACATCGCACGATTTGTACCGCAACAGTCGAGTCATTATTGGCTGGCGAACGCGTGGAGACTTTGTCTGTAATTCACAATGTTGAATTATGTAGCTATTTGTTTTAGGTAGACGTAAACTAAGAAACATTTGTCTTACTTTGGCTAATGTGTTTTGTGGCCTGCGTAAGTTACGTTACTGTTGCTGCAAAAGGAGGTTTTACAAGATTAGATTTTCAGAGAACGACAGGGGAGAAGGAAGAAAGATGTTCGAGACAGAAGGGTATTTCTTGATTCTCCTGGACGCCACCTGCGTTGTCCTTGGTAAGTGTATGGAGCCTTGTTCCAGTAGCTCAGTCTCATCCCAGCAACGAATATTTTCCCTTCGTCGGGAAAAGTACAGAGATCTTTTAGGCGATATAGTATACTATACGCACCAGCTGCTCATTTTAAAAAGGTATTAGGGTTTAGTGTATAATTACATCCGGGAACTGCGCATGAGCAGCAACGTAACACTTTCTTCCTGCGCAGAAAAAAAAGGGAAGCGATTTTGCTGATTTTCCGCAAGAATGTTCCTTTTAAAACAACGTTTGGACTCTAAAGTTCCTATGCTACTTACACGGTTTTTACCCTGGTTTTGTTTTATTGATTATTTATTTACTGTTTGATTGATATGATAATATTTTGAGAGCAAATGGTGATAAAATGAAGACACTGTAATTAAATACCTTTTAAGAAACGAGAATAACACTAAATTAACCACAGAACTAGTTAATTATATTATTTATGAACATTGGAAAAGATGTATTTTATGCTTAGGTTAAAGTAAAATACATCTTTTCCAATGTTCATAAATAATTTAACATCCAAGATCCAAAATACACGTAATTATACACATCTTTTGTATGGGGTTCAGTTCAGTGGTTTAATCCAAACAAATTATATTCTACATATGTAAACATTAATAGGGCCTACCTAGGCCAAGGAATTTATCCACTTTTCTGTACATGTGCATACAAAGTGGCAAGAATTTTTGTGACTAAATGGGTTTGTTTAAGAACAAAAGCTGAGTGCGAATTAACTGCATAATGTGACAAAACGTAGCCAGGCACTGGAATGTAAGAGTGTAGCACCCTATTCATAAATTAGATGAACTAGAGCCTTTGTTTAAAATCCTTGTACATAATAAAATGAAACTGAGCTGCACTGTGAGAATCCAGTGGAAACAGCTAACTAACTACTAAAAACAAACACCACACGTCTGAGAGCTTATTCCAAGTCCCTATGCACACATTCCCTAAGACAAAATGTAGGACATACAGACCAGACCAGCATGAGTACATGGCTTAGTTTTAACACACCCAATTTAATTAAAAAAATATAAAATGATCCTTTCATTATGTCAACAACACCGATGATCTCAGGAAATGTAGCAATGACTCTACTCCTGGTTTGGGACGCTGTTAAGGTATTCACGACTCTGAGGAGATAAATAATCTGCGGCCAATATGGTGTTATGAAAGTGTTGTGAAAATAAAACTTTATTGTGAACATCCGATTAACTGGGTCTTAAGTAAAAGAGAAAAATCTCTTTCTTTCAACAAGAGCTTGTTGTCGCCGGCCCTGACACAGTGTAGCTTTGCTCATTCTCCAGAATCATAAACAACACATAGACTACAGAACTATACTACTGTATAGCTAAAATATAGGTTCTCTTTGAAGGGGAAAGGATTGCTCTGTTGTAATCTCGAAGTGTGCTACTTGGTGCTGGAACATGGCATTAATATAATGTAACGTGCATTTCATAGCCTACAGAACTTCATATACTTAACCTTTTCCAGCTATAAAACAGTAAAATAATAACTTACATTGGCCGATCATATATCGAATATAAACTAATATTCTTTTTTTTTTCCATGAAAACCTTTTACGAGACAACACATGCTGGGATATACCTTAAAATCATTACTATTTTTAAATATTAAAATGTAATCTCACTTAACGCTGCCCCAGTTGTGCAAAAAGATGCACTGTAGGGAATACTGCCTCCTTGCAAACATCTCTCTTGGATACTCTCACTTCTGGTCACTTAAAGAAGATCAGTGGATAAAATGCACATTCCAGTGGTGAAATAACTGAGTTTGGAGTACGAAAATAACACACACACTAAATAAGTGTGTTATTAAGTGTGTACTAAGTATACACTAGCTGGATGACGTCATCTCTGTACCTAAAACTACTTAATAAATAAATAAATGTCTAAGTTGTTCAGCAGGAATAAACCTAAAAAAAACCTATTACAGGATTGTGAAGGTGACTTACCACAGCTCAAGAACATCATATTATAGAGAATTCCCCAGTATGACTCTGTAATCACATGCTTTGTAGCTTTAATGCTTATCAAGTCAAAGTCAACGTAATGTGTATCAGGTTCCTGATGAAACATAAATCCCTTGTAAATTTGTTAATGGATTAATGCATTTTTGTGTGTTTTAAATGTCTTTCGGACAGCTAGGCCCCTCTGAACACCTTGTAGTACTAAGTCAGTGCGACTGGCGTTTTGTTGCCCACACACTCAGACAGAAACGTAAATGCCAAAAAGACAAAACACAAGAAGATGTTGTATATCAGCATCAGTGTATCAGCCGTTCACTCCATCACTCTGAGATCAAAAATGGAAAACTTTTTTTTTCCTTTTTATTTCCCCAAAACAAACATGGATTGTTTCACATAAATAAAACAAGTATTCACATTCTGAATTCTCAGCTTTTTCCTCATTTTCCTTTCTTAACAGTAAATTAAAAAAAAAAAAAGACACCTTCATCCACACACAAAGGTCACCAGCAGTGGGAGATGTGTGGCTTTGGACAGGGAAGATGTGGCAAAAACAGCTAAAAGACATTGGAAAAATGGCATCATTGGAGCAGTATATGGACGTCACAGTTAAAACGTTTCATGATGGAATGACATACTGATATCTGCCAATCTGGCTCAAATAAGTGTAGAGAAATGCTCATCCATGAGTGTCCGCAGGGTTTGCCAAGACCACAACTTAAGAAGGAAAGGACAAGTGGATGACAGCCTCGTAGAAATTGCAGTGGCCAGGTCGATAAATTAAGTACATTTTCCCACAATATAACTGGGTTTGGGCTCAACACAATTTACCTCATTTGGGTCAGATGCCATTTCTAGGAGTTTGTCCTCCTCTTGTCCTTTCTTCTGGGTCAGATGAACTATCAAAATGCAGTATAGGCATTTATATTCAGTATATGCTATATATATGTATATGTATACATACATACATACACACACACACACACACACACACACACACACACATATATATATATATATATATATATATATATATATAGATATATATATATATGAGTTTAGATTACCTGAGAAAATTCAATGTCTAGATTAACAGCAATAAATGGGTAAATTCAGAAAAGTAATTTTATTCTTTTCTGTTTTCTTTTTAATTTCAAAATGGAGATACATTCAGGAATTGGGGCAACCACACAACCAGTTCAAACATGTCCCCACATAGGAGGGCAGCTTCATCAGCTTCATAACACAAATCCAGTCACTTAGACTTACTACTACAATACGTTTATTTAAGCCACATCTATCATGTTTTATTCCGATGGGTCATCTACCATAGATGCATTTAATCTCTTAAAGATTAAACCATAGAAAAAAACAGGGACAATGGAAAACTGAGCTGGTACCATTGCCTTATTTAGTGGGCAAGCAATGTGGAATTATTATCAGGCTATGATATAACTGCTGGGCAAGTCTGTGACATCCCCTACCATCCAGCTCTAACCCCAGTTTTCCACCATTCAGTAGAACTAATGAAAATCTCTGAGTGGCAAAACATCTTAAAGATTAAAACAGAAGGTCAGTGGCTTTGATTTACTACTGTACCCATTTAGAATGTCCTTGTTCAATGAAACCTTTCACATAAATTAATTTTTTCCCCCCACATACAGTGCATTTTGTTTCAGTGTAAAACAATTTGTGTTGGATAAAATTGTTTACTTGGAAGAGGTATTATTTTTCCCTTTCTAACTAGTCAAGAGGGTATGTCATATTAAAACAAACAGCGTATTGTAGCCACCTAGCTTCAGTCACTGCAATGTTGTCTTACCAATCACATGAAGGAAAGCGGAACAACGATTATTCACTGAAATGAACAAGACTCATGTGACAGCTATTTTACTCAGCCAGTTGTCATCTGTATAGTTTCAGATGTGGTGTTTGATGAAGTAATCTGATATACTCTAATTTTTTCAGCTGGACTTCCATTTGCCGTATTAAATTTACAACACAACCCATTCAAAAGAGGATTTTTTTGCAGTGATGACACCATCAAGTACCCATACAAAGAAGATACTATATCTTATCAGCTGCTAATGGGAATAATGATTCCATTCGCATTATTTATAGTAAGTATTACTTTTTTTTTTTTTTTTTTATAGGGAATTGTAAAAGGTTATGATTACTAAACCCATATGTCAATGCACACAAGCTTCCAAATATATTAGTTGAGGATCTTCAATCTTCCACTCCAGAAGGGTGGAAGAGTGAAGGGTGCCTAGTCTCACAAGCCAGACCTCTAGCATTGCCACTTTCTGTAATAGGATTAGCCCATTCAGTTGACATTGCAATCCCTGAGCCAATCAGCAAACAAAACTGCTAATAAACTTCTAAAGATGGAATGCCATGAACAGTCTAGTGACTATACCTTCAAAAGTTTGTTTTCCAGTGGAAGCTAGTGCCTGTATGTGCATACACAGAATTGTGCAGATTCCAGTTTTGAAGCTTGTGGCCAGAACAGTGTGCAATAAGTATCAGAGGCCCTGTGGGCATAGGCAGAGCATCTGAGGCTGAGACTGCACGATGCCATTCATTTTACAGAATGTAGGTAAGAAGTTGTAAAGGTTACAAATTTCAGCCAGTTCATTACTTGGATTGAGGGATGTACCATTTATATAATATACCACATTCGTTGTTGTAGTAATGATAATTCTGTTCATTTTGAATCTTAACAGTATGGGGTCCACCCATATTAATTAGTTGCTAGCCTATAAAGGAGCACTTGATACAGCACAGCAGGACAGAAATGCTAATAACTGAGCTCTCCAGTAAGCAAATGATAGCCGATATTGTATCAGCAGCATCTCATATCATAAAAGATAGATCACAACAAAAATGATTGTTCGAGGCATTATGATTCATTTAATGTAACAACCTACTAAATTGTGCATAGCATTTAGTTTTACACTAAATTGAGGTCATAAACCTCATTATAGGTTTAGAGCCTAATAATTGCACACATTTTTCATGCTTTGCATTTTTAGATGTAATTTCATGCATGCCTGGTGTCTTTTGGTGGACATTCCTAAAAAAAAAATCAGTACATACTAGAATAATAATTCTTGTTCCCCATCTATAAAGTGAGAGTATTTAAAAGTAAAAAAAAAACAACAAAACTGAAATTAAATGCAATATATTTCTCCTGTCTCTAAAGAAATTAGAAAACTTTTATTAGCACCATGATTGATTGGTCTTCAAACTTGGAACATTATGAAGCTTTGACGTGGAAAACAGATCAGTTTTGTTTCTAAACTCAGAGCAGTAGACACTTTGTGATCAAACACTGAAATACTTGTCTGAGGACACAAAGATACAAGACTGTAATTTACAAAAATACACAAAAGGTTAGCTCGAATGTAGTTACTTTTACCAGTACACAGCAAATGACATTTAATCATCTAATTATATTGTACTACTTAATTACTATATATTGCAGAAAAGAATACAAATGAAATTGCTGCTTGTTGACCTATTATGCATCTCATCTCTTTTCCTACAGATCATTGGTGGAGAGTGTATTTCCATATATCTCAGATCTAGATCCTCCTTAATTAACGACTATGTAGCCTGCATCTACAAAGCTGTTGGGTCGTTTATTTTTGGAGCAGCAATAAGTCAGTCCCTGACTGACATTGCAAAGTACACCATTGGTCGGCTGAGGCCACATTTCCTGAGTATATGCAAGCCCAACTGGAGCCTTGTGGATTGTAAATCAGGTTACATTGAGAACTTCTCATGCACAGGAGACAAGGCATTGGTCAATGAAGGCAGGTAAGAACTCCAGAAAGCAATTCTAGGCCTAGTTTTAAAAGCTGTTTTGAAAAAAAAAATAATAATAATAATTAAAATATTTACAGGGGAAATGAAACCAAACCAGTTTTTGTTTTTGGAGTCTTTTTGTGTCTGTCTGCTTGGACATGTGTGTGATTATTATTTCATGTATTTCTTCTTCTTCTTCTTCTTGACGTCATTATTATCCTCACAAACTTAAAAGATTGTAACAATTCTTTTACAGGCTTTCCTTTTTTTCTGGACATTCTTCCTTTTCCATGTATTGTATGCTTTTCCTTGCAGTAAGTACTCCTATTATCTTATTATACTACCACAGAAACCATGCTTTGATTACTCGTGCCTCACTTTCATTTAGATGCCGCATGATCACATCATTTTAAAGCTGCTTTGGCATCACTAATATTGTTCTGTTTTACCTTTAAAAGCTGTACCTGCAATCGAGAATGAAGGCAGAATGGGCTCGGTTGCTAAGGCCAACTATCCAGTTCTTCTTAATTTCGGCATCCGTGTATGTGGGTCTGTCGCGAGTCTCAGACTACAAACATCACTGGAGTGATGTTCTCACTGGATTCATACAGGGAGCCATTGTGGCAATATTTATAGTGAGTATTCTGCAGGACTGTTGATACTGAGTCACATTTACTATGACTAATAAAGGTTAGTCATAACAGCATAAGCCTTTATTACAAATTTATTTTTACAGCCAATTCCACAATTATTGGTATTCTTCATAAAACTAAGCAGAACTTAATATATAAAATTAATAACAAATGCATTGAATGACACTGGGATTCTGTATAGTTTATCCCAGTAGTTTTTAAAAAATAAATGATATGTTAAAGAGAGCACTTTTCTGGGGTGAAAAAAAAAAAAAAATCACAATTTTCTGCACCCCCACAATTAGTATTTGCTGAAGCCCTCTATAGAGAGTACCAGCCTCTTCCTGCAATGTCTAACAAAGTTGGAGACACTTACAATAATAATAACATTATTTATAGCACGCTTTCAAAATTAGACAAAAAAGACACTTATAAAATTTAACTCAGATAAACATAAACAAAAGAGACAAGTAATCATATGTAACAGAAGGCGAAGGAAAACAGAAGAAAAGAAAACAACAAAAAGAGAAGAATACAGAATCTTGGACACTCCTCAATGTAGAACATCAAGCTTCTTTATATGCTTAGGTTTGCGCATATGGACTCCCCACTTCAATGCAGACCACATAGTTTTAACAGGTTTCAATTTCAGAGACCGAGATGTTAATTCCAGACCACTGATTTTGTGTTCCTGCATTTATTATTGTGCCTATTTGAATGCATGTTTGGGTTATTATCTTGGTGAAACTTCTACTCATGAATAAATTCTAGCTTGCCCTCTGATAGACTAAACTGTCCTGGGAAGTCAAGATTCCCCAGACCACAAACCTCAAAAAAGCATCAGTGATCCACCACCATATTATACAGCGTGCATCCTGTGCTTTTCTTTATATGCAATCTCATTGATTTCACCAAATTTTGTGAGTTTGAGTTTGTGGGTAAAACATTTGATTTTGGTCTCATCTGACCATTTTAATTGTAGGTTCAGTGATTCTTGGTGTACAATATTTTTTGCCCATTCTTTTAAACTGTGCCAGGTATTCAGATAATGAAATGGACACTGCTATAACTGATATTTCTCTCCCATCGTAGGTGATGTGTGTGTCCGATTTCTTTAAGGCCCAGCTCAACAGGGACAAAGAAGAAATCTCACACACCACCCTGCAGGAGACCACAAATGATATGAACCACTATGGGACCACTGAGTGAGAAGGAGACTAAACTGCATGAAATTTTCAGACCACTTCCATTAGAGAAGGACATTTGACAGACAAACAGCAGTTTCAGAAACCTCATATATAGTCATATGTCAGTATTTCACTGATGAAACCTATTGTTGGTTTTAAACTGTAAAGCACCCGCAACTGAATCTGGATTCTTCTGAATTTGTTTCAGTCTTCCATCTACATGAAACGCACTGTCCTGTTGAAAATCCATTTGAAAGGTTATGTATATTACCGTGGTCTACAACCAAGTGGAGGTGCACCAGGATTTTCTTTCCTTCAGAACTGCTGGAGTCTTTCTTGTTCCTTGCAGAGTACAAATACCAAAGTCATCACCATGTGACTGGGCTATAATATGTCCTAGCTCCGTCACATTCGTTCTCTGGCTATTCTGATCAACTGTCATAAGTACATGAGTAACCTTCTGTTCTACTGCCGTACACTCCACTGTCTTTGTTAGCAACTGAGCCTTCTGCCTATTTGTGTTTCTGCTGCAATACCACAGCAAAGAAGTTTACCCATTTCTTATTAGATGCTATTCACTTGACTACCTGCTGGCACCACACCACGTCAGAGGAAAGATAATGAATAGTCAACAGTATTCTCATAGCCTACAAGCTTCATGCTTTGCAACTGGCATTATGTTGCATTTAGGGCAAGGCTTTGTAAGTGCTTGTCGAAGATGTTCTAGTCCCAAACTCCATCTGGGCCTGGCAGACCAAAAAAACAAAAAAAAAAACCACAGCTCTGGCCAGAAATACAAGAGTTTGGGAAGTTTAGCAACTTATAAAGATATGAAATTAGTTTCATGCTGCATGAACAATAGACCACATGTCTGCTTCAACAACACAGTCAAAAGTGCAGAGAATAGTAACAAACAGTAGAATCCCAGGCATGGGAAATGCACGCTCATTTAATAATAACAAAACAAAACAAGGCTTGTAATGAGAAACCAGAAATTGGAGTGAAATATTTTAGCGTCACGTGTCCACTTCCTTGGCAAAATGACAATGGGAAAAATGAGAACGTGATATAGTGGGGAAAGTTTATATGTAGCCATGTAAAGTCACAGTTACATGACTTTAATAATTGTACTCAGCAAGGAACGAGCACACACAGAAAGACTCCACTAGTTCCACTAGGACTCTACTAGGAAATTGCCCTAGTGGTCCAGAATGTAGGCCTGGTTTCATTTTCTCTCTGGATTTTTTTTCATTTCTTGCATTAATTTACTTAAAATAGTTTCTAATGCCGATCTGTTTCCTGATTTTCTTTTTTTTTTTTTTCATATTCAAGAATCATGTGCTTTATTTTCTCGTAAGAAAAGTCACGTAGGTCTGCAAGAGTACATTATTTGTTCTAGACTGGGTTCTTTTTACATCATAGTGACTGAAATCACAGCCATCACATACATGTGATTTTTACAGGACTCCCCACACTCTGAGGATACCCGTCAAAGGTACTTGAAAATTCCAATAGGTTAAAAAGGTCCATTAAATGAAAATAGCCAGTGTGATTGGCGAACTGTTTTTGTTTGTTTTCTCATTTTGTGTGCTTACTGGTACTGTAAACACGGTAGTGCCAAATACATTATAAAGACATCATGAATTTGATGAATTCAGCATTTATTTATTTATTGGAGTCAGTCTTCTCTCGCTTTATTTGCTTTAGTCAGTTTTTTTTTTTATAATCATGGTTTTTACTGGACCAGAAGAAAACTTGTCTATGTAATTCCACCATAAAAATACACAATGTAAAGGTACATAACCAATAAAAAATGTGTCCGACATGTCTAAATATGTCTATGTTCTGTCATCACAAATGGTACTGCATTAAATGACTTAATTAAAACTTTTACACAAAAGTAATTACGATGTCCTATTAAATGCCACAGGCAAAAGTAAATGGATATATTAGTCTTCAGTTTTAACGGCAGCAAAAGGTTTAGTCTCAGTCCCTTGCAGGAAATTATTCTTGCCTACATTCATGCAAACTGCTCTGCTCTTGGACGTATTTGCCCAACTATAGGCCTTTCGCTTTCTGAATTGATTCAGCAGTAAAAAGTTTAACATCATGATATTTTAATGTTATATTCAATGCAAATTGGTTTTCAGGGAACCTGACTTATCAACTGAATGTCACGGGAGAAATATAGCATTCCCATTGCGTAGATAATTCAAAAATATGAATTATTATATGATCCAGATAGTCAACCCTTTGTAATCTGGTGGCCTGTTGGGAATATGCAAATAAATATGAGGAAAAGGGAAAAAGAGAAGTATGTACAGGCAAAAAAATAAAAAATAATAACACTCAAGACATAGCCTACATATACTGCATAATTATATCCTTACCTAACCTAAGTGATATAAACATATGATGTGTCATTCACAATTGAGTTATGTTCGAGCCAATCTTTTCCTGGTGAACATTCATAGCTAATAGAGTCACTAATCTGGATATTGGAGATGGCAGCATGTGCAAAGCCCAAGTTTATTTTACCTGTATTACAGCTCTCATGTACATAAAGAGCTGCTAGGAAAATGGACTATTGCAATACCTGCAACAGTACTTTACTGTAATAAGATTATATGGTTTCAGACTGTAGCAGAACACCAATTAACTGTGCAATGAAAGTTTTATTTCAATAAAACGATGCGAAAGCAGTGCCCATCTAGCTCAGTTGGTAAAGCATGGGATCCTTGATCTCAGGATTGTGGGTCTGAGCCCCCATGCTGGGTGCCAACCCCAGCCACTGGGGGTGCACAGATTAGTGCACTCACAATGCTGGACCCAAGCCCGGATAAAAGTGGAGGGCTGCATCAGGAAGGGCATCCAACGTAAAACTTGTGCCAAATCAATATGCAGACAATGGCAGGTGATCCACTGTGGTGACCCCTAATGGGAGCAGCCGAAAGAACAACAACAGTGAAGTGACGTAAAGACTTAGCAGTGATGAACTGTTAATCAGACATCTAATTCCTGTAAAATTACAGTCAGGCCAGCAGAAGTGTTGCATTGCATGTAAATTGTACAGTTTTTCACTGTTAAGGTTGCAGTTTTATTACTGAGAAAACAGCAAATTTTATACAGTGTAGTGTCTAGAGAAATGGTTATGCGAGCAAAAGGGTTTAAAGTTATAGGAGGTCAAAGCAGTTCATATTTGTCTTAAAGTATAAAAAACATAGTTATCACATGGGTTTCAGGGGTTCCATGTCTGTCTCCAGTGTCATTGGTATTATAACCTGTGTACAAACCATAAAGATATTAGAACTATTTAAGCTTTTATACTGCTTTATGATGCATTATTAGAATTTAAATGAATATTTTTTTACCAAATAAAGCTGGTAAAGGAATCGAATTTCCCCCTCAGACTGACTGGAAGGATATTCGGATATGCTCACTGCACTTGCTCCATTGGGAGACGATGCTGATCTTATTGAAAAAGTTACATGGCAATGTCCAGGTAGCTGCAGTGCAGGCCTGGAGTGACTTGACTCTAAGTAGAGTGTCTGAGAATGAACAATCCCTGTGGAGCGCCCTGTCAAAATAATACTGTGCTTCTATGCCACACTGATAATCAGTCACCCTGCAGTCCCACATTCAACTTAGACAGTGTGCCTAGTGGATAACTGGTGATAATTAGCTGCTGTCCCTGTAACTCCCCTGACTGGACACAGTAGGGAATGTCATACAGATTGACCATTGTAGTACTTTGCATTGTCAATAACCAGATTCTTAGGTTTGAGACACCTAATCTTACTTAGGAACCTTAAGTTCTGTCACACTGTTACCCTGCAACTATCCGGTCAGTGTACACAGGGTGAGCTTATTGCCAAGGCATGCAGTCCTTTGCTGAGGTGATCACCAGGCAACAAAGGCCAACCCAATGGGCACAGTTAGTCTGGCTGAGGGTGCCATACCTTTCAGTCTGTCTGTGACAAATAAGTCTGCATCGGGAATGAATCCCAGGGTATTCCAACCACTAGCGACATTAGTGGAAACCAAGATTACATTCATCCTTTTGGGGGCCTTAAGTAGACCACTTCAGTTCTGTTGCTGATAGTTTTTGTAGCATGGGCAGTGTACATCAATAATGTGGGCATGAATGCAATAGATGGCTAGGTCAGTCTTGCCTTTCCCCAGAGAGCTGTTCAGTTTTACTAGGGACAAACCGCAGGAAACACTGCAGGAACACCTAAAGTTTTCTCTGTCTTTCCTGAGTAGCTCCATGGGATGGAATTTATTCATGGAGCTACTCAGGAAAGACAGAGAAAACTTTAGGTCAGAACACTTTTTGGTCATAAAACTTTATTTATCAGCCTATCAGAATTTATGGCAGCCTGGCTAGCCCTCATGTCCTTCTTACCAGAAGTGCACTGACACAGTGGTCTCACTACTAAGAAAGCACATATGCCTAGGATAGTGGCGACTGCACCCTACAACATTTCCTGAGTAGCTCCAAGGTCAGGTGCGGTGCAGCAGAGTGTTATCGACCTAGTTCCAGCACTGAGGGACAGTTGTTTGTTTGTTTGGAGCCTGTCTGCAGCTTTTGCAGCCACTTATTTTTATGTTTTCTACCTTCTGAGCCAAACTGTGAAGTGGAATCACATACAACTCTTCCAGAAATGTGGCCTCAAAGAAAAATAACAGGGTATTCAACACTGTCAAAGATTTTACCATGGCTCACCACTAAAAGCCCTGTTCCCAAGATAATTCTAGGATTACAGTGTACTAAAGTGTACTAAACACTGTGGATGGTTATATTATTACATCTATGAGAGAGGTGTAATAAACACTAAGGATTGTTATGTTACGACTCATCACTAGGAGCACTGTTACAGAGAGAATTCCTTTAGGAATGTGATCTAGAAGAACATACCCATACCATGCACTACACAATGGGGATGGTTATATTATGAGGAACATCATTCCAAAAACAATGCTTCAGGAATTACTGCCCAGAAGAAAAATAACCATGCAGTGTACCATGCACTAGAGAAAGTTATATTATGATGCACCACTAGGATCATTGTTCCCAAGATACTTCTTTTGAGAATATGGTCTGAAAGAAAATAAGCATACAGTACACTACACAGTGGGGACGGTTATATCATGACTCACTACTAGTAGCTTTGTTCCAAAAGCAGCCCAGAAGAAAAATAATAGTATAGTGTATTAAACACTGGAGATGGTTATTTTATGACCCACCGCACTCGTTAGACAAGTTAGCACAGTGTTCCCATGATGGAATCAATATAATTCCATGACTCATCACCAAGAGCTCTATTCAGTGGGCTACCACACAGTAAATAGCACTGAGTGAACTTCTGATCTTTTTATAATCTTTTTATGTAAAATGTGCAATACAGTGTTTTGGTAAACTTGGCAACCAACCAACCCCATCCTCTCTTACGAGATCACTCAGGTTTGTTGATGGTGGAGTGGCTAGCTGGCTCACTCTTTCAGTAATGCTGTCACAGCTAGTCTTGCCAGAGTCCCTGCTTGCGCCATGCGCACAATGTACATCTTCATAAACCATTACAGGACAAGAGCATACCCAACAATGTGTGTTCTCTCACTCTTTCTCTCTCTTTGCCTCTCTCTCTCTCTCTCTCTCTCAAGCTACACGTTACTTCCAAGATACCAGCGATTCTGACACCTTCTGCCCTCCGGACATGCCTGATCCATCCTGATGCCCCACTTCTGCTTAAAACTTCCATCACCTAAAAAAAAAACAAAAAAAAAAAACAAAGGATGGGCTCCTTTTTGAGTCTACTTCTCAAGGTTTCTTCTTCTTGTCCCCTCAGGGACAGTGGCTCCTTACCACGGTCACCTCTGGCTTGCTCCTTAGGGATAAAATTAAATTTTATATCCTGAATTCTGTAAAACTGCTTGTGACAGTATCCATTGCGAAAAGTGCTAAATAAATAAAATTGACACTTTGCGAACAGTAAGGAAAATTCCAGCAAAACTTCAGCCAATTTCCTGAAGATTCTTCAATTGTGTTGGTCAGCTACACATGATTTATCAGTGGAGCCAATCTGGGCAACAACTTTTGTCTGCAGCCCCAAGAGTTGTTGCCCAGATTGGCTCCACTGATAAACGCACCATGGGATGCTACAGGAATCACTCATATCCATGCAAGGTAGTGGAGATCACTCATCTCACTTCTCAAAATTAGAAGTGTGGACTTATGGGGCAGTCTGCCCCAGCACACTTTGCGGCCTGTTCTTTCACCATTCCTCTCTGAGAGATCCCTCACTTGGCTACCACAAGATAAGTGCTGCTTATCTTCCTTGTAGCTGACTGATGCTATATGAGGCTACAGCGCATCTACAGCGCATCCATTGCATCATTAAACATCCCAGATCAGTTGCTCTCAGTGAGACCAATTATATATTAGACCAGGATAGGCCCACTTGAGGAGATTATGTGCAAGGCAGAGAGCTGCTCAACCTCATGCTGCTGTGATGGTTGATATAGTTGACCATGACGGCGTTGTTTGAGAAGACCAGCATGTGACAACGTCTGAGAACTGGGCGAGAAGAACTGCTGGGACAGATGGACTGTCCTTTTCGCTGGTTGGTATGGTCTTAGCATACACTGGGGTGGGTAACATGCCCCCAATAACTCTGTGGGACCACACAGCCTTCCAGCCAATGAGGGACGCATGTGTGGCGGCGGTACACAGGAGCCAGCTGTCTAAATATCGCAGTATCCTGATCCCAGTGGCCATCATAGGAGATGAGGCTGCCTATATGCTATGGTGCTGGGGAGCGGTAAGCACAAGACTTTGAATGCCTGTCCTTAAGCAAATCTTAAGAGGTATCTGTGTTCTGGGGCAATGGAAAACTGAAACTAAACCTTGTGCACGTCCACAGACAAGTATCACTCCTGTATGGCTTGAAACACATCTGCTATCTTTGGCAGATGAAAAGGAAGAGGGTCCTCTAGCCCTGTCTTATTTAAAACAAGAAAATAAGTTTAATAGAACCCCTTGTTTTGAACTGAGGATCTACATTTTCTAGAACACAAAGAACTTCTTGGGACGGAGTGACAATTTTGTGAAACCAACAAGGCCTTGAACTCTAAAAAAAAAAAGCTGGGGCCTGGCAGTTGAACTACAGTTTGTATCTCTGCTATGGTCATCAACAACATTGATCTGATGTAGTTGCCATCCAACGAGAAATGTTTAGGGTTGTAAAAAGGCTTATTGCCAGCACTTGCCCCTCAGGTGTGTGTTTTACAAGGGTGTAGCCCTTTCCTGCTTAAAAGTAGTCCGAGGTAACTACTATGAGTGGGATTTAAAAAAAAAAGATTGCACCATTTAACCTCATTCAATCCACAGCCATCTTTATGGTGGCTGTTACAGCTTGCATTAAATCTGCCATAGACACATGCCAGCTGGCAAAACCAGACCCCTCGCTTTTTCTAGAGACTGGGTCCCAAGACATTTACTGGATTTTTTCTTTGAAGAAATAATGTTGTGTTTCTGTTCACAATAAAATAAAATAAATTATCAACATTGTTCAGTGCCCAATTTACTTATTTGTATTCACTTCAATGTGGTGTTTATGTGACACTGTTATGAGGATAGAAAGCTGAGAGGTTTTTTTTTTGTAATGAAGGACAGATGGGTACGGTTTTATTAGGGCATTGGAATAATGAAATTTCATCGGGACATCAGCCTTCAGAGAGATGCACACAAATACAGACTGTGTCTGTGAATACCATATTGCTTTCGAACTCTACCAATACCTCTACATCATTTCTACCCTATGAAGACAGTAGTTTTTAAGTGTTTTCAAGTGAATAAAGGTATACAGTATAACATATTGCAGTAATTTAGCATGTAATAGGAATTGCTTTTGGCATCATAGTCCAAATGAACTATAAGGTTAAAGTGTCTGGATTCAATAACGTAAACGCTCTCCTGAAATCTGGGAAAAATACGCCGATAAATATGTTTTTGTTACCGGTCTCAAACAGGGAAGGATGAGATTGTGACTGTAGAATAATGAGAAGTGACAGTGACTTCAGTCCAGCAGCGTTCTGGCGCTTTCTTTAATTACTTTAACCTTTTTTTCCCCCCCTGTGTAACAGGTAAATATAACATTAACATTTTTCTCTAAAGGTTCCACTGACAACATTGCTGTTATTTTGCTTATTTGCAGCATTCAAGTATTCACTCTGCATTCAAAAATACAGTCCATAAAAGCATAAATTGTTGTCAGTACACGTCAATGAAATATATTTGACCTACTGTATGTGTTACGCTAAGCAATTTCAATAAATGTATCAAATTAAACAAGTCTTTTGTGTTTCATTCATACAGTGTGTTATATACAATTCGAGATGCTTTAAAACACTTTCAAAATGAATTCAAGGGAATCACAAATTAAATGTTACTCTTCAACATGTTCAATGTCTGCTTTCCCTTTTGAGTATAAATGCTTAATGCAGATCACCATTTCACATTTAAGCTCCTCCGCATGTGCAAAATGCATCACTAACTCAATATAAAACAAAGTGAAGTTTAAAGTCAAAGTAAGATTTATTGTCAATTTTATCACATCGCATGGCAATGGATAAAAATCAAACAGTTCCTTCGGGAAACTACTGTGCAAAACATAGTAGACAGACACTGTCGAGGGCTATAAGACAACAGTAGATACGGACAATAAGTACAGACAATAACACCAAAAGGTACACAGAATTAAACAAGTCACATACATTGGAAATATATTAAATGTATATAAAGTGTAACATCAGTGGGGAGATACGTACAATTTAAAAGAAAAAAAAAAAAGAGTGTATGACTATTACATACGACCATTGTATCAGTACTAAGTGAATAAATATTTACAGTTATTGAACATAGTAATGTAATAATAATAATAATAATATTGCACTTGAGTGAGGTAGAGTCATACTATTGTTGTGTTTGTTTGGTAGGGCAATCTCAGGCCATGGTAGTGTTAAAGTGACTATAGTTAACATGTCAATCCATCGAAAATACACATGAAATATATATGCTTGTTTCACATCTCTTAGGTTTAAATCACATTTTTAAGAATATAATGAATTTTAAACTCAGTTTACTCGTGGCGAAATAATCATTTTCTAACTCAATAATCACTTTTAAACTTGATATACATCATCAATGAACATTTATGAGTCTCTCCAATGTCAATCTTGGTGGATATTGGTTAAAACGGTTGCATACCTGTCGAATAATGAGAAGCAACATCGATTGCAATCCGGCAGCGTTCTGGTGTTTTTTTTTTTTTTTAAATTACTTTGACCTTTTTGCAGTGTTGCCAACTACTTTCAATGGAAAGTAGCTAAACCCTGCTTGAAAAGTAGCTAAACGTCGCTAAATTAGCATATTAATGACGTGATCACGTCGTATTTGCATTCTGCGTAATGTCGGCACTTCATAACTGTTTTCTCGCCTAAAACGTAAAACCGTTTGTGCACTCACAAACTGTTTTAATATAAATGTATAGCCGAATGTCCAGTAAAGCCGTTGTCAATTACATATTGTATGCATTTATGTCAGTCAGCGGAACAGAAATTACTACGTTAACCAGAAGTTACTGGAATGAACTAAAGCCCTGCGGTAGTGAGTAGGTCTGTGGCTACACAGAGTGCGCATGCGCAGTTCATTCACATCTATGTCAGCTGCTGTGCGGTCAACGGAATGCGCTGCTCGTGTCTCAGCCCCTCACTGAACAGAGCAGCCGCACAGAGGGGTGTGACTGCAGCGGGGAAGCAAGACCTCGTGCCCGCGCAGGACAGTACTGGTGACATTTGGAAAGTTGCTAAATTTGTCGCTAGTCGCTTTTTTGGAATAAAGTCGTTAAAGGGGTCTGAAAAGTCGCTAAGTTGGCAACACTGCCTTTTTGGCCAGAACGTCACTCCTTCCTCATTTCAGCGTCATGCGCCACCTACAGGCTGCTTGTATACCATGAAGCTTACAAAGATTTAAAAAAAAAAAAAAAAAAAAACTGAAAAAAATTGAGTTGCCTGTTTACTGAACTCGTACTTTTTATTTATTTATTTATTTATTTATTTATTTATTTATTTATTAACAGTCGGACTAATTTCCAATTGTTGCTCTGTCCAATGCTACATTTTTTTAAACCCTTGACCCTTCACTTACCTGTGAGCACTCACTCATTCTCAGATCCGAATATGCTAATAAGCTAACTTCTGAAGGCTGGTTTAATGGTGGATTTCTGCACCTAGCAGTACTTTCACAACTCTGAGCTGAAATAATTACTGATGACACTCAGTGTAATTGATAATTATACACTCTGGCAGCCACATTTTCTTCATCTCCACCTCCTTCTTTACTTTAATCCCACTCTCAGGGTTTGGTTGCCCTCCCCAACCAAATTCTTCCATTTTTCTGTGTAGCCTGTTCCCAGACTCTGAGCTTCATATCATTTGGAAAGAATGTGACAATTCACCTGCCAATCTGCTGGCTGCTGTGTTAAACCTCCTTTTCCTTTGTAAAAGTGCTTTTCAATGCCAGTTAAATATTGGTCAGCTTATAAAGTGTGCGTGCATGACACGTATTGTGGAAATTCACGTGTTTAAGTAGAATTAATTTTGCTACTAGCACACGTGCTGAACCAAGACCCACAGCCCACATTTGGCCCGTGAGAACTTGGGAAAAATAATAGTGAAACAGTCGGCAGTAGGCCTACACTACTGCTCAACATTTTCACACTATGCATAATTCACAGCAGATCTCACGGTGCCTAACCAAAATCAACGAGTGGTGAGCTTTTTTCCGCTTTTTAAATATCTGAAGATATTTATATATAGATATATATATATATATATATACATAAAGAGAGAGAGGTTTGTGTGATTTTTTTTTCAGTCTTTATGTATGTATTTTTTTTATCCTGTTTATTTGATTGTATAACACTTAAATCTTATTAGCAGCCAATGCACTAGAAGTGCAGGATTTTTCTTCTTCTTCTTCTTCTGCCTTAAAACAAATCATGCAGACCAAACGGTAAGTCATAGAAACATGAAACTTGGTCAACAGGTTGTACTGCCTCCCACTACTCAGGCAAGCGAGATGGGCCTGACTGGGCCCAATGGTGGCAGTAGAGCACGTGTTTACATTTTGGTCCCTGTCTCATGAACCGTGAGTCCTACAAAGAAAATTGTTTTTGCCACTGATTCCTTGGGTACTCTTAAACAAAAAAGCCTTAAGAAAGGCATATACAGGACAGGGCGCTATACATATTTTTGCACACAAGAACTAAGCATATCTCTTGGAAAATAAGGTGTTGAAAGAAATTTCCTTTTTAGCTCGATTCTATTGCTGAAACCATTTTGGACCATTTAGCCACGCTAGTCAAATTTATAATAATTTGCAAAATATGCAAAAACTTCTTTTGCGAACTAGTCCTAGAATTTTTGGCCAATCTTCACAATATTAATGTCAAACTACTTGGGAGAGTTTGACCCTCAATAATTATCAGAAACATGTTGACATTTATGATCAGCAGGGCCACCACATGTCAATCAGTTTTAAGGAGATGGATTTACTCAGATAGCTGTAATTCATGATTGGTCATATAGATGTGAACCAAACTGAAGATGCACGTTCAGTACAAGGGTCTGAGGACGGCTGCAAAGGTTGGGGTGCGGTCATACATAGGAGTGGAGTTTATGTTCAAATAGCTGTTTCTGAAGAACAGTAAAGCCAATCAAGCTGGAAATTGGTAGGGTGCATCTATGTGCTAATTTGTAAGTGGATTTTTCATGATCCCTAATTACTGAAAAACATTGCTGCCATCACCCAAAAACAGGTTTTAGGAGACATTTGATAAGGTCCCCATTAAGCTATTGTCATTAAACTAGAATGGTAGTTTCAAGGAGGGACCTACTAGTATACTCAAATTGGCCACTGGGGGGCGCATATGGGTTGGAGTTCAAATAGCTGTTTTTCATGAACCAAAAGTCCAACTGAGCTGAAATTTGATGTGCTGCATGGATCTGCTAAATCTGTAACTGGATTTTTAATCACCACTGAATTACAGCAAAAACATTCATCCAATTCACTTTCATCCAATCAGCTTACAACAGGCATTTTAATCAGCTAACATTGACCTATCATCACAACACTTGATAAGTATGTTCATGTATGCTCTCTTTATGGTTCTATGTGTCTTGTCAGTAACTGGTCATTGGGGCACTATTTGCAAGGAGTGTTTGGGCCAGATCGCCACTTGCGGCTATATTTATTATTATTATTATTATTATGATGATGATGATGATGATGATGATGAGTAGTAGTAGTAGTGGTGGTAGTAGAATTAATTCACAGTTACACATTTGTGTAGCTTTATTTTGTGACACAAAGTAAACAAATTCATTATGTACCCTGAATTACCAGTTTATTAGTTATGCCTTACTTGTACCTTCCCTGTCTATATACTGTAGCCCATTACACTTGTATGAGTAGCACATAACTAAACAAAACATGCAAGGTTTATTTCATGAGCTGATGCATTTACACCTTTACTTGGTAATTGCACTCAATAATAAGCTTAATGGCAAATGTAAACTATCAGACTAACCCCCTGACCTTATTTACTGTTTTGTGTGAAGGACATAAACAGTAGTAAATAGGCATATTAAACAGTAAGTAAGTAAATAAATAAATAAACTTAACAGCTACTATAATTATGCTAATGATTTGGACAGACCCCTGATTTTGTGCATAGGTCAGTATATGGATAAAGTAATATACCTGTGAAGTGCCTGTTATTGTTTGTCTTCAAGTATTAACAGGATGGCAAGGTAGCGTGCTTTGACCAGATCAAAACGGGATCTGGATGGATCTAGTAGAAATGTGGAACTAAATTGTAAAAAGGTGTAATTTCCCATGACATCTCAAACAACTGATAATGAAATCTTATATGCAGTTTTCTGAATTAAAGAATTTGGATTAAAATAGCACAACAGCACAGGGCTTAAATAGAAAATAAAAATGTCATGGACATTTTGGTGAGTCAGTGATATGGAAATGTTTCAGTACATTAAGCTTGCTATGTTTGGATGTATGAATTTGAGGATTATATCAGTCCTCAGAGGAAAGGTTAGCAGTATACTGGCCTGTCACAGCTGCAGTGAAGATGTAAACAAGGGCCTCTTTCCCTCTGGTCCACTCTGTACTCCACAGGCAGATGAGTAGAAGCGATGACAGATTCCCAGGCCCTTGGATCGTCATATGGATGTGTGTGGCAGATGTTTTGCTCCTCTGGAGCCTCCATCTCCCTCCCAGTGAGTCCGCACTGGCCCGTGACTAACCTCTTAGACCACCTTCAATCAGCGTGATGGCTGAGGGGTGGTAACAACTTTACGTGTATGTTTTTGTTGTTTGTGTGAACAAACTTTGATGAGGACAGTTTGTGACTTTATGAATTTGTTTTTATTGGTATCACAGTTCTGGATTTTCTGTTATGCAAAGTGCTGTTATTAATGTCATCACATGCTGCCTGTTCAATATCCGAATATCTTCTTGCAAATTTGGTAACGTCTGCAAGTGATAAACTAGGTGTGTAATGATACACTCTGGTCATGATCCGATTCAGTGTACAATTCTGGCTTCAGATTTCATATCTATTTGATTTGATTCTCAGAATATTTTGAACAAAATTTGAATGAAGAAAAATCATGACTGACACCATTTTAATTTCTGAATCATTGCAACTATGCAAAAAAAAAAAAGTGGGTTTATTTCTATATAAAAGTAAATAAATAAATAAAAAACTGCTATGAACAGAGGTTAATATTGTAAACAAAATGTACTACAGGTTTATCATATCTTAATAAAAAAAAGTTTAAATTCTCCCCAAAATTTGACTGAATAAACAAAGTCTCTGACCTGGGGAAAATGATAGCTTGAAACATAATGAGCTCCGTAGCAGCACCTGAGGCGTCATTTTACCTGGAAATAGAGTTCCAAAGTTGGCTAAAATGCCCAAGTTCCATGACCTCTTTCTTAGGTACTGTAGACTGAAGTGGCCTGGGGCTGGTATTGTTTGAAAGCTAGTAAGAAGCTCTTTTTAACTGTTGTGTAACCATATAACTTATAATGCACAACAGTTGGTGTGATCCAGAGATTTCGGATCTTTATATATTTTAACTCTGTGGGTTGTTCAGATTGGGATCTCTGGTCCCCAAATAGTGCAATTGCATTAGATGCATAATTAAAAGAATGCTGATTCCCACAATGTGAATTGCACATTCCATTGATGCATATTGTCAAATTTTTGCATCGTGAAACATTCGTGCCATGATGCATCATTACACCCCTATGATATGCTCATTCATTGTATTCCCGTCACCATTAAGTGCTAAAGTCATTGACCACTAAATTGCAAACTATCCAGCTGACCCACTACACAGCATGACCTATCTTTTACTTGGGAGATGTTCACCATCTTTTCACAATGCATCAAGAGCCATACTGAAAAGAACACACATCTGTATGAGAACAGAACATAAATGTTATCCCAAAAAATCATGCAGCAACTTAATATTTGTACTGGTAGTTTAAATAAGCATTCACATACAAATTGAGACCTTAGAATAATAAGTTAATATATATTTAATATATAGTTTTACTTGCTATGACCTTATTAAGAATCAATATCCTATCAACACATGGATAGATCTTAGAATAATTAAGATCAAATTGTCAAAAAGAGCCTTATTTCAAGGTCTTATATAAATACACTATATGGCCAAAAGTTTGTGGACACCAGACCATCACACCTGCATGTGATTTTTGAACATTCCATTCCAGATTTAGTTTCCCCCTTGCTTTTATAATAACCTCCACTCTTCTTGGATGGATGTCACCAAGATTTTGGAGAATGGCTGTGGGGATTTTTTTTTCATTCAGCCACAAGAGCATTAGTGAGGTCAGGCACTGATGTTGGGCTAGGAGGCCTAGGGCGCAGCTTTGCAATTCATCCCAAAGGTGTTCAGTGGGGTTGAGACCAGGACTCTTTACAGGCTGTTCTTCCACACCGGCCTTGGCAAACTATGTCTGCATGGACCTTGCTTTGTGCACAAGGAACATGTTTTGGCCCCTTAGTTCCAGTGAAGGGATATTGTAATGCTACAGCACACAAAGACATCCTATACAATTGTGTTCATCCAACTTTGTGGCAACAGTATGCAGAAGACCCACATATGGGTGTGATGGTTGGGTGTCCACAAACTTTTTGTCCATATAGTGTACATGTAAATGACCTGTTCTAAAAGATTGCAGTTTGATCACTCCAAGTGGCACTTTGTCAAGTTGTTTAGCCCATTACTCAGACACAGATCTATTTCATCTGGAACTGGTAAGAGCTACCCTAATGAGTGGCAGCAAAAGATTAATAGATGTCTCTCTGCTGAAATAAAACTCTTTTTCTCCTGTCAATCTGCCATGAATATGTATGATTATTTGCTAGAGCAGAGTCATTGGTAATATTAAATGTGCATTAATGTTGCAATAAGCAAGGCTGTGTTTAATAAGATTATGCAGATTACTTCTATTATTATAACTGTTTACATATGATGTGTCTGACTGATGTTTAATTACAAGAGATTCGGTATAGAATAGAATTAGAAGCTAATGATCATGGGCTAAAAGACATGCTTGCAATGAAAACTATAGTAGGATGACACATATTTCTGCTTTTGCAACATGGGTTGTTCCAATTTTGTAGAAAACAATGAATTTGCAAATAGACGCAATTAACAAAAAACTAATGGCCTCTGCATAGAAATATTTCTGAGCTGTTTTGCTGCGGCTCATTATTGTTGTTTTAGACCATACAGAATATATATGCGTTCCCTGGCTTAGCAGAGCCCCCAAAAGATGCCATTAGCCAATGTCCTATTTACACAGCTGCAGGGAGCTATAAATTACCCCCTTGACACAGGAACATTTGTTTTACTTTTTCATCAAGCTATCAAATACTCAAACCACTTTGCTCCACAGGTTTAGCGAAGGATCACTGTACAATTCACAACAATGTACCAAATGTACCACTTGTGTGTTTTACCTTCCCCCAGACCAGGGGCCTTATTTGTAAGACATTCATACGATCAGATCTGATCTTAAATCCCATGGATTTGAACTTATGTTAAATGTGATGTACAAATAAGGATTTATAAATTCATAACTGATGTGAAAATTATTATGTAATATGTATATAGATATATAAGAAGAAATAGTAACACGACTGTACTTGCTTTGTTAGAAAACATGCTGCAATACACAACATTTTTTTCAAGATTGATTAGACATTTTCACACATGAAATTTCGAACTTCCCATTTTAACAGAAAATTACTAATATTTAATCTCTCATTTATATAGCTTGTGTCCTACTCTATCTATCACACACACACACACACACACACACACGTATATATACATACATACACACACACACACACACCAACACTTCCTTTAAAGATCTAGATCTGCAATTAGTAAACAGTCCACAGGCATTTTTTGTGTGTATATGTATATTCTATAAATCATTTGTAGCAACTTTTAGGAAACAATTAGTATTTGTTTACTCAAGTCTTTACAAATAAGGCCCTAAGGTTTTTTTTTTTTTTTTTTTAAATAATATAAACTCACTCAGAGTTCTCTGGGCTAGCTGTTTAGCCACTAAGTACTGCACTGTAGAAAATCTGTCTTGATCAGGCTGGGAAAACAGTGGCAAGAGGAGAATTTAGTGAAAACTGATAATAATCAAATGTATGTCTGTGAAGCTGTAGGCACAGAAAGGCATAGCATGGATGTGCTGTGATGGAATGCCTTCCAATGTGTGTAGATGGTGATGGATGTGCACATAATGAGGTGGTGACAGATAGAACGCATCTCAAGGAACAATCTGAGGATATTGCCAATAATCTTTAGTGTGGAAGCAGAGGGTGCTTCACCGTGTTGTGAATCATACTGTTGTATGTAAATGTTTGATGCTGAATGGGTTTAGTTTGAGTTTTCCAGTAGGGTTTTTCAATACACACGCAAAAGCTTCTGTAATATTTGTTATAGTAACATGTAAAATGTGTATTTTCTAGATTTCCACAACAGTATACACATGTATACACATACACATGTACAATATTGCCAAAAGTTTTGGGACGTCTGCCTTTACATGCACATGAACTTTAGTGACATCCCATTCTTAATCCATAGGGTTTAATATGGAGTTGGCCCACCCTTTGCAGCTATAACACATATTCATATATTCACAGGTACCACGCGTGAATTCACTGAGCTCCTGAGAGGCACCCATTCTTTCACAAATGTTTGTAGAAGCAGTCTGCATGCCGAGGTGCTTGATTTTATACACCTGTGGCCATGGAAGTGATTGGAATACCTGAATTCAATGATTTGGAGGGGTGTCCCAAAACTTTTGGCAATATATATATATATATATATACATATACACACTGTCATGGAAATCTAGAAAATAGAGGTAAATAAATTCAGCAGACAAGATTGAGCAGAAGAAGCAAGGGTATAAAATTTATTGCTGCAGCAAGACGTCATGCACCCAGAAGTGGTACTTCCCCTCTCTGGTGCTCCCTTTTATACATTGGTTTTCATCCCTTTAGAGCATTTCATTACCTTTTATGGACATAATTACACAAGGTTCTAATTTTGCCTATTATTGTAACTCTCAGTTACTAGACATTGGCACGTTCTTCTTCTGTCTGGATGACATTTGGAATACTTGGTGCTTAACGATAACAGGAACTGGACTTGTTTCACTTCTTATTTTCCTCCTTGAACAATAGCGAATGTTATCCCAAAACATCTTTTTCCTCATGACTTGTCTAGACATAAAAACTAATGATACATGCAAATAAAATTTTCCACTACAACACACACACACACACACACACACACACACACACACACACACACACACACACACACACTCTTTATAGCAAGGGCAATGGATATGCAACCAGATATTAAGTCTTATTTACTTTAAGACTATCTGTTCCTATACATTTGCTCATCTAAATACTGGGTGGTGCCATGATCTAAATTATTTAACACATCTAGATGGAAATATCAAGAAATGAAAGCTGAAATTCTGATCTATTGTCTCATATTCATAATTTGATCTCAAATCCAAATGTCTTCGGTGTATAGCATACACAATAGAACTGGCCTTGCCGTTCCAATACTTTGAGAGGAGACTGTATGTTTGGGATAAAGCAGATGAATTAAAGGCCTGCCATGGCCTATCATGGCCTGCCAAGGCCTAGCATTCTGCTCATCTTTGTAACTCTCGCTCAGGTCTTTACTGATGACATAATTTATTTCCCAGACCAGTGATACTGTATGTCTGTGGTATCCTTGTCTTGGATGAGTTGAGTATACGGTGAAGCAATCAAAATCAATGTCTTCTCTACTGACATTAGTGTAAAGGCATCTTTCCTTGTCTTAAGGGCCTTATCTGCTTCACTATTCTTACATAGGTCAGTTTCTCCTCCAGAAATCATCTTACAGGCACTGTTCCTCCCAGTGATAATGACTATTTTCAGTTTGTAGCATGGCAAATTAAGAAGCTTTTGTTTCACCTCAAAGTAGTGTTTTGCTATAAAGCTCTATTGAAAAAACCTGGCAATATGACTGAGCCTCTTCAACAGCCTTAACACAGTAGGTAACTTCAGTACTGTGAGCCCAAGTTCATGGATAATATTTAGTCCGTAGGAATTTAGCCATGTTAGAAATGTTTCCAGTTACCAAAACTACATCATTTGTCATGAGTTGCCATTCTTCTGCAACTTATTGAAACCTTCTCTGGCTGTCAGACATTGCTCTCGCTTGGAGCATGTAAAACATAAGCAGCCACAATGCAGTACGTGGTAATGATGAAATAAGATTCTGTGGCAATGATGTCCACAAATTCATGAATGTTAGCCTATTCACTTTTTCTTAATCAGCAATTCCAAAACTTGAATTTGGATGTTCAGTACAGGTATTGCTGTACTACTGAAGTGCTATTGAGATGGTATGCCATACCCTGTCTCCAGTGGGTTTAACACTGAGAAAAAGCTAGCTCTTTGATTAAGAGTATGGCATACACGTATTTCAATTCAATGTGTGGATCAATGGCAAACAGAGAGAATCACAATGCACCACGAAATCCCCCCCATCTATATTTAACAATGGCTGTTTGTTGCACCCTGTTAACTCCAGTTTCAGAGCACTCATCTCACACTCTTCAGTGAGCCTATTAGCTGTTTGTGTGTTTTAAAATATTTGATTTCTGCCTGATTTTTTTTCTTAACCTTTAAATGTCTGATTTTCTTTTTTCCTTTTTATTTTTGGACAGTATACTAACAATTTAGTCTTCTCCAGAGAGTGTTTCTTTTGTACTGTTTTGTCTCTTCTGAAAATTTGCCACACTGGTGTCATTTGAATATTCTGCTCCCTGATTGTTTATTGATTGTACATTGTAAATATTTTAGCCTTAATATTTTAGTATTTTGAGCAGAAAGTCACAAAGATGTGTACGTATATACTGGTAAATTAAATTGTTTACATATAGCCATTACAGTAATTCACCATCATTATATGTACTGATTTCTAAAAAACATCCCACCACACAATTGATTAATGTCATGTATACGGATAGCTAGAGGAATGGTTATCTTTACTGTTGCTAGCAAATGGGGGATTTGCTTGGCCTATTCAATGTTATCTGTGCTGACTGGCAGGTGCGTCTCTGCAAGATGGGAAAGTGATGGAACGGGTCAAAGCAAGCATAACTGGCTGACCCAGGGAAGGCACAGGTCCCTTTGTGGGAGGCAGGGACTAGTCATGGTGCTCAAAGTCTGAATGGTCCTGTAATGTCATCATCTTGTGCTGAGTAGATGCTGGTCTTGCCCCTGGATTAGAAAGAAACCCACTAAAAGAGCCAACCCCCTCCCAGTTTCACATTTGGACATGGTCAGTGACAATGTAGGCTATATATTATAAATGACTGGCAAAGATGTAATAAATTTCTATGAAAGCCTTTTCCTGCTCCCTCTCCAAACTCAGGTTTGACCACAAAAAAAGATCTGTCTGGGTTGGGTTGTATTTTCTGCTGTACATTCCATTCTTTTCAGATGAATGCATGCGTAAGACATTAGGTACTTTTGTTCCAGGGCCAGCAGTGCACATAGGCCCTGGTTAATGGCATCAGTGTAAAGAATAAAGGGTAGAAATACATCTTCAAATATGTGAGTTTGAGTTTCCTCTAAGGCATTTTTAGTGCATTCTAGACCTGGCTCCAAGTTAAGTTGCATTTCCATAATATTGGGATGGTTTCTGGGAGATTTTTTGAGTAATCAACTAGGGAGTGAAGGGAAGTTTGTGCATAATACTAGTTTGACAGTTGCACTTACATCAATAAAAATGCCTAATAGACATTTAATAGGGGTCTCAAGAATACCATGTAAATTGAATATTAATTTCAAATGCATTGGGAGTGCATGTTGTGGCCACAACAAATCACAGTATACTGTAAGCTAAGTGTATAGTGCATATGTAGCATGTACCTACATATATATGTACACAACTGTGATTATTTAAACTCAGCCCATTCTGGACAGTATTGCTGTATGCTTAAGATAATATCCAAATAAGAAATTAATAGCTAGGCAAAACATAAAAATGAGCAAATATGAGCATCATAAATGGAAGACTTTATTAATGGTTATTTATTAGCGGAATATTTTTTTAGCTTCTTCTTTTTTGTTGAAATACCTTATGCCTTAGTCCATGGTACATCACGCATCCAGTGGTGGCTTGCAGCTGCAGTGCTTTTGCAAAAGTGTTGGCTGTGGTGATGGTGCTCCTTGTCTCCACAATCCACAATATAGGATCGCAGCTCGCTTTGCATTCTAACTACAACTCCAGGGTACCATTTGTGGTTGTCAGGAAGTGGTTGCATTCTTAATTTCTCCAGGCTTCGGGACAGCACAAGGGTTATCTGCTCTCTTCCTGTCATGGTAAGGCTTTTGGATGTCCTAGTTCTTGTCCAGCTGACACTACACCTTGAGAGATTCATAGGCTGTTGGTGCAAGAAGCATGCAAGCAGTGGGCAGCTTATTATAATCCCTTCTGCCCATAAGCAGTTGAGCTGGTGACAAACTGACTCAAGTGGAATTGTTCTGTAGTATAAGATGTTTTGGAAGGGGGGGTACCATATCTACTTAAATGAGCTTTCAATGAATTTTGAATAATAATCCACAAGTATGGAGTACTGTTTACCTTCAAATTTGAACAGGTCTGATACCACCTCTTGAAATGGTAGCTCAGGCATTTCTGTAGGCCTGAGAGGTATCTGCATAGTTTGTTTTGGAAGTCAGTATACTTGCTGTGGTTTTTCAGCATTTCTTCAATGGCAGCACTCATGCCTGGCCAGGATAGCAAATAGTAGGCTTAATGCTTGCTCTTCACTAGGTGAAGACTGGTGTCACACAGATGGAGGTACTACTATGTGCAGTCCTTTGTAGAAAGTTCCATCAGACATATCTAACGGACTTCTCAAGTCCCAATATGGCTGAAAAGAAAGTTTGAGTCACACAATTATATAAAGATGTCTTTGTATGCTGTAGCATTTCAGTTTCCCTTCACTGGAACTAAGGGGGGCAAATATGTTCCAGCATCACAATGCCCCTGTGCACAAAGTGAAGTCCATGAATACATGGTTTGCCAAGGTTGGAGTGGAAGAACTTGAGTGGCCTGCACAAAGCCCTGACTTCATCCCCACCGAACACCTTTAGGATGAACCGGAACATCCACTGCACCCCAGGTATCCCCAGCTGACATCAGTGCCTAACCTCACTAATGCTCTTGTGGCTGAATGGGCAAATGTCCACAGCCATACTCCAAAATCTAGTGGAAAACCTTTCCTGAAGAGTGCAGGTTAATATAACAGCAAACTAGAGACTAAATCTGGAATGGGATGTTCAAAAAGCACATATGGGTGTGATGATCCGGTGTCCTCAACTTTTGGCCATATAGTGAAAATATTTAGACCCTTGGCTAAGGCACTCCAAATTTAGCTCAGCCTCCTGTGTGCTCAATTAGAGCATCCTGTTTGTTCTATTTATCTTGATATGTCTCTTGAACTTGACTGGAGTCCACCTGTGGCAAATTCAATTCATTGGATTTAGAAAGGTAAACACACCTGTGAGTATAAGGTCACACAACTGACACTACATGTCAGGCCAAAAACCAAGCAATGAAGTCCAAGGAACACACTGTGACCTCTGTGATCAAACTGTGTCAATATATATATATGAACAAGGGTCTAAAACCATTTCTGAAGTCCTCTGCAGAGATGTGAAAACCTGCTGGAAGGACAACCAGAATCTCAGAAATACTCCATCAATCTCAGAAATACTCCATCAATCACGCCTTTATAGTGGAGTAGCATTGCACACAAAGACATCCTACACAATTGTGTGCTTCCAACTTTGTGGCAACAGTTGAGAGAAAGCCCACATATGGGTGTGATGGTCAGGTGTCCACAAAGTTGTGGCCATATAGTGTATGGGTATGAGTTGGCTCTCAAAGTTAACGTATAAGAGCTGGCTCAGACAGACGTCACTTTTGTGCATGCGCATTTTGTATTGGATCTCATAATGGAAATAATTATGAGCAATTATTTGAAGGAACACCTAAAAAGTTATATATAGCTGATATAATAAAATTCATGCATGATTCCCTTCAGCAAGTAAAGCATTTCATTACTGTTGTCCAGGCTGTGGATTACAGGAGAAGGTGAGGGAGAGGTGCTGTTGCAGGGTCAGCAATTCTGTCCAGTGTTCAGTGAAACATTGACCTGAGTTCAGCATAAGTGTCCTTTTATAATGTCCAGCATAAGGTAGAAATAAGATAATCAATGAGTAGCTTGTTGATTACATTGAACGTTGGCCTTGATGTGACATGAAAGGAAACTCAACAGGGCACTATATACACCGACCAGCCATAACATTAAAAACACCTGCCTAATATTGTGTAGGTCCCCCTTGTGCCACCAAAACAGCTCTGACCCATTGAGGCATGGACTCCACAAGACTTCTGAAGGTCTGCTGTGCATTGCCCAAAGCATCATACTGCCTCCACCAGCTTGCCTTCTTCCCATAGTGCATCCTGGTACCATCTCTTCCAATCAGCAGATTCTGAAAACAATTTGAATACATACCGTATAGTACTGTCTTTTCCAATTTAATACAATTTACAAATGACATTATTGACAGCAACTTGAGTGAAAAGTAGAATCTTTACATGAATTTCAGAGTTTCTTAGTATATGCTAGGCCTCCTTTTTGCTTTAATGGCAGTGTGCACTCCAGCTAGCATGGACTCCACAAGTTTGTGGAAAACCTTATGATCCATTTTAGGTCAAATCAATCAGAGTGTCATCTGAACACATGCTTCAATAGAAGAGATTAGACATGAGGAAAATCTGAAGTTTTGTGACATGGTCACTATCGCAAATTTGCTTTCATTAAAATAGGGACCTAGAAATAGTGCAGAATCTTGAATATTAAATATTCAAGATATTCAACATTTACTTTTTGTTTTAAATATTTCAAAATTCTGTTTATTTCCTATTTTAAATTTAAAAAAATAATCATTGACCTTCAGTGTGGTCTCAGACTTTTGGACCCCACTGTATGTGCATTGTCCATTGTATATATTTTTTGATGAGCCAGGCCAAAATAATAACCAACAAACTAAAATGAGAGACCTAAGTCCACTGAGAGGATGTTCATATCACTACAGAAACCACTGCAAACAGTGGAACCTAAGAAGCATCCCAAATTGGTAACTTCCCCGCCTCACACCTGTATTCTGACAAATGATGGATATTTGTCTCCATTTTCCATCTGGCTTCTTAATTGTCCAGTTCCTGGGGTGCTTGTAAGAATTACTAACAAATTCTAACAAGAAGTGGTATAAGGTGGGGGAAAATGTATTGTCGTTCTTACTAATTTTCATTGTAAGGTTTATTGATGGATTGCTGGTCCACCTTTAGACTTCTACTGCCACCTAGTGTACAGATGTCCCAAGAAATTTCTGACTCCCAAAACGATACACAAGTAAAAAATTTGCTTAAATGAGAAGAAGATCAGGAACAGGAAAATAAAAACTGAGAAAAAGAGAGAACACAACAAAAACGTAAATACAAATACAAATGTGAAGCAATTGCAGAACCCCTTGAGATATTTTACTTATTGCATTTAATTTAACAATATCATTATTGGAATTATTTTGGATTAAATATTTGATTGCTGTGTATAAACTGTGGTATATCCATGCATTACTAAGCTGCAGTGAAGAGAGCATCAAAAAATATACTACTAAAGTGCAACACAGAAGGTGTTTATACTAAGTGACAGTTTTTCTGAAACTGATTTCTCTGCACAGCAAAAGAAACTATGTCAGTACTGAGTATCCTCTCAAAAGCCAGGCCTGGAGAATCTGAGGCTTAGACTAGCAATAAATAAACAGTGTAACATCTTATCATCAGCTTTGTTATCACCTAGTAACAGATGCCATTACTGTACACCAGCAGCAAATCAAGACAAATATAACAATTACATAGGCAACAGATTAAGTATTTCATTGCCTGTAACTCTAAATAAAAGGTGTGACAAAGGAAATTTGAAATAGTGACACCTAACACATAACATCACATAACTACCTACAGGTGAAGATGAAGAACTTTTCAGTGGGTGGGCAGGAGCTTGTTTTTCCACACAGCTAAGGCTGATTCATCATTTGCGTTCAAATCACCACTTGTTTTGATGTCTTAAGAGTTTTAATGAATTAGATGCAGATATGATTCATATGGTTTCTCGTACAATACCATGCTCATTTCTATGCAATTCTGAAGAATAAGGGCCATTATGTTCAGTACGGATAAATCAGTAATTATGTCACCTATGGAAGTGTGATCGTAATATTGGGATCTTGAAGTTTGTACCATAGAGCCAATTATCTTTGCGTTTATTAGGACCACTCTGTCTGTCTCTATCCCTCTTGCTCCATTTTGTCCCTCCCCTCGTTTCCCTCTCAGCAGGAAGAGGACAGGCCATAAATAAGAAACAAATTAAAGGGGCAAAAATCAATGGGAAGACATTAGCCCTTTAATTTGGTGTCTTAAAGGTGCACATTTTCTCTAAATGCAGTGAGAAATTGGCAACAGAACTGAAGTAGAGTGCTACTACCCACTTTGAGGACATAGCCATAAAAACTAACCTTAAAGCAGTTAACCCCACATGCAGCACCACAGACCTACCCATAATTCTCAAATATCCTTGCACACTCCCTTATTATCTTATGTACCAAGGTTATATATGTTTGCCAACTGCATAGCATAACCAAAGCAACAGGAGCATACAGTATGTTGCATAGATATAAGCTCTAGCAAAGGTCCCCAAAAAGTAATTACAAAAATAACCAATTGCATGTTACTTACTTTGTGTTAGTCAAAATTTTATTTATGACCAGTGTGTGTGTGTGTGTGTGTGTGTGTGTGTGTCAATGGACATTGTCACAAAGCAGCTTTACAGAAATCCTGAAGTAAAATCTAAATTAAAATTTTTAAATTATCACTAATGAGCAAGTCAGAGGCAACACTGGCAAGGAAAAAAAATCCCTGAGACAACATGAGGATGAAATCTTGAGTGGAACCAGATTCAAAAGGGAACCTATCCTCATCTATGTGACACTGGATAATTTCTCTTCTATCACTGAGTCAAAATGTGCTTGAGCATGAGCATCATTAGAGTTTTAACTTCAAGTCTATCATATCATACTGAAGTTATCAACTGTTCAGTGATGGAGACTTGAGTGTAAACTGACTTGGGTGTAAACTCTTAGAAAGGAAGAAAATCCACAGCCATCTTTAGGGTGTCTGTGTGGTACCATCCACAGTAATCTCATGGTAATCTTTAGGCTATCTTTGGGGCCATCCTCATTGGGGGGTGGTGGTGGGGGGCTGGCGACAGCATCCAAACAACCCAGTTTACCCAAACACTCTAGGCCCATGAGCCCTCAAGATCTGCTCCCTTACCTAAGAGAAAAACCTATTAACAAAAGGCTTGACTAAACAAATACTGTATGTTTTCAGCCTAGACTTAAAGGCTGAGACTGCATCTGTGTCCTAAACACTAACTGGAAGCCTGTTCCATAACTGTGGGGCTTTGTAAGAGAAAGCTCTGCCCCCTGCTGTAGCCTTCATTATTTGAACTACCAACAAATAGCCTGCAACTTTTGATCAAAGCAGGTGTGGCAGATCATAAAGAACAAGAAGTTCACTCAGGTACCGTGGCACAAGACCATTCTGTGTTTTATAGGTCAATAGGTCAATGCTAATTTTTACTGGGAGCCAATGCAGTGTGGAAAAGATAGGGGTCATGTGGTCATATCTGGAGCATCCAGACAGCAAGACATTACAATAATCCAACCTAATGGTAACAAAAATATGAACTAGTTTTTCTGCATCATCTGTATTTCTAAGAGTGTATAGTGTAAAAAATTTAGATCAATTCTCCTGGTCTCTGGTCACATCTTTCAGTGTCATTTTATTTATATGCAGAGAACAGTCAGAATCACAGAACTGAGCCCTAATCATTTACGATACAGTATAAACAGGAAACTGTTTGGAATTTGGGCATGTGGAGGAGATTATGTTTGTAAAAATGTATATATTATGTTGACATTTTTTAAAAATATTACAGATCATGTTCAGTTTATCTTTATATTATCCACATACGTTCCACATTTGTTGTTCTTTTCATGATCACAATAACAAAATCCCGTCATGCTTCTGTTTGTGTATGGATCATAAATGTTAGCACCTGAATATCAGTATATGTATTTTAATTCTTAATGCATACTTTGATTCTTAATACTTGGAGTGAAATTAAAATATATATTAGAAACAGTATTATTGCAATACCATTGCACTTTAAGTGTATTAAAAAAAAGAACTTAAATGAATGTATTTTAATATAAGACCTGTAAGCATTTTAAAATATACTTTTAATTTCTATAAAATATTACAATTTTTTGTTTTAATGTATCTGAAAACAGGTTCTTAATAACTGAACAAGGCCTGGGTTGAGCTTATGTAATGTACAGTGATCTCTCATAATTTGGGTGCTAATCCTGTCTGAGTTGAAAGCAACTGAAATACATGTGACATGCAATCTGCTAGAGGATGTTGGAGATAGAGGACAAAAGATTGCTGACTCCACTCAAGGAGCGTAAAAGTGTCAAACAGCGAGTGAGTCTCGTCTGTCTACTGAACTCACATTTGAATCACTAAATTTAGCAGTTGGCACCATGGGGCAGCCCAGAGGTCTTCAGCAATGACCCGAGCCTTTGGGTACAAAGATTACCCCTCCTCAATATTACCACATTGCCAACAGAGTAGAGAGCAAAAATGTCTCTGCACTGCTGTCTGAGACTTAAAAGTTAGTTTACAATAAATATAGTTCCCTGCAGTAGTATTCTATATCAAAGCCATCATATGGAGCTGCTCAAAAATGAAGGATGTCATTCTAAGGAAGATATGTAGTATGTTCTGTTGCAGCTTCCTTGTCAGCCTATTTAATTAAGAGTGCTTAGATCTACAGGGCAGGACAGAGCAACAAATGCTCCCTAACTCTCTGCCAAGTTAGATTAGTTTTCCTCTGCTGAGCTCTGTGCCAGTAATAAAAATGAGCCATGCTTATCAACAGATGCTATGTGCAGGGATCATGTCTGCTGGGGCACAAAAGGCATTTCCTATATCCTAAACAGGAATGGGAGAAGTCATAGTTTGTAATAAATCACACAAATTCATTATTTGAATCATGCAAATTTCAGTAAAATCAGTATGGAATAATAATAATAAAAAAAAA
>CM040982.1:14653754-14679159 GCA_022985145.1 Pangasius djambal
AAGTCTAATCTGGCTTTCCTGTTCTTGAATGTTACCAGTGGTTTGCACCTTGTTGTAAACCCTCTGTATTTACATTCATGAAGGCGTCTCTTGATTGTAGATTTTGACAATGATACGCCTACCTTCTCCAGAGTATTCTTGACTTCTGCTGATGTTGTGAAGGGGTTTTTCTTCACCAAGGAAAGGATTCTGCGATCATCCACTTTAGTTGTCTTCCATGGTCTTCCAGGCCTTTCGACGTTGTTGATCTCACCAGTGCTTTCTTTCTTTTTAAAAATGTACCCAACTGTTGATTTGGCCACACCTAAGGTTTTTGCTATCTCTCTTATAGATTTATGTTGTTTTTTCAGCCTAATGATGGCCTCCTTCACTTGCATTGAGATCTCCTTGGACTTCATATTGGTAGCTCCAGTCGAACAGCTGCCAAATGCCAACTCAATACCTGATGTCAACTCCAGACCTTTTATCTGCTTCATTTGTCTTGAAGTAATGAGGGAATGGACCGCACCTGGTCAATTATCTTCTTGTCAGTCAATTGTCCAAATTCCTTTGAGCCCCTGAAAATGGAAGTACTTTGCTTAAAATGGCTGTAATTCCTAAATGGTAAATGCCATATTTTTGTGGAACCTCTTAAAATCACATCTTGATTGTTTTATTTCAAATCCATTGTGGTGGTATATAAAGGCAAAATCACAAAAACTCTGTCATTGTCAACAAAAATCTTTTATGTTGAATTAAAAATCACAATGATATCACTCGAATTCTTCCTTCCTATTTCCTGAAGATCTATGAAGAAAGGCCCATGGTAAGTCCACTGTCTTTTCAGTTATCAGAAATTTTCTTATTTATCTCATGATTTCATATGAAGCCTTTAGTTGAAGTCACTGGTATGACCTACTTTATGGTTAGGGAATTGTAAAAAAAAAAAAATAGAGTACAAATGGATTAAACTACTTAATTTAGTGAGTATACCATGATTGACGACATGTGGTTTGATACCTTGCAGCAGCCGTTTTGTAAAATGCATTTTTCATGAAAATTGTCACTGGTGTTACCATAAAGAAGGTAACACCAGTGAAGATCAGTAACACTAGTGACTGCCATTTTAGATGAACTTAATTCAAAGCTATTCATTTAGTTCTTTTGCATAAAATAGCACTAAGATTTTGTGATTCTAATTTTTCTTTGTCATTGTTAATCCTCTTTTGGTCAGGTATGGCTAAATTGAGTGCAGCTGAGAAGCAGTGACTTTACAGACAGCGTAGGGATGCTGATCCTGAACACAGAGCAGAATACGTGCAGAAAAGGAAATAGAGTTATGTCAGAGACATTGAAACAAAAAAGAGAGAGAATAAGCGATTTAAGTGAAACGGGGAAGAGAAGTGAACGTAAGGCATGGAGGGTCCGTCAGCAAAGATGTAGGCAAAGAGTCAGAGCAGGAGCATTGACACCACCCCCCCCCATTATCATTAGACAGATCACACAGCATTTCAAGGTACAAACTGAACTGTTACAAATACAGAAATCAATGGTGAAACTGTGAAACCTAGTTATAAAAGTGCATAGCATACAATACCACCACACACACACACCATTTACATTATCATCTGTCACATCTGGATTTGCTTCCCTGGATATTCACAGCAATACCATCTCACATACCCCTTTTGCACTATCTTTCCCTATCACCTATTCTTCACATTCACACAGAAAAAGAGATACATACATACACACAGTGAGAGAACAAGAGAGAGAGGGAGAAACAAGCTAGGGTGAAATGAGTGAGAACTTTTATATAGTCTTCTCATACACAAAGGTAAAATCATGATAATGATTAAAAATGTTTGATGTAAATTTCAAAATAACACATATCTGGGTGTATAAAATTTTCCAAAAATATCTTCTGGGTGTTTTTTCTTAAAGGATTGGTCATTATTTTGTTACCTGCCACACCTGATGCAGCCCATCAAGGGCCACATTTAAACATTTAAAGAAATCAAAGGGAAAAGCTATCCCATACTAAGTTCTTTATCTATTTGTTTAATACTTACTGATTTCCTGACCAATGATTTGTTGCTTAATATTTTGCCTTTTTTTTTTTTTTTTTTACCCAGGAGTCTGTGTGTGTGTGTGTGTATGTATATAATATATATATTAGTTTACAATAAAAAGAGGTAGTTATTGTAAATATGTATGCTGTTATCAAGCTTGTTACCCTTACGGTAATAATATCAGAAAAACACAAAAGCAGATGAACTGAACATTGAGGAAATCATTTAAATTATAGCAGCTGTCATGAAGGGCACATAATTAAATATCCACTGAATTGTACCAATATTTTAATCAGTGGCATCAATTTGCAAGACTTTAAAAACTGCTGGTAAATACATTCAATTCAATATCAAATAATTGTGTAAAACAGGATTCACAAGTTCCATTGCTTTTGTGACAAAAATATGTAAGTGTTCATTCCCAAATTAAATGTTATGTTCTTTTACTAACTGCTTTCACTAATTGACAAATGTGTGCCAAATATAACAATTTAGTAATTGTTAATTATAGTTGAAGAATAAGGATGTTTGGTCTTATGTATGTCACTGGTGATTCATTGTGTCACTGGTGTTACTGTGTGATTTTTTTCTGTCACATTCTAAAAAATGTGTAACATGTGACATGATGATAATTTTACATCCACTGAATTCTTCCAAAGAAGTAAGGTATCACTAGTGACAAAAAAAAATGGTACATGTGGTCTTTAAATAAATGTACAAATAATATAAAAAAATCATTAAGCTGTCATTTATGTGTATTCATAAAGTCAAAAGGTAATCTAATAATGTGGTCTAAGTTTAAATGTTAGAAAAAGAAATACATTTTAAGACATCTTGCCATACCAACAGTGGACGTTTATGTAGAATGACCCTTCTGATAAAATAGGTAGCTTTTTTAAAGTTTGTAATACAGCTGTGCAACAGACTAACAACATGTATTTCATAGTGGGATAGCTTTGCACAATAGAAAATTTAGTGTGCATGAGATGCCTTAAATGGTTTCCTTTAAAATTGTATATAAGTTATCCTGTGTATACTATTAAGATAATTTTTAGTTGGGATCGGTTATTATGGGAATGTTTCAGTATAATTCAGACAACCAGTTAACTATAAACAAAATAAACAGCTTAGTATAAGAGTACACCTTCTAAATACCACAAAACTAAATGAAAAATATTAATTATTAAAACTAAATATTATATATTTAGTATTAAATAAAATATTAAATATTAAAACTAAATGAAAAAAATTAATTCATATTAATTTTATGAATTAATACTTTTGCATGTGAAATCAATTCCTGTATGCCTGTATGTATACTGAACAAGAGTTATTGGTGGCAGTTATCATTCCTTCTATCCATACAGGAATATCACTAATTAAAGAGAGATACAACATTTGCTTTCTTTTTTCAATATAAAAATGACACCCTGTTAAACATAAGGCCTTAGCAGTCTGACTTACACAAATCTTGTAAATGTCCTAAAGTAATATTTAGTATAAAATTTCTTTTTCACCAGAATTCTGCAGAGGGAGAGTTCGGAGATGCACTAGTGAACTTGACATCTACTGTGGAACTTGAGGATTTGGCAACTGTCAAGGTCATCCTTGACAAGCCAAGGATTTAATCTCACTGACTGTGATGTTTTTGTGTCCACTCAACTGGATGACACAGAGCTCCTGTCCACACCCTCCAGCACTGTCTCTACAAGAACTCAGATGTGGCCAACAGAGTTTCTGGTACCAAATTTCTCCTGTGATACTGAATTGCATTTAGAAAAGGGAAATGCAATGTATAGGTCAAACATGACAAGGCTGACAGTGAGTCAAATATTCTGGAAAAGACAGATGAAGAGATATTCAAGTCCAAAGCCTACCCAACAGATGCTGACTTCAGTGATGATGTGGAAGCACCAATCAAGAAGCATCCATGCCTGTCTGAACCTGGTTCATACAATGGTTGCTAAGGGTGGAAGCAGCTATTGAAGACAAAAATGGGCAAATACCAAACTCAGCTAAAGGGCATTGGGTGTTCTGAATTACTTGCAAATTCACTTAAGTCCAAAGCTCCAGAGGATGCATTGCCAGCAAAAAAAAAGTAAAGAGACCTAGGAGAGGAGAGGCCAACCACATACCTGACATTCCAACTGGAGAGACCCCAGACAAATTGGAAAATAAGAGACTGTCACTCTTAACTAAAATGAAGAAGCGAAACAATCGGTGAAACAATCGGTGATAAAGGACAAAATGGCCAATACTTTTTCACTGGGAAGAAAGGAAATTGTGGGAAAGGAATCAGGAGTGGGAGAGTTGAAAGGGAGATGGCCTGCATTGTTCACAATGGATGAGGTAAGTAAATTTTTTCAATGGCAGTAGGTCTGTGGTGGCCTGTAAAGTAAATATTATCCCCTATCATAAGGAACCTGCTAAGAAATTGAGCCAAACCGATTCAAAATGCATGTTTTGGCCCTTGATGTCAAAAATAAGATCTTACACACCACACAGTCATAATATAACATGTAATAACATTTGCATATGCTATTTGTTTTATAGATCAACGCTGAATTTCTGAGAATTACAACCATTCCACTTCAACCACGATTCCTGGCTTCCTTGGACAAGAACCACAGCAATTTAATTGAGATCATCAGAAACAAGGGAGGAGTTGTCAGAGAGAAGACCTGGAATATACTGAAAGTTCTTGATCACGTATGTACTTGCTCAATACATCAAAATTAGCCTTATATCACATAAATAGTATCATTGTAAATAAAAGCAACAGTGTTCATTTGGTCAATACATTTGATTGTGAAGTTAGATTACACATTGGAAGTATGGATGCATGTACTACATTTATCTTCTGAGTTTGACAGGCCTCTGGTTTGCTCAAAGCATTTGTAAATCACAATTACTATAACTCCAAGCACCTATTTGTATATTGTGTAGTGTTCACATCTTCAGTCACGCTGCAAAATTGGACAGCATAATTCTGCATTATATGTGTGTGTGCACTCTCATAGAGCCTCGAGGTGAATCTAAAAAGTGTGTCTGCTGAAGTGCCTCATTGTGTACCTTGAAGTTCTTTGCTCCCCAGTGGTCATTAATCTGCACAATTTTTAAAAATTTAATATACACTATATAATGTGGCCTGGAACATATTAAGATATTTTAATTACAGTGTAAAATATTTGGCACTTCAGAGTGTTTGAAGCACCTACTCCCCCCGGTGATCCGGCCCCTCTGGGTAAAACGTCCAGGCCAAACTCAAGATCCTGAGACTGGCATTGTCCATATTGTTGACTATTTCCAGGCTTGCTGGTGTCAGGTGGCGGGGCTTGAACATGCCCGCCAGGGTCAGGTAGCGGGGCTGTGACAGGCTCGTTGAGGTCAAGTGGCAGGGCTGGGACAGGCTTGCCGGCATTAGTAGGTGGAAACCAGGCATGGGAGGCTGCGCTGTCAGTCTCAGGCGTGAGCTGGTCTTGGGAGGCATTTCTGCCGGCCTCAGGCAGGAATAGAACTTGGGAGGCCGTCTCAGCTGCCTCATGAAGGATCAAGGCTTGAGTGGCTGCCTTGGCTCCTTGGGAGTTAGAAGGTCATGGGAGGCCTCACCGTTTGTCTTGGGCATGAACGGGCTTGAGAGGCCACACCGTAGGCCTCAGACAGGAACTTGGGCAGGAGGTGGACATGGGAGGCCACGCGGTTGGCCTGGGGCAGGATCTGGACATGCAGGGGGGACCACCTCGTTGGTCTCAGGCTGGGCTCTGGAGGTGAGTCTGCTACATTGGCCTCTGGCTGGAGCTCTGCAGGGGAGGCCACCTCTTCGGCCTCAGGCTGGAGCTCTGGAGATGAGGCCACCTCGTTGGTCTCAGACTGGAGCTTGGCGTGGAGGCCTCTTCATAGTAGCTGGTGAATGGCCTCGCAGGTTAGTCTGTCAGGCTGGCCCTCCCCAAAAGATTTCCTAAATTAAAGTTCCCTTTCCCGGAAATCATCCTCATGAGGCATACAAACTTGGCCACATTTCCCAGGCTGAGGTTACCTGTGGTGATCGGGAGCTCCGGCCATTGGCGAGCTGAGCCAACAACCCGGGTCAACATAAACCCCAGCCACTGACCCTCTTTGGGTTTGGGGTCAAGCAGAAAGAAGAAAGAGGAAGAACCCATTCAGAGGGCTTTCAAAGCCATCAAATGAGGCCAGAGTATCAATGTCCAGCCACTGGAAAAAGCATACTCAATCAAATGCCAGCACCGTCCATCCAGCGAAATACTCCTCGTGCTTTCCTGCTGCATCCATGATTAGACGAAGTATTCTGTCACGAAGTGCAGGGTGAGAGATGAATGCAAATGCAGTAAAAGCTTTAAGAGTCAAGCAATCAGCAAAACGGCAAAAACCAGAAACACAAAACCAGGAACGAGATCAAGATCAATAACTGGAAATGCAAGACACAAAACAAAACGGCTTGGTACAGCTCAGGAGGCAAACACTGAAACAGTACTTCGCCCTGAACAAATACAAATGGGGGGTTTTAAATACACAGCCTAATCAAGGGGAAAACTAGAAACAGGTGTGAATGAACAAGACACGTTAGGGGGCAACCTATGACAAGACAGGGGCAGAGACAGGACAGAAACCAAAACAAAAACACATATGGCAATGTAAACAACGTCTGTGTCAACCAGGAAGTACGCCCTGACACGCTACAGACAGTTTAAGCACACTGAGTGTCGGAGATGTGAGGGGGGAAATACTTGACACAGCAGCAGCAGTAGTGCAGAAGGAGCAAAGAAAGCCTGGACATAAAATGGATATTATATCCAAATATTGCATTGTGGAAAGTGGCAGTCTGTAGCCAGATTCTGAAATTAATGAAATTATGAAAACACAAGTTTTATCTTTTAACATTATAATGAATCTTAACTGAAGTATGTATACTACTGTATTGTACTATTTAATATTTTTTTGTCACAGCAGATGTTATAGGTTTTTAGACGATAGCTATTATTAATACTTGTACTAATGCTTTACTTGCAATAAAGTCAAATGTTTGCTATGAGAAAAATTGTATATTGGTACATCAGACACTATCAGGTTGTTCAGAAGGATGAAGCTGAAATGGAACTTGAGAGGTGTACAATGGCAGTGTTTGTCATCAGGGAGGAGGAGGATCCACTCCAGCCACCACATTAAATTAGGATTGTTATTAAGGACTTCTACACCTTCAATGCGTTACCATCAGTTGCACGTGCATGTGCTGTGTTATTTGGCCTCATCTATGCTCTACACTTGAGCTATCCAAGTGAGCTCAAAGACCCTGCTGATGCGCTGCAGAAAATATTCATGGAGATAGAACCAAAGAAAATGACACGCAGAGTGTGCAGTCTGAGTGGCAAGTGCTAAATGTTAGATTAATCAACGAAAGACCTTTGGATGTTTGTTGTTTGTTCTGTTTTATAGCTTGTATTCAAATACATTCCAGGATAATGGAAGGGGTCATTGTTGATGTAAATAAGAGAGAGGAACAGACCTTAATTCAAAATTGGCCTTAATTCTTTCAGTGGTTTAAATATTGTGGCACTGATATTAACACTGAAAATTCACAATGACCAGCAATTCACTAGTACTAGTAATGGTAATGTTTTTTTCTTAAACTGACTTATGCACATAAGACCAACCTTTCTTCATAGATTGAACCCCCAGCAATTGAACCATATTTTTCCTTGGTTAATTTTTTTGGTTTCTCGCATTTGTAATGGTTCAATATAATGTGACATTCATACATTCTGGTCATTTTATTAAAGGATAGCCAGGTTTTTTCATTGTTAGAATCTCTATTTTTACAATTATTAATGGCTGGTACATTTTTACAATTACATTTTTAAAGTTTTAAAGGAGAGATGTAGACCAGTTTTACATGTTAAGATTTATGTGGTTAAGATTACAAAAAAGTTGCAGAAGATTTAAAAACATATTGAAAAGACCATAATTTACTACTTTTTTGGGTTTTTTCCCTCAAGTGTTGATGTCTAAAACACATACTGGCTAGCTTTACTAGCTGCAGAAATTATTGTTGTTGTGTTTTTTTTTAGTACTTAACAGAAACAGTGATGCATACTTTAAAAATACATCACAATAAACATTAAGGTCTTTTGAAGAGAATATTCCTGTCTTTATATAAGTAAACTAAATTAAACACTGACTAACAAAATGTGAAAATTCTACTTTCATATTATAGGTAATTTAGCTTTTGTTTATGGTGAAAGTTGTAAAAAAAAAAAAAAAAATTTAAAGTATATTGACCTACATTAAGTAACCTTTTGGCTTGAATCTAAAGAAAATATATTGATTAAGGTATAATTAGAAATTATAGTTTCTACAGAATCAGAAATCTAACTTAAGACAAGTTACTAAAATTGCCTGTAACAAAATTAGAGTTTTTTTTTGTAATTAGTATGTTCAAAAGTAAAAACTATACTTAGACGTAATAGTAAATATTAGGCTATTCCAAAATGGAAAAAATAAAGTTGTAACAAAGTTTTAAAAAATGGTGTATGGTCTTTATAATAAATAATCTTTTAATTTTATGTGAATGTAAATTTTTGTCTTTGGGAAAAGAAATATTTTTGATTAATATTAAATCAAAATTTAAGGTTTGCACCAAATCATAAATATAATTAGAAAAAAAACTAATAAATTTGGGGGTAACAAATTAGAGTAATTTTTTTAATTTGGTCCAAAGTATAATTTTGTACAGTGTGATGTCAGTGGGTCACCAGCTTGATGCAGATATTGCACGCAAGAGATATGAAACAAAATATGTGTTATTTAATTTAATTTACTTTTTAGACTAACTGTTATATAATTTTGTTCACATAAAAATTAGACGGTCTGCCACATTCTAAGTTTTTAACACATGTAGATGTAAATATCAGGAAATGAACGCTGAAATTCTGATCCATCGCCTCATGTTCATCTTTTGATCTCAAACCCAAATGTCTTCAGTACATAGCAAAAACAAAAGATTTGGCCTTTCCGTTCCAATACATTTGGAGAAGACTGTACATAAAGGGGTGTGTTCAGCATAAAACTGGATACTGACCCTAAAGATTCAGAAAACATGACAAATCCATTGGCTTTTTTTTCTCCATAAAATTGCAAAATTGTCATAACTAATATCTTACACATATTTACAATGAATACTGTATAATGTATGTATAACATGGACTACTGTAACAAAATAAGCATGGAGTTAGGTCAACTAATGTAAATATGTTTATAACTTTTTTTTTAAGATGTTCCAAATTATCAAACATGTAATTAAAAATGTTTTCAGTGAGTCTTGACAAAAGGGTAAGCTATGCTTCTTTGAAATATGATGAGAAATGTTGTCCTTAATCAGAATAATATGAACAATCAACACTTATAATGACTGACACTTATAATGCTTATTAACTCAAGGGTTTTAGGGTGTTAGATGAAAGTAATCACGGATATTATTTTTATTAGAACAGTCTATATGGTTACATAGCCTAGATAAGTAGGCCGATAGCTAGACAAAAAAAAGAGCCATTGTCCAACTAGCATTGCTGAATATGAATTATGAGGCTTCACTGGATAAATACACTTGACTATAACGGGCATCATGAATGCTGCGTGGACCATACTAGATCAAAATAAAATAATTAAGGGCACATTTATTGCAAGACACCGGAAATGACGAATAATCATTATCATGTTTATTTTTGTAAGACTCCATTAGAAATACCTAGAAACAGCAGCTGAACTACCCAGCGGACGTGTTTTTGTACAAGGTCACGGCTACACTTTACAACTAACATAGACATATTTATTCTTACCGTACACTCCCTGGCAGAGAATGCCCTTTAGGAACACAGCCAGCAGCCACAGGAGAGCAAAAACTATATCCATTTTTACGTTAGTGTCAACATGTCCAATCCAGGTTCTTCGGACGCAAAAAAATATTTGAAACACGGCACGCGCGCTCTTTACGTCTCGCCCAGTTTGCCAACGCAGCGGAGATCACGAAGGGATGCAGGAAACGATTCTATTTACCAAAGATGCTATTTTAAATTACATGTTTTAATATACGTCTATGGATTTGGGTTTTCTTCATCATATATTCTTGACAGTCTTAAAAAAAAAAGCGATTCACTATGGTGGGCAAAGAAAACGAGCACACAAGAATAGCTACTTCAGAAGGAGCTTAAAAACACCTTCTTTTTTTTTTTTAGTAACCCGCGAAGTCAGTGACAATAAGAACCGGCATTCGGATCCTTTCGTTTAGCGCATAGAGGCATCCACCGCATCTTCACCGTAACCCGTAACTACGAAGAAATGTAGGGAACAGGCCAAAAACAGAAAGTGGTGCTCAGAAGAAACCTCCCTCACCCATACATAATCACAGGACACAGTCGCGAAAGGCCTAAGCAATAGAGGCAAAAACGAGGTCACAAAGGAAGAAGAGTTATTATGTGTCTAGCGTTATTGTTACATATTTTTGTAAATCCTGGTATTAAAATTTGGAAGACGGTAGACGTTCGCGTTGCGCTAGATCCAGCGGCCTCTGACGACGTCAATGTTACGCGTGAGTGCGCGTGCGCCTCTCATTGGTATGACGAAGCGCTCGCGGGGAACCACGCGAACTCTGCGGTTAGTTTTACACCAAATGGAGCTCATTTACTGGGGCCTGTAACCTAAAGGCTGATTTATGCTTGCTGTTCACTACGCGTATGAAAGATGGTCGCCGCGCATATCATGCGGTCACTTGGCGCGTCGCTTGTGCACGTCCTCAGAAATTAACGCGACGCGTCCGCGTGGTGCAATCCCGACTTAAATAGCGGATGCTGTATAGCACCATGTGACATTTTGTATCCAAATGACTAAACAAAGTAACATCCCAGATAGCCAACGACTCTGGGCGAAAGTCGTTTTTAGACCTGCAGGAGTCAGCTCGGAGTTGCTGTCACATAGCTGGCGGGGAATCGCGTTCTGACACAGTGACACATAGCGTCGGTTTGAAATGGGGATCAACTTCAGACCAACTCTAATGTGTGTTCCAGTAATCAACTGCGCTGAATGCAATCATCTGAGGGGGACACACACCTGCACTTTTCTCCTTCATATCAGAACGTATTGTTCTGTTAAGCCGTTAGAGCATGCAGCACCACGACGCGGAATCAAATGCGTTTAATCACTGTTCTAAAGTATTACGCCCGCAAGCCTAAAGATAAAAAATGTAAATGACCGTCAAGACAACACATAACGTTATTGAATATTTAAGTTCTAAATTAACAACGATTTATTCCATTTAGAATGACTGTATGCCTAACCTAGTGGGTAAATTATTACGCATATGACCAATAAATCAGAAAAAAAGTACTGTTTTTGTTTCTTTAACTAACCATAAACATCTCAATACAAGACATATGGATAAAACAGTGTTACTGGATATTTCAAGTTGTAATTGACAGAGATGTACTGGCAAAGTACAGTATGTGTAAGGACCAAACCACAGACCTACAGTTATAGCTCCAGCCACCACTGTACCCTTTTATCTCAGATATGTTTAAGGGAGTTTGAATGTATTTCCTTTTGCTTTCTGATAAATAGCAACATGCCATGTAATTAATCAATTACCTGCACACTTTCAGCACAATATTGATTGAAAAAATTTTAGGATTTCTTAGGATTTTCTGCATTACTTTGAAGGGGTTAATAGTAAATATTATACCCAATTATAGTGAGTGTAGGGTGTCATACAGACCAGCAGTGGGAGCCTCAGTAGTGCAAGGGAGTTAAACAGTGAGTTTTGTGTAAGTTCTTTTCTTTAGGATGAATGAATCTTCGGGAAGAAAGTAGGGAGCAGAGGATAGTGCATATATTACAAGAAGATAAGGGTATTAGAACACACTTTTGGAAGGAGAATCAGTATAAGGATTTATTAGGGAGAAAGTATCCTTTGACTGAAGAAAAGAAAAATTCACTGTTAAGAAATACAACACAGTTCAGAAATTTGGAGGAAGTGAGGAGTGGCCTTATGTAGATTGGGAAGGAATAGTGGGATGAAACTGGAAGGCATCCATCTTAAGTAATACATTAGAAGAGATAGCAGAGTCACATCAGTTACACTGGGTAATAATACCATTGCCTGTAGATATTTATCTTGACTGGGGAGAACTACAAGGCTTTGAAAGAGGCAAAGGAGTAACTGGGAGACAGTTGAATAGCCCTGAAATTGAGGTGTCAGTGGTCTTAAGAAAAGTTACTTGGCTTTCTGCAAAAAGAGTTACTGAGCCACATGAACCTAAGACAGTAGAAGGGTTGACTCTAAGACAAATCTTAGTGACTTTTATTCCAGAGTGTAATAGTGAACCGTCTCCAAGGAAGTTGGCAACAGGCAGAAGCGGAATACAGGGACCAATCATGGCATCCACACCCATAGAGTTGTTACAAGCCAGATATCCGTTATGTAAAGAAATTATAGAGAAGTTCTCAAAGAAGTGGAGAAAGAGAACTAAAAATAAGAAAACACAGTACCCAGGGGAGGGAATATTTGATGTGTCACTGTGTGAGGAGATGGAAACACTGATAAAGAACTACAAAGCCAAAGACAAAGTAAAAGGGAGAGAGGACAAGAGAGAGAAAGCACTGAAAGTAATTGCATATTTTAAAGCAGAAGAAGAAAATTATTGGAAAAGCATGAAACAGGCCAGAAAAAATGCTGAAAAAAGACAATGAGAACACAGAAGAAAAGATGATAAAAATTTTCAGTGAACCATCTCCTTATGCACCTCCAAAAGTACAAGTTGAAGGGAAGATAGACATGGAGGAAGATGAAGATGGGGAACCTCACACCACTTGTTCTCCTAAGGCAGTCCACAAGAGTACTGAAGGCAAAAAACAGTGCAGACAGAAACCAAGGGAACAGGTAGTAGACAGTTATGCCCAATACCCTGATTTAAGTAAATATCATGAAGAAGAGGAAAATCCCCATACAGATTTCCCAGAGGAACAGGAAGAGTTGTTAACAGAAATGAAAGAGTTGGAGGGAAGAGTAAGTACAACAATAAAACAGGCAGAAAAATACTTGGATGAGGTGGAAAAGTTAAGCAAGAAAAGATACTCCACAGGTTCAAAAAAGGTGTGATGGGGGTGAAACAAAGTGGGTTACAGGAACGTTACACATGGAGGACGATGATGATGCAGAAACATGATCACGAGATGAAGGAGGAAGACAGCTCAGAGCACGTGAACACTTACAGGAACCTCAAAGATATGACAGTCACTTTCAATTACCTATTCTAGTTAAGGGTGCTAGAGGGCACTATGTACCCTGGGCTACACAAGATCTTAATGGACTGATTACCCGTCTCCCTGATATCCACAAAGGAGTTGCGAAGTGGATTAAGGTGTTTGAAGAAGAGACAATGGGCAAGCTGTTGGCAATTGGAGACATCAAAGCACTCCTTGGCAAAATTTTAGGAGGATTAAGAATGAAAGAGATCCTCACAGCTGCTAATTTACAAAGAGCAGTGAACTCTCCAGTGATGGATGGGACACAGTTTGATCAATATCGTCCACGCCTATGGCAAACACTGAGGGCAGAGTATCCATCTCACATAGACCCAAGGTCGCTGAAAGGGGAACAGCTGGGAGAAACAGAAAATCCCACCACTTAGGTGCAGAGACAACAAAAAAGATGGAGACAAGAATTGGAAAGGTCCAAGCGCCTGTAAAATACAAAGACAAAGACAAAGACCAAGTGAAGGAAGTCTCATCAGCAGCGATGGCTCCTTTGAATGCACCACCACTTCCACCACCTGCTGTTCAGCAAAGTGTGCCAGCTGTGCCAGCTGCTCCTGTAGTTCCACCACAGCCTGCAGTGCCAATTATTAATGTCTATCAGCAGCCAAATAATATGAACTGGCAAAGAAGGCCACCACCAAGAGGAAGAGAAAGAAGAGGACCCACTTCTGGTCCTCGAGGAATATGTTGGGGATATGGACAACCTGAACATAACAGGCGTGATTGCCCTACCAATCCATGGCAACAGCATCCTGGTGGTGAAGGGGATGGTTGGGTCCAGTCCTATCGACAATCTCCACAAGGCCCAGTGAACCCATGGGGTGGGCCTAATCAGGGGTACTAGGGGTGCCCAGAGAATCCTAAGGGGAGGGTCAGCTTTCAATTTTGACAACTGATGCTGATCAAGAACCTATGCTGCAGGTTAAAATGGAGGGCAAACTAACACCCATGATGGTAGACACTGGAGCCACTTACACGTGTGTAAGTCCAAATTATGTCTTTCACCTCCCCATGTCTGGAAAATTTGCAAAGACAGTAGGATTCTCGGGAAAAATGCACCTAATTCCAATGATGGCTCCAGTTAGTCTGCAGGCTAAAACTAAAAAGGTGACATTGCCTATTTTAGTATCAGAACAAACTCCTGTTAATTTGTTGGGAAGGGATGCATTGTGTAAACTTGGACTCTAAATCTGGTGTTCTCCAGAAGGAGTTTATGTAGATGTAACAGGGGTAAAAACTCAAACGGTGCTTTCTGAGCCTAAAGCTAATGTGTATTGGTTAGGACAGGTAAGTAATGAAGTAAAACAAGTAATTGGTAAGTGGGGAAAGTTTATTGAAGCACAGATCCCAGGTGCAACAATGCCTAAGTCTGAGTATCATTGTACAATGTTATATGATTAATCGTGTGATCCAGAGTTTGAAAAAAGGTGGTTGAAAGAAACAGAGGGTCAAAAGGTATCAATGGTGTCTAGATGCATAATTATAGGGAAACAGGGAGCTGCTATGCAAATAGATCCTTTTGATGATTGTATTGATGATAATTTTATGGACTAGTGGTTCCAGCTTCCTAATTCTGTTCTCCATGTGACTCTTTATGTTTGAAAAGGCTGGGAATCAAAAGATTTAGGTCCCATGATGGCAAAAGCAGAAAGGGGTAAATGGGGTGATACAGAACATCCCTTCGTTTTTCTTTCAAAAGATAAGTCATACACAAAATCTTAATATATGACTTATCTTTTGAAAGAAAAACTAAGGGATGTTCTGTACCACCCCATTCCACAGGTGGTGGTGATCACTGAAAAAGCACAGATGTCCATGAGTGAGGCAGTTAACTCAGAGTTCAAGACAGCTGAATTGTTAAGAGAAATGGAAAAACAGGTACCAGCTACTTTGTGGTCTCAACATGATACTGATGTAGGTCTAGTGAAATCTGCTAGCCCAATCAGAATTAGAATTAAATCAGGTGCTCAATTACCTAGAAAGTAACAATATCCACTGCGCCCTGAAGCAGAGGCAGGCATTAAACAAACTATTGAGGGATTGGTCCATGCTGGAGTCTTAGTTGAGACAGTGAGTAATATTGTAATACCCCAGTATTGCCTGTGATTAAAGCTGACAAGTTAAAATGGTGTTTGGTGCATGATTTGCGTGCAGTTAATGAGGTGGTAGAAGACTGGCTGGCGGAAGTTCCCAACTCTCACACACTGCTAACTATGTTCCTCCTGATGCCAAATATTTTACTGTAATTGATCTTTGTTTTGCCTTCTTTAGTGTTCCTCTGGCTGAAGAAAGAAGACATTTATTTGCTTTCACATATGCTGGGAAGTGATACACATACACAAGACTTCCTCAAGGTTTCAAACACTCACCACATTTATTCAATCATGTTCTTAAAGCTGATTTGGAAGATCTTATGATAGATAGCACATTGTTGCAATACGTAGATGATTTGCTCCACCTCCATGGAACAATGCCATATGGATTTCATTAAGGTACTTATTAAATTAGCCCTAGGAGGACATAAGGCATCTAAAACTAAGCTACAATACTGTCAGCCACAAGTTGAGTATTTAGGAAGATTAACTGCATACAGAACTAAGGCAATTGCTCCAGCTCAGCTAGAGGGTATCAGTAAAGCGCCACTACCACAAACAGTAGGGCAAATGATGACCTTTTTAGGAATGACAGGATTTAGTTTGGATTTAGGATTTAGTTTGGACTGGATAGAGGACTATGCAATTAAAACTGCACCTTTGAGAGCAATCATGAAGCAAGGAGGACATCAGAATTTGCTTTCACCGTTAGTGTGGAACAGTGAAGCACTGTTAGCTTTTGAATCATTGAAAAAGGAGCTTCAGGCTGCACCAGCTTTAGCCACTCCAGGTTATACTAAACAATTTCATCTGTATGTAGCTAACAGAGCAGATGGATATGCATCAGCAGTGCTAATGCAGGAAACATGCAGCCTACTCATCTCTTTTGACATACCCAGACATCACTATTAAGCATTGCACTACAGTAAATCCAGCTGACATGGTTCCTTTAGAACATGAACATTGATTGTGTAGCAAACTCACTGGCTTTTACGTGACTTTGACTTTCGAGTCCTCACCTATTCCAGAAGCAGATGTTGAATATTTTGTGGATGGTTCTTGTTTCAGAGACCATTTGGGTAATCATGCAGGGTTTTCAGTGGTGAAAAGACAGAATGAGGACTTTGTGATGGTGATTTCACAACATTGTATGCAACTTTTGTATGAATTGTATGAATTTGTTGGTTGCACATTTGCACTATTTGTCCTTATAGCGCACAATAATAGAAGGGATTTATTTATTTAATCGCACCATCTGTTGCACCCAGATGAGGATGGGTTCCCTTTTGAGCCTGGTTCCTCTCAAGGTTTCTTCCTCATATCATCTCAGGGAGTTTTTCCTTGCCACCGTCGCCACCGTCGCCACTGGCGCCACTGGCTTGCTCATTAGGGATAAATTCACAGTGATAAATTCAAATATTTATAATATATTTTTTGTTAATCCATTTATTTCTGTAAAGCTGCTTTGTGACAATGTCCATTGTTAAAAGCGCTATACAAATAAAACTGAATTTGAATTTGAACCGTGTACTGCTCAGTTGACGGAATTGAAAGCTCTTACTGCAGCGTGTCAGTTAGCTAAAGGTCAAGTTGCAAATATATATACTGACTCTGCTTATGCTCATGGTGCTTGTCATTTATTTGGGGCTGTCTGGAAGCAGAGAGGATTTAAGAAGAGTGATGGGACACCCATCCAACATGCTGAGCATATAGTTCAGCTGATTTCGGCTATGATGCATCCAAGGAGTTTAGCAATTAGAAAATATCTGAATTAGAATTAGAAATATCTGTTCACAGGAACAAAGCAGGGAGCCAAGGGAAGAGGCAGAAGTGCCGTGTCCAGTTGTTCCTGGAGATAAGGTATACCTAAGAGTGTTCAGACAAAAGTGGAATGAGCCTAGAAGAGAAGGACCATACACAGTGGTAAGGGCGACGCCTAAAGCAGTGCAAGTGGAAGGTAATACTACCTGGTATCATTTGAATCACTGTACAAGAGTACATAGACTTCGACCCAGGAGAGATGAAGATATTCAAACCGCTTAAGAAGAGGGAGATTTAGTGGCAGCCTCACCAGAAAGCAGTCAGGGAGAAGTAGAAGATGAAGGAGAGAGAGAACCAGAAGCAGGCCCTAGTCATGCAGGGGACAGTGAACCAGGTCCAGCCCAGGCAGAACCTGAAGGAGAAGGTGAGCCAGCTGTTGCATCTGATGTTCCATCTGAAACTCATGAGCCTGCTGTGCCTACTGAAGGGGAAGGAGATGAGCCATTGCCAGCTCCAACCGAACAGACAAGTACAATTGATGAGTTTCTTGCTACACTTATCGCAGACACAGGCCCACTAGTCAGCAAGCAACATTCTCCACAATTGACTTCTCAGCCCTTGACTGGCCCTCAGGCCTTGACTGGCTCTCAGATGAGTAAGGACAGTAAGAGACTGGTCAACCCTGTGTATCAAGAGACTGTGCATGAGATGTTGAATGACACTGCAAAAGAGATAATGAATATTACATTGTTACAGATAGCACAAGATGTATGTTCACCTTCTCCATTAAGCAGGATTGCAGTGGTACCGACTCCATATGATTACAGACATTGTGTAGAATACAATAGGCAGTATTGTGTGAAGAACTGGGATAATAGAACAGATTTTTCCTACTGCCCAGCTGAGTGTTTAACGTATTTAGGCAACCCACATTATAGTTCAGTGCTTAACACAGAGGAATGGAAAGGGTGGTTCCCACAACTGGATGTCAGAATAGAGGAAAAACATAGAGAGACACCACAGCAGTATGACATAGATTACACTTTGGAGTATGAATGCTTTAACAAGTCATATGGGAAGCATGATCTGGGAAAATTCCGAGGTAACTGTGCAGTAATATGGCACTTGAATGCTCGCCTTTTTGGACACACAGAATATATCCAGTGGTCTGAAGGTCATGCACTAGCTACAGTAACCACCAGTATGACAGTAGTACTGTCGCTGACTCACCTCTAACTCTAACCTCTAACTCCACCATCGCTGTTTGCTCTGACTGACCAATCTCAGGCAGTAGCAGATCATTTTTTGGCTCTGTGCAGGGACACACTTAAGAATGACCTTACCTAAAGACTGGAAGGGAATCTGCACTAGAGTATGGTTGATTCAAAGAACTGTGGTAGTTGACTGGGGACATGGTTAGTTCCTTGAGAAAACTAAGAAGTCTCACAGAGTAAAGAGAGCTTATGAGAAAGACCCCAGGGTATACATAGACTCAATAGGCCAACCTAGAGGAATAACTCCTAACAAGAACACAGAGTGGATTAATTACATTTACTACAACCAGCAGCGGTTCATTAATTATACAGATGCAGCACTCTCAGCGTTGGGTGAACAGTTAGATGCTACTAGTAAAATGGCATGGCAGAACAGGCAGGCTTTGGATTGGGTATTGGCAGAAAAAGGAGGAGTGTGTGTTATGTTTGGAGAACAATGTTGTACTTTTATCCCTAACAACACTGCCCCCGAGGGAGCATTTACCAAGGCTATGAATAAATTGAAAAAGTTGAGGCATGAAGTAGCTGAAAATGCAGGGAGAGATCAGCATTCTTGGCGTTGGTTTTCACAGTTTGAACATTGGGGAGCTATACTGACAAAAGTGGGAGTTATGATAGTAATTGTAGTAGTTGTTGCAGGACTACTGTTTTACTGTGTTGTGCCCATATTAAGATCTTTGGGGAAGTGGTAGTTCAGTGGTTGTTCAGTGATTAAGACCTTGGACTTCTGATCATGAAGGTCAAGAGTTCAAATCCCAGCATCACCAAGCTGCCACTGCTGGGCCCTTGAGCAAGGCCCTTAAGCCTCAACTGCTCAGTTGTATAAATGAGATAATTGTATCATATTGATAATTGTATTGTAACATAAGGGTGTCTGCCAAATGCCATAAATGTAAAAAAAAATCTTTTCTTTTTCAAGCAACTGTTAAGCAGATGGCTCTTATGAACAAACCTATGCTTGATGATGATGGACTGGCAAGTGAGTCTGCTGGCACTAGTCCAGACTATACTCCAGACTGGCCCACTAAGCCAGATTGGATTCCAGAACAATGGAATTAAGAAGAGTTCCTCCAGTGAGGATGAAGAAGTAGTTATGTGATGAGCCATGCTCTGGGAGTAAGTGCTAGCCTAACCTCTCCCCAAGGGTGACCCTCTGCGATACGCAAAGTATCTGGACTGAAGAAGTCGTCATCTGAAGAAAGACCTGGACTGTGCGTATGTTGATTGTTGTTGATTGATTTTTATTGTACTCAACTTTATGATTAAGGAATACTGTAATCAATTTTGAGAAATTATGTAACAATCAGTATTGTACTCTATATAACCGTGACAACCACAGGCAAGTGCTGAACCAAATACATGCTCATGCTTAAAACACAATGTTGATTTGTTAATTGACAGTTATGTTAGGGAGACAGGATCTTTTACTCCTTCCTAGTCAAGTGTAGGGGGAGATGTTTGGTCCTTTTCTCCACAAGAGAGAGGTTTCAGGATTTGGTTATTGGTAAGAGGAAGGAATGATCAGGTATTGATCACTAGTTGATATATATGAAAGAACCGGATTGTGAGATTGCTCTCTTGAGGTAGGTGGGGCTTAATAAGCCCCAGAGGAGGGATGTATGGAAGAATTTTTCTGTTATCTATATCAATATCATTTGTCAATCAGTATCTGAAAACAGTATTATGTCAATCAGTATCTATGCAACAGTATTGAAATGTGACCTTAAATCACCTCATGTATTCAAGCAAGTACTTAACTTTCAGAGCTTCACCTATATACTACACTTTTGCGTATGATTCTACAAGGATATTTCTGTGAAAACAATATGGTGTAACCTTGGTGGTGTTTTTAAGATGTTTTTTAAGATGAAGGCTAGTGTCTGAAGGCTAGTGTCTGAAGGCTAATGTTGATTTTAAAAAATAAACTGACTGACCCCTCGCCACGGTTAAAACAAAGGAACAGTGAAATAGTTGTGGAGAGAGGCAGGTGTGTGATTTAAAAGAAAAAAAGAGAAAACTCCAATGAGATCGTTTTAGAATTGTATAAAAGCATGAGCCACGACTATGTAAATCAGATGCTCTGCAGACCATCTCGGCTTTGCTGTTTGAGTCAATAATAATGATTCATGGCTATGGAATATCTTAAGGCCTGAAGAAAATGTAGCCAAGAGGCTACACATTCATTATATTTGCATTTACATATATGGCATTTGGCAGACACACAAGCATCTTAGAGAAGTGCTTTGAAGTCTCTATCAATAAATACATCCTGATACTGGTTCACTAGTTTAGACTAAGAATACCATCAGTATAAAAACTCTGTTGGGAAGGTAATATAGTAATAAAAGCACACAGACAACACACTTTTTTTTATTAAAGCGCTAATTTAAGTACTTCCGGAAGAGGTAGGCCTTTAGGCGTTGTTTGAAGACTGCCAGCAACTCAGATGTTCGGACACCTAGGGGAAGTTCATTCCACCACCTAGGTGCCAGAACAGAGAACAGTCTTGATGCATGCCTTCCTTGTACCCTGAGAGATAGTGGGAACAGTAAAACAGCGCTAGAGGATTAGAGGGAGCATGGTGCAGTGCAGGTGTGTGATAAGTGCTTTGAGGTAAGTGGGTGCTGGTCCATTTTTGGCTTTGTAAGCAAGCATCAGTGTTTGAATTCTGATGTGGGCAGCTACATGAAGCCAGTGGAGGGAGCGTAGCAATGAGGTGTTATGGGAGAACTTAGGAAGGTTGAAAGCAAGTCATGCAGCTGCATTCTGGATCAGTTGCAGAGGCTGAATGGTGCTCAGAGGCAGATCTGCCAGGAGCGAAATGCAGTAGTCCAGTCTTGAAATGACAAAGGACTGAAACTTGTTCTGACTGGCCTGTGTGGGTAGAAATGGACGAATGCTTCTGATGTTGTAAAGGAGAAATCAATGTGAGAGGAAAAATGCAGTAACCGAAGGTGAGATCAGAGTTGTCCAGGGAGATCACAAGATCGTGATGTAGGGATGAATCACCTGGGATGGACAGCAGTTCAGTACATAGAATAACAATTCCCTACATAGCTTTTTTTTTTTTTTAAATAAACGTTCTGCTGATTTGCCAGCAAGTAATTAAAACTGAAAGCCCTGTACACATCCATCAGTGAAGTTAAAGTGGGTTTCGACTGACTTTTTCTTTAATGCTTGCAATTCAAGCCACACACAGAATAAAACAGGGACACGTCACTGATGTGACACATAACTGTACATATATGACCCCCGTCTGAAATTCTGTGTCCCCCAACATCATACACCATAAATGTTTTTTTTTTCTTTTTCAAATGTTGCTTGTCATCAAGTCTCCATCCTGATTTCGGTTCACAATTAAGTCGATTCCAAAAAGAGCTGATTCCTAGCATTTAAAACTAAAAGTCGATTCCACACATCGAAAATGCCTAAGAGTGTTTCTACTGCTTGAACTACAGGCGAGGCTTATTTGCAAAAAGTGTGTGGAATCTATGAAGCCCCACGTGCCATCCCTAATTTAGAAAAAATGCATAGCCAGAATTTATACTTGTGGGATCAAGATCATTAGTACCATGAGGGAACGAGAAAATTAAGTGTAATGATACACTGTTTTTTTATCATCAGTCTGGGCCTCAGACTGAGTTTAGACAGTTCTCAATATGATATGAGCCAATATGAGCCAATTTTGGTGAAGATTGGACAAAATTTGAAGGAGGAGTAGCAAAAATGGCAGTTTGACAGAAGCATTTTCAGCATGTTATTGTAACTTTTGACCAGTAAGTGACACTGTCACAAAATCTGTTGTTATTGCCTCAGGGCAGAGTTTACGCTTACTTAATAATTAATTTAGTTAAGCATGTTATCTTGGAGCAGTTTAAAGAAATTTGTCATTGCACCTTTAGGTGGCGCTTTAATAATAATCATCATAAAAGTGCTCCTAACTATTCAACTGTTTAATGTAAAAACATTTACATCACATAATTCCTGTGTCATGTGATTCTCTGGAGACTGCAGCCTTGAAGTATGTATTGATAATCAATATGTAAAATGCTAAATTTTAGTACTACTATTTTCGCAGATATATTGACTTTACCATTGCCAGGAAGTTTTTAGAGCTTTGAGTCATGACTAACTGATCTACCATTTGCTTGCTAGCTGAAATTATCCATCACTTTAATCAAAGTAATGTAAGTATAAGTAGCTAATGTAAGGTACCAAATGAAAATATACTGCAAAACCCCAGTCAGCACTTACACTCACACAACCTATTTTAGAGGGAAAAAATTGCTGCTCTCCATGATTTTCATCTAGCTCTAACACCTGCTGTAGGATACCCATTTGAATGGAGAAGCATGTGCTTATGTTCCGCTTATTCTCTCAGTGCAGTTTGTTTAAAAAGGAGAGAATGACTAACCTTAACAAGCTACTTTAAGTGTTCGCTAAGGATATGCAGTCAGTTGTAGATTATTATGAAATTTAGATAATGTTCACTGGGTTTATGCCATCAGATAGTAATATAGTAAAATATCAAATAGTATTTATAATTATAATAGTACAACATAATAGTACAACAAGCTAGCTTAGACATGAGCAACAACTGCTAAGAGCTCCCTGTTACAACAGTTTACAGCAGAACAAGACATAGTTTTGTTAATGAACTGTCAAGAGCATCAGGTCTGTGTTGGAAAATGAGTGCGTGTTCATGTCCAAAACTGCCACTAACCTCATCAGCCAAGACCTTTTATTTATCACCAAATGACTGCTATAAAACACATTTATCATAAGAAAAAAATATTGGGGGAGATAGCAAGATCAGCTTAACTAGTAAAAACAACAGAACACTATTCCCAAAAATAATTTGTGAAACTGTTACCTAAAATGGAAGTCCACCCATATGGAAGTCATTTGTCAGACCCCTCCACGGATAGGTTGTTGCATTGCTGGAAACTATCTGGGTAATTTATAATATTGTTGTAGACCAGAGTTGTTGTTGTTGTTGATTACCTTTACTTGACATTTATTTGGCCTTTTCCTTTCAGATATTTTTAGGCTCCAATAATTGTGGTGTTATATACTATATGGTCAAAAGGTATTTGTTGGACATCCCATTCCAAAACCATGGGCATTAACATGGATGTGGCAGTGGGGGCATGGTTGAGCGTCAGCTGTGGACGGAGAGGAGGTGGGTCTAACCGTTAGGTAATGCATGACGATTCTCACCTGTGCCTTATTACTGACAGTTTACTTATTTGTGTCTCTTTGTGCTTTCAGTAACTCCCATAACCCATGAGAGAGAGAGAGACCTGTGGGTGATGGCAGAGGAGGGACGCGGAACAGATCATCAAGCTGGTAGTACTGGAGCAATTCATCGCTTGACTCCCAACAGGAACAGCAGAGTGAGTCTGGTGCCACTGGCCCGCGCCCCTTGACAAAGCCATGCAGCTGGCAGAGGATCATTTGGCCTCCCTCTTTCCTACTCCCCCCCCCATTGTTTCTCCCCCCTGGTCCTTCATCATTGATGTCTCCTCAAACTCCATCTCTTTCTACACAAATAGAACCTTCCACACCCACCAGGACCAGGGCAAAGGTCTGCAGCAGGGAAGCTGGGCAATTCCAGGATCAGCCTTCCTTCATGGAAGTGGGAATACTGATCCAGATCCTTGATGTGTCGCAGGCCTCCCAGATCAAGCAGGAACGTACTGCGTGTCACTGAGTATACACATCAGGCCTTGGTGGACTCAGAGTGTAACCAGACCACCGTCCATTAAGGCCTGATTCAGTGTGGGGCATTGGGAAATGCACGATTGGTGAAGGTGAGGTGTGTGCAAGGGTATGTTCACGAATATTCACTGGTGCCAGTCATTATTAAATTCCAGGGGCAAAAATATAAATTGGAGGTGGTAGTTAGTCCTTGCCTCACCCATGCACTAATTCTTGGGACAAATTGGCCAGAGCTTCAGGCATTAGTGAGGGAAATGTTTGTGGATGGGTGGAGAGTCATGCTTTCGACCAAGTGAGAGAAATTGATGTCCGGGAACTTCAGCCTAATGTTGCGCTATCCCAACCATATTATTCAATTATTAATGATATAATCTATCAATTGACTCAAATTAAAGAAGAAACGACCCAGTTGTTGATTCCAAAAAGCTGTGGGGAATGTCTGTTCCATGTGGCTCATCATAATCCCATGGCTGGGCATTTGGGCCAGGATAAAACACTAAACCATCTAATGGCTTGTTTCTACTGGCTCGGCATTCAGGCAATGTTTGCAGGTGGTGTGCAGCATGTTGCGAATGTCAGCTGGTGAATCCGCCGGCCACCCCAAAAGCGCCATTGTGCCAATTACCCTTAATGGAGATCCTCTTCCAAAGAACTGGCATGTAGTTCATTGGGCCATTAGAAAGGTACATGCAAGGATATCGCTTTGTGTTAGTCCTGGTGGATTATGCAGTGGGATACCTGGAAGCCGTGCCTCTGAGCAACATCTCAGCATGCAATGTTGCAGAGGCACTCTTCCGTGTTATCTCCCGAGTTGGGATCCCGAAAGAGATCCTGACTGACCAGGGCACTACGTTCATGTCACAGATGCTTCCTGAACTTATATTATTGGGGATTAAATTGATTCGCACCAGTGTTTACCTTCCTCAGACGGATGGACTGGCCAAACTTTTAAATTTTTATTTTTATTTTTTTATTTTTATTTTATTATTTTTTTTCCAAATGATGCGGGTGGGAGAGGACGCTGGCGTTGTTTGTTCGCCGCTTCTCCACTCGAGTTTTAACGAGTTTTAACTGTTAAAACAGCAATACAACCTGAGAACTACTTCTGTATAACATTTGGGTCTGTTATACGGATTTTACCGACTCAGACTCTACTTGGCTAATTGATAGCAAGTGCCTGCGGTTA
>CM040982.1:14683735-14698398 GCA_022985145.1 Pangasius djambal
GGACGTTTGGGGGACAAAGTTAGGGAGGCCAGATTAAGATGGTTTGGACATGTTCAGAGGAGGGAGAGGGAGTATATTGGTAGGAGAATGTTGGACATGGAGCTGCCAGGCAGGAGGCGAAGAGGAAGGCCAAAGAGGAGGTATATGGAGGTAATAAATGAGGATATGAAGCTAGTGGGTGCAAGTGTTGAGGATGCAGGAGATGGGGATAGGTGGAGAGTGATGATTCCCCTGAAGGGAAAAGCCGAAAGAAGAAGAAGAAATATATACACAGTGTGTGTCTAATATATATATATATTTTACTGAGAAAAGCTGTTGTTCTGATGTCACTAAAAAACCAAAATGAAGGAATTAGCTAGGACTTCATTTATTCATCTTCAGTAACAACTTTATCCTGGTCAGGGTTATGGTGGGAATACATCCTGGTCCTCAATAGTTCTGTCTGTTCTTCTATCTCTATCCATGCTCTCCTTTATTATTATCCCAAGCAGGCACCCTCAATCAAAGCACTCTAATCTAAGTCCTGGACACAAGTAAGATGAGGACATAAAAACATGATTCACATAAAGACATTGCATGGCTGCTGATTCATTATTTGAACACTCTTTGTGAACAAGTCTTAAGTTCATTTGAAGGTTGTTGCTTGTTTTGTAATTCAGGGCTGATGATAACAGACAGGCACGCAGGAAGATAAGTAGGTTTTTAAAGATATTTTTATAGCGCTGTAACCAGTCAGCCATATCATTCAGCATCAGGTTGCATTGATTAATTATTTCCTGCTAACCAATGTCTCGAAGCAATGCAATGTAGCAAGTGAAACACTTATTCACCTATGCAATGCGCACACGCACATGCACGTACTGACTGAAAGAAACAGCCAACTCAAACACCGACTGCATGGAGGCAGTGTTACCAATAAACCCGTAAGCCTTAACCTACATGCTATTACAGGTGCTGAATCAACATTAACTGCACTAGCTGTTGTTTCTGCTCCAGTGCCTGCTTTCAGCATTGTTGTTTTCAACCCTGCCCTCGATAGCCTTAGTATTTTTGTCATTAATTTTACTGTGCTTTGAAATAGCCTATTAATTTGAAAAAAATTATTTTCTGGTCATTTTCTTACTTACTTTCCTTTCTATTCACCATTTTTGCTTGCTAATTTTGTGGGCAGCATCTCTGCATTTACTTAGTAAATAATTAAAAATACATTCTGTGCAACTATACACCACAGTTTTAGCACATTTACTCACTGTTTTAACCTAATTTATGCTTAATGTTTTTAAAAATGTAATTTTATTTTATTGTATTTTTTTTGCAGCAGTCACTAACAAAGGGACGTCCAGTGGGGAAAATGTTGAAACGACTTATGAATATAAAGACGTATATAACTGAGTAAATACTTCACAATTACAGATATGAGCCAACTTTTAACATTTTATATCCGCCAAGTTACTCTAAGGCCCCGTTCACACGTGGCACATGTCTCCTGGGTGATCTGATCATACTTCTCCAATGTGTCTCGGAGAAGCATTGCGATCCAATCAAGATGGTCTGGGAAGCATAAGAGCACCTAGCATTTGTTTTATGAATGCAAAAGCGCCCCATGCCATCCCGGACAGTGAGGAAGGTCGGTCTAATCAACCGCGTCATTGCCCTAGCTGGAAAATACCTAATCAGACTGATTGGAAATGATATATGAAATCCAATCACAAGTGGTCATTCGAGGCACGTTCAAAATGCCAGGTGTAAATGGCTATTCATTTCAGCTGTCCCCTTGTGACTGGCTTACTCGAGATGGATGTTAATACCAGGTCTGAACAGGGCCTCAGTTCATAAAGGCCAAGATCATTTCTGTAATAGAAATATTGAATGTTAGAATAGAAAATAGAAAGTTTAACATGCTTGTTAATGCATAAACATGCATGCTTCAGAGGGCAAAATAGGGTATTTTCCTGTTTTTTCTTTTTTTCTTTTTATTTAAATCTTACTGTTCCAGTTAACTGACTTCTGCCTGTATTTTGACTTTGATTCTGCCTCATGTTTTGGATTTGTTTGCCTATAATAAAAACTCTTTACCTGCAACCGTCACTGTCTCCACCACCTGACATGTTGGAACATGATTTTTTTGATGGTAAAAAAAATGGTTTCTGATGTCCCAAATACTTGACCATGTTACATCAGTAACGTCACATTTTTATTTTGTGTTTTTTGTATTTTAAAGTGACTGCACTTGCTGTTCAAAATGTTATACAGACTGTATCGACAGAAATAAAATGCCTAGTATTATTTTAAGGTGAGCTAATGTTAGCTAAATTCTTCGGCTGAGCTAAATATACATTTATTTCATTTATGAAATTAAAATAAATAACGTTCATTTTATCAAGTTCTATTTGGGCCAGCATAGCCCTTTTAATAGTTTTACTAAATAAAATACAAATTTACTAATAAAATAACAATTTTCATTAGTAGCCTGTTTGTTCAAGTCCACTAGTGGCATAGATGCTGATGTCCACAGTCTGACTATTGTGCAAAAAATAGCTTTCATATAAAGAAAATAGCAATGATATCAACAGAATTCATTAACATAATTCGACATAATAAGATCTCTTGTTGCACATGAAATCTGAGTTTTTTTAAGTGAGTGAGAACGGGCTCAAACACTATATGGCCCAAAGTATGTGGACACCTGACCATCACACCCATGTGGGTCTTCCCCAAACTGTTGCAACAAAGTTGGAAGGGCACAATTATATAGGATGTCTTTGTATGCTGTAGCATTACAGTTTCCCTTCACTGTAACTAAGGAGCCCAAACATGTTCCTGCATGACAATGCCCCTGTGCACAAAGCGAGGCCCATGAAGAAATGGTTTGCCAAGGTTGGAGTGGAAGAACTCGAGTCAACTGCACAGATTCCTGACCTCAACTCCAGTGAACCACCTCAATCTCACTCAACCCCCAAGCCTCCTTGCCCGAAGTCAGTGCTCTTCTGAGTGAATGGGAAAATTCCCACAGCCATGCTCCAAAATCTAGTGGAAAGCCTTCCCAGAAGAGTGAAGGTTATTATAACAGCAAAGAGGGACTGAATGAGTCTGGAATGAGATGTTCAAAAAGCACATATGGGTGTGATGGTCATGTGTCCACAAACTTTTGGCCATATAATGTACTTTTGTGATTGAAATGGTGATTGTTGGCATTGTGGACTTTTTTGAAAACTCACAGCCAGAGTTTAGTAAAAAAAATAAATAAATAAAATAAAACAATGGTCTCACATTGTCTTTTTTTTTCTCTTAACCAGCAAATCGCCATCCACATACCATAACTTCACTTGAATATTATAGATTTAAAGCAAAAACCCTAATGAAATCAAAAAAAGACCCTGATGCTCACATTGAAGATCCTTTCAACACACTCAGTACTGTTTGACTTTATAGCATACAGTCGTGGAAGTGTAACGACTCATATTAGCACTATCCGGTGTGACCTAGAAGAGGACAGGTTCCAGTTTCAGACTGGTTCCTCTCGAGGTTTCTTCCTTCTGTCATCTCAAGTAGTTTTTCCTTACCACTGTTGCCTCTGGCTTATTTGTTAGGAATCCAAATCTAAACCTATATCAGAATTTCTGTAAACCTACTTTGTGCCAGTCTCCACTGTTAAAAGCACTATGTAAATAAAATTGAATTGGATTGAATGGTACAAGATACAAGATTCTTTTATTGCTACACAACAGTGTTGGTGGTAATTTCGTTTGGTAAAGCTAAACGATCAGCAATAAACAATACACTAAACAAAGTGCAACACAATGTAACATGCATGAAGTACAGTTTGTGGGGAAAAAGAATTATGGCAGTATAGATTGAGAGAGACAGGGACTTTTCAGCAGCGTCTGAACAGAGAACAGCTGAGTTGGCAGAGAAAAAGAAGCTTTTTCTGAAGTGTATTGTCTTTGTCATCAATAGTCTGTATCTTTTGCCAGATGAGAGGGGCTGAAGTATTTTATATGCTGGAAGGGATGGGTCTGAGGACATTTTAGAGCTCTTTTCTGGCTGTATTTTATTTACAGAGATTGCAATGTTAGTAGATCATATCCAATTATTTTTGAGGCCTTCCAGTTTCCTCTGAGTCAGTGTTGCCGTACCAGACAACAATGGAAGATGTCATGATACTTTGTATGATTATTGATTTGAATTGTAACAGCAGCTGCTTTTTTACTCTATAACTCTTAAGTTTCCTGAGGAAGTAGAGTCTCTGTTGGGCCTTCTTGATGATGGAGGTGATATTCAGGTCCCACTTAAGCGAGCTGCCGTGTTTTACTGCTTGATAATGGATTTACCTGCCTGTGAATCTGTTCATTTCAAAACTCTTATGGTTAGAATATAACCCTTGCAATATGTGTATAGTAGCATGCAGGCTACACACTAATTTAGCATTTTTCTTATAAAGCCATATAAGCAAATTACATTACATAGGTAGAGTGTAAGCAGAATACTTGTCATGCTAAATACAAGCCTTCTTTTGCTCTGGATGATTTTTTTTCTCCTCTGTGCCCAGTCAGTGTTCATCTTGTTTGAAAACTGGCTATAGCATTCCCTGTGGAACCCAGTATTAGCCATAGCAATCTGAAGTTTATAAAACTTTTATTTAATCAGCATGTTTTTGGCAACTAAACTTTCTGTTGTGTTAAGGCCCAACCGCTGCTGTTCATTATAAAGGAAACTTGATCCAACTTGTTTCTGTAAATATGATTAAAGGGCCAGTTGTATTGTATCTTAGATTCTTCTTAATATTATAATATTATGTAATATTTTAGCGGATTTATTTTCAGACGTAGCAAAAAAATGTTTGGGTTAGCATGCACATTTTAATAGTGTACAGCTAGATACTATGTGGGGAGTGATAATTGGAAATTCTTATAAACGCAGGAATGCAATATGATTATTACTGTCCCTCTTTATGCATATAAAAAGTAAATTGCACACACACACACACACACACACTTATAGAATTCTTGTGGCCTTGTGCCTATGGACAAATCATAGCTGAGCTGATATTCAGTATAACCGCACTCTTGCTGCTGAGATATTGCTTAAATATAGTATGAAGTGAAAAAAGTAAAACATGTTTTGAAGCAGAGCACTGGCCTCTCTATATAAACATTTGACAGTGACATCACACAGGATGCTAGAGGTGACATCATGTTGACATTGGGGCTTCCATATTTGTGTTGACTCTCGGCGTATTTTCTGACATTAGGCTCGTTGTTGGCAGGGTGAACATTAGATTGTTTGCTGAATTTGACTTACCTTGGAAGTGGGAAGTCGGTGTGACGATTCTGGGGAGTTGGATGAAAGTACAGACGGTCTTTAATGATATCAAAGCAAAGCAAGGAGGCGGAGCGTCATCCTCACCCGAGCAGGGAGGCAGAGTGAGGCGGAGTGAACCTATGAATCTATAAATTGTAAATTCATACATTTACAGTTTATATCCTGAATGTATTTATTTCCGTACAGCTGCTTTGAGACAATGTCCATTGTTAAAAGCACCATACAAATAAAATTGAATTGAATTGATGTTATTGCAATTGCTGGCCAGTTTCCCAGCCGCTGCTGGTGCTGCTTGAGGAGAAGGACCTGCGCTGCCAACTCCTGCCTTAACACCCCCAATTCTGCTGCCTCTAGATTAAGGCCAATACATTAACCATACAACAACATATAACACTTAGCAACTAAGGAGGGAAAACACAGAACCTATATAGGGTAACTAATTAGGGGAACACAAAACAGGTATGCACAAACACAGGAAGTGGGGCAAACAACAAAGGAAGAAATTCAAAAAATGTGAGGTTGCCCTCTAGTTGTCTGGGGGAGAATTGTCCGTGGTGAACGTGACGGTTGGAGCTCGGAATGACGTCATGTTCGACCTGCATTTGAGCTACAATGTGGGGAAAAAACACGGATGTCTCTGTGTTTGTCGTTTATTAGTAACAAGCTAGCCAGCTAACTGTGATAAGTGTATTTTCCTCCTCAAAACAACAATCTGCATAGTCAATCTACAAATTTAACAAGTAAATATGTCTGCATGTTGATTGATCTAAAGCAAATACTTGTGTATACAGTATAACTCATTTAATGGTAAGAAGAGCAACTTTGTGTAGCCATGTTGAATTCTCAGAGGAATTCAGAGTTGTGGAGTTCCCAAGATTTGAGGTGCGGTCTTCTTTGGATTTTTCTGGTCTGAGGTCAGGAAAGAGTTACAACCTCTAGCTGAATGCAGCAGTTTTCTTGCTCATCTGACATCATAAATTCTGACATAGTTGTGGGTGGGGTGGGGCTAGTAGTGGAGGTCCCAGTAAAAATCAGTTTCACCTCCAAGGAGCAAATTTATTGAATTAAATAGACAGTTTTTTAAAATCAGGTTCAAACATGTGATTCGAAGCTTTTGGATTTTACTTGCCACTACACTTAAAATGGACCTTTTTTGTGTGGAAATTAATTCTATCTTTCTATGGTGCTATATTAAGCCATATCAACAGAGTGTTTCAAATATACAATAGCAGATTGTGTGAGATTGCACCCCTATGCCCTGTAGTCCTGACAAAATATACAAAACTGCCTCTTTTTGAATGATCACATTTCACAAAATCTGTGGAACTGCACACTGTCTGTTACAGTATAATTACTGTAATTACTGACTTATTAATATTTAAACGCATTCAAATACTAAATATGATAAATAATTAACATTTAGCTCCTAAATGAATTTGTCAGCTCAGTTTAACCAGAGTACACAAGTTTAATTGTCTGTAACACTGTGAGTACACAGTTTAATTGTCACTATGTTTAAAAACAGGTGGTCTCTTTCTCTTTGAGGCTTAATTTTTTAATAGAGATGAATTATTCTTAATTTAAGGTAAAATACAGGATATATACACAGAACATTATTCTGATGAAGATGATGCTTCTCTGTTTCAATCAATATACATAAGCTTGTTTTTTTATTACTCAGTTCTCACAAAAAGTTTACTCTTTTTTTTCAGACTTTATGAGCTCTCTCAGTGCAAGAGAGAACACTTTAACTAAAATTTGCTGTTGTCTTTAAGTTGTATTTTATAGCAGGAGCTATATAAAAAAAAAAAAAACATATGTTAAATATAGTGTAAAATATGTGCCTCGGCACCAGTTATCATTTAATGCATCATCCAGAGAAACAAGCGACCGGACAGATGAAGTGATGTTTTCCAGTTGTTGTTTTCCTTACTATTGCATGTTTGCAATCTTCCAAAAAGTGCAGCCCAAAGCTGTTAGCCTGCTCTAGCTCCACCAAATCCCTAGCTTTATAAGATTTGTCTACTTGTAGCCTTTTCAGAAAGGGAAACTCTACTGTATATGGTTCTGCATAGAGGGACAAATCAAAGAGCGCTTCTACAATGTTAGATGGAACCTCCCCCAAATAGTTTAGAATAATTTCATTGTAATCTTTCAGTGCCACATTTGTATGCTCATTCACATAGTGTTAAGGGACAAGCACAAATATTCTGTCATAATATTTCAACAAGCTGCATGTCAAAGTGGTGTTGATGGCCGTGTGAGCTCAGACTGCAAGCTTCTGACAGCACATGTCTGACAGGTACTGTGCAGCTTTTTTGGCGAACATTAAACTTGCATCAGATTTGACACAAAGCAATGGTCACAGTTCACCACTGGACATCTGGACGTACAGAAATGACACTGAAGCTAATTGCTTTGACACTCAGTGGGTAAAGAGACTGGCCAAATACAGAATTCATTACAAATTAGACCTGAAATAAATTTTTCTGATCCCAATATACATTTACATTTTGAGGGCCCACAGTCCAAAAAGGCTTTAGCCAGAGTTGTAAAGGAGAAGTTAGAACTGGTTAAGCACAGGTGACAGCTGGGATATACCAGTTTCTATTTCTTATTTTGCATAATATCCAACAAAAGCTCATTAGAAATCCTGCAAATTCTGAGTGAGATGAGGCCAATGTAGCCTAACAATTAACCTATTTGAAAAGATGATGAAAATACAGTAGTGGGCTGAACCGAATAACATACATTAGGTATGTACTGTATATGGCAGTCCTTTTTTTGTTTCAGTGAATCAGACTCAGGCTTTTGCTTGGTATTATATGAAACATCACTATCACTCTATAATTGTTTATAACCTCCTATTTTATTTAATTTATTTTATCTATAAGGAAAAGCCATGTTTAGCTCTGCAGTTTAGAGACACTATGAAAAGAAAAATTATGGGCTGTATTCAGGTAATGTAAAATAATTGTACAATTATTTTACGCAATAGTAAAATAATATAGATATATTGGAACATTCAGCTTTTAAATAAGTCACTTATAATAGTCATAGAGTAGCTTGCTTATCTGCCACTACAGGCACTATAGAGAATACCAATAATCTTGCATTTTATCTGGATGTATTTTGGGCTGGAAAATGAGGAAATCTACCCACAAATCTACCATATGTTAAGCCGATCCTTTATTAATTTTTTTTGTTGTGTTTTGTTTTCAGTTTAAGGGATCTGCCAAGCCAGTCACTGCATATATCTCCTGCCACCTTAAAACCTGGTGGGAAAAGTTACAGTAAAGAGGATGTCAATTATACCCTTCTAGTAGCAGTGAAAATAAGCACACTTTTTAAGCAAATAACAAACTTTCAACTATTAAACACACACATTACTTACACAAATATCACCAACGTACACTGGTTTATAATTAGTTCAAATGTCACACAAACCCACAGGGAAAAGGTTAGCTCACAACCCGTCCACTCCTGTTCTCTTTTATACTTCATTTCCCTGCCCTGCCCGCAGCACACAACAGGCCAAAATGGTGATGGTTCCCCCTAGGGAAAGGGAGTGCAAGACAGAGAAGAGGTAAAGAAACACACAACGGCATCTATAGCACTAGTCAAAAGAATTCCGCCCTGGAATTTGGGAGATTTGTTTAATGATTTTGCTGTCACAGTTACAATTCCCTTATAGATTTTGCACTGATAAGTGTAGTAAACAATTGTAGTCTAAATATACTACAAAAATCACGGTGCTTTGAATACTTGTTGCGAGGTGTTCTTCACTAATATTTCTACGACCTTTGATCTTTTTTCCAGGATGTGTCAGAACCTTGAGCTATCGCCAACATACAACTCCAAAATACAACCTTGTCTAGGAGGAGAAATAATGGGCTTGACTTTGAAAATACTACGTATTTAAAAACAAAAGAGCACTTAGATAGAGAACTGTAGTCCTGTTTGAAGCTGAAGGAAAAGATTAATAATGTCTGTTGTTTGTTGCTAGGTAACCTTGCATTGTGGCTATACTGTGAGCCCCTCTTGAGATTAATCAGGTTCAGAGCTCTGCATGGCTTATTTTAATATACATCCTGGAACAGGCGTGCTCTAAGTGATATTTGCTTGCCAGACAATTTCTTCTTGCGGTGAGAGAAATAAGGAGACCTGCAGATATTTCAAGAAAGAAGCATGCACAACATGTGCATGTGAACCTACAAAATCGTGGTGGCTGCTATAAATATACTCTACACCACATTAAATACAGATACAGCTTTAGTTTCATGGTCATTCATATCTGATTATGCACTTCTACAGTGTTTATCTTCGTGTAACAGCAATTATTTACGCGATTTGAACTTAATGAAAAGTAAACAATTAAATGCTAAATAGATTCAAGTGTTTCTGTCATTGAAATGATGGTAGTAAACTCCTAAAAAAAAAAAACATAAGGTAAGGACATTATGTATGATATACTGTATACTGATACTGTCTTACCAGTGCTGACTGATCTGCGTGATCTTCAAAATGTAAATGCATTTGTGACTTGATTCATGTAGGCCATTTTCACATATGTGCCTGCAAATCATTAGTGCCCTAATGTTATATTTTACTGACAGCACTAATGCAGGCTCAAGGCTGTGGAATCATGAAGCTCTTTCCAGAGAATGACTGGAGAGATCTTATTACTGCTCTAAGTAGCTACTGTGACATGCTGTGTAATCCTAAGGGCAATAAAGCAGTTTTAAGAGGAAAACTATTCCTGTGAATTTCTATTGATTTACATGGATTTCTTTGGTTGAATTACATTCATGTCTTATAGAATTCTATTGGCTATTTAAGTCTCGAATGATTAATAATCCAGCACATGGGTTCTGGGCGTCTGACGGTCAGTGCTATTCATTTGTAGTTACCTGACTCTTAGTGTCATAATAACATATGGTTATTATCCTGATTGTTTTTTGTTGTTGTTGCTATTATTATTATTTTCAAGTGAAATCATTATATGTTGTTCACTGAAGCACGGCAAACAGTTTGATTTTACAGTTTCAACAGTCTAAGGTAAAGGTTAATTGCAGTTATAAACCAGTCATTCAATCAGAATAGTAAATGCATCAGTGTTGGAACTCATTGAAACTATAACAAGACACAGGCTTTGCATCCCCCCTCCCATTTACAACCATTAGCAATAATTGCATAAGCATGGCTTGAATCTAACTAAGCAGAAATAATCCTGATTAAAGATGTCAGGTCAGACAAAGCTGCTGTTAATATGCTTGTTGCTTTAATTTAAACGTATAAATCATTTGTTCTTAGTCTGGCGCCACCAGACTTTACTGTTTGGCATTACGTTTGTAAAAAGCAATTTAATGCTTATTTGTTCACATAAGCTAGATTTTAACATCTCATTTGACATTTCATCTCATCTTTAAAAGGTCAGAAAATCTGTAATAATAATGTTGTAAAGTTATAATCGAATAATAATAATAATAATGTTATTATTAATGCTGTTAATAAATAATCATAAGTCATAATCATAGTTTTGAGTTGGCGGCATTATCCCTAGTGTCTGCTTGCATCACAGCCTAAATTTGCATAATTAGTTTATGTGTATGGCTGTAATGTGATGAATGATCTCCGGAGCATGACAGCAGGATGAGCTGGGCTCAATCCCAAATTTATGTACAACTAGTATGACTATAAAAACCACAACACATACATTTAAAAAGTCACATATACTTTCCGTTCAAATTGGTTTCAAGCAGAACCTTCAGGTATGTGATTACGTATGTGATGTGAAAAACTAGCCTACAGTCTCAAGCATTAATCAAATGCAGTGAAAATTAGCTTTTTTTTTTACACGTAACAAATTAAGCTCCTGTTTCTGACATCTTGACACCTACAATCTACTACTTCACCCAGGCCCTGCTCCTGCCATTCTAAGCCACAGCTGACTTTGACCAACCTATCACTTTGACCTACGGTACAGCGATTTCAGTGATAACTAGTATATTCTATATTCTATATACTCTATATTCAATATAAAAATATATTCTATGTAAATTAATACTCATTCCTAATCCACAGAGCCAGCCAGAGGAGACTCTTATCACTCCTTTATAAAAACAACTACATCCTATAGTCCATTTCAACTGTCTTTTATCAGCTTTTATGTGGGTGCTCTCAATGATTGCCATCTCCCTTTTGTCCCTTGTTTTCTCAAATGTGATACAGAGAGAATATTTCAGAAGCATTGCCCATGATGAAGACTGCCAATGATGTGACGACGAGGTGTAAATTAGCTCATCCAAGCTTGCATTTTGGTTTATGATACATGGTTTGTTTTTCCCAGACTGTTGCATAGTATCAAGCAAAACAAATCTGTCAGTATTACAACACTGTGGTTGGATTAACAGCTTACAAAAAAAAAACGTACTAAATAGTATTTATGGCTTTCCAGCAAATGTCTTAGTTGTCTGATATTATTCATGACCTTTCAGTATTTGGCTGCTGTAGAACATTTTTACCGTGTTATACAATAAGGGTTAGGGAAATTTACAGCAATTCTAGAAAATCTTAATAAATTTTGGATAATGTCAAAGATATTTGTCTCCTGCCAAAAAGCAAACAATTCTAAAATGCCCTGTTCCTGAAGAAAATGACTATATGGGTGCTGTGCTTAAAGAAGAGAATTGGCCTCCTCAGAACTGCAAAGCTGTCCTCTCCACTATTGGTGCGTGAGAAAAAAAAAAGCGACTGAACTGCTTTTAAAGGAACAGTTTCAACTGCAGGTTGTAGCAAACAATGTCATTTTGTTGCAGAATATCACTCTACTGAGAAATCACACAAATCCTCCAACTACACTATCTGTTACCAGGGTATGGCCTCACATACTCACAATTTGATTATTGAGAAGGAATAGTGGCTAACTTGCCAGGTGAACAGAATGAGCTTTGGTAGATGGTGCCATGGATACATCCAGCGTGCCAGTTTCTCTTCATGAGCTTAATGAGATGGCCAGAACAATGGCAAAGTCTGCTCTAGTGATTAGCAACAGAGTTTTACACAGGCTTGATTATACTCAGTTTCATATTTCCGATAAAGACTTGGGAAACAGTTTGTTTTGAATGTATCGGAGGTCAAATCAGTTGCGATTCAAATTTCTAAGATATTTAAAACAAAAATTCCATTCCTTATATCAATTATAATGTATATTTTTGTATAGATTATGTATAGATTTAAGTAGATTTATGTCTACTCTGTTCTGTGCTCCTCAGAAACTGGCTTTCCTCTACCACTGTCCTGAAAGACCTTATCAAAGGCTATCGCTACACCTGGAAAAAAAGAAACATTGCTGTAGATTTTCCTTGGCTAAAATACAATTACTTAAGGAATTTTAATAGATGCTTATAATCTTCTCACCCCGTTCTTACTGCATAGTCAAAAGTTACAGTACCACAGTATGTATGCTTTAGTACTCCGTTTCCTAGACAAAATATCAAAGTAGACTGCTATAAAAATACTACCCAAAATATATATTCAGTACAGGCAGATGTGCAGTTGTTGCTCTTTTGGCTGCTCCTGTTAGTGGATCACTGGGCCGCATTTTTTGATTTGGCACAGGTTTTATGCCGGATGCCCTTCCTGACGCAAGCCTCCCATTAGGAGTTCAGGTTTAGGACCAGAACTGGGAGTACACTCCCAGTGGCTGGGTTGGTTCCCTGCCCGGGAATCAAACCAGGGCCACGACGGAGAAAGCGCAGTAGGGATATACAACCGCTAGACCACCAAGGATAAACAGGCATATCTGCAGCGTTGTAAAGAAATAGAGAATCTTCGATTTTCCTCCACCCCTTTTTCCTCCACCCCTGTATGATGTAAGCTAGGATCCCAAGTCATCTTTATGTAACGATAACATGTAATGTACCTGTACAGGTAATATATTTCTTTCACTGCCTTAACATACAGTATTCACATTTATTGCATAATAAATACATTTACATTTCATTGAGCTCTTGTAAGACTGCTTCTCATTTGACCATGTCAAAATACATTTGGGGCAGAGTGTCATTGGAGCTCAGCAATGGACGTTTCTGAAAAAGAAATAGAAATAGAAGAATAGGGGATTTAGTGTCATTAAAAAAAGGTGAAAATGTAAGAACCAGTCACTTGGCCTTCTGCTACAGTGCTCTGTATCCTAATGAATGTTAAAGCATAGTTTCAGAGTCTAAGACCTTTTGTCTGGGAACAGGATCAGAGCGGACGCCTGAGTCTCTTGTCACATTTAATTAAAGCTTTGATTCGGCAAGCTGGTGGTTCTGGCACTGTCCAAAGGCCTGATGTTAGAAGGGTTTGAAATATAGCAGCTGAGCATGGTCTGAGGTTTGAGACCAACTGTCTTCCTTGGCCTGCACAATGTCCATAATATTCAGCACATTTTATACACGGCTAATTTCAGCTGGACAGTTATGCCGCCAAACAAAATACATTCGTTCTCTCTTGCCTGTGCCACCGGCAACATGCCAGGCCTCCTTTGCAATTTATGAAAAACAGAGAGTAAAAGATCCAAAAGAGAGATTTCATTTCTAAGTGTGACATTAATTTAAATACAGTGGAAAGTACACCATAGAGCTTTTTAGCCTGATAAATCATAGGATGGATGAGAGAAAATAACCAGTTTTAAATACGTGGTGGGCAAAGTCATAGCTCTAGGACTGACATACTTGGTGTCAATATGTCTAAAAGCTGAGAGGAAGCAGTTGAGAAGAAATATTACTGTTGGGCAAAAGTATTACTATTGAGTGAAATAAGCTATTATTTGTTCAATTGCTTCAACAGATACCTTTACAGTAACCTAAAATCCTGTAGTTAATTTCCCCTTGTAGATTTGAACGATGCTGATACAGCTTCTCAAAGTTTTTTTTTAGTCTTGGAGAGATTCAAGTATTGGAGAAATTCAAGAGACAGGTATTTTACTAAAACTTCCCTGTGCAGGTCTGCTGTTATTTATTTATTTATTTTTTAAATTAAGACATAATCACACATGCAATTAATTTCATCTTTTGATTTTTACTTCATACAGAATTTATGGATGTTTCTTAAGTAATGCTCTCTGATAAAGGATAACACAGGAACTCAGTAATAGAGACTGAATGCATCTTTTGTATTGCTTAATGATGGCTGACATATTTTGGGAAAGTATTCTGTGTCATGTTCCTGTGGGTTCACATACAGTTATAATACACTTATGGTGTTGATTTACTGTATTCCAAATTAATTGTACTCCAAAATTAAACTCTTCCAAAGTAGTAGTTACTGTGATATGCTCTTGCTGTTATACAACA
>CM040982.1:14703413-14778666 GCA_022985145.1 Pangasius djambal
CAGTAGATCTGAGTAATAGTGTAGATGGCTGATGCATGCATCATGGTGCCATGAAAAAAGCTCATACAGTGCAGTCATCTTTTAGAAGAATGGTTTTGTCGAAAACCACGACATAAAAGTTCACATGAGAAGAGTAGAACAGAAAGAAAACATTTGCCAAAATGTCAGTTGAAGTTGTTAGTTTTTTTTAAAAACAGCTTCACTGTTTGCTAGCTTCATTCATTCATTCATCTTCAGTAACCAGGTTCTGATAGTTTTGGAGCCTGGAACAACGGCATGAGAGAGAAACACGGTGATACCAGTTTGACTGACTGCTCATTGTGTACATAGATAACACAGCAACTCCCTTGAATCTCAAATGGCTCATTATTGGACATACAGTACATGGCTATGTTCAGAGTTGGAGAATTAAGTTGACATTTACAAAGGGAAAGTTACCCGTATTCAGACTCACGTTATGCAGCTGCTTAAATTGATCTTTATGGCACCCCATTCAGATTATACAAATTACCTGCGTGTAGTTCACACCTCCAAGGTTCACAGATTTCTCTTCAGTAGAAGTGCCCTCCTATAAGCAAAAGCCTTTAAGCCTCCAAAAAAATTAGGGATAGAAAATGCATACTGAAGAAGGACATAGCATTTTTATTCTTGCTGTCATGAAATATAAAAGCAAAGGATAATTAAAAATAAAATAGAAAAAACACACTAATACACTGATATATGAATGAGAAGATGACGGGCATTTAAATAACCATCTTTACTATAGTTCTAATTACAATATATATAATATATTGCTGCATAAATTGTCCTAAATGTAAAGTTATCACATTAATTACTGCAGATTTGGTTTAGGTTAATAATATGGCTTACACCCTCATGATTCTGAATCCAGCATTTTGGATTTATTTGTTTATACCATGCTCCAAATATGTATGTAGTTATAAAGATACAATATATCATGCTTTAATAAAAGTAATAAAATAATGCAAATGTTTTTGTTAATTCTATGTGCATTCCTGTAAATACAATATGTCCATGGTTTAGCTTACTTTCAGATAATTCCTAATTTTATTCCTTAAAAAACTGGTCTGCAGAGCCTTGTCTGAAAAAGCATTCTGAATGGAGTACCATGGGGTCAATTTTGGCTGGTGAAGCCCAGCTATCTGTTATGGAGACCAATATTATATATGGTATGTAACATGAATGGTAGGTTTACAATAATGTACTCATTCTAACATGTTATTGTTTCTATAGCTCATTCACAGACTTGTATGGTAGTTATTCCATATGACCTAAGACAATAAATGATTAATGATAAACAAAGCCAATCAATTTTACTGTACCAAGACAGCGCAAAGGATCTTTTTTGCTCCCTGACTTTTGAATTAACATCTTTGGCATTGGTTTACCTTCTTGCTCAATTTTCAGTCTCTCCTTATAAGTATGAGCATCAAAAGATTTTTCTAAAATCAGGTCAGTGTCGGCCAGCATCATGCCAAAACACAGTTGCTACCTGAAAAAGGAATAGACAGCTAGCTAGTTAGACTTGTAAACAACAAATTTCAGAAATGAATTCAAATACTTACAGTTTATTTAGAATATTTACAAATTACAATGCTAAAATTACAAGATATACTAGTGTATAAAAAATACCAGTATGTTTTGGATTATGCTGCTCAACTAACTGATACTGCAGCTCCAAGTGATACCGACTGCTGTCCAGTAAACTTTGAGATTTGAGTTTTTTTCTGTGCAAAACTCACCCACTCACACTCCCATTCACCCCCAGAGACACATGGTTAAAAGTTAAAAGCCTGTCCAATAAGCATTAATCTTTTCTTCCATTAAAACACATTGTACTTTAATCTGCCAGAGACACCCAGAGACGGCTTCACGTTGTGTCTGGGGCTTCAAAGGAGATTTTCACAGCTGCGCTGTCCACCAAAAACAGTTTTTTATGTTTTGACCAGACATCCTGGTAAACATTTCATTGTTGCATTTTAATGAAATTTTAGGGGCAACCAGATTTCCCATGTGGTCTTGTGCCACCAAAACAGCTCTGACCTGTCGAGGCATGGACTCCACAAGACACCTGAAGGTGTGCTGTGGTATCTAACACCAAGTTATTAAGAGCAGATCCTTTAAGTCCTGTAAGTTGCGAGGTGGGGCCTCCATGGATCGGACGTGTTTGTCCAGCACATCCCACAGATGCTTGATCAGATTGAGATCTGCGGAATCTGGAGGCCAAGTCAGCACCTTGAACTCTGTTCTGTTACTCAGACCATTCTTGAACAATTTTTGCAGTGTGGCAGGACACATTATCCTGCTGAAAAAAAAATCTGATCGAAGTGTAGACTTTCAGCTTTATTTTAAGAGGTTCCACAAAAATATGGCATCTACCATTTAGGAATTACAGCCATTTTCAGCAAAGTACCTCCATTTTCAGGGGCTCAAAGGTATTTGGACAAAGTGACATAATTGTAAATATAACCATAATTTTAATACTTGGATGAAAATCCTTTGCAGTCAATGACTGCCTGAAGCCTATGTTAATACATACATACATTTGTTAAATGTAAATATAAAAGAACCACTCACTACAGTTTGCAGTGACAGCTTTTCAATGCTAAAACTGCAAAAATATCTATATACTATTGTTACCCTTGTTACCATTATGTTAACTTTTTTGTCATTTTCCTTAAAAAATATATTGCTTCTAAGGCAATTTGTTGACAAGTTCTTCTAACTAGGACTTACCACACAGAGAATGTTTCACAGCAGTTGGCAAAAGAGTTTAATTGCTGAAATATGGTGTTCATTAAGTGTAATAGCCCCCTCTGTAACCACAGATACAGCTTGGAGAAATGAGATGCCCTTACCTTGTGTGCCATTTGCTATATGGATAAGGCCTGGGGTCAGGCATAATGGAAACACGGTGTTAGTTATAGGAAACATCTCAAGTGAACAGTTTAAATATTTGAAACAGGATACTGCAACAAATGCTTCAGAGGTGACCTAATAGAGGCTCTCCTGCTGGGCGTATGCATATTTAAGTGTGAAAAGTGCGTAGGGATTGAATCAAGATTTAGTCAGACGTGAATGTCAAAGAGGTTTCTTTCATGGAAATGTACAATATTACACACTCAGGAAAAAAAAAGGTGCTAAATTGTACCTTACCTTGCTGCTAGGGTGAAACCCACAAGGATATATCTTTTGCACTGTGAGTGTATGAATATTTCACCTGGAATTATTGGAATACAGTGTAACATAAAAATGAAGATGAAAAAAATTTACGATACTTAAGTGGACCTTACGGACCACTGTCGCACCTTTAATTAGATTTTAAAATAAGGCTTTAAGAGTACAATATATGCACAGTAAGTTTTTTTTTTTTTTTGGTCACTACGTGTTTTGCAGTTCAATCAAATACAATCATGTAACAAGAGCATTCTACATGTGCTAACTGTGATTTGTTTACATTTGTTTAGACTTTGTTTTCTCTACTCTGGGGGCCAGGGTTATTTTTAATCACAAAAGTGGCTCCAATCACTCATCATTAAGGCCCACTTGGTACGATTCTTTAACACAGCCTGATTATCTCCTGGGGAGACCTTTAAAACTGAATGTAATAACATTTACACATCCGTACACATCTGTAAACGCTGTCTGCAGGTTTAACCAAAAGTTGCATGTTGCTTCAGTAATTTATTGTTTGGTTAACTTTTTATTCCTTGCTCAATTAAAAATACCATTATGAAATACACATTTCTTGCACTTTTTTGCTTGGCCTTTTTTCCCCCCACAGTTTAGAAGAAAAGCCAAAACTGCTTTTAGTAAGACCCAAGGATCCTCAGTACTAGACAAATTCCAAGCTGAAAATTTTGGAATCGCAAATGAATTATGTGAGAAGGGTGAGTTTCAACCTTCATTTTCCCCCTACACCACCGTTAGTCAAACTAGACATGTAAAATGAGAAGCCCAGTCATTTCCAATTAAAGAGAATGCAAAATAGTGTTATTACTTGAAATCGGGGAATGTGGCTTATCTAGTGGTATAACTACTTTGGAGTTGCAGGAATACAATGGGGGAAGGGAGTCATTCCTTTATTCTTATCCTTGTACAGCATGTGCTATCAAGTCTTCCAAATGAAACAAATAATTTTTCTTATAGATTAATACCCAAAACATATTTTCATTGATTCTAATTCAGTTAGTCAATTCAATTCAGTCTGTATATGCAGGTCTGTTACACTGGTCTGGTAGATTGCTTGTTGCCCATAACATCTGATTAGGATTTCTGCCAAAATTGCATGTAAATACAATTTCGATTTCAGACTATTTGCCTAAACATATGACATTCAACCACAACATCTGCACTGGCAAATCTATGGTATTCAAATATCTGTAATATATTGTCTGAAATCATTCAGAAGAAATTTTTGAGGGAATTTTAGAGCCATGCCTGTCTCGACTAACACTTCATTTTTTACATTTTGATTCTTTTAATGTTCGTCTCTATCAATGTATATTAGACTACCTAGCAGTACCCACAGGCAGGAAGAAGACACAACAAAATACTACTGGAAACATGCTTTGACTAAATTATCAAATAAGTAAAATTATATTTTTTAAAAATGCTATTCTTGATTCAGTTTGTGCTCATGAGATTAGAATAGTCTGCAAGATAATTATATTGAATCGGAAGGGTATTGGAATAAACAGTAATTTATTGCATTTCTTTTCTTCTTGAATCCAAATATAGCTAAACCCATGTGAAATATCCAGGTCAAAAGACACAAGTAGAATTTTCTGGCATAAAAATGATAGTTGTTGCTACAGCAAGGCACTACCAAAAGGCAGCTTGTGCTATTTATGTACATTCTTGATGCAGGTGAAAACCCAAAGGTTTAAACAATGATGATAAGACCTTGCTATCACAACATAAGTTGCCTCTCACATAGTCTTGAATATTGGTGCAAGCTTTTTGGTCAGCTTACTGGTCATTTCTTAAATCATTTGTTTCATTTGATGTCCTTTAAATCTGAGTTTTCACCTGGCCTTCTTTATACTAACCTGCTCTAATAATGAAGTCCTTCCTTGTTTCTTCTGGCCCAAGGGTGTTCCTGCTTACCTCATTGAACATTTTGAAGGGCCTACATGCCCTGTTGCTGCCAACTAAAGAGTGTGAAGACCAGGCTGATAGATTCATCTAGTGCTTGACAGGATATTCGATGTGGGAGTAAGGTGCTACATTTATTCTATTACTTTTAGTTAGAATAGAATAGGGAAATTCTACATCAGAAATGTAAAATCCACCTAAATATCCAGTGCAACAATGATGAATGAAGCAAAAATTAAATACCAGCAGCAAAACATTACTGTACACAAATATATATATATATATATATATATATACACACACACACACATATATATAGTCAGGTCCAAAAGTATTCGGACAATGACAGAGTTTTGGTGATTTTGCCTTTATACATTACCACAATGAATTTGAAATAAAACAATCAAGATGTGATCGAAGTGTAGACTTTCAGCTTTAAGAGGTTCCACAAAAATATGGCATTTACCATTTAGGAATTACAGCCATTTTCAACAAAATACCTCCATTTTCAGGGGCTCAAAGGTATTTGGACAAAGTGACATAATTGTAAATGTAACCATAATTGTAATACTTGGATGAAAATCCAATATAAGTAAATAAATAAATAAATAAATAAATAAATAAATATAAAGCATTAAAGTTTTATGCAGGGAAAAATTCATATTAAAAAAATTCATATTGCCTCTTTGTGATTTCCATGTGACAATTTTTACTTTTGAAGGGTTTAGGCAATACAAACTTCTAATATTTGCGCTGTTTATGGCAGTGTAAATGCACAGGCTAATTAATATTTTAACATATATTCATATGCATTTTTAAGGAATTTGTCAGCAAGTGAATAATGCTATTGGAAATTTGAGTTTTTGGATTCTATTCACCATCACCGCTTGCCCTGAAATGCAAATCTGATCTTGTGTAGCATATGTGCTACTCAAGTAGTTATTTGAATGACTATGCTTACATTTATGAGTTGTAACATTTTAGGTAACAGTACTTTTACTGTATTTGTTATTCATGACTCTACCTACATCTGTGTGTGAATGTATTAGAGTATAATATTTGAATCAGATTTTTATATTTTGCAGCATTTCTGCACTAAAGTATCAAATAAATGCTGACCTGCAAATGCTCAACCTGTACCCTGTGGCCACCTCTAAGTGGAGGAAGCTAAATGTGTTCAATGCAGGTACATGCCATGAGGCACTCCAGAACTCATTAATGAAGCACTCAAGAACTCAGCAGAGACACGGTACTTGAGTGCATCTTAAGTGCTTCACGTGATGGGACAATAAAAACAAGTGAAAGGCAAGATTCAAAACAACTTCAAAAATGAAGAATGTGTCTTTTAACCATTGTTTGAATTTGATGTAGAAAGAAGAGCATTCCATCTCATTAAAATTTGGTTTCCTATCCAAACATGGTCTGCTATAATCAAGCACACACGTTACTGCCATGACAACAGAAGAAAAAAAATAACAGGGAAAAGAACGGCCTTTCAATGCCACTCAAGCGAGCAAAACAGTCCTGGTCTGTCATAGCCTTTCCATTATCTAATAGAGCCCTTGGTTGAAAATGGGAAAGTGGGTGAATGTTTTTAATTTCTTTTCCCCCTGCTTTTTTCCCCATATCTGGTAAACTGAACTACTCTTTTAGGACAGTCAGAATTACATTGCACTCTTTCTTCTTGTTTTTGAATTGCGCAGTAAGAGTCATAACACCTGCCTCGTGGCAAATTAAGCCAAGATAATCATTAACGAAGCACTAACAGGGTGGTCAAATTATAGATGTGGACATAATCTGTCAAAAAATATATTTCAGTTATCCACTGCTTTAGTTTTTATTAGAGAAAAGATAATTATTCACAAAAAATATTTTAAAAGCAACCTACACTTCTAATTGAACTCTTCTACCAAAATGTGGGTCTGAGACACATTCAGACACAAAGATGAGAAATAACAAAACTAAGGAAACGCAAAATGCACCTACCTAGAACTCTACCTAGAAAAACTGAGACTGTACTGATCAGAGTCACTTGTGTTTGTGTTACACACACACACACACACATATATGTGTGTGTGTGTGTGTGTGTGTGTGTGTGTGTGTATATGTATATATACAGATCACGACTGGGTCAGAGCATGGCTATGCTGGCTATGATAGAAAGGTGTCAGAACAAACAGTGCATCACAGCTTGCTGCGTATGGGGCTGCGTAGCTTCAGACCAGACAGAGTGCCCATGCTGACCCTGTCCACTGCCAAAAGCGCCTACAATGGGCATGTAAGAATCAGAATAGGACCATGGAGAAATGGAAGAAGGTGGCCTGGTTTGAACCATTTTGGCCATCACCGAACCATATGAACGGCCAGGTGAGTTTGCATCACCTACCTGGGGAAGGTATTGCACCAGGATGCACTATGGGAAGAAGGCGAGGTGGTGGAGGCAGTGTGATGCTCTGGGCAATGTTCTGCTGGGAAATCTTGGGTCCTGGTATTCATGTGGATGTTACTCTGACATGCACCACCTACCTAAATATTGCAGACCAAGTACACCCCTTCATGGCAACGGTATTCCCTAATGGCAGTGGCCTCTTTCAGCAGGATAATGTGCCCTGCCACACTGTAAAAAAGTTTCCGGAATGGTTTGAGGAACATGACAAAGAGTTCAAGGTGTTGAGTATCTGTGGGATGTGCTGGACATTTTAATGTTTTAATGTTATGCGTGCCGGTAGTGTTAATGATTATAAAAGTATAGAAGTATATACACCGATCTGCCATAACGTTAAAACCACCTGCCTAATATTGTGTAGGTCCCCCTTGTGCCACCAAAACAGCTCTGACCCGTCGAGGCATGGACTCCATAAGACCTCTGAAGGTGTGCTGTGGTATCTGGCACCAAGATGTTAGCAGCAAATCCTTTGAGTCCTGTAAGTTGCGAGGTGGGGCCTTCATGGATCAGACGTGTTTGTCCAGTACATCCTACAGATGCACAATCAGATTGAGATCTGGGGAATTTGGAGGCCAAATCAACACCTTGAACTCTTTGTCATGTTCCTCAAACCATTCCTGAACAATTTTTGCAGTGTGGCAGAGTGCATTATCCTGCTGAAAGAGGTCACTCCTATTAGGGAATACCGTTGCCATGGAGGGGTGTACCATAATAACTCACTGAACGTGGACAGACAGTTGACAACAGGAAAAAGACAAGGTGATTCTTTTCCTAATCTTCAGCCTGTGCTCATGATAGCCTCAGATTCTTTCTCTTAGCTGACAGGAGTGGAACCCAATGGTCCTCTGCTGTTGTAGCCCATCTACCACAAGGTTTGATGTTTTGTGCATGCTGAGATGCTTTTCTCCTCACCACAGTTGTAAAGAGTGATTATTTGAGTTACTATATCCTTCCTGGCAGCTCAAACCAATCTTGCCATTTTCCTCTGACTTCTCTTATCAACAAGTTGTTTCCATCCACCATCGCTCACTCAATGGTTTTTGGTTTTTTGCACCATTCTGTGTAAACTCTAGAGGCTGTTGTGTGTGAAAATATCAGGAGATCAACAGTTTCTGAAATGCTCAAACCAGGCCATCTGACACAGAGTCTCAGAGATCACATTTTTTCCAATTCTGATGTTTGACGTGAATATTAACTTGGTCTTGACCTGTATCTGCATGAATTTATGCATTGTACTGCTGCCATTGCCAACTGCATAAATGAAGGTGGTGAAAAGTCCAGACCTCAGCCTCATTGAGATGCTGTGGGAAGATCTTAAGAGAGCTGTGCATAAACAAATGCCCTCAAACATCAATGAACTGAAGTAACGTTGTAAAGAAGAGTGGGTCAAAATTTCCCCAAAATGATGTAAGAGACTCCTGCAGCAAATGTTTACTTCATGCTATTGTTGCTAAAGGTAGTTCTGCGTGTTACTGAATTATAGGGTGTACTTATTTTCTTCCCACCTGGTTTCTGAACTTTCTGTGAAAAAATGACTACATATTGAAATCTCTTGGGGTGTTTTTTTTTTGTTTTGTGGTCACCTGAGGTTATTTGTTTTTTATAGAAGTTTGTGAAGACCACACAATTGTTATATATCCCCTGATAAGTAAAACCATTTAAAGAATTGCAGGAAGGTGTACTTTCTTTTTCTCACATCACCCTTTTAAATCTAAAGTAGTATGCTTCGTCAATTTTAAGTCTGGTAAATGAGCTGATTTTGTAAATTAGCTGGTTAAATTGGATAGCTAGTTAAGTTTGTCTAAGTTAGTTAGGTTTGTCTTTCGTGATGACTGATTGCGTAGTAAACTAGCTAGTAGTATAGGGTCAGGCATGATGAACTTGTGGTCAGATCTTTTCATCAGTTAATAGTATTTAATTTTTACTCTTAAATAATTGAGTATGTTTAAATGTAAATACTTACATTTTTGCTTCCATATATCTACTTTTACCTGCCTAAAGGTGTTTTAATTGCCTGTTTGGGAGCTAAGTGTGCTTTTGTTAAGCAGTCAGTGTCCGGCTTTGGTCAAGTTGTTGATTATGTGCCACAGAAAAATAGAAATAAACCTAATAGATTCGGTTTGTAAACTGCATAAATACCATCTGAGATAATATGGTGATGACAACAGAGTACTTGAGGTCTCTAAATGTAGCTTGTAAATATAATAAATTCAGATAATCAATAAAGGTTTTTTGCCCTTTAAAAAAAAAAAAAAGAATATTATTGTTAAAATGGAATAACAGTGTAATTGATACGTAAAATGCACCTTATGTCAAAAAAAATTATTTACATCATGCTCTTTTTTTTTTAAACAATATTAAAAGATTTTGGGTAAATGCATGTTATTATTAGCAATCCTATTTTATCTTAAAATCTTGTGTGTAAGATTATATCAAATGTTTATCAAATCTTTGTTATGCAACACATCGGAATTAACTACCAGAAGCCAAGAAAGTTTTTTTTTTTTAACAAATTCCTTTTTAACATTTCTTTCGGGGTGTAGGCATTTTGTAATGGCACTCATAAACCGTGTGTAATCCTTTGTGCATTAGAACACTTTGCTGTTTCTTATTAGACCCCACACAGCTCATTCATTCACTTCCACTTAGAAACAGATGCTGAAACACTCAACTAACTCAGCTGAAATTTCCTATCATTAACCAAATGTTCATTGTATGGTACCTTTTAGTCCTAACGAACCACAATATAAAGTCACAGCATGTCATTTGTTGCTTGACTTGAAGTTTTGAGTAAGGAATTTATTCAGCACATTCTGGTGTTTAAATAGCCAGAGTAACAGCTGGATGATGAAATAACTATTCATTTAAGGTGCACGCATGCATCAACAATAAAGGGTGATAATCATAAAGAATGAGAGACATTTATTAGAAATTAATATTTAACTCACTTGCATACTAATAAATATATCTTTGTTTTTAGTTGTGCTTCTCTAATCTTCTTACAACTGTTTCTGTTAAATCACACACACACACACACACACACACACAGACATAGCACAGCAGTGAATTTGTGTATGATAAACACAGATATTCTGTTGTTCACTTGATATGGCTTATGCAGAATCTCTACGTTTGGTCCAATTGCCATGAAACTGTCGGTCAGAAATCATATTCAATTCACCAGTTACAGTAGCCAGTTGTTACTGAGGCAGCGTCATCTCTGAGAGATATTTACTGTGCTTCATAAGATTTCTGCTCCTGACCTGAATGATCAAACGTTTCCTTCCTTCCTTCGTTCCCCCCTTAAAATATTTGCCACTTTTATCGGTGAGACTTCCTTGAAATGAATTTCCCATTACGAAACACAAAAAGCCAAGTGGTAAGAAAGTGTAATCACTGATAAACTCATTACAGTATGAGAATATGAGCTGGCAAACCTGAATCTGTTTAGAAGCCTGCTTTTCTTCTTTTACGTTTGTGATATATTTGTAAGTGACATACTTTGTTTCTATATTTTCATTTTACTCAAATTTACCAAACATTTTATCCACATTTTATTACGCATGCCTCACATCAGGGGTACACTGTAAGACATTTCAAGTTAGAAACGAAAGTTCACCTGCTGCCTTAAAAACGTGAGTGAACTCAATTTGAAGATAACCTTTGTTGCAAAGCCAAGTCAAGACAATGGGCTACTTTAAGTTTAATTTTTGAAAACTTGAGTTCAAAATCCAAATCTTGTCATGACAATTGGAGTTAAAGAGAAGAAATAAGTTCACGTAACTTACTGGGGCTTATCACGTTTTACAGTGTAAGGAGACATAACAAGAATGGACCAGCTGTTCTTATTTGGTTTCCAAAGACAGGCAGTATCCTCAAAAATGGGCATTGGCATCTGTTAAGAGGAGAATAAAGTACTCCTAAATGAATCCGAGTATTTCAGTTGCATGACTTTTCTGTTGCATTTGCCATATTTGGGACAGAATTTCTGGCTTTGTTGCATAACACGGATGTAACTAAATACTTGATGCTGTGATAGACTAACTAATTGACCCAAAACCTAGCTAGCTATAGCTAACATAGCTAGAGTACGTGGCAGCATGACAGGGAGAGTCTGTTGCACTGCTTCTTGTTGAAGATGTATTGCGTGTAGTAACTGCATTACAGCAGCCGATTACCGACGTTTTTCAAGCTTGGCTACTTGGTCTGGATCCCAAAACGCAAGGACACAAACAACTCTTGTCAACTTAAGCTGACAACTTAAGCTTGTAAGCTTAAGCTGGATTGTTTTTGGACTTTTGTGGAACCAAACACAACAGCACCACCAATGGTCATAAGAATATTTAACACAGAATGGCATGAAGAAGTGACGCGGGGCTGATTTTTTTTCTAGACCAGACTGTACATTCATGCAGCCTATCAGTGACGATCATGTCAGGTGATTACACAGAAAGAAAAGCCTTCTAGGTTTCGTCTCCATTTGGGCTGATATTCAATAAATGAGAAGGTGCATGTGTAATATAGTCATAGGCTAGGCATAATGCGAACAAAGGTGAATTATTTACTCTATCATCATTTTTTGGCTTTGGAGGAGAAACCAGAAGTGCATAGACTAAGCACACATTGTCCAAAGAAAGTACAAATTGCACATAAGGATAGACAACAGAACCAAAAGTTAGTTTGTTTATTTATCTATTTATTTATTTCGTGACTGATTTTTAAGAAAGGGTTCCAGTAGAGCATTAGAGACTTGAAACTCTTAAAAAATATGTGTGTGTGTGTGTGCAAAATTATCCAGCTTTTGATAGAAATTTAATTCTATCCTTCTCGTCTAATATGACCAGCTGTCACTACCCTTTTGCAATAAATTGTTTGTAGGAGTGTTGCAGGTACTATATGCTGTTTGTATGAGTGTGCTGCTGTACTGTAAAGATTTATTTGGACACTCACTTGGTGTATATGATAACTTGACTTGATATAGCATAGATATTCATGAGATAGCCAACAAAAGCAAATAGCGTTCAACATATACCACACCTCTGCTGACTGTATATTCAGGAGGGTCAGATAATAATATTAGATAATATTTAATCAGACATGCCCCTAACTGAGTGCAGGACAAGGCCAGGAAATTCCCAGAAGTTAGAAACAATAAAATCTAGATCTAAATATTAGAACGTATATCTAAGTATCTACGAAACACATTTTCTAGATATACTGGCCCAAAAGGAGCCGTATTGCTAAGAATCATATACAAAAGGCTCTGAAAGGCCAATTTTCATTTTACAGACATTTTAAATTTCACTGCAGGCAAAGTTCATTTAACACCACTGACATTTCTGCATACTTTAATAGACAACATTGTCCATGTTTTATATTGAAATGAAAAGAGTGGATATATTTTTCCATTATAAAATAGCCTGCGTGCTGTCGATTGTTCAGCAGTGGACTACTCTATTTTGAAGATTGATGTTGACAACAAATATACAGCAAATAAGTAGACTTTCCTTGTATGGCAACAACACAAGATTGCTCGATTAAATTTTTTTTGTCCTGCCTTTCTTTGTAACATGTTCAAAAGGAACACTAATAAAGTGACAAGCTTTCCCAAACGAACATATTGTTATGTTTTTAACCAATAATCTGGTGCAAATTATTTGTCATTAAAAGCACAAACACGCATGCAACAGAACAAAGAAATGTGTTTTTCCTTTAATCATTATTCATAGTTGCTCAGACACATGTATATACAAATACAGATCTTTTTTATTATTATTATTTGTTCAAAATTCTGTTCCTGTTTGTACAGTGGTGAAAGCTGATCAAACACAGCACCAAGAGATGCGAAGGAAAAATGAGAATCACAAAAAAAACGAACGAACAAACAAAAAGACAGGAGCACGTGGGCCTTCTGATATACAGTATATGTACAAATGAGTTATCCCCAGAATATGAGAAAAAAGGGTAAGGGTTGAGTAAACAACAAACTAAAATAATACCTAAAAAGCAGAACAATGGTGCCAATGACTAGATGGTACAAACACTGGTCTTGGCATTTTAAAGGATTTAAGGACTACGGCAGGAAAGGCCACCTCATTGACAACCAAAAGTGGCTGCATCTCACAAAGAGGAAAAAAGGGCAAGCATTGCAAGCGTTGTGTTATAGTGTAATAACATGGTTTTCATGGTTTCAATAAATTATTTCATGGAGGACAGATTCCCTTTATTAGAAGAAAACAGAAAGCAAACATAACCTTGCTGTATCCCTGTTTCCTTGCTGCCAGTCCATAACAGTGCTATATACAGTCATCCTCCATCCTGCTGGGTAGTGTGGGTGAAGCATCTCATCTACTCATCTGGGCAATGCTCCCATTTCAATGGACAAAGCTTGGAGAGAAACACTTATTTTATGTCACCAACATACAGAAAAACCAGAGTGGAAAAACAAGCAAAAACAACACTTCATCTAACATGATTTTCACTGTCAAGTTCATGCGCATGCCACATAATGAAACTGACAAGTCTGTCATGAAAAAAAAAAAAAAAAAAAAAAAAAAAAAAAAAAAAAAAAAAAAAAAAAAAAAAAAAAAAAAAAAAAAAAAAAAAAAAAAAAAAGGCTGAAAAACAAATGCTTTCAGACAATGAAACCCCTCGAAAACACCGAATCCGGTTACGTACATTCCGACACTGCTCTCTGACTGAATCTTCCAGTTGATGGTGGTGGTGGGAGGAGAGCTGAAATACAGGCATGTGAAAGATGAAACACTCCGGATGCCGGTTGGTTTCCCTCCACAGATCTAAGTTTGTTAGGTACTGGCTCCACTGGCTTCTGAAGATCACGTTCACGTGTATGCTCACTTCAGTTCTTCAGAAATCTTTTTTCGCTTTATTAGATTTTTTTTTTTTAGAAAAGATTTAATCAAATGAATACCTCCATATCAAACAATATATACAACAGCTTTCGCATATCAATAATAATAATAATAATCATAATCATAATCATAATAATAATAATAATGTGGTCTGTGATGTTTTCTGGAGCTGTTTAATGACATCTTGACTACTTTAGGATACACAGTATCCATGTAATTGCGCCTTATTTCGTGTTGTAAAGTGTGTATAAAGTATGATAAGCATAATAATCAAGAGTATAAATGGTAGGTATACAAATACTATTGAATTAGAGTTCCAAAGGCTTCCATAGTTTTGGATTTGGACCATGAAATTAAGCACATGTGGTGGCATTTTTTCCTCATCTAAATTAGTTTAACATCCCCAGTGGTCTTTCTGCACAGACAGTTACCATTCTAACAGGAATGCAACTTCTCTCCAGGACCCCAGAAAGGAAAAAGGAGGGGAAAACAGGCCTACTGAGAATTGAGAAAAACAGAAACAATTACATAATATCAGACTTTTTCAAAAGTTCCCACCATTGTTTATTGTGCCAACTACCTAATTGCCAGTGCCTTCACCACAACAACTTCTCAGCCTCAGCTGTTGCTTGTGTACTCCACACAGAACACTCTGACCACAAGGTTAAAAAAAAAGTCCCAGTGAAATCTGAGTCACCTCAGCACTGTCCATGCAATTAACCTTCTAGTTTCAATACCAGCAATACAGACTGCATAGGCTCTGCATGCCAGCCAAATTGAAACCTCATTAAAGAATCACTTAAATTGGAAACAGTTAAGAGGTGTAACTCGGCACGCTCTGGTCTTACTCAAGCCTGAGCCTACTTGCTACAGGCCTGACAAAAGCACATTTTATATCTAAGGCTGCCATGCAAAGGCAAAGAGCAGGCTCACAAAGAAATCTGGTGTCACAGTTAATGTTAATGTTGTATAAGAATATGTGGGCACTTTACGTGGGTTAATGGCCATTTCAATGCAGTTGAAAATAAAACGCTTCTTTAGATTTAAATACATTTTTTCCCCCTAGCTCTGGATCTTATTTGCAAAGCTGAGTGTAAGAGATGCTAATATTTCCAACCCGAAAATTAGGGGGAAATAATGTCAACTATGTGCAGTCTCTTGTGGTGCTGTATATACAGAGCTGCACACTCACAGTCATTATGACCAGGAGTTTTTTATGATTTGTTAATGCTGCTATTTTATATCAATAGATAAAAGCCAACAGGAAAAATAGAGTTATTTATGCTGCAGTAGGTTTATCCTACAAAATACAAAAGCACTGTTTTAATGCTGTGGTCTACTAAGATAAGTCCCTTGTTTGCAGAGAATAAATGTTTTACCTCCCTCTCATTTCCAATCCAACATTATGTCAATTAACATACACAGCCATTTTCCCCTTTGAGTGCACGCTCCAGACTTCCAGCCATCTGGACATACGCAGTTTTAGTCAAATTTAGATTTTGACAATCTGTTGATCCTTGCAAATTTTTATGGGGTAGGAAAATAAAGCCAACAGGAACAAACAGACAAATAGACCTTCAATGTCTCATAAATCTGTACCAGGGGACACCCTTTATGTAGACATTTATACATGTTTATTTTAATTAAAAACCACTGAAAAACCACAGTTTTTCAAACTTGCCTACTTGGAATGGATCCCAAGTGATGTTACAACTTGATTGAGTTCACCGCTGATTTTCTAAAGGCCAGATTAGCTTTTCTCCCTCATACTACTAATCAATCTTTTCTTCTTGATAAAGGACCACTTAAATATTTGGAAAAAGGGCCAAATGTTGTGCTCCTGGAGAGTCTCAGAAGAATCCTGTGGCCTGGAGCCCTTGCCTGTACAAGCCTTGTGGCTGCTTAGGCAAGGAGTAGTGGGGGCTGCTGGGACTTGTCTGCAGGAAGGACATACGGGGCTATAAGGTGAGAAGTGCAGAAATGCAGAACAGCAAGAAAGCCAGCAGTGGACGCGCCATCAGGGGCCGATGCCCTGAATTAGCTGTATCACTCCGAGAAGGTTCGGCTGATTCGTGACTGGTATCATCTGGAAAGGAGATAAAGAAAAGTGCTTAGCTACATGGCAGAATAAAACCTAAACTAATGCAATAAACTAGTAAAACATATTTTGGATTTTGCTACATTTAAGACATCTGGAGCTTTCCTATTCATTGTTGTGTTTTATACACTAGTTACTTATCAGTGGATGTCCCACTGACCATGTCTTGACTTTTTACAGCTGCACAGATGCAAAATGTATTTTAAATACCTAATCTAGCAAATCTTCCTTTCAGTTATTTACAGTGAGGGGGAAAAAAAAAATATTTGGACACTTTATTATATAAAATACTTCCAGGGCATATATCCACTTCAAATTTACACACATAATATCTTTTGACTTTGTTCTTATAAATATGAACAAAAAGTACAGTATGTATTCATAAGCATAAACAAACATACACTTATGCATACATACTTTTTTGTTAATATTTATAAGTACAGAGTCAAAAGACATTATATGTGTAAACCTGAATTGGATATACTGTATACACTGGTACTTTAAATAGCAAAAAAAAAAAGAATAATAAATAATAACTGCAATAATAACTGTAAATGCAAACAATATTTATGTACGTGGCGGTCTGGGAAAACCTGTCTGAACCACAGAACCAACCTGTCAGAATTGTGATGAACAGTCAAAATATAGCAAAAAAAAAAAGAGGTTTGGCCAAAATTGGGTTTTTCTTTGATCCCTTTATTAAAGTACATTTGACATCTACATCCACGCATATCACTTATTTCATTTTTTGTGTTTTTATTTACTTTCTAGCTTTGCCTGGGATATCTTACGTAAGGAACCAGTTTAACCAGTGTGGCGGTGAACATAATCAGCCTCTCTAAGTAGATTAGGCTAAAAAAAATAGAGGTAGGAAGGGCATTTGCCTGACCTTCACCTCAGGATAATATTAAAACCAGTTAAGATAGCTGATATAAGTTCTATACTCTATATAGAATATATGCTTGAATATTCTATATAAGTTCATTGTATATAAGCTCTGCTTGCACATTTGCAAAGACCAGTCTTAACACATTTATATTGCTTTGTGCAATGTGAGCTAAGTAATCTAAATGATTTGTAAATAATTTAGAAATGCATAAGGTTTCATTTTGAAAAAAATTTTTTTTTGCAAGTTTTAGTATAGAAATCATGATTTTAGCACTGTTCCTCCTTTAGTAAAAAAAAAAATCTGTTTGGTGCAGAACATAAGGGTTAAAATTTGGTTATTATATGTTCTGTATGATGTTCTTCAGCTCAGGGGGATTAGTTAAAAAAAACAAAAAAAACAGAATTATTATCAAAGCCTGTTGCGTTTCTAAAAAGCAGAAAGACTTGAGGAGCAGTGCTCCATAAGAGAACGTGAGAAGGCAATAGCAACAGGTGTAGAACACAAAGAGACAAATATGTTAGTGCAGATGGAGAGGTTTGCTGGCTGGCTCACTAGGGAGAGCATCAGACAGGCAGGCATGCATGCAACCAGCTCCTCCACACACTCCCTAGGTACCTAGACTAATAAATCAATGGCTCCATGCTGACACACTAAAAAAAAGGGACGTGTGTATGGTCTGGGCAAATGTGCACTCTAAAGACCCTGTTCAGCTTACAAGTTACACCACTGTCATCAATCACAGCGGTGTTAATATCCAGACTTCAATATATGACTGTTTACATTTACACATAATGAGTGCTTAAACTGAGTCTCTTAAATTAGTTTCACCAACTGCAAAGTGATAAGAGGATAAAATGTCAACAGATGTATATTCATGTGCATGGTTAAAGGTATTACATGTCCCTGCGGTATTCACACAAGTGAAAAGCAAGAAAGCAAGGAAAATCTAAAATAGCTGAAACATTGGCATTAACAAGTCATTTTTTTTATTGAATTAATCTTTAAATTAAATTTTTGAGGCAGCCAGTAATTTTGAGGCAGCCAATAACCCTACGCATGTACAGTATGTATTCATTTATTGGGGTGCTTTTGGCTTTCTCAGCTTGCCCGAAAGTATACATTTTGAAAATGGCTAAGTGTAATATACTATCTCACATACTGTTTGCTATAATGGTTTATGCAGGGTGTCCCAAAAGTCTCCATACACAGGGGAAATTAACACTTTGTAGCAAAATGTCTTCCTAAATTGTTCGTACTTAGTTTATATTCTTTTTTTTCAGACAGCCTTTAAGAATGCCTTTGACAAAAGAAGAACGTATTGAAATCATCCTCATGGCTGAATTGGGAACGTGTCGCAAGGTTGCGATGGACATTCACAGGAAGCATGGCGAGCACATCACACACCACACTGCTGCCAAACTGGGAACCAATGTTGGGAGAGACGACTCTGTGTGTGTTCACAAAGAAATGGCAATCATGCAGAGGATGTTTTTTTTTAAAATAAAGTTAGATTTTGCTAAAAAGTGTTAATTTCCCCTACGTATGGAGACTTTTGGGACACCCAAATAATCAGTTGCTCAGTGTTTTTCAGTTTATACCCATGTTTACAGTTCCAGTAAAGGCTGTCATTTTCCTGAAACAGCCGCTTTGCTTGAAAACACAACACGCCTGTTGTATTATTTGCACTTTAATCAGTCACCTGTACAGAGTACCTGTATTGTCTTGTATACTGTAACATGATCTTGGAGACATTTGGAGATACTGACTCACTGTATTAGTATGTGGATGGGATTTCAATAAAAATGTACTTATTTTGATGTTATTGACATAATGCCAATAACATAAAACATTACTGACATAATATCAGTTACATACATTGTAGATAATCAAGTAATATACCATCGAATCAGCAACAGGGGCCCACCATGCAGTGCACTGAAATGTGAAAACATGCTCTTTTTTTTTTTTAAAAGGGACAGAGAACAGATACAAGGACTAGGGCAAAGAACGGAAAGAAAATCCGAGAAAGAGAAACAGAAAGAGAATCCAAGCCATACTAACCTCTTGGTTCTAATGAATTGTCTACTTTGTCATTAACGTCAAACACTCGATCATGAACACCTATGATTTTCACACAGCTGTCTAGAAAACAGAAGAGGTAAGAAAAATATTATAAGCCAAACATGTTAGCGACCCCAAGATGTCTCTCCAAGCACACCAAAGAAAGGCTCATAAAAAAAACACATACAGAGATGCAAGCCACTGCCATTATGTAAAAGGTAATACTCTGAAGTTAAATGACTTACAACAAATATACGCAGCAGTCATAAATACATTTAGTGAATACTACATCATGTAACTGATGGCACTTACTTGCTGGTCTGACAAAAACTTTCAGCTTAAGACAACCTTTTCTTCCACTCTCTGTAACCATGGATGCTGCAACACAAAAGACAATTTCCAATCAATTCAGCTGAATTAGGCTCGGTGCAATTCTCTAGTCTCAAACAAATTTAGTTCAGTTCAGTTTAGTTGAATTCAGAGTAATGATTGTGACACAAAAGTTTAAATGAAGTTTTAAAGACCATGTGAAGTGCTAGAGGCTTATTAACCGCTTAGAGTTTTGACAGTGAAGCTCAGCAAGTTCAGACGAACCTGAGATTTTATCACATAAACATGAAAAACACTGTCAGAAACTACAGTCTTGGCTTTTCACCGTGCCAATGTGTAAGTAATGAGCATTATAGAATTGCCTACATTTTTTTCAGTACTAGATGTAGATCATAATTATCTCAACTGTACTGAACTCATTCTGCTAATTCTCATTCCTTTCACTGTTTTTTTTTTTTTCTTAATGCAAAGTAATGCAAAACTATTCACCATTACCACACGTAAACTACTACATTAAACGAGTGCATAGAAAATGGCCACTTTCGTTTCTGGTAAATTCTGCACAAGAGCTATGGCTAGTAGTAAGAAGCTAATTATGAAAATGAGTAAAGAGAGAGGTCAAACAACAATAAAATGTAAATTCAAGAAGTAAGCAATATCACATATAAAAAATGAAAACTTCAACTAGAATATGATAGAGTGCAGAGCTTTTGTGGTGTAAACATTGGTTCAGTCCTCATAGAGGATCTTTAGCAACAACCACACCGGGACAGGCCATCCCTCATTCCTTTGAGCATAGTTTGTGGTTTCATTCAGGAAATTGCCCCTTTCTTGTGGAATCTGAAGGGTGTGTAGCTGGGGTGCCTGCTGGTGAAAAAATAGGATATCTTCCTGTTATTTGTGATCCGCCACAAGTATTGGTGTTTCACCTTATCTCAGTGACTAACTGAAGCTCTAATCATAGAAAAAAAAGTTGAAAAAGAATCTAGATTATTAGCAGACCAAAGTTCAAATGTAAAATTATCTGGACAAGATTCAAGGAGCCAAATAAAATTAAAACTACTTTCTATGTTTATGAAATTTCTAGTTCGCACTGCAATGGCTATGCATGAGAACTTTAATATTAATCCCATAACTAGTAAAGTAGTAGTAATAATAATAATAATAATAATAATAATAATTGAGATTTTCTTTAAAATGTAAAGTGCTTTATAAATAAAATGTATTATTATTAATAATAATAAAAAATGTTTAACATATTCCTGATTGCATCTCAAATTAGAGTGGAATTTTTGTCAATTAAAGTATACATTAATACTACCTGTAACTCCCTATACTTAAACAAAAATGTCACATCTAAAATGTTAATGCGTCTTCTCACTGGCTCCAAGCCAGAAACAGTCACAAATTTCTGGGCCCTGTGCAAATGCAGTCTTAATTGGTCATACCACAAATGCACACTAGCATGTGAAAAAAGTGTAAGGACACAAAATGATGTATTCCCAATAAAAAGAAAGCAAAGAATCAAATTCCCGGAGCTCAACCCCATTTACATCTAGTCCACGAAGACCACAATAACAAGCATCCAGTGGGAGGTTTGAGATGCGAGAGGTAAAAGCATGCTAATTACTGTGACCTTTTATTTAGTATTATGAATAGAACAGGCAAAAGCGGATACATTACAAATGCAGCTAGCGGCTACAAGAGTCTAGCCTGATAACATCTTGAAAAATTGAGATCATTTTCTCTTCTTGTGTCCCTATTTAACCCCTTCTGTTCTTCTGACTCATTCTGTGGCTGAAAAAGAGAGAAAGCGTAGAGAATGTGCGAGACAGAGAGAGAGACAGAATTACAGGCCATATGCATGAGTGTATATTACATCGCAGGTTATGCCAGAGAATGCTCACATGATATTATGCTCATAGCTTATACTGTGTGAATGTGTGTGAGGGCAAGAGACTGTAAGAGAGCGAGAGGCAGAACCACACCTAGACCAGGAGAAAAAGTTAGAAAGACACATTAATGACTTCTGGCCCTATTTTCACTCAGCATTTTCTCTTGCTGTATTTCTTTTCTACCTCTCTGCCTCTCAGTCCTAGTGAAGCAATGGTGAAACTATTTGGAGGACTGGCCCATCCAAAAAAAAAAGGGCTCTTGTTGCTAGGGGTTACACAACGGTCTTGTTAACATTCGCAAAAAAAAAAAGTTTTCACTCACTCAGAGCTGCCACTTTAAAAAGCCGCAGTGAAGTGATGTTGCCCAGCAACTGGTGTAAACTTCTTTTGTGTGACGTGCAGCCGTATAGCAGGCTAGTTCATTAAAGAGTTTACATGCTCTAAAACCGATGCCAAGGGTGCCTTTTCCCCCTGCCACCTATACACTGTAATCAGAGGATATAATAACGTGAAATGCATTTCCGCTACTGTTAACACTGGAGCATGTGGAGTTGAGATCGGGCTCAGTTGAAGAAAAAAAAAACTGCAGTTCGTTGAGGAGCGCATGGTGCATTGCTAAAACAAAATCATTTTTAACTAATAAAAAATGCTTCATAAAATTACGCCTGTGTTCTGTACACATTACCTTTCATCACAGGAATTAGAGTTTAATTTTTATCAGTCAAAATCTGAAAGCTGTAGTTATGTGTGTGAAAGAAACGATCTGAAAATCTGAAGAGGCAATAGGCCATTCTGGCTCTCTGCTGTTAAAATCCCTTGAATCACTTGAATAAAATCATTTTAAATGTCAACGCAACCAAAGATTAATCCGACAGACCGTTATAATGGTTCTTCTAACAGGTTAAAAAGAAATCGTAGCTGATTTTTTTTTTTCTCCTGAAACAAAGAGAAACCCGTCATCTCTGACCGCATATGTAACTACAACATTCACTGGGTGAATCTGCACATTTTGTCAATTCCCGACCTACAGCCTATGTTCAAAACTATTGCACAACTACTTTAGTAGGCTAATGTGTCTATTTTGATTGTGAAAGCTGCTCAAAATGCTTGATTTAATTTCACATAGGTTAGCTATGTGGCTATAGCATTTTGAATAACTGTAACTGGTATTTCATTCAAATTAAATTCTAATTGGCTTATTGAAATGCCAAAAGCACTTGAAACATAGCAGTATAAACGCCTCTAATTTTAACCTATTTTCTGCAACCAGTTGTTTTATTTTGTGATTTTCTATTAAGTGTGATGTGTTCAGCTGCTGGATTTAGTCCATATTTAATGTTAAGTACTACTCAGTGCATTCTGTGACAGATCTTTTGTGCTCATGTTAAGCCTATAGATTTGCAAAGTGTGGTTTTTCTTTCTTGTGCGGTTTTTATCTGCTGTGTCAACATGTTAGTGTGTGTGTGTGTGTGTGTGTGTGTGTGTGCGCGTGCTACAGTATACACCTGGTATTTGTGATGACAGTACAATGTGTTGTGAACTGAAGTGAAGTATGGTTTACTGAACTGGCAAAAGAACAAACCTCTTGAGCGATAGCCTTTCAACTCGTTGGCCACTTTCTGCAGCCATTTAAGTTCTTTTGAGTCACTACTGGCATTTGGCTCTTCTTTTCAAAACTTTACCCATCCTGTTTTGCCCTGGCCCACTCACTGTTCAACCTCTGGCCTTAACACTGTAGAGAAAGAGATGCCTTCTAATCCTTTTCTAAAATATTCTGCATTAGATAGCTGGATGTACTTTTCATATATCAGACTAACAATCATGTAACAATTACAGTGTAATATTTAAATAGAAATAATTTGCAACATTTAATTCTGACAGTCACTTGAATGTATGTGAATGAACAAGACCCTTATTACCATGTAAATAAAAAATAGGGGGTCAGAAATATTTTAATAAATTAAACATGAAATGGTGTCCATACAGAGTATTCATATAAAATGCCTGTCCAGAGTTTACACAAGTAGAGGTTATGTTTTAATACAGTTTAATCACTATTACTGCCACAGACCCAACAGGATGACAGAATAGCAATTAAATAAACAGACCTAAATATCTGTAGAACCTATTATCTTGTCTCTTTGAGATCCTAATGAAACTGTAAATGAGCGTTTATTAAAGGCAGGGTAAACTTCCTAAGCCTGTACATAAAGACTCATAGATAGTGCTTGTATTAGCTCATTCATCTTCAGTAACTGCTTTATCCCTGGTCAGGTTCACACACTCATTCACACTTAGGGGCCATTTAGCACAGCCGGTCCTGGGAGAGCATGTGACACTCCACACAGATGATATCAGGGGACCTGGGAAACCTTCGCCACCGTGCCGTCACTAGTATAAACTTTAAAACATAAAGATGTAGTGTGCTGCAGGTGCCTAGTTAGAGTTATAAAAACTTTGGGCTTTTGTTGTTGGATCTAGATTGTTCCAATAAAATAGAGTACGTTTCTCTATTCATTAAACAATTAATAATGAACATTTCTCAATTCATCTTATACTGTTTCTTGGTTAGATTTTTAAATTTATGAGTATTTAAAATGAGGCTATTTAAACAGAAATAGAATATAGAGTGTAAAAAATATAGAGTGCTAAAATATAGTGTTCAAAAACTTTTGACTAGTCTTGATAGTGTATATTATACAATTATTATTATTATTATTATTATTATTATTCGTTTTTATACAGCTAAAAACACGTTAAACTTTTAAATGACAACCCGAGCACTCCTTGATTTACAGGCACACATTTGCACCAAGCTGCATTGCCCTTCTACACTAAGCCAGCTGGTTTCCATACTATGGCCATTAGGACTCTGGAGGTGTGTAAGAGCACATGTGTCTAAATGACTATTCAGTGCTCATCTGGAGATACAGCTTGACCTGAACATGTCCTTTCAACATACACATCTATGGATGGATGTCAACTCTGCTTCTCTGCTTCTCTGATTCTAACATGTACACACAAAGTGACTTATAATTCCAATCCAAATGTACAGCTGAGAACTTGAGGGTTAAGAGCCTTGCTTAAGTATCCACTAGTGGTTTCCTGGCACTGCCGGGATTTAAACTCACAGTCATCCTGTCACTTGCACTAAATCTCATTCTTGGCACTTGGCAATCTGACCAAAGCTCAATATTAAACTCAGCAGTTCAAGAGTTTCTCCACAAAGCTGCAAAGCCACTTACCCTTTTTCACAATTATTTGAGATGAAAATAAATGCAAAAGCAAGAGGAAAAACACTCTGCCTAGATTTTAGGTGTGGGATAAGAGCGTAAGCAACACAGAAATGAATTTTCCTTTCAATATCATTTCCAGGAAGCGAGAAAATTCACTAGCAAAGCAAAAGTGGCCTCTTATGCCCTTTTGTTCTTATATTATCCCATTAGAAATGAGCATTTTTTTAAAATTAAAAATGCACAACATCTTAAATATACAAACTTTTACAAAGTCTGCATTGGGCTCTGTCTACAAATATTCACTTTTCAAATGTAGCACCACTGTGTGTTGGGCCGAGCTCTTATCAAGCACACACATCACTAACTGAATTAGTGCCATGCTTTATATTAGCTGCTGAAAAAATGCAACAGCTTTTGTGTTGCATATGGACAATATTGTGTGTGCAGACAGGCATCAGGTTGTTGACATTTGCAGTAAAACTTTGTCTGGCAAGAGCTACCTTAACATCTCAGTTAATTATTAATTTGTTCATCTTCAGTAACCACAATGAAACGAATAGGAAAGGTGTGTAGTTACATGAGTCAGGAATGTTACGTTTGGACCCACTGACATATCCTGGCAGTTTAAGGGATTCATTTTACTCAGGTTAACATATGAGGACTTTTGGAAAGGTCATGTGAAGGTCCTCTCAGGAACTCTTGCACCTTGCTGTTGTCTGCTGCACCAGTGAAACTGCACGGTAGCCAAAACAAATTTCACAGATTTTTACATCGGATTCCATAACATACATATAGCACTGACACTTCATTTCTATAGCTCATGTCTATATTAAATGCAATGTTGCAGTCCTGTGGCTGATTGCTTTCTATTTATCGTATTGTTCTTGGGTCTTATGGTCTCTTATGGTACTTAAGGTTATTTGTAATTTACCTCTGGTTGTGTAACCTAACTGTTTACACATGCTGAACTAGTCCACAAAGCATTTCGTTAAACTCTACACCTGTGTATAATAATGATGAGAATAAAGTCAAACTAAACTAAATGAAAATGCCTGAGGCAACGTGAACATGGACTTTTTATGCTTCTCAATGTCACATACTATGGAAAACGAAAAGATCAAAGTAGGTGGCACAACCAAAAGTAAGATCAGTCTGAGGTACTGATGTGAATGTGAATAATAGGTTCCACCCCCATCTAGCCCTGTAAAAAAACAAACAACAACAAAAAAAATGTCCGCAGTCATGTTTAACAGATACACATGTTCTTTTACTGAAGTTCTGTGCAGCCATGCCAACTCTGCCACAAATATTATCAATCAATTATAAAGACCTTCACCAACACAGAGGGCAGTGTACACATTTCCCATTCTATTCACACCACAAAATGTGATTCACTTTTTTTCTAACTCTCTCCAAGGATCTCCTCTAATATTGGATTTACAGACCTTCTGAGATTAAAATCTATCTTCAGATTCACAATATTAGAAAAAGATGCTGCCTCAAGCTTTTCAAAGTGGGGGGTTCACATGAGCCGTCAACATGCCCCGTCCTTTGACCCCGAAAGGCTCATGCCTAGACTTCTCATCCTACACACACACAAAGAGCTAATACTGAATTCTCTTAAATTGCTTGCAGATGTATGCAACATTAAATAGCTTCCTGTGTTGTCCTCACGGCTATAAAGTGAGCATCTGTACCCTTGCTTTTCAAGCCTGTACAGAATGGAGAAGCACAAGTTAAAAAAAAAATAAGTAGAAAGAAAAGTAAATGCTGTTTGTCCCAGATAAAAAAAAAATATCACTTTGTCTACTCCAGCTCAGAATCCTGATAGACAATTTACCTTCTCCAGACCCAGAGTCATGGCCAACACACACAAAAAAAGAAGAATTATAGCCTCAATTTGATTCCAGCCCTGGCTCTGCTTTCCTTGATCAACCTGCTTGTGCTTCTCAAGGAGAAGACAGAGGAACTCTGTCTCCTCTCCCTAAAACCTATCAAAAAGTCTACAGATCAAGCTCACTCCTGCTGAACCTGGGGAGAGTACAAAAAATGGGCTGTTTCTCCATCTGGAAAGCCGCAATTTGACGTTTTAATTTTCATTGCTGGACTGAGTTCTAACTGAGTCTGTAATATCTGTGGCAGTTTGTCATCAGACCAACCCATGAGACTTTTCCTAATAAAAATTCACACGCATCAAAGGGACAATTATTTCTGACCGGTAATTTGTAAGTCAACGCACATTTGAGAAATAGAGAATCCAGGTCAAAGATAACTCACAGACACAGATGCATTTAATGTTCTCCAGTCTTAGCTCTCCAGTCAGAACCCACAGAAACAACATGCATGAAATCAAACAAGCAAACAAACAACCTACAACCTTGCAAACAGGGAACATGCACCTTTCTGAATATTAAACTTTGCCAAATCACTTGAGTAGGAAAAGACATGAAAGAGGTATTTGCCTCCAGCCACACTAGTTCATCTAGCTTTAACCTGCATTTATTCAAACCTAGGATCCAATATAAAACTAAAGGGCTGGCTGTAGTCTCTTTATGAAGGAACTACTCATTATTAAGTAGTGGTCACACTGGACTTTTGCCTTGGTATTTTCCTAATGTCCACTTAGCATTCATCTGGCATGCAAAAAAAAAAGAAAGGAAAAAAAAACCCACAGGAGGGTTTATCTTGCTTTATCGCTTTATCTTGGGTCACAGTAAATTTGGAGCCTATCCTGGGAACAGTGGATACGAGGCAGGGATTCACCCTGGCTGTGACACCAGTCCACTGCAGGGCACCATAAAAACACATTCACACACATTCTCACACTCAAGGGCAATTTAATGTAGCCTACTATTACGTTTGGAGGTGGTAGGAAACCAGAGAACAGGAGGATAGCCATGTTTACCTGATTATTGAAGATATTCAATCCCTAGTTTATTTAAAAAAAAATTAAAAATGGTCCAAAGAATGACACTTTGATTAAATTTTTGTTTATGGATTGCACTTGGGTATGGTTTGGTCTCTGATCCTACTGCAGATCTAACTAGCTGAGATGCCTAATCAAATCCACTGTGAACAGCAGCATAATCAATCATCTGAAAAATCTGATTATGAAATTACAAGGCAATAAAGACAATCACAATGGCAATCTTCATTCATCTTCAGTTTAGCATGGTCAGGGTGGTGTATCTGGAGCTTATCACAGAAACACTGGACTTAAGGAGGGAATACACCCTGGATGGGACACCAGTCCATTGCAGGACACCATGCACATTTTCATCCACACACTCATTCACATCTAGGGGTAATTAAGAGTCGCCAATACACCATCCCTGTGGAAATCCATGTGGACGTGGGGAGAACATGCAAAGTATAGAGCTAATATATACAACCCACACCATACTACATGCAACAGTTATGAATGTTCTAAAGAAATATATTCAGCATGTGTTAAACAATTAAAACATTAAATAATAAATTACTACTACTACTAATGAAAATAAAATTTCTCAAACTCAAGGTCACTTTATGGAGTACACCAGCAAATGAGTAATTTATATGCATTTAGGTTAAAGACAACTTGCTGCATGTAGGCAACAAGAGCGAGACTATAAAGCATAAACTCCTTAGGCAAAAGGAGCAGACCGAAACAGACAGGTGAATCAATCAGAGAAAGCAAATATCTTTCACAGATGTTTAGTCTGTAGTGAAAAGGGGTTTGTAGAAGAAGGATGAGCTTGACAAGTTTTATGCCTTCACCAGTCAAGTATGTAATATATACAGAGTGTAATGACGTCTCAGGACACAGGAGCAGAAGCATGGTCTTAAAGCAGATCGTATGTGGAAAACTAATTAGGCTTAGCCTGATTAGTGCTTATCTCAACACTGAAGGACATGTGTTCTTCAACCAGCAGCTCAAATGTTCTACTTTATTTGTGAGTACTGATTCATATCCATTTTGCCTCTGCAGATGTTCATTGTCCAGACACACACAACAACTCTTAAAATTGTGTGGTAAATTGCATTCAGTGCAGGAAAATTTGGCCGGCATGACTGCTGATAACTTATTATGGAAGCATCACCAAAACAGGCTAAAAGATATTAGCCCAAATGGAGCTGAAATCTAGGGGCCGTGTCACTCTGCGAAATCACCTGACACAACTGTCACTGCATTTACAGCGCTGGACTCCTTACACCTACAGTGTCTCCCATACCATTCTTTGTGTTTTTCTTATGACCCCTGGTGGTGCTGTTGCACTCAGTTTCAAAAAATACAAAATAATCCTCTTTAAAACATTTGGTAACCACAAATAAGACAATAAGGATGGCAAAAATTAAACCTTATATTGATTTTTTTCATCGTTGAAAGACGGGGCTAAGCCCTGCTAGCCCACTGGTAAGAACTGCTCCTATTGGAACATACTGCTAACAATTGCTAACCCCAGAATTTGTATTTAAAAAGCAGTAATCAATAAGAGACATAAATCACTACCTGAATCAGAGAATATTTGGATACCTGAGTTTAGACACCTTAAACATATCGTAAAGATATTCAATTTTGTGACCTTTCTCGACTTTCAAAAATTACTGACCACACTAGTCCTTTCAAGATGCAAATTATATGATTATGATTATATTTCATACAAGCAAATGGGAAAGAGTATTTAGTTGGAATCTTCGTATACTTAAACTATACTTGGGCTTCTTTTAAATGCCCCTTTTGATGCGTGAAAAAACAAAGTAGTAAAATTAAACTCTCACTGTGCCTAGAGATCAGTCACAGTGTGAAATGCCAATTTACTTACATATATAATAATACTCTCGGCCCGGCCGGAACTCAAAACCCAGGGAGAAGGGTGTGAAGAGCTGGAACTTCTCAGAGAACTTGAGTGGCCCGTTGGGGGAGTGTGGCCTGTTGCACTCCCATCGCTTGAAGCCCTTGGCTGTGTCATCACAGGTGCTGTAGCCATCGTAGTTCACCATGTAGAGGACGTAGCGCTCGGTCCTCTCCTCAGGCACTGAGTCCTCATAGTGTGGGCAGTAGACATCCAGGTAGTCATTTATGCAGACGTCAATGTGGTAGTCTCCACGGTGAAACCTGCATGATAGAGAGAAATGAAAACTAGCTGTTAAATGTGACTTCTACTGTTTTCAGAAGAGGGCTTTGTCACTGTTGCTCAGCAAGCGAATGCCAAGATATTCCAGACAAGCAATAGGTTTTGAGATAAGAAATCAGATCAGAAATCAAGCAGTGAATCTGGGATGATGCACTACAGCACTGATGTTTTGTATTTACATTATCTCATTCAAATTAAAAGCATTGATGCGACATGTTGACTCATTAACATTATCAAAGCTACAAGAGGATTATAAGGTGACAACTCCATTTGTCTGGCTTTTAAATGATTCTTGACAAACACAGCTGTATTGAGGTTTTCCACACAGTTTTGTTCGCTTTTTAATAACCTTGACCTCAAAACACCTGCTACTAGCTGGACACTTTTTTAAGCAGGGAACAGCAGGTCAAAGCATTAGCTGAGGATCAGCTTTGTCTCGTCAGATTGATCGCCTGACAGAAGCTTGCTGGAACTTCTAATTGAAGACTTGCACCCTTGTATATGCCCCAGTGGTGCATGTAACTTTTTCAGTCTGTTCTGCCACACATCAAACATCGGAAAGATGAAAAGAATGCCTTTGTATTTGGAAAAGAAACTGGTAGCTATATGGACCATTCCAAGGGCTATTCACAATGACCTTGTGTATTCTAGTGGAATGGCCAAAATGAGCAGTAAGACTGAATGGGCTGATGATGATAATAATAATAATAATAATAATAATAATAATAATAATAATAATGACACTGTTAGAAAGGACTGATTTGGAGACAGAAGAGAAGGACAGGGCACACAATAGCTGTTTCCATAGAAAAGTGCTTACTTATTACAGTCATGAAGACAGACCTTGCATGTGTGTACAGTGTGTGTGCACAACATACAGAAATATCATTTGAAACAATCTAAATGCATGGTGACATTTAATGTTTAAACTGGTCTTGTCATTAAGTTGATAGTGCTACAGTTTAAGCAGGGTCCTCTCCTCTTCTTATGCTTAATCAAACTTCTACATTCAGAAATATTAACTGAGGCTACGAATCAGCTAAGGCTGCTGTTACTACTGTTCAGCACTGTTACTGCTACTACTGAATGCAAGTTTGATGGCTGCTTTTCTAATTTTTTAAAAACAACCCTCCACCAGCTGCAGTAAAGGTTCCTGACGGTGAGTAATAGGAAGGGTGTAATTAAAAACTGAGAAAGGATAGAAGGCTAATTGTCAAATGGTGCTATTAACATGTCTTTGTTATGCTACAGCTGTTAGGGGCAAAGCTTTAAGTCAAAACACTGTGTACTCTGTAATCAGAGCGAGGCTTGCCCAAGTTTAGAACATTTATTATGAGCTTATTATAACCCCCGAAGAGCTGAAGATAGAGGGAACCTGTTATTTTCATTTCTGTCTATATCCATTTTCTCTCTCTGCCTATTTTCTCTCCCTCTCTGTCTCTGTCGCGGCACTGTGGGTCTGTTGGATTGGTGAGAGGGGCGGCCAACCACACTGGGACTTGATTGACCCATTTCCATTACAATTACACAGCCCAGTGAGATTGCTGCTCTCTCTAAATGAAGTCCCATCAGCCACCAAAATGACACTTGGCCCTGGCCAGCCTGAGGAACGAGTGTGAGAAGAAGGACATGAAGGGAAAGAGTAAAGCAGAGAGGAGTAGAGAGATTCTTTACGATGAAAGATAGAGGTGTGATTGCCTATAATCTGTTACCCTCACACAGTGGACTCCCTTCTGCTGGCAAAATGTGACTGAAACACCCACACAGAAATGCTGGCCATACTGAGACATGTTTGTCTCTTTTAGCGGTTCAAGTATTTACTACATATGTGTAAAGAGCACTAAAATTTTCTGTATCTATTTGTGATAGAAGTTGCAATTTAACCATTTTTATACAAGAGAGCCGGTATAAATTCCTACCAGACCAGCTTGATTGGATTTAGACCAGGTAACTGTGCGGGTTATTTCCTCTTCCTCTTATACAGCTTGTAAATGCGTTTGAAGGTACTGAAAATCAAAACTTGCCTGGAAATTAAAAAAAAAAAAGGCTAAGTGTCTCCAACCTGCCAATAAGAAGTATATATATATATATATCCCTTCTGAAGAAGATTTGTTAAAACTACAGTATGTATGATATTGTTGAAAATGAAACATGATTATTGTGTAAGGCATTTATTTATTGTGTGGTTTGGGACGCAGCCTTGTGGTATGGGAAACAGCACAATACACATTATGAAATGTTCTTCTGCAAATAGCTCACAATAGCATTCTTCTACCAGAGAGGGTGAAAGTAGAAAGTCTTAGATCCTATAGCTTTAATAAATACTAATCTGGCTTGATAATGTGAATACATAGTAAACTAGGAGTCACACAAGATCAGACAAGTCCCACAAAAGAATGTTAACAACAGTGCTACTAAAATCTTTATAAACCTTACAGTCAGAGAGACCATCTCCTACTGCCCTCTTTGAACCAGAATGTCTGGAGGCTTTATGCTGACTCATTCTCCCCAATGAAGGCTTTTGGCTGCTGGCTACATGTTTTTTTTATTTTGTGCACATATTTTTTCCCTCTAAGACAAGCTCAACATCAGAGCATGACCATCACAGAGCCCATTATGGCATAACAGATTCTGCATTGTGCCTTTGTTGGTAGACTGCTTACTGTATATAGGTACGCTTTTGCTATCAAACAATATTCGCACCGCTTAGAACATGAATGAGAAACCGATTGGTTCTTTATTAAACAAAATTCCTTTGTTGTCATCCTTGGACTAGTTTTAAATCTTAGCTCGTTATTCCTTAGGTTTGTCTCTACTTTCAACATTTTCACAAATTTGCCCTAGCAATTTAGTCATATTTCTTATCAAATGTTCTTCTTCTGAAAAGTTAGAGTCTGTCAATAGTGAGGATTAGCGATGACCGTGGAAAAAGGACCCCATCAAACATTGATCCATTAGCCCAAAAGCTCACCGCGGAGCTGAATGTGGATTGTCCTCAGCTGAGGTTCTTTTGCCTAGGATTATACGTCTCTTTCTCTGGGTACATCCTTGAGATTACACACCCATTTCATTTTTGCTCAGCCAAGATATTAGAAGATCAATACTAGAATGGAGCCCTAATACCTTAAGCTATAACACTCTCACAAGTAAAGAAGGCCTACATCAGATTACACAAGCCTGATCCTAAGTCACATCTGAGCATTTACCGCCCAACTCGCTAAACTCTTTGAGAGTCTCTAACTCTCAATGTGTCTCTTTATCAGAGTGACTGGGGTACTTCTCTTTCTCTCTGCCCTTTTCTACACTTTTCAATTTCTTTAGAAGAATGTCCCCTCCCTCACTACTCTTCTGAGCAAAATTTATAAGGATAGCTTTTTGAAACAATGGTACACTACTCTGTTTAATTTGTTTCATTTATGTGCAGAAACATGATTTCTCCAGCCTTTTCCTTGACAGAACATGGTATTCTGAATAGAATACCATGTTGTATTCTATGTAGGGCTGCAAAAAATAATATTTTAATACATTTTAATTAATCTTCAATTAACCTTCAATTTAATTAAGCTTCAAAGTTGCTTGTAAATGAGTATCGCTGTAACAAATATCATTTGGTATTTTTCTTTTAATATAATGTAAAACAAAACATCGAGGAACAACCTTCAGCATGTTCTTACTCTACTGATGTTTTCCATCTAATGATTACTCCCTGTTCCTGATAACACTAACCAATTTAAATGACAAATAAGGAATTTGATAAGCAATTTATTGTAAATTAAATCACCAGATACTTGAAATTTGTGGATTTAAAGGGATCTGTTTTTATTTCTATCTAAACTGTTCGAAATCACAAACACTGCCTCATCATTAATCTTAACAAGCCAAAATTAACAAGGCTAAACTTAACCAGCCTCATTACAGCATTAAACTGCTACGCATATTTTACTACTACATTGAAAAAATAGCAATCCCCTTCTATGAAATAATATAATATAAGGATATAACACCCATATTTCACTTATCAAGCAGGTGAAACAGAGGCCCATGAACTCTTACATTATAACATACTTCTGCTGTTGGTTAACTAAATGGTGTTTCCAATATAAAATTCCACAATAAAATATCATAAATAAAATTTCACGACCAATTATGTTGACTAATCTTGACTAATGCAGCCCCAATTCTTAAAGCAGAAAACATTTTGTTGCTCCAGGTATTCCATGGAAAGAAAAAAGAAGAATATAAATTCAATATTCCCATTTTCAAAGTTAATAAAAAAAAAATTCCAACCAGATGATTGTTCTAATCTGATGAGGGCATTTTCTAAGCAGAAGCAGTACAGGGCAGGATGTGGGAGTAAAAAATGCAGTGTCCATTAAGATCTTTGTCTTGTCAATCAATCCTTCCTATTCCCTCAAGACCCTCTGAGTTCCCAACAATTCAGAAGTCCAGGAAAGGCTAGAAAACCTGCTAGAGCTGTGAAAGGAAATCTTAGGAGCATGCCCCATATCATCGACTATATATTATACAAGCCTCTCCACCTGCTGCTATGCTCTGGCCCTGATTTGGTATGAGGAGCAGCTGCATGCAATAAAATGTAATCCTGTCTCAGTACAGGTAATATATGTAATTCTAGAGGCTTGATCTCACACTATTTTACAGCAAATCAGGGCAGCAATTTAGACAGTTTAGCATTTGCCTGTCACGAAACAAACAGAGTATTTTCAAATGATCTGACATGGCAAAAGTACCCATTGTTCTACCGCTGCTAGAGCGGTTGGGAAAGTTTGCTCATGACTTGCCCATTTTGCTTAGTTCTGGCAGGCTATGCTGTTTCTGGCCAGTTATAATACAGTCATGGGGGAAAGAAAGTACACTCTCCTTCAGTTCTATGTTTTCATTTATCAGGGCCTAAATAACAACTGGGTGGGTCTGGGAAAAAATAAGTACACCCTATAATTCAGTAACATGTAGAAACACCTTTAGCAACAGTAACTTGAAGTAAGCATTTTCTGTAGGAGTTGATCAGTCTCTTATACTGTTTGGGAGAAATTTTGGCCCACTCTTCTTTACATCATTACTTCAGTTCATTGATGTCTGAAGGCATTCCTTTATGCACAGTTCTCTTAAGATCCCACCACAGCATCTCCCTGGGGTTGAGGTCTGAACACTGACTTGGCCATTCAAACACCTTGATTTTTGTCTTCTTTAGTCATTCGGATGTCGATTTTTCTGGTGTGCTTGAGATCATTGTGCTGTTGCATGACCCAATTTCAGCCCAGCTTTTTTTTTTCCCATGATGGTATCTCCACGTTTTCTGTCTGTCTCTGCAAACTTATTGATATATAAGATGATTGAAAAGTCACCTGAAACCAGTTTACTGACCAAAAGCAGCAGAAATTCAGCTAAAAAAAAGAAACCATGTAGGTGTGTGTGTGTGTGTGTGTGTGTGTATAAATTAGGTGGGTGGCCTTGAAGAGTTAAGAGAGGTCAGGGGCAAATTGACCTGGGCAAGACAAACAGATCAGACATCTGCCTAACTACTTATCATTATGATGGAGAAAGGTTAATGAATTTCATTCATCAAACCTCGCCAGGACAAATCAACGTATCAGAGAGTTTAAAGATCCTGCAGCTCACACGGAAAACTTGTTCTCACCTTTTGTCTCTTTATCACTTCCATTTCTCACCCTTCCTCTCTGTGTTTCTCTCCCTCTCACCTCTTTCTGCATCATGCATTTTTTTTCTAGCCACAAGCAAAAACGTGGGTCATTATGAGCCAGCGCTAACAATGGTAAACAGTGGCTGAGGGGGTGGGTCTGGTTTAAACTAGTGGTCCCTCTGAAGTGTAATTTCACTGAGGTCAGCGAGGAGGCAAAACCCCGCAGAGCAACACACTTACCATGGATTAAAATCAACAAGTCATACTTCAGTCTCCAAGAGAGAAGACATACTGCTCTCTTTGCCTTCCCTTCCTTCCTTCTACCTGTCTCCTCCTTTCCTGTCTACCTCCAGCATTCGCCAGTCAATGAGTTTATTTCTCTATGACTATTAATGGCTGCTGCAGCGTAAACTTCCTTATACTTTTATTAAACTGTTTACACTACGTATTTATCACATCCTGATTGTTAAAGACTGTCTAAACAGAGAAGCACAAGCAAAATGCAGGGCTGAGATTAAACATCATAGATTTACTGTCATGATTCCTTGTATTTCTTCATACAAGCAGTGCAAAGAATGTGTGGGATAAGCTTTTAAATATTTTATTCTGGATAAGTATGCAGGCCACTTCAGTTTATCTCTTACAGACAGTCCAAACTGTTTCTGAAGTATTTACTTAACAAGATCAATAAACCTAAATATTAACTTGTAATCAGTTTCCATGGAAAAGAGTGCAGCCAGCGGTTCAGTGGAATAAGAGTGATTTAATATGTTCTCCGCACGCACTCTGAAGGACACGTGCTAGACTTGGAGGAATATCAATCATAACTATCAAAAACTACACAATAAATATGAAAACTGAAAGTAGTGAATATTGTGAATGTCAGAATTTTCAATCTTGTTGCTTATCTCTTAATCAAAATCCTCCTTACTGGGCTGTAAATCTATCAGCCAGCTTTCTACCTTGATTTCTGTCTTTTTTCTCTTTAAAATGAAAGTGAAGGCAGGAAGACTTATCTACACAAGCAAGTGTTCTACATAGGGTTTTTGGCTTAGGATATATTTATAAATGGGCAGGTATGATGATTCCTGCTGATTATACAGAAAAACTGACTTCTTGTAGGGAAGCAGATTTCAGTAATACGCTTCTGGCTATTCTTTTATGCTACATACTTGATTATAGAATCAACGGATATCTATCTATCTATCTATCTATCTATCTATATATACACACACACACACAATTATATACAAATGCAAAAGCATGGTTTGTGTTTATATGCAAACTAATAGACCTAGTATACACATCTGTGGTTAAGATAGATATTGACACTCGTATTATTTTAACCAGTATGCATGCATGAGAGGACACATTTTTTTAAAGGTATTTTTCCTCAGGCGCATCTCATATGTCATATGGTCCTCATACTGGATAATTGTCTATGTGAAGATATCAAGTGACAAGAGAGCTGGCATCTTTCAGTCTGTGTCTGGACTGTATGATAAATAGCTCGCAGGAGACTGCATGGATTGCTGAGGTTTTCTAGGTGAACTTCTAGGAACTAACTGGGCATGCCCAGGAATCAGAGCTGGCGTGTGCACTGGACCACATTGATTCTATTGTTTTTAGTCTAACAAAAGTTATGGTTCTTGTATTATTATTATTATTATTATTATTATTTAAAAAAATATTGTATGTACAAATCCCCACAGCTTAACTTTTATGTTACCACATGTGTGTTTTATGCTTTATAAGCCTTTTACAAGCTACACAGTCTGTATAAGCCTTATAAATAATGTTAAACACACTCCAAGTCTGTCATCCATCTCCCGACACCTTCTCTCAATTTGCTCCATGTGTGTATATGTGTGTATTTGTGTCCTAATGAACCAAGAGTGTGTTTTCGAGCGAAGGGCTGCACATGCCCAGAATGTTAAACAGCCTCTGTCTTCAGTCTGGCCCAAGAGATGCTTAATGACATCATGCAAGTCTGGTGGCAGAAAAAGAGGCGAAATAGAGAAAGAGAGAGAGCGTGAGTGAGAGAGAGAGAGGTGGCTTAAATGGTCCAAATGTGTACCTGCTGAGGGAAAGAAGCCAATAGAGGTAAATAAAATGGATAAATGGGGAGCCTAGCAATAAGGGAGTTAAAAGTGGAAAACGTTGAAATAGAGAGGTAGAAAGTGAGTAAGACAGGCAGATAGATGGAAACAAAAAAGAAAGAAAGCAAGATAGATACAGAGAGAAATACAGAAGGACAAAGGACACAGAGAGATTAAGAGGTACCCACTTTCTTGAAATTGATGTAAGGAAAGAAAGTTAGCAAAGAAGAAGAAGGTTGTTCCACTGCCTGCCATTTAGTCATAAGTACTACTAATGTTAAAAAGTAGTTAGAATGTCACCATTTTAATCAAGTAGGCTATTTTACAGTTCACACCCTTCATGCCGCAGTAGATAGAGGACATATGTATGTGTTAGTGCGTGTCTGTGTGTGTGGGTTGCAGCTATGTGGACAGACACATCACAAAAAAGGTTTAAAATGACTGCCTATCAATTTTCCTGAGAGTATGAAATATTTATTTTACATCTAAGAGAATCCTGCACAGTGTGTATATGATTTAGGATATATTTGTTCCTTCTCTTTTGACAGTACACATCAATTCAGACCTAGTTAGGCAGACCCAGGCTGTTCCCAGGGCTTGATGGAAGGCCTGTTTCTGGAAATCATTGGAAATAGGCCACTGTATGGTCTAATGATGCTTCAGGGTTTGGGTCTGGGGCCAATATGCCTGGGGATGAGTTGTGTGATCTATGTAAGAGGAATGCCACAAAGAGTCTCAAAGACTTCTTTCCTTTGTGGTGAGGTTAAACATGAGCACACAGCTTTACCCAAACGTGCACTAGCACACACAAGATGCTATCTAGTTTGCTCTGCCAAGGTTTAAAAAATCTCAGACTAAAATATGATACTAAGGCTGATAAGATTACTAACAGAGCCCAAGAAAGCGACTTTTTAAAAATGTTTGTGGTAAAATGCCAATGGTAATATTTCTATTAATGGATTGATTTTAGCTTCAAAATTGGATAAAAGAAAATACGATATCCCACCAGTGTCTCTGGAATATCACAGTACAAGCACCTCACCCAAAATCCATAAATATAGTACATACTGTACAGTATATATCAAATACTCTGCAAAAGCCCGTGTTTTTTTAATACAATTTTTGTCTACAACAATTTTTGTCTGTCTTTTGTAATAATGTTTGTGTCAGTTTTACAGACAAGAAAACAATGCAGTCCATCAGAGATTACTTGCAAAAAACAGAAGCAAGTACAACAGTCAAAGTCTTTGGAGAGAACTGTAGCCAATGCTCCAAGATGCTCAGAAAAGCTTATCAGCCAATTTCCTTAAATCCATAAAAATGCACAAAATGTACAAGTGACCACTGATGCATTTTTAAAACAGACTGTCACACCACATATTGAATCTTTTTTAGTATATTACTGTTTACTGCTCTTTATGGTACATTTTTTTCCTTTTAATGTATTTAATCAAAGACATATAGCTATACAGATGTATCATGTTAACGTTGCAGGAATGCTGTAGGAATCTTATATGAGGGGAGGGGTCTCATGTTTCAAATAAATCTGAGCTGCAATTACCCCAATTGGAATGCCTTTTTCAACCCTAATTAGATTAACTATGTACAATTTGTATGAAGAGTGTTTTTTCATATGATCAGATAAGATAGCAGCATGCATATTTTGCTGCAATAAGATACAGACCACTGGGTACATTGTACAATTCTTCCTATCTGAATGGGTGATATGCCAGGGTATTGAATTCAAAATACAGTATATGTACAGTGTATCAACATAATTTATATAAGATTTACAAATAAAAATGAGATGAATGAATCATCAGCATCCATCCAGACGTAAAGCTTGCTGGAGTAAATCCCTATGCAGCACATCAAAATAAAAAAAATGCTTACAGCATTGCCTTTGGTAGTACAAGTATAAGGCTACTCAGATAGGAAAGTGTCTAGAACATTTTTTTCAAAACATACTTGTTAAAAGGATTGTGTAGCAGTGTACAAAGGCAATGCAGAAGTGTATTCTCTGAAAAAAAAAGCCTTGCATATTTTATTTAACCTAGAAATGACCCTGGAATATAATTCTCCATAAAGGTAATAACATATGCCATTATTTCATGATACACCAGTACATCTTCACACCCCTAATTGGGACAATGCCATCTGTATTGCTGCAGGTGAGAAGACATTTAATTATGCTATTATTTTTACATCTCTAGACCTGACTGGATGCAATTCACATTTCAGCGTAATTCAAGAACTCTTCTGAGCGAAACAGATGGTCCCACGAAAATGAAATCCACTCATCATGCATACCAATTGTAGCCTCACCTATGGGTTTCTTGATAATTCATTTAAAGTGTCCTTGTTGTAGAAAGATAGCTCTTTTGAAGAAGAACAAAAATCAATATGGTCCAAAGGAATTATCATAAGCAAATCTTCACATTTGTGCTTACATTCTGGTGGAGAATAAATTAGCCAGGACAAAGTTCAAAAACATTTCCTTCTTCCTCGTGTATATCTGTCACCAGTGTTTTTCTTGTGCTCCAGTGAAATCCCAAACTTAACCAGGACCCTAAAGGTCTGGTTTTCAGTTGGCTGAGGACAGCCAAATGTCCTTAACTTTTCCAGATTTTACCAAACCAAGTACACAGAAGCGGATTTGGTGGAGTTATACCACTGAAGAATGAGAGCCTTTTCCAAATGATCTATGGGTGATGTAATTAGAGTTAAGAACAAGAGGAGCAGCTGCAGTACTGTGATATAAATCCTGCCCTTGTCATTTTGGATCTGCCATCTGGTATAGTCTGAGACTCCTTCAGCCATCCCTCTTCCTGAAACCACTAAGCTAAATGAGGAGTCTGTTGTGGTCAGGGGTCATGCAGGAGCTGCCAAGGTCATGGTAGGGGGGTTAAGTAATGCCTTACAGACACATTGTTGTTAACTCACAAGACAGCACAGGCTAGGCGAAAAAAAATCTTCGGGCAAAAATATGTTAAATGTATTGCATGCAGCATTCTTTTGTCTTTCTCTGATCAGAAAACACACTGACGTGTGAGGAAAAAGTGCTGGTCATAATGGACATGGGCACTATAGAAATATTCTTTTCTATGAGGTTAGTATATTCTCTCAAACACTGCTTATCTTTAAAGCACATAACACAAGTGTTTAGTTTCTTACCGTAATGCACATTTCAGTAACAAGCAGAGTGCGTATGCATGTGTGTGTGTGTGTGTGTGTGTTCATATCTTGCTGGAGACTAAATGTCTCCATAAGGACAGGAATATGTGACCGTTTTGGGGAAATTTGGCTGGTCCCCACTAGGAAACTGCTTTCTTTCTTTTTTTCTTTTTTTCTTTTTTTTTTTTTTTACAAAACCCACAGCATTTATCTAAACATCTAAAAGGGCCAAAAGGTTTCCTTTCAGTTATTGAGATTAAGGGTTAAAGTTTAGGTGTAGGCACAGCATTAATTATCTGCATTAACAAGAATAGTAAGACAAAAAAAAAAAACAACAACAACAAAAAAAAGAACTCTCTATACAGGTTTTTCAGGATTACATTTTGTTTTCTTTTTGAGTGTTTGAGAGTATGACAAATCCTTCAAGCCAAAACCTTGCCTTGGCCTGTCCTGTGCCCTGTTGTTTCATGCTGCGAGTAATCTGCTTAAATTAGAATCTGTGCCTAACAACTAGTACATGTGACTGCTACCATTCTAATTTACCATATACCTTTCTACCATATTGACCTTGGACAGAATGAAATCGAGGGTAAGAAAAGGTCAGTGGCTCTGCTCAGGTCTGATATCATTTGACCATTTTTGGTTATATTTGGATTTACAAATACTTTGGTTTTAAATGTAGTATGAAGAAAGATACACTAGAGTAGCGAAGCGAGTGGCTCTCCAAATAACGTGCGCTGACGGAATGCCTATCATCTTCTTGACCATGGACGCTATTGCTCTTAGGGCCTGGCAGGGGCTGTCAGAGCCCGTGGCCCAAACTAAGCCTGCACAGCAGGCCTAGAGAAACAGTCCACACACACTTCCTCTGATCTAAACACACACATAGCAGCAGCATGGCGAATGACCCAGTGGGGTTCCATCGTCACGCAGTTATTGGTCCAGACGTCTGTGTCAAACAGCCAATCTCTAGGTTTGCCGAGGTTTAAATGGGGGACCGTTGCTGGACTGCCGAGGCAAAAATAGCTAGCAGAAGGGCACTAGATCAACTCAACGCTGATGAGTTATGAGGTCTGGGTTTACCTGCAGTTGTTGCGTCTGCAGTTTGACACAAATCAAAGGCCTGAGCCTATAATCAGCATCTGATTTATTTGATGGCGGTGGATTCAGCAGATAGCGGGCAGGAGATTCTTGAAATTCAGTTTCTCATGAAAGTCATTCGTAAATCACTCAGGAGGAAAAAATAATATGCCGAAACATTTGTTAGCTCTAATGTCTCTGTGACTGAAAGGCAGCTGGAGACATGATAAAAAAAAAAAGAATGAGTAGATGGACTTTGTTGATCTTTGCACCTTAATCACTGGAAGGTAATCTCCATCTGAGGAAAGGATGACTGGGATAATTTGACAGGCGTCTGACAGATGGAAATATCCAAACACACAATTATTGAGAGAGAGGTGTCCATGGACCAATTTCAGAAATATTGACATGAAAGCAGCCACAACATTGTTTTAAATGCACAAAAAGCCAAATAATAACAATAAAACATTGCCAGGTATGAAAATAATCCCAAGGAAAAAAAGTCATCCTAAAAATCTGCCCTCTATTTACATTGCTATAAAATGAATAATGAAGCAAGAGGGCAAACTCATTGGTTGGAAAATGCTGTTTATCGGGCCGTGGATTCTTTTGATTTAGTGGCAGAGATTATGAGCAATATCCCCTCCATATCTTTTTGAAGTCATGGATGGCCAAGTGCAAATTGAACCAGGTATTCCATTTCATTTCTCTCCCCCCCTCTTCTCTCCTGTGTTCTCTTCACTGGCTTCACCACATGAACAGTCTTGGAAGATAAATGGGAGAGATAGTAAAGCCAGGGGCCTTGTGGCTTTGTCATTCTACATCTGAGAGCGTCTCTCGCCCACTGACTGCCCCCTGTTGGTTCTTGACCACTGCTGATATGGTCTCCAGAAGAAATGCTGCAAAAGCAGATGTGTTTCACTGGACCAGGCTGAGATGGTGACGGCATCATACATGCTACATGTCTACAGCTGTGAATTTAAGCTGTGAGTTCTGTGAACATACGAGTCAACATAAACACTTTTAAGAATTTAGGAGACCTTAGTTAAATGTGGGTCTTTGGATGGGGTGTTCAGCAAGCATCCAATACGTCACCAATCCAAAGCAATATTGCACCATTATTAAACCATAAATTAAAAGTGATGTATTTTATTGTCCACAGGGTGGCAGCAGATGAAGACAGCCAATAAGTCACACTACTACATTATTAATGATGAAAGCAAGACAACAGGATAAATTACAACTTCTGAAGCTACAAGACACCCAAAGTTTATATTCTACCTTATACAGAAAAGGACATTTAGCTAGATACAACAATATATTTTTGTAACTGTTACAAAAGCATAGGTCATTCTAACTAATCTGTACAAGTGTTTGGTACACGTGGACCTAATCATTAATTCATTCATTCATTCATTCATCTTCAGTAACCGCTTTATCATGGTCAGGGTCGTGGTGGATCAGGAGTCTATCCCAGGAACACTGGGAGGTGGGAATACACCCTGGATGGGACACCAGTCCAATCCACACACTATCACACACACCCATTCACTCTTAGGGGCAATTTAGCATAACCAATAGAGGTTGGAAGAAACCAGACAACTCAGAGGAAGCCAATGTGGATATGGGGTGAACATGCACAAGACTATACAGACAGTAACCCAAGTTCAGGTTTGAACTTCATCATACCATCCCGGACCTAATCAGTAGCTTTGAACAAGGTGCATCAAAGATTCTTTGTTCTGGTAACAAAAATAAAACAAAAAAACATGAGAAAACAATCTATTCACTATATCTTACTAGTTAACTATGATATATCCGGTTTGAGAACCCCTGTACACATGGGGTGACATGATCGCTTGTGATTGGTGCAATATACACCAGCACAAAGCCTAGAACACTGTGTGTGTGTGTGTGAGAGAGAGACAGAGAGAGACAGAGAGAGAGATATGACAGGGCTAAAATGGCACTTTATCTATTTCAACAAATGGAACGCATTTAGAGTGAGACTCCACCGGACATTTTAACATTCAGTTGACAGTACCAGTCAACACCGAACAATGGAGCTGAAAACCAGACTGTCCATTCCAAAACCAGACACCTGGTAACGCTAGCATGTACTGCATATGTTTTTGTAAGTTGCATGCCAGCAAGAAATGAATATATTCACAGGAGAGCATTTACAAAAACGTGTTCATTTAGAGCTCTGTTTTATGGGATGTGTGAAAGCAAATCTGTTAAGCCAAAGCAGCAGGGTTAAAAGAGGATGGTGTGTGTCAGAAGGGTGTGCGGTCTGGTAGTACCACCTAGACTGAATGATCTGGAGAGGTGTGTGATAATTAGGGTTTGAAAATCACACGCGTTGTACAGCTGCAAGATTGCTTGAAATGTCCTTTCCTACTCATATGTGATTCATAAAGGGAGCTTCCCTTCATGTATTGCTGGCCAAGCAGATATGATCAGTATACTTCAGGAGAGATGTGTTTGTGTGCGTTATACAACTGTCACTTTCATCAACTGTGCATAACAGAAAAAGTGTGTTACGTCTAGCTTGCATCTACAAACTGTAGCTAGAAAACTGTTTGTGAGTGCTGGGGGACAAACATTTCAGTTCTGCCTGTCTAGATTTTTTCTCTTTCCAGGTGCTTCATGGGAATGTGCCATCTCTCATCGGAAATGTTGCACAATCTATCCTATGAACGTCTCGTGTAATTAAGCAATTAACCCATGGTAAAAAAGTTAAATAAGTGACAGAGAGAGCTTCTCCACCCTATTCTCCAAAGAAACCTTAAAATAATATTGAGAGTCACTGTCATAAGGATCACATCAGACCACTGCCACAACTACCCCGTAATCTCAATCATGTCAAACGCAAATGAGCTGCAAACACAGTTACAAAGCACATATGGGCGCTTATTAAAAACCTATAAATCTGAATTAGGCTGTGTAAAATTTCCTTCACTGCTGTAAACGTTCAGATTTTCCCTTCGCTGTTTTGTATATGTGTCATTTTTCTGTTTATTCAATTTTGGCTGAGCGAATCCCAAAGTGATCAGGTCCTCTAAACATCAGTGTAAAAAATGTTCAAATTTGCTGTGCTGTTTTTTTGCTTGCAGTCAATTTTATACCGTTATGAATCCACCAACTCTATGCTAATACCTCCGACAGGATCCGTAATCTTCATTATCAAATTCAGTTGCGCTCTACTTTATTTAAACTGGCAGAACAGGGACGCATGAGCATGACAAGCTTTGCATCTCAACTTTGTATCTGTGGCATGCCAAAAGTCCAGAATGAACGATGATGTTTGGAGATTAGCACTACTAAGCACTAGAGACATTATTTATTGTTCTCAATCAACAGGCTGATGTTAACTTTCAATCCCTCTACTTCTTTTGATTTCTTTTTTCTATCTTTCCTTGGACACCCCTGTTTCAATCACTCGTAGCCTGGTGCTGTGCTTGCTTTCAGATGTACCCATCTTATACACAAACATACACACACACACACACACACACACACACACACAAAATAGTGTTGCTTAATGGGAAGGAAAAGTAGCACAATGGATTAGGAGACAAGCACTCAGATCAGAATCCTTATGAATGCCCATGGATGTGGTCTCACACTCACACACACACACACACACACATATACACACACCAAATTTTGTCCTTATTTAATTGAATTTCTCAGTTGCCATGAGAGAGAGAGAGAAGGGAAAGGTTTTCACTTTGTATGCTTATTCCGTAGTCAAGTAGGTGCGCTTGGCTGAAAAATTGGTGTGTTGAAAAAGAGAAGATATCATAACGAGTGAGGTCAGATTTTTTTTTTTTGAATGAATGAATGGATTAAAGAATAAATGAATAATATCATGGTAAACGCGTATTCTAGCCTCTCCACTACTGTGTGTTTGTCTTGGGTTCGTTCAGGTGCTCTTCAGGATATTTAAGTAGATGATGGAGAACATGCAGTAACTCACTGTGCAATACCTTTCGCTGCCTTTAAAACTTTTGATACTTTAAAATTGTACCACATTTGGAAGAACCGTAGCTATATAAAGAGAGTAATACGAGCGGTGCTGAAATTGGTGGGTGGGGCTGTGTCACGCTCTCCCCTGTAGCACTGACTCCCTTCTATCCTAATAGCTCTTCCTCTCATTCCATCCATACAGCATTAGAGTAATCTACAAACCCGAAACCCCCATTACAGAACACCCAATTACAATCACTTGAACATTTGAGAGAGAAGCAGAAGAGAAAAGAAGGAAGAAATGGGCTAAGGTGGGTTCTGTACGTGGGTGTAGAGTTCTGCTCATGAGGGTGGTGTGGGATTTGTATCTTACTTGTAGATAATACACAGCTTTTAACAAATGTTGCTCTGGCTTGACATCTGAATATTCATTCCGTATAAATGAAGGTACAGTTCTATAATTCTTTGTAAACTATAATTGTATTTATAATTTGTATTTCTATAAATTTTTAGAATATATAATTACATGTACATACACTTATTCTGTGTTATCTGAGGCAAATATTTGTGTCGAACATTATTTGTGGCACACGAATGAAATTTCATGTTGCACGATTTCCTGTGAGTCAGTGTGCTTAACGGCCTGTGGGTAAGGGTGGCTCAGTGTTTACAGTTCTTAAGGTTTGGCGATTAGAAGATTATGAGTTTAAGGAAAACATTTAACCTTCAGCTGCTCAAGTATAAGCTTTTGCTGCGTCATTTTATGTCTGTCAGATAAATAAACATCAGATGCTTAAGGCAAGACCCTACAGATGGAAATTTTAGTCATTAAATCATTTTTCAGATTTTTGGGCAAACTGAATCTGTAACAAATAAACTATAGTAATAATATTATCACAACTTAATAGAAAAGGGTTAATTTCACTGTTTTTTTTCCCCTTCATCTTAAAATTAGCAACTGGGCACAATCATATCATGAGATAAATCCCTGAAAATCTAGATCTTATCTTGTTTCCTGATATATATCAATTTTTGCCATTATCATATACATGTCAATTTCCTTTATAAAGCACACTTACTACAATGGGCACATTAAATCACATTGTATGTTTTCCTTAAAATCATTTTTTTCTACATTCAGAAGCAAAATTCTCTGTTTATAGATGACCTGTTTTCATAAAATTGTACATGTTCATTTCTATCCCTAATTTGAAAGATGTTACAGAACTATTTCCCAACATTGTTCATAATTGTTCGATTAATGTTAGATTTTATACTGAAAAAAAAAAAAAAAAGAACAACAGTGCATGGTGTTTCCTGCTTTTTCGACAAACTGTTGTGTTTATGTCTTTCTCTTAAGAGCTTCACAGTGAAATTTTAATTCTAACAAGATCAAAAATACTAGATTTTTGGTTTTATTAAGTATGCAAAATTACAAGTATTTAATTAGATAGATAGAAAGCCTCATCTGCATAAATAAATGTAAATTTTCCAGTCTAAAAAATACTGAAAGAATATCAGCAATCATCTGGCAAAGACTGATTGTGATATCTACTTAAAAAAAAAAAAAAATTACACTATTTACCTGTAGTGCCTTGTCCTGCCTACCGTACCTGTGCTGTGGATATCATTTGTGTGTGTGTGTGTGTGTGTGTGTTTATTTTTCTTATCAAGGATAAGATAAAAGAATGTTAACAAACATAAACACATCGAGGATGTCACAAATACACGCACATGCGGGAGATCAGGTCGTTGCAATCTGCACTTTCCAACAGTAATCTGGTTATGCAGGAGGAGGTTAAAGGTTGACAGTTATGACGTGATATATAGTTGGCTTTATTAAATAAGGATGCTCCCTTTGAGACCGGCATATGGGATGCTGCCCTCTTTATTACTTCTTATGACCTTCATCATTAAAGACACCACATGGCATGAGGTCTCTGCATGGTAGGGGATGATGTCACAGCAAAGGCCACAGCTGTCTCGGCTGAAGTGCCACACATCTTTAATATATGTGTTTATATGTGTATATGTGTATATATATATATATATATATATATATATATATATATATATATATATATATATATACACACACATACATATATACATACATAATAGCCTTTTTGAGTGTGTACATGGTGCTCTGGGATGAACTCTGGGATGAACTGGAATCCAGGATGTATTCACGCCTTATGCCCAGTGTTCCCATAATTGGCTCCGGATCCACTGTAACACTGACCGGTATAAAGCTACAGAAGACGAATGAATGAATGACATCTAGGTACACTGTATTCAAGAATTCTACATCCCAATTATTGTATTTTATAAAGAAATAAAGAAACAAAAAGAGTTATAATGTTTTGCAAACAAACGGACACAGTTTGTATCAAAGGTAGGTGTTGGCAGAAAGCATACTTCATCATATGTCTTACCTTCAGGCTAAAGGAAAACGTGTATCATGCAGGCATGCTAAACATATGTTCTCTCATTTGGATTTGAGCGATGACCTGAGTGGAAACTACTACGTGGAGCATTCTGGGTCTGATAAGGGTGCACTCAAAATCTATTACAGCATAGCATTCTTTTTATGGTAATCCCAATAAAGCTCCTCTCAGCTGTCCAACTTCCCTCTTTACCAATAAAACATCAATTTCTGTTCCACAGAGAAGTGCTGTGTGTAAGTGTGTGTGTGTGTGTGTAAGTGTGTGGGTGTGTGTCTGTGTCTGTGCCTGTGCGGCTGAGGAGAGTGAGCGCTACAATGGCCACTGTTCTCAACACTAGAGGCCTGGAATTCCATGGAGGACACACACACACGCAAACACACACACACGGTACAGGACTGCACCAAACAGATGTCCCAGTAAACCCTGTTAGAGCACAGACAGTCTAGATGCCTGTACTATTAATGTCACACAGTCACTAAAATCAGAGACTGTAACCTAAAGTCCTCATTTAAGTCTTTCCATCTGGCCTTACAGTTGTTACATTTTTAGCTACATTGAGATTAAGAAGGTGGCAAAACAAATCCAATATTTAGAAGACATTTAGCCCTGAATGCACTCAGAACCCCAGAAGAGGGTAAATTAATCATAAAACAGGATCCCAACCCCAACAAGAAAAATGTGCTACTGGGCTGAAATGATCAGCATGATCTGGCCTTCCTTTAAGCTAGAGTGCAGTGCTTTCAGTGACCCTGTAAAACGGATACTCTAACCCCCCTGAAAATGTATCTACAAGACCTTTAAAACCTCATCAGGAAAAAGGGACTTGTCTGAGGTAAATAGCTGAGCAGAAAGCCACCCATCTAATACAAACATACTCCCTTATGTTCAACATGACACACAGTTCAGGTGGGGAGCAAGAAGATCTCTGTGTGTTTGCCAGCCTATTGTTTGCGAGCTGAGCATTCCTTTACGCCTGCTACCTCTTGTCAATCCACACTCGCCATATTAAAGCTCTACCACTTGAAAACTTTGAAAGTCAGTAGAAGGGCCTCTTACAAGTTCTGTTAGCACGAGGAATGTGTCAGGTGACAGTATGGACCACCCACTGTCTAAGAGGGGAGGAGGTGAAGGAGGAGATTGACGTTTGTGCTGCCAGTGCCCTGCTGTCTTGTCAACCAACTTGACAAAAGTGGCAGAATGCAAGATGGTAAGATCCAGGGTCTTATCGCTGATTATCTCCTCCAAGGGCTCTGTGATCAGCTGAGCTAGAGGTCAGTGTATGATCACTTGGTGGCCTCTGCTAAGCATGTGATAAGCATACACTCTGCAGAGAGGAATGCCAATCACGGAGCATCCTACTGCGCCACACAGAGGGAGCCAGAATTCTTGTTTTAAGTCTATCAATAAAGTAAGAGAAGGGAGATGCTTTGTGTATCCTGGTTTCAAAGCTGGCACCATCTCCTGCATCTTGGTGCACTTTTCAGCCCTGCCAGCGTTGTAGTAATCTCTTTCAATTGGACATGCTAGAAGGAAAATAACAGGCTGACTTTGTGCTTAAAGGCCATAACAACACACATTTTAGTGTCTACAAATGTATGGAACTCCTATGAGAAAGGGTGTATTTTTTTCCCTCTTTATATACCTACATCAACACTATAGATGAAGGACAAATGTCTGAGAACAGGACGAGGCGTTTTTAGGCATACAAAGAGCTAGTACGAGTCCATCATTCTCTGTCCAGGGCTTTGTCTCTGCCTCGTCGTTTCTGCTTGGAGAAGAGGGGACAGGGAGATGTGTGAGGACTGCTAATGGAATTGGGGACGGGGCTCCACCTGGCCATTTACCGAGCTGCCCCTTTTCTTGCCTGATGGCACACAAACCCTAGACGTGAGCTGCATGAAACTGGAGACTATAGACGTATGAATACTAGAGCATGCACACACTGGCACTTACAGAGCTGCAGAGAAAATACACAAGACATGGAATCAATTGGAACGGCTCAGTGCTGGAGCTGAGACCCCTTTCTACCATAAAAAGCCTTAATAGATCATTATTTTCCCAACATGCTACATGCTGCACTGTTCATGAAGTCAATGATTTGGATTAACCCATGTAAGAGGGACTCAAGTGGTGCACCTTGCATCATTACTACATATTGCAGGTTCTAAACGCAGCTATTATGTGCAGTTCTTAAAAAAAAAAAAAAAAAAAAAAAAAAAAAAAGCAAATGAACGTTTTTTTCTCACTGAGAGGGATGATGACTAAGGTCCTCATTCCCAGGTCGCTAAGTGATGTACCAACCAATCAGGCATCTAGTCATGTGGCAGAGTTGAGTGCCTAACGCTTTCCTCTGAGTGTATTGAAACCCGAAAGTGCTGTAGGGCATACACACACACACACACACACACACACTCTGTGCAGTTCTTTATGCTATTTACAGAATGCACAAAAGCACTTGTGACAACCCAGAGCCCTTATTATACAGGAATTCATTTGTTCTTTCAACTAATTTGAAGCCTGAACACAAATCCCACAGGTTAACCAACATGGCAATTAAAATGGAGAGAATCTTTGCTTGCATTACAAAAAGCTGTACCATTCAGTTTGGTGGACCTTTGCAAGAAGAAGGCCCTGCAAATCTCGAAAGAGCCCCTCACAAATGTTTAGTGAATCTTTCCGAGACAAAAACTTTGAGTGGCGGAGACTAATTTGGGAAATATACGCTGAATGCAGCGATGGAAACTCAAAGGTTTGGCTTCTTTTCTTAATGGCACCAAATTCATAAAATTAAAGGTTCGCTATGCCAGGAGAGCCATTAATATTTATAATGCCAGGCACACAGGAAAGAAAATAATTCAATCTAAACACCAGTAAAAGGGCAAAGTCGCAAGAAAAGAGGTGGGGGAGGTGGAGGAGAGGAAAAAGTGGCAGGGAAAGGGAAAAATGATCATAAAGAAAATTGCCTGGGTCCTAATTTGTTCATCGCTCCTAATAACTGGGAGACGCTTGTGTGCACTTCTATTACACTGCCTTCCGCTATTCTCCTGAGAGCCAATTACCACAGAGAGTGAGGGTAGCATTACATAGGCTGAATCTGTCTCACCCATCAGCCTCCACAGGCTTTGATTCACCATAAACATTTAACAGCCTATAAACACCATCAGTTGATCTCCGACCTCTGCGAAAAAAAAGCTCTATGTTTTGTCTCATGGCATATTCATAATGAATCTTGCTCTATTTTTATACATTAGGAGCAGGTATGGAAAAGGCATATAGCCAATATGTGTAATAGGGAGGTGGAGTAAAAAAAAAAACAGGAGGTAATTGGACATTGGATGCCATTAGTAAGCTTCGTCTGCCTCCTGCACAGTCTGCTCAGATTTGTGCTATTCTTTTTTGCACCATGTCACAGATCAGAAATAGCATGGCACACACTGACTCTCAGGTGCCCTGGAGGAATATAGCTGGTGCTAAGAGCAGCATACACACCTATATGTGCACACACTTTTTCAAAACAAAGACAACCAGCAGGTTTTTGCATGTCATTCTATGAGTTATTAATCCGCCACAGGGCTGTGAGATAGGTCAAAATAAATAGTCAGAAAGGGGCAAACTGTGAATCACAATTATGTTCGAAGGTCTGATTGTTTCCACTTAGATGTGTCACCTCTTTCAGTTACTTGTTACATACTTGTCACCTCTTTCAGTTACATGCGTCGAGACTCTTCTCGGTTCTGGCACCAAGGTGGTGGAATGAACTTCCCCTAGATGTCCGAACAGCTGAGTCACTGGCAGTCTTCAAACGACGTCTAAAGACTTACCTCTTCATTAAGTACTTAAGTTAGCACTTGCACGCACGCACGCACACAAAAAAAAAAAAAAAAAAAAAACCCCAACAGAGTCTTGGGCTGATGGTATTCCTAGTTTGTGACCTAGCAAGCCGGTATCAGGATGTATTTTTGATAGACTTCAAAGCACTATTGTAAGTCGCTCTGGATAAGGGCGTCTGCCAAATGCCGTAAATGTAAATGTAAATGTAAATGTACTTGTCCGAGCACAAATGTACTTTCTTCAATCTGACTTCAAATTATTTAATATTATACCTAGCAGATGAAGTCAAAGTTCTAACAGCACCAAGACAATTTAGCATGCAGGCTCTCTAACAATTTAGCACAGACATGCAGTGTTGTCACCTGAACACAGACCTGAGAGGTGCAGTAATTGCCTGTGAACTTCTATTATTAACGTAAATGAAAAGGGCAAATTATACTGGCAGCAGAGCAAGTTATTTGAAGTTGGCACGCATGTGAAAAGAGTCTCCAGAAAACTTCACCTGGCATTAATTCACTTCTTCGTACATTCCACATCATACTCTGAAAAGGTTAAGCTAAAGAAAGCTCAAAACATCCCTTTTACTACATGAATGTACACAAGTATGCATTTTCATACACACAGGATGAGGAGATGTCCATGTTTTCGTCTTTAAAAATGTAAAAAAAAAAAAGAAACAATCTGTTTATTTCATTTTCCTTCATCTCCCCATTTTCTCCCAGACTTTACACTTAGAATAGCAAGCTTGTCGTTTGGGTGTGCATATGGTGCCGCGTGCTAGCACTAGCGAGAACAGCTTGGCCTGTGCCTCCAGGCTTCTGAAAACATTTCAGAAAGCCGGTTAAAGCGTAATTAGCAGTGGCCCTCTCTAACACTGGGGGACAGTGAGAAAGCATATGAACTGTAATGGGCTACAATAAGCAGCCCCCTTCGTCCGATCCAGGCTGCTGAATGACAGGGCCACTAATTGGACTCTGATTTGCCCATTTAATGAGAGGGGAAAAGCAGGGGCAGAAAATAGATAGTGGCCAGGCAACATTCCCTTCCAGCCTGGTTTTAATTATGTTTACGTATAATGTGTCTGACCTAAGGACAGTGTGGGGAAATTGAATGCCCAGTCGTGCCTTTTTTCTCCTCACAGGTCCAAATGTGATTAGTGTTCATTAGTAAGACACGCACCTGTCTCTGCTTATAGACGCACATGAGGTGCAGGTAGAGTTTGTGTGTCCGCATTTATACACCTGTATAACAGAATACGTCCGAAACAGTATGCAGTATACACAGAACTGGTTCAGTTCTGTTCACTTCTGTTTATTCCATTTAAAAGCATCTGTCCATCAAAGGTATGAACTTTCAATTCCACACATTCCCTGGACTGAGACAATTAGCTACTATAAGCAGGGTGATTATTTATTGCTCTGCTGAGAAGTTTTAAGCTAAACTAAAAAATTATTGTTAAAATATTTAAATGTTCTATTTCTTATGCATGTTATATATTATCAATATATCAATTATTATTATTATTATTATTATTATTATTATTATTATTATTGTAATACATCCTGCCCCATGATCGTAGGAAACTGAAATGGCTGGCTAGTTATGTTCACAATGTTTAATGAGGCTGATGTGTTTCTCTAATTGCTACCTGGCTTATACACTCTACACGCTTATGTGTTATCTATGAATTGCCTTCCATTATGTAAAGCATATTCACTTCAGACTGTGATTCCTTCTTTCTTTAGTGGAATTTCTCTGTATCAACACCACTGAGAAAAAGCTGAAGGGTAAAAACATCAACATTCCATAGGCCTAGATATCTGAAATTAGGTTTAAGCAGCACCATTGCCAAGAACATTCGTTCACCTAATGTAAACTTTATACTGGTCAGGGTTGTGGCATCTCTGGAGCTTAGCTTGGGAACACTGGGTGCAAGGCAGTAATGTACCCTGGATGAGATGCCAGTCCATCATGTACACACTCATTCAAATTTCAGGACAATTTAGAGTAGTCAGACCACCTACCTGGCATCAACAGCCAGTAACCAGATCGAGCCCAGGATCGAGCCCAGACCAACACTCCCTGCTGTGCCACTGTGCCGTGCACATTATTATCAGCAGCGGATTTATCATTATCTGTCTGCCTCCATTCCATATTCCAATTTATCTTCCTATACTGGAGCTATACTCTTTTTTTTTATATTACATAAAAGATAGCATCACCTCAGTCATAATTCCAGACCCAGTGGTTCTCAGTAAGGCATTAAATATATTACTGTTAGCTTTGTAGTAGCGTGGAGCCTCCTGGGGCCTGCAGCTACAAGCCGTCTGACATAAAGCCTTAAGCGGACTTTTGATCAGGGATTTTCACTGCTATTAGACAATGCAGAAATCCTATTATTACTGCATTCACAAAGACCCGCTGGAAGTGTCTCACCCTCTCTATCAGTTTCTTTCCTTCTCTCTTATACAAAACCAACAACCACATCTCTCCTTTTTTTTCTGCTACATCCTATAACCAGAGCTAAAAAAAAATGCATAAAACTAAAGATTTTAGGGATCTCTCTCTTATACTCTCTATTTCTAGAGGGATTTGAGATTTTTTTTAATTGCAGGAGGTTGCAGAAGAACATGTTTTAATCACTGCTGCTCAGTTCCTGAGCAATGACCTTGCCTTTGTATGAAGGCAGTGTGAGAACACCTGTAACCAGACATCAGAGCAGATGCGCAGACACTGGAGGCACTGCTCACAATGACACATCCATCGATGTTGCAACTGCCCAGTGTACGCACACACATAAACACACATACACACACATACGCATATCTTTTTCTTAATGTAATTAAATACTGTGTGTATTCAAACCTAACCTTCCAAAAACGTGTTCTCTAATTAAAAAAGAGGTATGACTTGTTTTTCCAGGAAATGGCAATGGCAGAAAAAAAATCTGTCAGCAGCACAGTGATTGTCTTATAGCCTAGGCCTCATGCTCTACTTATGGACTCCATAATCACAGCTGTGCTTTACCAACGTGCGTCCTCTCTTTGGCTGATATATTACAAATAAGCTCTGTAATAGGAACAGTCGCAGAGTGGAGCATGTGTGTCAAAATCTTTTGCTTATCATAAACAGCTCCATACTAGTCATCCCACTTTGTAATTTCATCCTCTTGCTTCAGGACATTTGTGGCAAACTGACTGTTAGAGCGTCACTGACGGGCAATGCTCATTAAGAGAAGCTGAGGGTGTTGTTGCTCTTTGCCCAAGTGGAATGACAGGTGAATCACCTGTTCGCCCCAGGCTGAGCCACCTAGTCTTGTGCTAATGTCAGATTTAAGGGACCAGGGGCTTCATAGCCATCAAAAACCACCCTTAAGAGAAGCAAAGCAGCAGCTTTGGGAGCAGGTGCGAAAGGGGAAATGTGTTGAGAGACACCTGGGGACGTGAAGGGGGCTTCGGAGAGGCTGGCTGTGTTTTCACAGCTTGAGCTGGTGCCAGTACAAGGCCTCTGGCTATTGGAAGCAAGTTCACAAGAGTGGTATGACAGCCAGTTCCTCAGCTAGGTAGGGCAGAACAGTGTCACAGATATTCAAGACAACACAATCTTCTTGTTTTGTTTCTTTCTCTGTCGTTATTCAGTCCATGATCAAACGTCAGTAAGCTATGAGCAAATATTTTATTAAGACAACACGCAGGATGCACTTGTACCTCTGTATACAATGGCCTGTAAGTGGCGTTTGGCACATAGCGTGTACTTGAGTTGACTTCAGATCCTGCTTAAGTGTATAGCTGAGAAAGGCTGGCAAGATGAGGCATCTGTAGTTATCCTCCCATGCTCTAGTTCTGTGGCTTTGCTTTGCTTTGTAAACATATCTTTTATTTATTTACCCATCTACAGGTCATTAATCCTAGCACCATCTCTCTGGCTTACGTCTGCTTATGTCGAAATGCTCTGCCAACAATGTGCTCATGCGTGTGCAATTATTCTGCGTAAACAATTCAAATAGGAGACCATTCGTTTAATGGCTCTGCTTCTGTGTTGAGAGACAGCTAGCTACATGTGCGATCACAGAATGGGACAGAGAAAACAGGAAAAAGGTAGCACGGACAGTGTATACGTCAAGCAAAATGGTTCAAAAAGCTCTCCTTGGCCTCACCACAGCTGCAGAAACACAATCAGACCATGCAACTGCACTGAGAGAACCTAGGAAGTAATGCATGGGTGATCTCAGCCACCTCACTCTCTTCAGTGACCTTGAAGGAGGGTAAAAGGTAGATGAGCTGAAAATGCAAGGGGTCAAGATCAAGATTCAAGCTTCTAGCATGAGAGGGATCTAAGGGCATTTCTCAATTGCGCATTCTTTCTATGCACTCTTAAATGTCACCATAGAGCATCTGTATGACAGACAGCTGCCTGCAAAAGCCTCTGATCTTAGCAGTCACGACTGCATTCATCCTCTCATCCTGATCAAACCAACCCCATCCGCACATTCATCTCAGTTCACCCTGTATAAAAACATACTTTGTATAAAAACATCAAAATGAAAGAAAAAGAGGTGCTTTTTGCAAGCACTGTGTCAATATGTCAGCCCCTGGCTAATGTTTGTAGAATAAAAAGATGAGCAGTGTCTTAACCTGGCCTAGTTCTTTTAGTTATTTTTTGCGCCAGCTTGCTCTGGAACAGGTATCCTCGCAGTTCTGATGTGAATAGCTCACCCCCGCACAATACCACACAGCTACATGCATATGCACAAAAACACACACTGACATTTGTGCAGTACATGTGAAATAAATTCATAGTGATAAAAAGTGCACTTGTGCAATCGTGTTACATATGGCAGCAGTGGGACTGTAGCGTTTCCATTACTGAGACATTCTGATGATTATCATCATATCACCATGACCTGCAGCTCATTTGTCTCTTCGTAACACCAAAATAAGCAGCTAAATGGACAAGAGTGACATTACTGTGAATCATACAGATACAAAATATTTGTCATTCATTTATCTTCATTCTGGTCAGAGTCTATGCTGTGAAAATTGGACTCAAGACCGGAATACACCCTGGTTGGGATGCCAGTCCATTGCAGGGCACCATGAACAAACACATTCACACATTCATTCACATCTAAGGGTACTATAGCGTAGCCAATCCACAAACTGGAATGTTTTTAGAAGGTGGGAGGACAAAGAAGAATCCGGAGGAAACCCAGGCGAACGTGGAGAGACCACAAGAAACTCTGCACAGGCAGTAACCTGAGCTCAGGTTCAAACTGGCGAACCTCTTTCTGGACAGCAAAAATCATCATAAACAAATTCATGGCAGGAAAATGACATCTTAGCAAGTGCAATTATCTTGAATTATAGTTGAATGTGTCTAGTATTCTACTATATTATAAGATTACAATATTTCTAGGCATTTTACTACTTTTAAGCATAAAATAGTCTTTTCCTATTTACAAACAGATTTTTCTAATTTTAAGCGTTTATTTTTAGAAAGAAGCAAAATTATCTGCCAATAGAATAAGAAATTATAAAGCTTGAAATGTGTAAAAGCATGGGCTGAATAGTCATATATTTGATTTATAATAATCACATAATAAGAGGTATTACATAAATTTGGCCATACTGAAAAGATTTTCACTAAGATATCATTTTTGCAGTGTGATTTTTCACAGCATAAATCAGCACACAAGGTTCAAAAGTATTCACTATCTTTTTTTTGACAGGGTGCCAAATTCACAGAGGTGGTGTTACCTTGCTGAACCAATTAAAATAACTTTTAGGGAGGGAACTTTTTTCCTTCTTTTTAAATTGAGAATTAAAACTCATTACTCTGTAATGCTTTTAGGTGGCAAATTCCAAACAAATATACTCTTTATCTCTTAATACCAAAACTAGTCAGCGCAGAATAGTTTGACATTAAGCTTATTCACAGACAAAACAAAATTCCAAAGATATTGCGTGTTGACAAGTTAATTGAACTGATAGAGCATTTCACCCTGATGCCACTGCTCACAGAGCTCTGTCCTGACTCTCTTTGACAGATCGCTTTAAATGTTTCATTAGCTGTGAATGGAAACCTTGACAGTCTCCTATCGGGACAGTGTCTGAGCATGCACGTTACCCCAGAGAGACAAGCTACTTAGTAATCGTGTACGAAAGACAATGCTAGCATGAGTCGAGCATGCAAACGGCTTGCAATCTTTAGCCCTTAGGCTTACAAACTGAGGGAGACTTTTGGGGGTTTATTTAGACTTTTACAATCCTTTCTATTCTATAAGTGGAGAACGAGCCTTCTCTTCCCCAATGCACTTTAACAAACAAATGCAGAAGGAAAAAGGAGGCGAACCCAAGGCAGGCTGCTTGGGGGGAAAAAAAAGGTCCAGCCACCTCATTGCTGAGACACAGTGTCCTTGATAGCAATCCATTATTTACATATCTGTCTCGTAATCTGACCCATCAATGGTGAAAAAGAAGGATGCATTGCATTAGTTGATAAATACCATTCCAAGTATGTTTTCTCCTCTCGCTTCTTATTGATGGATTTTGTCCCTCGCTGAGTGCTGTGCCTGGCAGCTTCTCATTAAATCCATGCAAATGGCAATATAGTGCTAAAGTCCCATTTAATGCTAACAGGCCAGAGATAAGACACTCCCTCTTGTGCTCTTCAAAGGAAAGCTAGCTTTATTATCAAGCCAAACAAAGAGGCTTGGCTAGAGTAGCAGACACACTTAGAGCCAGGATACTGGCAAAATTCTGACTGAGGAAAGCGGTGGGGGAAAAGTTCAGTCGCAAAAGTTGATTCTGATCAGAGAGCGGTTTTTCTTTTCATCATTCTGGTTCAAGGCAGGATTACAGCGGAGGAAACTGATCTTGCAACAGCCTTCCAGGGGTATAACACAAAAAGGCACAGACAGGAGGGAGGAAAGGAAAACAGAAAACTGTTGTTGTTTTTTTTTTTTTGGTGCTATTTTCTAGATGTGAATTTAATCTGCCCACCCATAACTCTTCCCTTCATGAGCAAGATCAGGAGTCAGACTTGTTGTTTCAGATCTTCTCCATTTCGATCTGTCAACGCTGGCATGACAGGAAAATGCTGGCAGAGTAGCATCTTACTCTCTTAAAGAATGATGAAAAGAAAATCGCACGGATTTTACAGTGATTTGCTGTGAATATTCTTTTTGGAACTGGCGGTTTTATTCCATGACGTCTAATGGCTTCTTAATGACTCATGGCTTCCAGGCATGGCAGAGAAGGCAATCTGTAAAGGCCACTCCTGCCGTTTCAGACACAACAAAGTGCAACTGAACCACCACTGGGCATGCATCTTTTTACTGAAATTTCATTGCCAACTCCAACCAGTTTCACCGCTATTAGTGGGTTCCAGAAAGACATCCATCTACAAGCTCATCAGCAGATGCACATTGCCAGAGGAGTCTCTACAAGATAGTAATAAAACCCAGCCAGAGCCAGATCTGAGATATCATTTTCCTGAACCGCCAAATCCACTTACCATTCGCCACACACGTAGGTCCACTAGAAGGCAAAGAAAGAGGACAATATATCCTCATGATATACTGTGCTTACTGATCAAATGTGAGCAAGCGCACCCTCTGGACCACCATCCATCATGGGTAGACCACAGGTGGAAAAATTTTTCTCCTGCAACTCCAGCACTGTTTATCTGCAGATGTAATTTGGTTGACCATATTTTTAGAAGGGCTCAGAAATAGCTTTAAAAAAAAAAACTGCCTCGCTAAAACATGAAAAGAAAATTTGCAAAGTGTATCTATGATCGTGAAACATATTACAGGTGCACAGAATGCTCACTGAATTCGATGTCGGTGTTCGTTAAAACCAAATGACACAGTTGCCAGAATGTGAGGTGATCTTGAGCATCGGGCTCTGTCGAGTGATAGTGATAAGCTGAAAGGCAGCAGCATCAATCTTTGGTGTCTTGGACCATGAATGAGGTGAGGCTTGTCATGGAAAGTGGATAAGAGAGGCACTGGGTTTGGGTTGCACTGTAAGCAGAGAGGGACAAGAGGGCCATGCAAGCATGGTACAAGCACATACAGAACATGGTACAAGCACATACAGAAAAGGACACCTGTTCCTCTAACACAATGCAGCCCTGTGTGGGCCTCCTCACTGCTCGCAGTACAAAGAACGCCTCTGTGACAATCTGCTCCCTGATAAAAGCCAAAGAAAAAAATCATTACATGGAAGCCCATACCTGTTTCATTAGAGTGCTGCTGTGCATATGCTTCTATCAATCGGCCTTAAAGGCATTGCTGCGCTCTGTCTCCCTCTCACTCGCTCCCTCTGCCTCTCTAACCTTTACCTTTATGTGATGAGAACACACGCTCACACTAGCTGGGAAAGTGAGAAAATGAAAGCTGCTGCTCATGCTTTCACACAGATCTGAATTCAGATTTACACCCAGCAAACATCTGACATGTTACACGGTGTGAACATGCATATAGCACTTGGAAAACAATTAATGTGAGCACACATGATAATTAGCTGATAACACAGTCTGTAACTTACAGATGAGGAGACTTGGTATTCATTATATAGTAGGAACAAAGCTTCCAGGGAAACAGAACTTTTGGGACGAAAGCTATACAAAGAGGTGAAACCAGCTGATACGTATAGATACTTACAACACAAGATTTATTCAGTGAGGCTTTAATGTTTCCAGAGTGTACAGTAGGCTTGTGCGATATTACCTACATAATATTAAACTGCCTTGAGATTCATTATTATATGACTAGACCTGCCTATACCTTTACACATTTTGTGCAGACGCTCAGTAATATAACGTCGGAGTATAAGTTATCACATAAACATAAACCAAAAGATCAGTCTTTTTCGCCCTTAAAAAAATGGAAGATGAGCAAATTGACATATTAAACTGTAATGCTTTGTGCAGGGATTTTGAACACCTGAGAAAAAAATCTGAATGTATTTATGCACTGCACTGCGGCCACATGATTAGCTGATTGGATAATTACATGAATGTACAGGTGTAAATCTCATCATGTACTACACAATAGAATAATACATGTCTGGACATTTTCCTCTGTCCACTCTCATCAAATGGCATGCTGCTCACTGGATGTTTTTTTGTTTTTTTGCACCATTCTGTGAAAACTCTAGGAGATCAGCAGTTTCTGAAATCCACAGTTTTTTCGGTTTCTGAAATACTCAGCCCCTCTGGCACCAGCAATCACGCCACGGTCAAAGTCACTGAGATCACACTTTTTCCCCATTCTGATATTTAATATGAACATTAACTTAAGCTCTTGACCTGTAACTGCATGATTTTATGCACTGTGATTGGCGGATTGGATAATTGAATGAATGTGCAAGAGTACAAGTGTTTCTATTAAAGTGGCCATTGAGCATCTTGTAAAAAAAAAAAAAAAAAAAAAGAGAGATTTTGTACATTAATACAGAATAGTACTAGTTAACAGGAGTGCTCTGAATATAAAAAATGAGTAATTTCGTTAAATAATTCCAATGATTTTAAAAATATCAGTGAGAGGGTTATGTTTTGAACACTCACATAAATGTTTTCAAGCAAACTATAGGGTTCAAACTCTGCTTTGTGAAAAGTACTGTTTCTCTGGAAAGCCTATCTACAATGCAGTGATTTGTACTACCTCTACATTTTCATTTACATGCGTGCCTTATGCTTGTGTGTGTGTGTGTGAGTGTGTGCCATATTGCATTCAATTCAGCATTTAAAGAAACTACCTGTGCTAAAGAAAATGCTAAATCCTATCTGTACTACACCAACGGAAAGTGATATCCACCCACACATGTCCACCACTTACACATTTCCTCGTGTTGATTGAATATGCCGGTGCTGTGGCCAGAGAGAGGGAATGTACTTCTCAGGGGATGCTGCTGATAGACTTAAAGAGAAACAAGTGGAGGATGAGAGGATGGAGAGAAGACACCTGACAGGCCGTGTCTTATAAGTCAGGGTATAAAGTCTTATCATACACTGTAACAGAGCACAAAAGCGAAACTGACACACTGCCACTTGCCTTTAACTCCACTGTGCGCCACTTCATTGTGTGCCATTTCAATGATAACGACAAGCAGGAAAATTCATGTCACCAAACTAGACATCAAGTTGCAGCTGAGTATACACTCTCTCTTTCTTTCTTTCTCTCTCTCTCTCTCTCTCTCTCTCTCTCTCTCACACACACACACACACGGTTACACAGAATATTTACTTACAAACACTGCGTCTACATTTATTATCTCTGCAGGTAGCACCACTGGAAATGCCTATGTATTCTAGTTTAATCTAAAACCCTTTTTGTCAATTGGTAAATATACCAAATATTGTCAAATAGAGCACAGTAAATCTTTTCACACAAAGCTTCGGGAAAAAAAAAAATCTGCTAGATCAGAACAAAATGAAATTTTATTTGACTAGTGTTCACACGTGAGCAAATGGAGACAGACGTGCCAGCTCACCTGCCAGGCTAGAATGCAGATTTAGGTATCAGAATATGCTCTGTGAAAATCAGATAAAGTTAATTAGAAATTCATTTGCGTATTCTTTAATCTTTAATATACTCTGACATAATCCCTCCCTCAAGGTTAGTTTTATTATTTTTTGTTTATGTCTTTTCATTATTCTAACTTTTAATATCAAAGGGAGGAACAATATGGATTAAAAAAAAAAAAAACTATTTTCTGGTTCCCACACTGAGAAACTCTCATTGACAGGCACTGTCTTTCATGATAACGCAACCGTTGCAATGTCAAAGACACAAACTAAACGTCCTTTTCCTTTTTACCAGTATTGTAATTCACTTAACACTGGAATAAAGCCTTGAATGGATTAGATAATGAAGCTGACTTTGACCCCGTCCACTTAGCTCCACAACAGCAGTTATGATTCCAGCGGCCATTATCCAAATGGACAGCAAGCACTCTGCCATATTGATCTCCCGCTCCTTTTTAGTCATCTCATTTTTCATCTCGTTACCCCTTGCCACTCATCCACGTCCGCCGCACACGGCAGCCCAAGTGAGAGGTATCTCTATCAATCAGTTCCCCTAGAGGTGGATGTTCTCCACACTGTCCCTAGAGGTGGCGAGAGAGAGAGGACTGGACATTCGTAATGTGAGTTTAACGAGCCCATATGCACCCACGGGACATGCTGGTCGTTCCAGCTAGACCGGCTGTCATGTGTACGTCAGACAACTTGTGCAGTTGTGTGCCTTACAGCAACACCATTGCCCACAAACATGTGACATTCACAGAACAAGTGTGGACATGCTCAGACATGGTACTCCTATTGCACAGCATCAGTGCTTTAGGCTTTTGGTGGATTTTATCAAAGAACTGAGCCACACTATGGATTAGAGCATTAAGATCATTGTACAGTAACTATGTAAGCGATTATTCAAGTTGATCTTTCATCTTACGATGAGCTTTGCACTGCTAACACTTCAGCAAATTAAAAGAAATGTCAACGACTCCCTGCCTACATGCTGCTAACACCATATGGCTGCAGTGCAGACTTTCTGGTCATTTTAAAAGCACAGGAGTGAGCCTTAAAATAAAATTTTAAAATAATAAAAAAAAAATGAGCAGCACTCAGGTTTTATCTGCTTAGCTGGAAGCCAACATTGTGCTAGATTTTGTTATGATGTGAAGACTGCGGGACCATTTTCTCTCATTCATTACCTCATATGCACCCTGCCTCATTTTACCATCAGATAGCCTTGTCCTTTTAATACACAGATCAAGAAAAAGGCCATGCCATCTCAGAACTACTTAATTCAAAGGCTAATAACGGATGAACAGTCTGCTCTTTAGTCCTCCTGATTTGATTCTCCTAAAGACTAGAGCCTTCATTATCTAGAGATGACTGTCTGCAAGTGAAGACAGGTGGGCAGGTCAAATTTAACTAAATCCTAATTAGATTCATGCTGTTAAGGGCCACATTTGGTTCATCCCAGAGATGGATGTGCTCCTCTCTTTGATTGGCTTATCAGCTAGTGGAGTCAAAAGAGAGGGGTAAACACTCAGTGTGAGCAATATGACAAAAACATCTGCAGACATTTCGACAATACACGATATGTATCATGGTATACAGGGCTGCCAGAATGTGAAAAATGTTTTGTATTGTATTAAAAAATATATATATATTTGCTCAATTAAATTTATTATAATATTTAATACTTGCAAAATATTTTAAAATCTTATTTCATAGCAGCAGAAAACTTTAACATCGGATCAGCTGTTTCCAGATTTTGTAAAGTGTAAAGTATGTGTAAGTTATAAAAATATGATACCCACAATATCTCAGAAGAGTGTATGTTGATGTAATTTGTACACAATACTGATATTATACCGTCATATAGCCAAGTCCTAGTAAACAGTTAGATTTTTTTTTTTTTTTTTTTAAAAACACACGTGCCCTTCACCACAGACAGACAGCAGAGTAATCGTCTTTTATCAGCTTCCCACTTCCTAAAAAAACAATCACTGATTGCATTTTCAAAGACACCATAATGCTCCGTAAAGGCTAGTGTAGACCATCTGGCACTGAATGGAGTTTACATGAACGCTGCATTGACTATCACATGCTGGCAAATCTACTTTAACACCAAGAGAGTAAGAGATGCAGTGTATGAAATGAAAAGTCTGGACAGTGGAAAGAGCATGATTTGGGAAATGAACAAGAGAAAGAGAGAGAGAGAAAGAGGGAGAGAGATCCAGATGTGGATGATTTAAGAGCAGCTGACTTTATAAGCTGCAGATCTAGAGGAGGCACTAGCAGCAGGCCTGGCCCACACATAAGTCCAAGGTTTGACTAATGTAAAGTATGAAAATATAAACACTACTTTATTGGATTTAATGTTAATAAAAACAGACTTGGGCCATTGGGGAAAAAAAGTTAGTGTTTTAATTAGATTACTTCAAAATGAAACACACTAATTATTAATTTGAAAAAAAAAAAAAAGAAAAGAAATACGTTGAAACACAAAGCAAAATGAAACACATTAATTATTATTTTGAAATCATAAAAGGTCTAATTCACTACTGGTACCGTATGACGGGCTCTGAAACTGAAAACGTGAGCTGAAAGTGAATTTGAAAAGCTGTAACATTTATATTCAGTACAGCAGAAATGTCATTCCACTCTCTCTCTGTGTGTGTGTGTGTGTGTGTGTGTGTGTGTGTGTGTGTGTGTGTGTGAACCCAAGACCTGTGCTTCACAATGTGATCATAGTACTGATGTGTAAAACCACATATACATAGACAGAAAAAAAATTCCACTCAGAACTAGGCCATCACTGCAATGTCTCTATGGAAGAGAAATCTCATTATTAGACCAAAATCACACCACAAATATGGACCCATCTGAGACACACACCATCCTATCATCCCTCTATACATTTACTATACAAGGCATCACCATGACAGACACTCTCCATGATCAGATTCATAGGTGTATCCTGTGATAGGAAGAAAATAAGATCCTGAAGCTAAAGATCAATGATCTCCCCCTCCATATGCCCCAGATCCCACTGAATCAGCATGTTTCCCTGCCGAGAGCCTCCACAATCACAGAGCTCATAAAGCAATTTGCTTCCACAATACAGCTTGGGAAAAAAAAAAAGGTTTTATATTCCCATTCCCAATTTTAACATTTATGCCAATCTTGCTGTCTCTCTTCCTGGGATTATAATATTTACCCATCATAAGATACCTGCATGAGGGAAAAACCAGTAATACTGGAACAGAAGTCCTGAAACAGTGAGTAAAAATGAATCACAATGTGCTTAGGAAAGAGGAAAGGAATGAAATCATTAGTTTTTTTTTTTCTTTCTTTCACCTTCTTTAACCTCCTGGGTTGAGGGTCCCCTTGGCAGGCGGTGTGAGAAAGATTCAGACTTTCTTTATCTGAACGGTAAAACAGATTCTCATTCCTATTCTCTTTCTCCCATTTACTTTTTCTTTAACTCTCTAAAGACTACATTCAAACAAGCTGTGGATCTACTCAGCTTGTTTCACTTTAGGTTTTCGTTTTTTTTTTAAACACCTCGAGGCTAGCTGCAACTGGCATACTAACAAAAGTCCAGTCATGACTGTACATTTATCATATGACTGGAAAACAAATGTGTGTAAGTTGGTCTGATGTCAAAGTGTTAAATTGCATTACCATAACCACAGATTTCTGACTGCTTTAAGGCCCTTGGATTCCACAGTCCAGACTAGCATGTGTTGAGACCAATGAAATCTTGTCACGCTCAATATCATGAGTTAAATGTCCATAAGATATAGTGTAAGATGTGATGTTTCAGTACTTCAGAGCAAAAACAGGAAATCTCTTCAAGATGGCTCTTGGGTAAGAGAGTCGACAGAGATCTATTTATGGCCTTATTTATACCATGGCATAAAAGTATGATTAGCTTCTTAATGCCATACGTCGCAAGTGAGCAGGTGGAAGGATCTGTAATCCAAACTGTGGTTTTCAAGGAGATATGCTTAGAAATATAATACTAAGCATTTTAACCACAAGTGCACGGCAAGATTTTCTTTTTCTCTCAGCAGGTATCTAAGCCATATGGTTTGCCAAGTCTGCGAGGTCAGAAGGATTATGTGTTTCTCGCACTGGGAAAAATTGTTCTCATTTCCTGTGGGCTCACAGCAATTAAATTACAAACTCTTGAAGGTGCTCTTAGCGAACATTACAAAGTAGGAACTAACAAACAGAAAGTATGCTGCAATCAGTGAAATCATGGCTGTTACTGGTCAAGCCCCTATTACAAAAAAAAACATACCTATATCTTTAACTGTATCTATTCTTGTGTGCACCTGACATCACTGACTTCTTAGGAAACTGGGTACAGAGACGAGTCTCAGTGAGCTCCAACATGTAACACAAGACAAACAGGATAAACACAGAACAGCAAAAGTGGATAGGGAATTGTCTTCTTTGCACAGAGCGTCTAAAGAAAAGTAATTATGGAATTATGTGACATATATAAGGAGTTATGTTTAGACTGTGAAAACATGAACAATCAAAGGCAGCCATGTAATATCAAAAAGACTGTGACAGGTGAGAGACAGAGAGAGAGAAAAAGAAACAAAGAGGAAGGTCTCAATAGCCGGAGGCAGTGAGAAAACGACTGAAAAACAAGACTCTGTGTGTTTGTCTGTGTGTGTGTGTGTGTGTTGGAACAGAGAGTGTTTGAGAAGTTTGTAGTATCTACAGAAGTCTCCACTGCATCCTGTTGGGTGTCATCAGGCCGCACAGAGGCTGCACCTTTAAGCCAACATTAACTGGCAAAGAACATTGTTTTATATTTCACAGTATTGAAAAGAAGATAAAAGCAAAATCAGTATGGAAATATTTATTTGTTGAAGATGGAACGCACAGTATACTGTATATCACTGACTATTTCCATATGTTGGGTTTTTATGGCTGGTTTCCTGTCTGATATAATATGTAAGGCTTATCAATTCAACATGTGGAAAAAGAGGGTAAAAAAGATGAATGTGCATGAAATGTGAGATGTGGAAGAGCGAAGGGGGAGGGTGTGACAGTTCCATTTTACTCTTGCTTCAACTTTTTCATTTCACTGTCATTCTTATCAGTGACCTTTACATTAACACTAGTATAAAAGACTGGCAAACGCAGATATAGACACACATACGAACAAGCACATACACAGACTGCACCCTATAAAACACACAGATTTATACCTACCTTGTAGCTCTTGTCATTGGCCATTTCATCAAGTAAACCTATCAAAGGTGCACTGGTTTGTAACTACACCACAACTACACAACTGCCTGATTGTTGCCTCCCATTTACCTCATATATAAGCACCATATAACCAGAAGGCACCGGTATGAGTGTATTAGGAATAGTTGAGTTTTCCCTCTTCTGGATCAGCAGTGAGTTGCAGTAGTCATGTCACAAGATGGTGAGGGACTGAACAAACACCTCGATGTACACCTACAGTGGCTAAAAAAAAAAATAGCCAATGAGTCAATGTACAAATTAGATGTACCTAATAAACTGGCATCTGAGTATATACCGTATATTGTGCCACAGAATAAACGCAAGCAGACCTTGAAGTGTTTACCTTATTTTTATGACTATCCATTTATCATAGACAATCTGTGTTGCCACGCACAAAAAGGAATTTTTTCCTGCAATAATAGAAAAAGAATATTTGGTCTGAAATGCTGTACTCTAACTGTCATTTGCAGGCAAGATGCAGCTGACAGATAGATCTGTTATTATTTTGAAGAAGAGCACTGATTGATAGTTGTCATGAAAGCAGATGAAAAACAAATGCCTATGAAATGTGTTCACTAAAGGCTAAATCCTAATTGGAGGAGTTGGGGGGGATCTGCAGTGCAACAACCACACGGCCAAATTACACGGCCTCATTTAGCTTCGCCCTGTCTTCTGAGGCAGTCAAATCCACGACTTCTTTGCTTCCTCTTCTCTGGAATGTACAGAGGCCACAGCTCAACAAGAAGAACTCCTTTTGAAAACGGTACCCGCCATGTTGTTCTCTTTTTTTTGAACATGTATCTTGTAAAGTCAAACTCATAACACTTGAGGCATCTTAACCTTGACCCCTCTACTCTCAGGCAGTAAAGAATAGAGGTGCTGAAATGCAGTCAAGCTATTTGTTTAACAGGTTCGACCACCAAGAAGCTAGACTTTTACAATCCTCTTCATATCTTATGACGCCGACAGAGCTGCCACCCATCCACATGCACACACTTTTACAACCTAACCACGGTTCTCAGTGTGAGGGACGTGACCCTGTCACTTTTTTGAGATGCTGAGGGCACTTTTACAGCAGGAGGGTCATGCAAAGGATTCACAGAGACAATACATTCTCTTGTCTCAGGCCTCAGTGGAGGCATGCTAGCTGCTAAACACAGCTACTAACTGTCTTTGTACAGGAAGCCAGAGGCACAATGAGCTTTTTCTACCCACAATTAGCTACGTCCAAGTGTCGAATACTAATAGGAGACAAAATACAGACTCGTAGGCCTAATGGAGGCATTAGAGCATGCTCTCTCCTTCGTTCACTGTCAGAAGAACGGCCGGGAAAGGACTGAACCCAGCCACAGAGAGTAGTGACAGGAGAAGATATTTTGGGGCTTGTCCTGTCTACGCATTTTTTCCTTTCGCACATGCAATGAGTAGACTGTGCAGCTGGCACTACAAGCCGACCCTTGACCTCAGCCTTGGCTAGAACTTCCATTCACAATCAGTGACAGCTAGCCCTACAGAGAGAGACTAAGAAAGAGAGAGCCTTTGATTCCCCTCTTAGAGTTACAGTATATACTACTATTTTTTTTAAAGAGCCCTGTCCATTTAACAAAAAAGAGCTTCTAGCTATTCATTTAGTGAATGTGACTAATTTTGCAGAATGTGTTGGATGGCTCCTCCTCTACACAATGAATATTCTTGTGATGAACTCTACAAACCACCCTTAAGCCCTGACCTCGAAAGACGGGTGTCTGAAGGTTAAAAGTACGCCATCAATCTAAGAAACAACAAAAGGTAACTGTATTGTAAAAGACAACCAAGCAGCTGAACTAAAGGGCAAAGAAATGAGGAAGAAAATGGGGTGTTTAATTGCTTTTCTCTTCATCCAAAGCAAAGGAAAGCTTTAATATTTGCTACGGCTTGCTTATGCAGTGTCAATAAACTTGGAGCCGAGTGTTGTCTGCTTTATGGTTATTTATTAGCCTTTCTCCACACTTGGCTACACAGTTTTGCCTGACTCAATTAACTCTCTGCAAATAACAAAAAATAATTGAAAGCAAATGGACAATTACCAGAGAGAAAATGTATGAGAGAGAACGAGTGAGAGAAAGAGAGAAAAAAAAAACTGAGAGGAATAGAAAGGAGTTTAGGCTCATCAGGAAAAAAAAAAAAAACTCTCAGGGTATAAAATCGCTTATGATAAATTCAGAATGATCCAAATGAACAACACAGTATGTGTTCAGTCTGTATCCTTTTCATTCAGAATCTATTTTCTAAAGATTGTGGGGCAAAAGCATCATAGAAGCTCATGGGAAAATATACAATAGTAGCCTGAGTGCAACTCCTGCACGTACACACAAACAGTCTGTAACACTACTAACCAGGAAACCTCATTTGCACAGAGCAGCGCATATAGAAAACAACATTTCTGCTAAATAACCGCTGCAAAAACTTGTCACGATTTAGTTATGCCTCAGGTAGTGGGATCCTCTGTGTCATATGCTTATGAGGCATTTTCTTTTCTCCCCCATTTCCCAGATAATGTTGTTAGAGCTTATTGGTCTCAGGAGAGAGAGCAGTGCCCATGTCATAATTATCCTAATAGATGGTGCATATTTAATATCGAACAATTAGTGTGTACAGTCACTCTCAGTGTCAATAGAGAGAGGAATATGCTTTGGGGCTGAGGATGCCAAAGCCTGTCCAAATGAGTCTAAAATGGCCATTCTAATATTCAGTTATGGGTAAGCTAATCAACATGTTTCTGAAAGAGGTCATTCCTTTCTAAATGGGCAATTTTTGGTAGGAAATTTATTATAATCCGTTCTACTAATTAATTCCATTAGTGACTGAAGGGTAAATGCTAATCCAAGTATAGCGACAGCAACAGCTGGTGTTTATATATGTTACACATGTAGCATGATCGATTTGGAATCTAAGACTAATAATAATAATAAACAAAGCCAATCGATTTTACTGTAACAAGACAGCTAAAAGGTCCTTTTTTCTCCATGACTTTTGAATTGGTTGGTCTGCTCTTTTGTTTCATGTGTGAGCATCAAAAGACTTTTCTAAAATCAGACAATCATTAGCCGTGTCTGCCATTTTTTTTTTTTTTGCCATTCTGTCCCTGCTAGCTCAAGAAGGAAGTGACAGCTAGCTAGATTTATGAACAATGAATTTCAGAAATGAATGCAAACGATCTAACATAACTTTATACTTACAGTTTATTTACAGTATTTACAAATTAAACTTACAGCAGGCTCCAACTGGCAATTCCAACTGGTGCAGATATGTTTACGTTCGACATAAGCGTTAATCTTTCGTCTCATTAAAACAGCGAGCGCATGAACACCTAACACACGCTACATGCACAGGCTTCAGTAGCTGCCTATCAGCGATGTGTCATGGGCTTCAAAGGAGATTTTCATGCGCTGTCCACCGAGAATAGTTTGAGTTTAATGAATGAAAAGTGTGACATTACAGTGAGGTGTCTGATCATTTGATTCGCTAAATATTGAATTTGACCAAGACTGATGAAAAATATAGACACGTTGGTAAATATTTCAATGCCAAATTACATACCACATACAACAGAAACTGAAAGACAACAACTGATTCTTGAGATACCTGTTTAATTGCTGTCTAACTAAGCTTTTTTCAGCATCATACTGTTTAACCCCATAAGTTCTCAAAAAAGACTCAAGTCAAAAAATTACTGGTAGCTGGTATATATTATAATAAAAAAGCAAGTAAAAATGAGCTAGGAGCTTCCAGCTGTCAGTCACTAAAGATAATCTTTTGAGCCTGGTATCAGCCCAATGGGGGTTTAATTATCTCGCTTTTGTTATTCACACAACAGATCTGCTTTATCCTCTTAAAACAAGATTCCACTAAGAGCTCAAATTCAGTCTCCCCCCTTAAACAGACGACTGACCACTTTGAAGCCCTCTTTGGCTGCCAGCTCACAGAGTGTCTTTTGGCAACACTTGGAGGTCCTGATGGAACCTTGGATGCTGGGGTGGGTTTCCTGGAGGCTGGAAGACAGACTAACTCACAAGGAGGCAAAGACAATGGGAAGCCTTTGAAATGTAGTGTGGGTCGAGGAAGGGAGTAGCAGTGGTGAGCTGGAAACCCTGCAGGGAGCTGAACTGCTCAAACCCTTAATACTACAGGGGGACTTTCTGTCACTCTGCTGTTCTTTTTCTTTCTTTCTTTCTTTCTTTCTACTTTTACAAATGCATCATATCTAGCTTGACCAATTTAAAGCTCTAGAACCTTTTGCCTTTCCTCATGTAGTTATTATTTATCTGTTAGTAGTATTGCTGTAGAGGTACAACTAGTTTCTGACTGGTAAACAGTCTCTATTGAGCCATGTTTCATGGCTTGAGAAAAATATTTGTAATGTTTCTTATAACTAGAAGCCAATGAAAGAATAATAAAAGAGAGGGAAATTAGATGTAATCAGGACAGCATAATTTATATCCCTTTTAATCCCTTCTAACTGAGGCAGACATTCAATGCCATGAGTGGCTCAGGAATTTTTTTAAAAACATATGTTTGTAGTTGGTGTTGATGGAGGTAGGAGGAGAATAGACCAAATGAACATATTAGCCAACTGAAAGTCTCTTTGGTGTGCTCCGAATGCCTTTTTAGTTTAAATGAGGCTCTAAAACATCAAACTGTCCCACCAGATCATAAATCATAAAGCAATATTTAAGGATATATTTGTTGAGTTCACCACATTCCTCAGCAGTATTTTGACAGGATCTGCAGCTCCCTTGAGCTTTGACCAATGCTACAGTCCTCCGATGATCATTTAAACACAGTGAGCTTGTAGGGGATGTGTTTTTTCTTCCCACCATCTTATTACTGTTTCAGCGAACCAATGAATTACCACAGTGACAGTTTCATTGGCGGGGTAGCAGGAAGCGGAGACTTTTCATCAGCGTAGGTCAAACTCTTAAAACCAAGCTAGAGACCAGTAGTCCTCCATGCTGTTGCAGCACACCAACCATTTTATATGCTACACCTTGACTTTCCATCCACAAACCTTCTAGCATAATGAGCTCTGAAAGGGAGCTGCTGTGGCCCTCTAGGCAGACACAAACATTTTACAACTAGCTTCCGCATGATTGCATTTATTCTTATGACCTGTGGGATATGAGAGAAGCTGAGGCTTCTAGTGACCACTTGTCCCAACCTCCGTAACCAAATCTCTATAGGCACTAATGTGATATGCCATTAGTTTAAAAAATGATCTGTTTACATAAGGGACACAACCTCTCTGTCAGAGGGCCCTAGTACCAATGATTTGGGGGTTTTTTCCAGATGGCATCAGATTAGGCCCGGACCTTTATTCCATCAGCCCGCCACAAGAGTGACTCTATTCTTAAATATGTCACGTCTGAGATGAGGCCAAAATAATGAAACCAGAGCTGCTCCGTGCTAGCCATCGTGAGGGGGTTTTACAAGTGTTGACTGGACTATGAACCCTTAGTAAAGAATTTAGATAAGGAATAAAACAAAAATGCAGCACAGGGAATTACTGGGGTAAAATGGAAGCTGAGCGTTTTACTGTCTTTTTCTTTTTTTGTTAGAGCTATTAAAGTTTCCACTGTATTAAGCCGCTTTTATTTGACAATTTCCCACATTTTATCCATACTATTGAGTCAGGACATACGATTTCCATTTGTCCCCCAATAATCGCAAGGCCAGGTTGTAGAGAAAAGAGGCTTTATTGAGCACGCAGCAACATTAGCAGCACTCTAGCTCTTTCAGGTCCATAATAGAGCCTCCATGCTTGTACTGGTGGCCAAAGCCAGTATGTCCATTCTCTGAAGCCAGCTATTTTTGCTTCATTGTGGGTCATTGATTGCATCGCTTCATTGACTGCACTATGTACTGCTTTCAGAGAAATATTAAAAAGAGCCACAGGCACCTAAACAGCCCACCATTTAAATATGTGATGAGATTAAAATGGTCCAGTTTTCTGGAAAACATAAAATATTCTGATTTGTGGTACACTGATAGAAGAACATCAAAATCAGTGTTAGTCAAATACAGCCAAATATATTGACCAAAAATATTGACCAAAGCAGTGGTAGCTCAGTGGTTAAGATGTTGGACTACTAATCGGTCCTGAGTTCAAATCCCGGCAGTGCCAAGCTGCCACTGCTGGGCACTTGAGCAAGGCCCTTTACCCTCAGTTGTATAAATGAGATAAATGCAAGTCGCTCTGGATAGCGGCATCTGCCAAATGTAAATGTAAATGCAAAGCCGTTCCACAAATTAATTGATGCATAGCAGAAAAGAGAACTCCATTACATCTACACCTTGTCAATAAGTGCAAAATCCATCACTCAACCCTGCTACCTTTAGCCAAGCACACTAATCCTTCCCTAAATCCTGAATGATAGTCAAAATAATCTCTGGCTCAACACAGCAGGTGATATCTTGCTTCCTAACTACAGCACCAGTTCTCCTAAGAAATGATGGATTGCCCTTAACCCTGCCCTTCACCATGAAAATAAGAGCACCCAAATTCCAGGTGAAATTCAGCATTTTCCATGGAAGTGCAATAAAATGCATAGTACTGGTCAGAAAGGGGAGTCACACAGATGGAAAAGTTTTTGGTTTTTAGCTCATGTTGTGCTTATCACCACCTTGTGATTAATTATACGATGATTTGGGCAGAGGAACTGCAACAGGACAAAAAAAGATTCAGGATTCCTTTTCAGAAAAGCTACTGATTCAGTTGTATATTATGTCCATGACCTTATAAAGAAGTCTTATTTTAGTAAAATAAAATGTTGTGTATTGTTAAAAGCAAAGACGTTTTTGTCCTGTCGTTGTCCAGTCCTGTCGATGCTTTCACCATCTACACAGTATTCTTTCAACATCTACCATTACAATAAATAAGCTGTATAAAAATAAGTTGTAGAAATAAACTAGTACTGATTTTCTTATCAAATAATGCCAAAAATTCTTTACTACAAGCAAGGTAACTTCTCAAAGGAAAGTCTCCTATATAGCTGCTAAAGAAAATGAGACAAACAAGAACCACAGTTAAAACTAAAAAAAGCTAACGTATGAACTTGTTAAATTATTCAGCCCCATTTCTTTAGTATGTTGCTATCT
>CM040982.1:14785991-14803691 GCA_022985145.1 Pangasius djambal
CCAAATACCTTTGAGCCCCTGAAAATGGAAGTGCTTTTCTTAAAATTGCTGTAATTCCTAAATGGTAAATGTCATATTTTTTATTTATTTCAAATCCATGGTGGTGGAGTATAAAGGCAAAATCACAAAAACTCTGTCATTGTCCAAATAATGCTTAGCTTTAGTAGTATATAGTAAACTGTAATAGTCATATAGCTCTAATTACAAGGTAACCACCAGCTCATCTGATTTACTTAAGCTGTAGACACTACAAAATTTTACATGCATGAATGGAGGAAAGTAGAAGAGTTTACTTTCTTTCTTCCCACTTTAGGGAAATGTTACATACAGCAGTTAACAAGAAAGTGTGCATGTGAACCTTTCTGTTTAACTAAAGATGAGCAGCCTTTCTTTCCCCAAGAGCCTGGTGGTTACAGTTAAACCCTGTGTATACGCATACTCCAGATTCTGCTGCGAAGGGCTGGACCATGCTGTTTGAGCGCATCTGTGCTGACCGGTGCAGGACAGAAAACAGCTATTTAATCACTTTCTAAGTATCTTACTTTGGTGTCATCACTAATAAATATAGATTTTATTGATAGATTGATGATAGATTTGATTTCACATTAATGAACTTAAAACATTCTCTATTCTTTCATGTGGGAAAATCAAGAGGAGACAAGAGATTATTAATATGAGATGGGAGGAAGGCTTCCAGGGGTGTCAGTTAAAGTCTGAGAGTTTAAAACACCTATGCAACTGTCAATCATTCCAGATTCACTCAGATGACTGCTCTGTCGGTGTATTTTTGAGCGATAACTCCTTAAATCCGACGTCAAAAAAATCTGGAATTCTTACACAAAATACATATAGGTTGGCAGGTCTGCAAAAATAGTGAAAATGGAGGGCCTAAGAGACTACTGGTATGTTGCATCCTAACGTATTTTTGTTTAGCCCAACAGCAGCAATTTTCCTCCTAACATGCTCATCAGAACAGCAATTTGCAGCGAAGCAGTTAATCTTCCCGTCCACCAATAATGAGAGATTGGCAAGGCAAAGGGAAAGCCCACAGCCTAATGCTAAACACCGGCTGGGTTTTAAAGTGTAATTAGGGAGTAACGAACAATCTTCCTAAGTGTGTGTGTGCAGCCATTGCCATCTACACATTTGCTCAGCTTAAAGACAGAGGAGCTGTCCAGTGGGTTTGTGCTTGTGTAGTGTAATGGCTTAATTCCTACTGATTACAAAAGAAGACTGCAGAGTAAGTTTTCTGTGTGGGTTACAGTCATTTCAGGCTTTGGAAAACTGTGCCAGTGTCCAGTGAAATATTAGAAAGAGAACAAACCTTTTTATCAGCTATTCCGTCTTAGTTTACACAAACACGGACACAGACAAACACATATTCTAACCTCAGGGGTTCCTCTGAGGCTGTGGAAAGAGGCAATCCAGCATAGCAACACACTGTCTCTCTGTCTTTTCTTTCCAGGGAAGTGAGGGACAGCAGCCCTCTGACATGTAAAAGAGCAGTGACAGACATAAGTATGAGAGGCAATTTGCTCGTCTATGGTACAGGAGAGGATTTAATAAAAAGCCACAGCTTAAAGGACAAGAAAGTGAGAGGCAAAACCCCTCAAATGCCAGACAGAAGGGAAGAGCCACCATATTAAAAAACGGCCTCCAGCCTGCAGTTCTGAAAAGCACACTGAACTAGTGAGTCAGTGTAAAATCCTACATCTGAGGAAAATACCTTAGAAACTTGAAACACATGTCACGTATCAACTGTATCGTGAAATCCTGAATTTTACTTAACATTAGGCTAACAAGGACAAAGTCATTTGTAATTAAAGATCATTTATGATGGCAGTCAAGTGATTCCAAAAAGTGCCAAAACGTAACGGACAAGAGATGTGAGCACCCCCAACCAGCACCCCACCCTCTGGTCTTGCCAAGCAACTAATATATCCCTCTTTCATAGATAATTACTCACAGCAGGAAAAAAGTGCATTTCCTTAATGATGAGCCTTTGGAACACACTAAAGGACATGGACAGCAGGAGATGGGCATGGCTCCATGCCTCCCACCAGATGGTGTGTAATCTGGATAGAGACTGGGGTCACAAAGCAAATGCTGCCATCAGACTCTGAACACACCCAAATGAAAAAGGTTTTCGTTTCCTCGCCTTCAGTTTCTCTGCTTTTAAGCAACTATTAGAAATAAGGTCACCTGAAAGGAAACAGAGGCAACCTTATGCATAACACGTGAAACATGTAAAAAGGGCCAATGGGATACATTTTTCAAAGCTTTTCATTTTAAACTGCACCCAGATACCTCCTACATTTCACAGAAGACAAAGTATGTGTTCTGTCTATCTGATATGCCCAATGCATTAGCATGTCTCTTCAATAGATGTTTATGTAAGAAAAGGAACAACTCGGTTCCATTTGAACTGAGCTTCAGTGTCTGGCAGGATGATCCAGGATCCCTGGTTAACAAAGGAAATCACTGAAACAACAATGAACTGATGCAAGCATATCCCTGGTTTTGCACTTGATCTCTTCATTCATAGAGGCAAACCTCTAATGTAGATATTTGCAGTGCTGTCTGGGAGTCTGTTTCCTAAAGGCCTACTAGGAACACAGACGGGTTACAAGAAAATGCTCTTTAAATCAGCAGAGATAAACAGAATGCACTGCGCTTGTGTTTGCTGCGACGAGTTTTCTTCTCCCAGTTTTTTATGTTTTGTGGGGATTTTGCATGTGTCTTGTGTTGTGTAGTTTTACGGTGTAGTTTGCTGTGTAGTTCTTTGGTCATGTTCATCCACTGGTAGCTCCCAAGAGCCTGAGTTTAAATGGCAGAATTTCTCTGGCCAGCCATGGATTGTGTGCACGACGTGAACACATTCAGTATGTCTGCTGCTTCTGTCAATGGTAGGGAGGTTGCTCTGTTCTGCTCCTTTCACTCTCATTTTGAGCTGTTTGATGCCCTCATTCCTGGACGTCTCAGGGCTGCTTGACACCCCGTGCTGCGAGGTGTCTTTTCCCGCTTTTGTGATACTTATAAATTTCTGGGGATCCTTGTTGTAGTGTTCAAAGCAGTAGTGCTTGTAACAGTAGTGTTTTGGCCATCAGCAGGACTGCATCCAGCTAAACCACTGGTTTGATCATGGAACAGCTTTTGCGATACAAATTAAAGTAATAATAATAATAATAATAATAATAATAATAATAATAATAATAATTCTGTTCTTCTTCTTCTCATTATTATTATTATTATTATTATTATTTTAATTTTTGTAGTAATAGTAGTAGTAGCAGTAGTGTAACAACTTTAATTTGAATCCCCCACACTGACATTAATAGACTTTTGTAAGCTCATTTGTATTTTTTATATCAATTTCTCTTCTGCTGTGGAGACCCTGTGACTTTTGCCCATTTCTCTCCCCTTTCCATTCATCTCTCTGGCAACAATCACAAAAAACAAAGTCCCTGTTATGCCAAAATAGAAAACTGCAAGTTTCCCAAAGGTACACCTTATTTTTCTAAAATCCAGGCACCACGAGAACCACCAGTGAAGATGTATGATTGGGGTGACTGTGAGATCAGCTCCTTCTTACAGCATTACTGGCATCACTGGGTGCAGTTCAAAGAAAGCTGAAAAGCACAAAAGCGCAAAGGTTATCCTGGCCTGCTTCTGTAAAGTCTCTCACTCTTATACGGCCAGCATCAAACAGCATGTGAGGGCCTTTAATTAAACTCGAACAGCAGCATCCTTCTAGCTTAACTGTAAACACATAATGTGTGATTTTTGTTTCTTAAATCCTATGCATTGTATATTTTTAAAAGTATTGCAAGGGCCACGCAGCAAACTCACTCCCCTTCTATTCACTTTTATCACATTGTAGATGCTATATTGATTGGCCATTCAGAGAAGCAGGTAATGGCACAAGAGTGTTTAAACAAGGGAGAACAAAGGAAATCAATTTGTCCTTCCTTAATGGTGCACTGCCTTTTTCATGCGAAAGAGGGGACAGGACTGTGATTCAGTGCATCTGTTGGTACCTAAAAGCCCTGATTTGCTCCTTTGCCCCTTTTCATTTCCTCTTCCGATCAGCAAAGACAGCCTATTTTTATAAAATGGTGGTTCGGCTCACTAGTCATTAAAGATTAAAAAGTTATCAGTAAACATGGCTTGATAACTACAGCCATACAGCTGGCGTAAAAGACAGCTAGCCTCTGTTGTAGCCCTCTCCATGTGGCTGAAGTCACCTAAAGCTGACCACACCACCAAAACCAAGCATAAAATACAGAACTTCTTATAGTAGGTAAAGATCTGCACATGTCCTGAAAACTCAGAACTGGTATCATATACACAAAAGAGGTCTTCCCTATCCCGTCCATGGCAACACAAAGTGCCAGAAGCAGCATGTTTCTCATTGGCTTCTGCTTGCTGTCTGGAGGTTAGGCGAATCTTTTAGAAGGCGGCGCTTGGTGGTTGGTGAAGAGCTTCAGCATTGCGTGCCAAGAGACATCAGGGGAAAACTCGACAGTGAAAACTCGGCACCATGTGATCACGCTAACCCCCTCTTTCCCTGGACGACGGGCACTTATCAGCGAGCTGTGGCCCTCCACCATCCCCCAAAAGTCAGCCATCATTGTACTGTAAACTCAAACAAGCGTGAGAGAAGGTCTGGTGACGGCCATGAAATGTGGCATGAAATTCAGGAAGGGAGAGCCGAAAAATTCCGCAGCCCCAAAAATGTTTTTGGTTTACCTTCTACAACAGTAGCGCAAGGCTTAGAAGACCAAGAAAAAAGTCAACTTAATATTCAGTGGTATAATTTATATTAATATATTCCACATTCCTGAAAAAAAGCATTTCTCACAGAATCTTGTAGGACAATAAGAAATTAAAAATGAATAAAAAATGTTTTTTAGGTTTATGCTTGTTTGCCCTTTAGTTTACCTTACCTCCCTTTATATAACTGCCCTTTATATGATTTGTATTATAACAGAATACATTTAATATAGTTACATAAATTAGTGGTAATTAATTTAGTATGACAATATGTTGATTTGTCAAGAAAGATTAGAAAACGTTTAAGATTTACTTAGACAGTTTGTAAAACATAATGCCATATAATAAGCTAATCATCTAATAATGTAAAAAAAAAATAATATAGCCAAAAAATAAGAAATATAATTAAATAAAAAATAAACATCATGAGCTAAATATGATGAGAAGAATAATTCAAAACACTCTGTATCTGCACAGTGTAAATAAATAAGCTCTTGGAGAAGCGCTGGGAGGAAGATTTCTTCAATTACCATCACAGCAAGAGCAGGAGAAATAATCCATATCTACTCAAGGCACTTTAATTTCCAGCACAGCACACTGGACTGAAGATGGACAAGAATACAGACGCCGGGTCATGCAAGACCAGGTCTTAGTTTTGACGTCGTCTGAATTAGGTCAAGAATTTGGAATAGGTTCCATATACTGGCTTGCTAATGGGTTAGATATTCTGCAGGGATGAATGATATTTAATCCCAGTCAAATTAATTGCTAAAATTCTAATCTATAATATCATATATTTCATCTTGTAAAATGACAGCACAGAGTTACAAATTTATACAATTAAAAAAAAATAGATGCAACATAAGAACATAAGTAATAAAATACGAAAAAATCGTATTAATAAAAATACATAAATCTAAAATATATAGAGCACAAAAAAATAGTAACAGATTAGTAACAATTAGTAACAAATACTGAACGCAACTGTGACTAAAGCTTAGCAAGAGTCACTTAGAGCACTTTGAATTGACTGAATCATGAAGGTGCTCAGACTAAGAGTACACTTATAAATCCTTTTTATACATGTCCTGGACAGGCAGAGGCTAATGCTTCCATCAAATGGCTTTATGACTATATCGGAGGGATTCAACATACCATAAAAGCATCATAAAAAGTCCGTTTGAGCATAGTGCTTTCCCTGGACAGCTTAATTGCCTAGTCAGATTGAGTGAGAAGTACCTCACTCGTCCATGGAAGTATTCGCCATTCACCATTTAATTGGCAGTGCATTTTAATTTTTGGTAAAACACAATATTTTTGTCTCGCTGTGCTTAAATCGTTAATAATGTGAGTGTGCAACCATCGTGAACCAAAACCAAGAGAATAAAACACACGACTGGGCCTATTCTATCATATTTCATATGTGCGTAATTATGCTACAAATATACAGTGACATTTAAGTTTAAAGATTCCTGTTTTAATCTCTTGTTTACATAAAAAATATTGAATTGATTGACAGAAGGATATGTGTCAATTTATTTCCAAATAAAAAAACGAAATAGAAAAACGTGTGGGGGAAAAAAGAGCCACTTGCGTAGCTACTTTTTTAGTAGCTACATAATTTCATATGTTGCTCTTCATGAATTTGATATCTTCCCTATTACTCTATGAGTAACTGCATATACCTTTTTGGCCATAAGTTTTTCGTGTATGTGTCAGGTTTAGAAATGAGGACTGTAAATGTAAGTTTTAACCATGGTTCTTACTCACACAGACAGGTAACAAAATATTGATGGCCTTTGCTGCTAGGGACAAAGAACATCTTTTTTGTTTTCTGCATGATTTAAGCAACTGAGGTTCAAGCATTGTGTTCACGGAGACTATTGTTCATGTTTATGCCTTAACATGAGATGCTAGGATGAATTTACCCAGTAAATCTCCGGTTTGGGAAAGCGCGGGCTTTTATAAAAAGAGCGTTAGTCAGAGGAAGGTGAAAGAACTTAATCAAGGGATATAGAATAATCACAGGGTTTAAGATTTCGTTCCAGAGCTGGACAGGAGGAAAATAAAAGAAAGGACCTTCAGTTTCAGTCTGTATATTGTTGTTTCGTGGCTAGTTAATTACAGTATATTGTTTATTAAATAAACTGATTTCCATAAATAGTGATTAATGTTTAATTCACAGTTGTTTGTGAATTACATAAATGTCTAACTTTTCCAGACTGTGCAAAACATAAATATTCTAAAACATAAAGAACCCCTAATTTTCTTCAACTTCCCTTATTTGGACAATAAAAAAAAATTGCCTATACAATATATATTGAGAAAGAAATTATAGAATAATCGAATAGTGAAAATAAAATAATACAATAAATAAGAAACAACTAAAAATGAAACCTACATTTTCGATTTGTAATGCATTAACATTTTATCTAATGGGAAAGTATTCCATTCACAGGGTTAATTGTAGAAAAATCCCTTCACAGTGTTCATGTGAGCTTAGAGAATGCTTTTAAATGAAAAAAAAAAAAAAAAAAAGAACATTGTAATTAATAACAGCTATTTGGAGGCATTGAACTCATTGTCCTCTCCAGTTGCCTCTTTCTAAATCTTCAGGGAGAGAACATTCTGGCTCAGCTCAGTGTCAGCCTTCGTTAGGGTCAGTCCTGTGTGTGATCCGCTGCACGCTATCCTAGCAGTGCTCTCGCCATCGGCCCCTACTGAGACCGCCGCATGCCTACCTGCACTTTCGCTTCCCATTACTTCTGCTATTCTAAGTTTTCCACTTCTGAGCACCATCAATTATGCACTAAAATAACACTGGGGCCCTGGCCAGCTGATTTGACATAAAGGCCGATTATGGGCGTGAATAATTTAGACACCTTCGTGCCATGTAGCTCTCACTCGCAATACTGAAGCAAGGCTTTTACTACTGATGTACTTCCCAGGGCATAATGTGAAAATGTCCAGCACCATCATTAGACCCTCACCAAAACCCAACTACGTCACATCTGGTAGCCTGGAGGAAAGCGTTTCATTGTGGGATGCTTCCAAGTTTCAATTTGTTATTGAGGAACTGTGGAAAAACTGACACGGGCCAAAGAATGTAAGACAACACCAAGGCTTAACTCGTAAATGCAAAAAACAGGCAAAACATTAAAAGTTGTTCTGGATTTTCAAAATATTTTCAGGCTTTAGAAAAATGTTTCACACTACAGTTCATTTCTCTGTGAGAAGGTAGCATTTCCAAAATGGTGGCAGTGCAAGACATGAAAATATTAACCGTGGCACATTAACCATGCAACAAATAACTTAAGCCCCAGTGTTTAACGTGCCCATGCTTTTCCAACATGGCTGCCATGACCTCCTTCCTTCTGTGTTGCGTGCGAAGGTTTGCCAGCACAGCTTGTGTGTGAGATCACAAACAGGTTTTAATATTTCATCTGCACCACCCTTCCCTATCTCCTCACAGCCCCATCCATCTCCCTAAGGTTTAGCCCGGTCTGAGCAGTCCTAAACAAGAAAATGCTCTCTCCCGTCTCACGCCTGATCTCACCATCCGTTAATTATCTTACTGAGCATATCATCCTATCACGTCCTACTGATACTTTTACACCCCAAAACAACCAAAGCCATGTGAACACATATTATGGATATTAGATTTTATATTAGCTTATATATATATATATATATATATATATATATATATATATATATATATATATATATATATATATATATATATATATAATATAAGGATACTATGTAAAATGGATATTAGATTTTAGCCCACAGATTTGTGTTTATTACTGTTTAAAAAATAATTAACAAAATATTTCTTATTTTTTATAGTGTTTTTTTTTTTCTTTTTGTCTAAATCCTTAAGTAATCTGTTGGTCATTTTTGTCTTCTCTCTGAAGATGATGCCATGAAGCCGAAATGCCGGCACAAAGCAATAAGTACAGGTAAAGAAATTATATATATATTACTTAAGTTTGTTTTGTTTTTTGCTTTTTTTAACAAAACGCAAATTATACAAAATACAAAATTAAAGACACATGGACCACAGTACAATGTAAATTGTAAACTGTTCTTTGGACATCAAAACTCAACAAAGCCCTTGCTATTTATTTTAACCAGAATGTCAGTCCGCTGATTAAATTTTGCGAAGGGTGCAGGATCCAGACCCGATTTAGTCAGCACACATGAATTTGACAAACAGGAGTCTGTGTATGGCAAACAGCAGTTGGGAGGGCTGAATTCTGCTGGTGCTCTTCGAAAGACAGCACATGCCTCATGAAGATAAAATGCTGTCATATGTAGCAGGTGAGCAGAGAGCTGCGCTGGGGTTACCACTCTTTCGTCAAATCCTATTCAGTACATTTACTGCTCTTTGCTTACATCTGAAAGATCTATTCAGAAAAAAAAAAAAAAAAACAGTTTAAAATAGTACTGCGGCTGCAATTTACAGCTGTGGCTTGCATTTTGATACCAAATGGCTTATTTTTCGCAGGTTTTCCTATTCTTCTTGGCAACGTCCTTACAACAATAAAAAGACTGGAAAGTTACTGATGGTACACAGCAGATTATAATATTATTTTAGTATGACTCACGATACATTCGCTTTGATCTGCTGCCAGTTTTAAGCTCAGTGAATTTTAGACTTCAATTTAAGCTTGAAATACCACCACAACTCATCAGATGTGGAATAAAGCTCAACCTGCCACGTTGTCCTTTTGCACTAAAAAAAAAAATGTACCCACTTTTGTTTTCCACATTGGGTCAGTCCTAAAGCTACGGAGAATGTGACACTCGCAGTCGTCAACTGGATCTCTCAGAATGGAGAGGCTTTTCAGCTTTAAGCCACTGTCACTCAAGCAGTGCAGCCACAACGCTGCGCCCAAATTAAGCACCTCACTAATAAGACGCTCCAGTTATACCCCCAAAGAGAATATTGCAAAAATGTGAAGGGACAGCCATGACCGATTATGACAGAGAGACGGACAGAGGCTGGCCTCTTTTTTCCTGGACTTAACTCTTAATAAGCAGAGAGCAAAGAAGCTGAGAAGAGGGGAAAATAGCACGCAAACTAGATTTTAAAGGCAAATGTAAAGGTCTTCTATAAACAGACATCATCTCTATTTTAAAAGAATAATTAATTAGACAATAAATGTAAATACAACTAACATTCAAGGCTGGGAAAAACATGAATTTATAACATAGAAACAAAATAAACCATTCAAAATATTTTAGAACTTTCTCATTTGCCAAAGCATTAAGCACTGCAGCCCAGTGTCCCGGGCAATGCTTATTACCCGTAATTTAACCCGAGAGCTTAAAGCACGCGAGCGCTCTTTTTCACAGTTAGTCTTACTATCTCATTAGGTACCTAAACTAATGAATTTGAATACTGAAAGTCAGCAGAGGGGCTTCTGAAGTGGGAAGGGGGTAAGAGAGGAGAGAGGAGATTTTTCTTACTGGACAAATAGCTGATGGCTTTTTAAGCTTGTTAGTGACTTCACAGCATTACCTCCTGAATGTGGGGGTTAGGAAGAAACATGGGGGTTAGCAGGAAACTTGGGGGTCTGAAAACTCAAGACTTCAGGGACCCTACTGTCAGAGAGACTAAATAAACAAGCTGCAGTCAGTCGCAGTTAAGAAAAGAAAAAAAAAAAAACATGAATAGCATTACTAGCATTTCCAGGAGACCCAACAGGAACATTCCAATTTGAATTTGGTGGTGGTGCCACAAAATCAACTGATTGTCCAGTCAACCCACACTTAGTCATATCACATACTGTTGAATATTCACTTCAGAAAGAGGTGCATGCCTTTAAAAAACGGCAGCCAGCAAGTAATTCCGTAAGACGTGTATCCTCTTTCGTCTGCTGTGGGAAACAGCACACTTAACCAAAATGACGATAGTCAATATTTCCAAGATATCATCTTAATGCCTCTATACTACAGTCCAACATGTCCGTGCAGGCTTTCAGTTAGTCAGGTCATTTGAGAATTTCTACTTGTAGAACTTACATTATAAAACAAAAGATTCTAACAATAATAAGAAAACATTATAGTAAGAAGTATCTTCACAATAAAATCAGAGGCAGATACAGTGATACATATATGTGTGACAGAACACCCCTTTACCCTTCGACCCTTCAACCTCTAAACTGCCGTCACTCCTAAAAAGGCTTTACTAATGGAAGGACAAGAAAAATGCTGAATCCATGAAACCTTCCATGGTACCCCAGGCTCTTAGAACTCACATATAATGTGTGATTCTATCAGACAGACAGTATATATGTATATATGTATAAAAAAAAACCTCACCAAAGTGCCACACCTGCCCCTAAAATCTACCCTCCCTCCCAAAACTACTATATCCACCTCAGGCAAAAGCGTCTACTCTCCACTGTGTCCTCTTTCCCGTGGCCCCCTGAACACTTGGAATATTACAAGCAATGTTGCGAGTCCTTCCCTATTCAGTACTTTCCCCATCTACCCCCCCTACACCTCCCTTCTATTTCTCTAAATGCATGCATACTTTCGACCCGGGCCGCAGAGAGGCGACGGAGAGAGGGAACAATGCTGGCCTTTCAGGCTGACAGAAGGATAGAGCGAGGAAGAGAGAGACCGGGCGCTGGTGTGTGGGAGCCCAGTCAATATTTACAGCACGTTTGGAAGTGAGCCGCTTTGGAGCAAGCTACACTTTACATCCAGCAATGTGAGTTTATTTAGCGACTCCCCGCTCTGTCCATCACTTTGGGTTTGGGAAGAACAAAATGACTGAGATAACGTGCTCAATAAATGAAAAATAATCCAGTGCACATGGTTCCTTGGATCTCCGAACGAGGTTGCCTTGAGGTTTTGCAGCCCTTATTTGAACAGCAGCAACTTGAAACCAATCATTCTGCTTTTCAGCTGCGAGTCCAAAAAGGCAGAATAAAATCACATTATGGGAACATTTTGGAAATTCTAACAGAATTACTTATTTAAATGTAAAAGTGTAAAAGTAGAATGTCACAGCCGCATGTACTTGCCTAATGAAACTTCCTTACGCTTGGCAGATTTGGATAGGTGTGAACTGTGGGTCTGAAGCGGCTGTAGCTGAGAAATACTGTTAATGGCCTTACAGAATGTGTGTCAGTTATACACAGAGGTGATGGTTTACTTACATTTGTCCCTTTCATTTTACTGAAATACTTTAAAGCCGTATCAAATTCCATTCAATACAAATGTGAAATTATATTTCTCTGTACACCTGTTACTGTGGATTAACCACACTAAATGATTTATTTCGCTAGCTGATAAGCTAATAAGAATAGAGATATTGTGTAGATTTTTAACAGCAGCACCCACTTCTGGACTGGGGAAAAGAACATAAAATAAAATAAAATAAAATAAAATAAAATAAAATAAACAAACAAACAAATAAATAAATAAATAAATAAATGTGTGTGTGTATATATATATATATATATATATATATATATATATATATATATCAATTTATTGGTCTATATTTTTATATTGTTTTTGAGTGTAAAAAATTATATATATATATATATATATATATATATATATATATATATATATATATATATATATATATATATATATATATATATATATAAACAATATAAACCAATAAATTGATTAACACCAGAAAAAGCATACATATATCACTAAATTAAAAAGTTTAGTACTTTTTTAATTTAGTACTTTTAATTTAATTAAAAAAAAGTACTACTGGCCATTTAAGGTGTCCCTGTCACATGATCATCTAACACATATCTAAGGATAATGAAATCCCATACGATTGGTTTTTGTAATATGTATAATAAGAAATGTATGCACCTAAATACAGATTAGATATTGTGTAGTCTTTTATCTGTTTATCTGATGTACTTACCATGACAATAAATTTCCACCTATGTACAATGCAATAACGTCCTACATCAAACACATAAAGAAGGTTCAGTGATACCACAAAAAAAAAAACACACACACACACACACACACACACACAAAACAAAAAAGAAGTGTATTCTCTATATAGTTTGAAGCGAATCAGACATGATAAAAGGGAAAGCAGCTGCAGTCCTCTAACGTTCGCCCATGTGAAACTAATCCTGGGCAGGCAAAAGTCGACTCCAGACTCAACCAGCACGCTGTGATGGCTACACATCACCGGCCATCTTTAGTCTAATTTACGGACACTGCCATCATAGAAAGTATCTAATGATGCTATTTTAAAATGCACAATTGGCCAAAATAGCACTTTTCAGAGTTTCATATCAACCACACAAAACTATTTACATCATATTTACAAACTTGTATTCTATTTCCTACAAAAATGTAAAGTCTTCTTAAAACTCTGCTTGATCTTGACAAAAATGTTCCTTTGCTTTTTAGGTACATAAGTTTTTTTTTTTTTTTTTTAAAGTTTCTATTTTTTAGAATGCCTCTAGCCCCAGTTAGATACTTTACAAGCAAAAGTTCAGAAGCTTTTAAAAATTCATAGACGGTGTTTAATTATTTCACTTCCATACAAAAGAATCAATTACAGTTTTATTTTTATTATCGTTTTCATTGAAAACTGAAAAAGTACAACTGGAATATCAGACACAGGATTATATGTTATGCTTAAACGACAGGGGTCTGAGTGCAGTTATGCGTTTACAAACCAGGCAAAGAACAGAGATGGACCAGAACTCAGAATAGAAGCAGTGCAAGAACTTCTAATTAGAGATCCAGTATCAGTATCGGGCCGGTACCAGAAAAAAATGGTGGATCTGGTATCAGAGAAAACATATCGGATATCGGATCCTGTAACAAACAGCAAAGACTGAAATTGGAATAGAAATAGGATTTGGATGTGGAATAGCATGTGGAAAATAAATGGAACTGGAACTGGAAATATTTGCATATAAAGAGAGCCTTTTTTTTTCCTCTTTTGTTAGGATTGTTTTATTATATTTATACTTTATACTTATAAACCTAACTATTATATTTTACATTTACATACTTAACTATTATATTTATGATATTTTACAGTGCAAGTGATTTTTGTGTGAAAGAGTTTAACTCTGAAGTGCTTCAGCACAAAAAAAAAAATGTAAAGCTTAAAGGTTTTTAAAGAAAACAGTCAGCTGATACTCAAGGTTTTATCTGTATCAGCATCATGAAAAGATAAAAGTAGTACCATGCCATCTCTACATCTAATGCCAAATGCTGGTTTCAGACTTTGCTACCGATTAGAAAATACTTCATTTTAATAGGTTTTGATTATATAAACACAGACATCTTTTAAGGTTGGTCATGTACAGTTTCGTCTCTTTGTTCGTGAAACTTTTGATATATCAGTAATTTAAGGAAGTCACAGCAAACTCCCTGCATGACTAACTGTGTGGTTATTCAGGTTCTGTTACTGTGTGCTAAGCAACTATGCAATTTAGTTTAGTTATTATTGTGCAATGGAGTCAGATTAGAGCCTTCTTTCGCTCTCATGTAAGCTATGAAATACGTGGTGGGAAAACGGCAATGTTTGGGTGAAGGACAGCACTGTGTGTGATACCAGGTCACCCTGACCAAAAAAAACCCCCAGTGAGTCAAACCTTTTTTTTTTTTTAACTTGAAAAGAGCTGATCTTTATACCTGAATTTCAATAAAAGGCCTCCTGTATGTGATATTTTGATTTGTGACGTGACAAAAGAGGCAGGATATTTTCTCAAATGCTCAGGTTGAGTGTGCATTTTTTTGCTGTGTGTCATAAATACATTGAAAATATTATCTTTATCCATGAAATGAGCTCATTTGTCACTGGATCTTCACAGAACATTTTCACAAGTAGCCACGCTAACACGTTCCGGCTGAATACAAGTTGCTGCCGTGTGAACATACGACCCCTGTGTTCAGGTCCTCAGTGGTTGTGAAACGCAGCCAAAAGTCTGAGAAAGAGGCAAAGTAAAATCATATTCATTAATTTTCTCAGCACAGCATGGTGTTGGGAACCAGAGAGAGTCACGGCGACTAGGGAGAAAAAGGGAGGACAGGAGGGAGGGAGAGTGTGATTGCTTCTAGCCCTCTTCGCTGGGCACTTCTTAAGCATGGGAAAAGTCCAAAACGAGTCCCTTCACTACAGCCGTTAAGAATAGCAGCGGGAATCAGCTGAGTAATTAACGCAGTTAGCAGTTCAGCTCTGCAGCAGAGGTGTGAGAATACAAAGCCAGCACCTGGAGAGCGTCAACAAGGTGAAGGCCAAAAAACAGTTTGACTAATAATAGATTTCAGAGTATCCAAATTAGCGATAGTCAGAAGCAGGCCCCAGTATTTCAGTGCGTTTTTATAAATAGTATGAACCACCGAAATGGTGGTTTCAATATGTTTGCGTCTATATTGAGGACACCAAGTGGCTGACTACATTTGAGATTCTCCAGACAGACACCATAAGGCTCATACACAGGCGCATTTTCCTCCTACACAAGTCACACTCACTATTCACTTGTGTGTATGAGCCTCTATTCCTCACCAACAAAAAGAACAAAGAGTTACATAAATACGGTAGCACTAAGTCACTATTCATTCATCCAGCCACACAATCTTTGAGCACTGGGCAAACTTAATAACTGAAGAGAACAAAAGTTTAGCTAAGGACTACTGCTGAATTCTCCAGACACATTCTTCTGTAAAAATTGCAAAGTTACCTTATTATTATTATTATGATTATGATTGTTATACAGCTTTTTCAGTAAGCTACTGTCCTCGCCAGCACATCTGGAGTAAATTGCTTTTTATCGACAGGGCCGCCAGTCAACTGGGCTGAAAAATGTGGACTGTAATGAAAGTGTGTCTATCAGCATAATGTATCAGATTAAACTTGACTTTGCATTGCCGTGTTTGAACAAAGTGGCGCATAAATAAACACTGCTCAAAGCAGGGGAGGCACGCTGACCACTGAACTCGAGCAAGGACACACACACACACACACACACACAGGAATTATACAGAGAAATTACATGCATTCTGCAAATACAAGCCAATTAAAGGTTTTCAAAATAAATTGTAACTACTTTTTTTTTTATACTTATTATAGTAACTTTAGGGTTAACATTTTTAAATGTTAATATTTAAAACTTTTGACGTAATATCGCTGTGAACTTTGGACACTGCGAGCCAAACTCATGTCAGAAAACGTCTTTCCAACTTATAAACTGACAGTTTACATATTGTACTGAACTGGTATGTAATAAACATGATATATAACAAAAGGGAATCCATTAGCAGTAGGCTATACCTGGGCTCGAGGCACTGTGACGGCACTACTGAGATCTTAGTACTGTGCGAAATAGTTCATTTTATCAAAAGCAGGTCAAATGTAGTAAGCCTTAATGATTAATTTTTGGAATACTAGCTTTGTTTACACTGTATATGGATTAGACTGTAGGCTGTACTGTTGCGGTTTAAGTCACTGTAAGTTAGAACAGTCTTCTGACGCTCAGCGGGTTTCCACTCTCTGTCCGAGAGTCATTTATTTTAAAATGAATCATTTATACTAAAATGAGTCATTTATATTAAAACGACTGCATGGTTAAAGCGCAGTAAAATGAATTTTACTTTGGGGGTTATTGACTTTCTGTTAGGCGTTTGAGCTTACTTTGCTTACTGGAGCGATACGAAGACTTGTGCATTTCTTTTAATCCAAGACGACGACAATCAGAAAAAAATAATAAGATCAAGACATTCTTTCTCGAAATTATTTGAAGTAGTAAAACAACGGTTTATTAAGTAACTAATGCCTCAAACGTGCGTGTGTGTCCGACCCAGACTTGTGCGGCCAGTGTGGAAATACATCTAAACAGAAAATGTTGTTTAAAGATGTGAAATTCAGTCACTGAACCTAAACTCGACAGCGCGCTTTAACCCTGATCAGCAAAGCTCACGAGGAAGATTCCTGCTAAAGATCTCACACCACATTATGCACCTTGGTCTTCTCTGTGCTTCTGCAGATGCGACTGTATTTTAGCTCACTTTATTAGATATAAAGAACATTAACACACTAAATAAATGGGCACATATATGAACAGAACTGGGGTTAAATGAAAGCAGGTGATTTGTATGTGAATGTTATTAGTGTTAGTTTTCTGTACTTCTGCAATATTGCAGCATGAAGTCCAGATTCATGAATGAATGAATGATTTTATACACATCTACAGGCTACTGTGCCTCTTCTCCACAAAATCACCGAGAAACCCTTCTAGTCGCTGATCAGTGAAACACACAGAGCAGGAACAACACGCGTAAATATCTTGGTGCACTGGTAACTGAACGGTGCATGTTGTGTTTATATGATCGTTGTGTTATTAATGGAGCAGCTCAAGGCGCACGGCATTCAGCGCGCGCACTTTGAACGGACACTCAGCATATGCAGTAAACTCTTGCAGGGTTGGACTAGGTACCTCTATCATTAGATTACCACCCTAGTGTTAAATAAATGTGCAAATCCAGACCAACTACACTGCGGATATTAAATGCAACAGCGGGCAGAGTGGAAAGCTCGCGCGTGACCTAGACTACTGCACGCGCCTGTCACTGTCCCTAACGCCGTGATCTCCACAGTAAAGTTAGTTCCAGTTTGCTCACACACACACACACACACACTGTCAGTACACTTTTCGGAGAGGATACAGAGGAGCCTTCTCACCTGGGGTTCGTGCGGTTCCAGTAGACAGCGTAGCGGTCAGCCATCACCTTGGAGCTCGGCTCCTGGCTCAGCACACACATCCACAGCAGCACACACACCAACAGCACCATTTCCACTTGCAGCATCACTACGACCAAGATCTGCGTTTTATTCCTTTCTCTAAAAGCCAGAAGCGGGAGTGCTGCTGTGCTATCAGCTGTGTTTTCTCTCTCTCTCTCTCT
>CM040982.1:14823716-14889649 GCA_022985145.1 Pangasius djambal
GTTTATCTTGACTGGTCTCACTACAATAAAACAAATGTACATACAGAAGCTACTATATTACCATTCCTACTTCATTAAATAAATGATCCAGTCATCAACAGGATGACATTTATAAGTGACCCTGTTCAAAGTAGGCGAGCAAAAGAATATTAGCTTTTATTGCAGTTCCTCTCAAAGAAGAATAATCTGTAATTAATACAAATTTAGATTTCTCGCACTGACTACTTCTCCATGATAAACTATCTGTTGTGCCTAGCCTTGGTTCAAACATGGAATTAAAACAATACATCATTGATCAAAAGCAAATAACATACAAATGTGATTATAATGATATATTGTTATAATTCATTCTATAGTATTTCATAATACTGTCAGCAGAATACTGATAACTTTCCTTAGTTTTCAAGGCAGCGTTCAAATTATGCCCAGTCAGATCATTTAAAGGCAGCACAATGCAATTTCTAGGGCTAAGCTACAAGCACAGTGCTGCAAGGTCAAGTGAGAACAATGCAATACCAAACCTTTTCTTTAATGTCCTTATGCTTCTTTTTATGTGTAACATTTTAGATTTAATTTCAAAATTTCCTTTTCAGAACCTAGGGAATTATTTCCAAATTCAATTTAATTAAGAAATGGAATGGTGGATCACATTATTTTTTGGTCTGATATGATCAGTGGTTCTTCATACGTATCTCGTGCATATCTATAACTCCAAACCCCTTTAAAGTGAGAACATTAAAATTCTTCCAAGAGGCCAAGACAAACACCTTACCCATACTCTTGCTCTTTGTAACTCCTTGTACTCCTTGTACAGGAAGGCCTGTAATTATTTAACCCCTGTGTGGCGTTCGCATTTTTGTTACACACCCAGTGTTCATGAGTCTGGTAGTCCGGGTGCATTCTTTGTATTTTAAAACAATACAATCATATTACGTTATGCAGAAATACTCAACGAACATTTACTTAATCTCATTTACAAGCGATACAAACACAATATGTGCTTACCTACTTCCCTTTATTGGATAATAAACCTTTGTTAATTTGTTTCTTATAAACCCTTTAAATGGAGATAGTGATGTACAAATTATTATCTTGAACAAATACAGATAAAGCAAGGTTTTCATCATACTGAAATGTAATCATTTGTCAGAACTACTCCAAAGTGGTCATTTACACATACAACATTTCATGTGAATGATAAAGGTGCCCTATGGACATGCACATGCGTTTCGCACACAACATGAAGGGCAGATTTTCACTGTGTGTTTTGCAAATATACACCTTGCACTTGGTACATGTGTACTGTATCCTCACAGTAGAAGACTTTCTGCCCTGCACTTGTGTAATAGCCATTCATGTTGGTCCCAGTTTCCTACTCATCACGTTGGCAGCCATTCTTGGTGGCTCATTCCTAGTCATCGTTTTTAGTTATCACTTTCTTAGTAAGCTGCAGGTGAGCTGGTGCTGGTGGTCAGTGGTCATCCCCATCTTTGAAGGTTTGATGGTCAGTGGTCATCCCCATCTTCAAATTCACGGCCAGAAACTAAATTGATCAAGACAGGATCCTCATGTTCAGAAAGTTCTTCATCTTCCAGAAAGGGAACTCCTTCTACATTTGCTTCACACACTTCTAAAATGACTAAGGTGATACACTGTAACACAGAGCTATTTATATCTTATGTCCCTCCCCAATTTGCAGCTGAGAGAATGTAATGATATTATTTTCCTCTGAGAAAATTTGTAGATACATATGCAACAGGGAGAGTAGAATGTGGGATAATGCAGAGTAGACCGGTTCTCTGTGCTTTAAGAACTTATTTGCTACTTTGTTTAGTTCTATGTGTGTGTGTAAAGTAGAAATCTTCATGGTTGGACTGTAAAAATTTCAAAATGTATGTGTAATTTCACATACAAGAAATGAAAGAGAGTGTGGGGAAAAAGACGGACACAAAAGCATGAAGAGGGTTTAATGAGGATACAGACAGAGTAAAGGGCAGGAGTCTTTTTTTTTTTTTTTACTAACTTTACCCACACATCTACCCTACACTCTCATTACTCATGGGTACAGTAGACCTGAACGACACAGGGGCCATTCAGTAATAATAAGCAAATTTTCAGAGCAAATGATCCAAGGCCAGTGAGTGTCAGGTTAAAACAAAAATAGACTGTAACATTTTTCTTTCACTAAACATTGAAAATGGGTCTCACAGTAGAAAACACAACATAGTACTTTATTTCATTTTATTGCCAATGACTAAACAAAATTAGAAACGGCACAGACGACTGGCACAGACACAACGTGCACACAAAGACAATCATTTGGTTGTGACTGAGATGAAATTATCATGAGAATGTGTCTCAGAACTCCATGGAAATAATAGTTAGCTGTAGCACACCCGTGCCACACCCACGATAAGTCATTATGTCATTTTAGCACAATACATCAGCAGAATGTGTCATACAAATCGCAGGTTCTAAGTTCACACCCCAAGTTGCTATTTTCTGTGGGAAGACTTCTTCTTTCTGGCTGCAGCATACTCAGAATGTAAAACAGCTGAAATGCACTTCTGTGCATAGACATTCATGACATTTCCAGACTATTGCAGGACACCTCAGTACTTCTGAAACTGATAAAAGTGCAATATGCTTTTGTGCAATATGACATTGTTCTAAAAAGTGAACAAATGCACACTTTTGCTTCTCATTATATGCTGGCAGACTATAATGCTATTTCGGTATAACTGTATGGCAATACCCAGGGTGAAAAACCCTGACCGAGGCCTCTTATGCTGAAAGTTCAATTAAAAAGTGGAAGAAAAATTGGCATGGAATACTTTTGAAATATAGAGTAGGAAATGAATGAAACAGACATGCTTTGTGAAACAACCAAGAAATTAATGATTTGCTAGATGCAATTCGTAAGTTCCATCAAGTCATTAGTAGTACAAACATGAATTTATGGCAGTCATTAAAAAAAATTACAATACTACTACTAACAATAATAATACTAATAATAATACTAATAATAATAATAACTACAAGCAATGTTACATTATTATTATTATTATTATTATTATTATTATTATTATTATTATTATTATCACGAAGAAGAATAAGAACAGCATTTCTCAGTTGTTTTTCATCAGTGAAAGAGGAGCCTATGCATTCTTCCTGACTTTACATAATGATTCGTTTTAACGTCCATCTCCAGCAGCTTTAACAGTGTCACACATACCTTTAGCTAAACTGGAGGATTTGGTGACATAACCGCTACTTCCAGAGTGACTGGCATTGAACCATCGCCTACATAGCAGTGAACACTAACTATCAGTTCAATGAGAGCCGCCTCACCTATGCAGCGTGTCTCCTGCCTGATTTAAGTCCTTAAGGCCTCACCGTCTTGCTTGATCAAAGAGAACCAACACCACAGGTAAAGTGTTACAAGTCAGATTGGGGGAAGAAAAGTGCTTAGCTTTAATTCCTGATGACTGGGGAGAGGAATATTGTTCAGTGATGGTGGTGCTGATTAGCTGGCTGATATGATTGTGGGGAGGTTATGTTGTGTTGAACTCCACACCCTGACAGCTACATGCAGCTTAACCACAGGAGAACATTTGAGAGGAAGTTCACTGCTGTGTAAAGTGTCTGTTCAGTCAGTTATTACACACACCCACTAAGTGAACCTCTATGAAGTACCTATTATTTGCCTTCTTTATAGCTTGTATGTTTGATATTTTTTGTGTGTGAATTACTTTGTTGACAGAATAACATTTTAAAAGTGGGTTAGCAGCATGGCATTTCTATCACCTCATGTTAAACTGTTCTCTACATTAAGATAAATATTTGGACATTTTAATAATACATGAGCATTGATGATGCCTCGATAGAGCCATTGAAACCACTTTTGTATAAAACTGCCTTGTCTGAGTAAGTCAAATGCTTTTGATGATATTTTTGGAAAACAGAAACATACACCTCTCTCTCTCTGTGTCCATCACCCCCAGGCCAGTCAGCCTAGCCGATGCACCACCTGCTATTGGTAATGTACCAACCCTGCAAGTGATGACAGATTTCCAATAGATATAACAGCAACAGGCCTGAAGGCACTGGAGGATGTGAGAAACTTGCAGAAACAGCTTTTCATTCAAACAGAGTGATGAAATAGAGTATCCTGGTGCAGATATTTTAAAACGTATGGACGGAAGCAGCAGTGGAAGCATGGTGTTTAATCTCATTTTAACTCAGCTCTAAAAAGGTTGTTAAAATCATGTTTTAAAAAAAAAGATGGTCACATATCCACTTTTTGTTCTGTTTGTTTGTTGCAACACCACCTGCAGACAAGCAATAAAAGTTGCTATGAAGGATGAAAATTAGATCAGGAGAATAATGCAAATGATGTTTGAAAACATCGAAATCAGCAAACCAGACAAATGTAATTAACAAGTTTGCTTCATTGTGTAATAGAATGCTCCGTGCCATGTGAGTCATTATTGTGCTGACGAAATTTAAGCTGTAAGCTGATTTGAGTGGGTTTTGACTTCTGGGATGTAGTCTTAACAGACAAGCCAGGAAAAATGACCAGGCTGAGAGTACTGGGGATACGCCACCTGAATGTCTGCCTTTGTTCTGCGATGGCTAATATCAGTATGTCTGTAGAAAGTAGTACAAGATCTCTGAGCCACTCCTTTTCATCCAGTCTTTTAGTTTCACAGTTTCATTTACCACTGCAAGGCTAATGACATACAATACTTCCTTCCATGCAGATGACACCTCATCTTTGCAGACATCTCAACTTGCTTCAAAGACATCACATTCTGGATGAAGGATCGCTCTCACTCCAGATCAGCCTATCATCATAGCCTATTGTCATTACAGCAAGTCCTTAAATTTTAGCCCTCCTCCACTGTTCTTAATAATGTGCTCATTGTCATTATTACCATCAAGGTCCACCAGGAGCCTTGGGGTAATGATTGATGACCAGCTAAGCTCTCAACCTTGAAGATTTGCTCTGTATGAAAACAGGAAGCTCACGTCTCTTCCAGACACTCGCCATCTCACAACTCTGTACTGATCACCCAATCCGCTTGCAGTAATGATCCAAATGTGGAAGTTATAGGTACTCGTCTACTGACCGGAAGTTCATCTTCTTACAAGGAATCATTTATGGCATTCATGGCATTGCGTACTGATCACTAAGATGTGCTTGGCAGCAAACAGTGATTGGTGATACCACCACTGTATGGTGCTGGTCACTCTTTTGACATGTGCTTTCCTTACACTTTTCAAGAATTCTTGGAAGACAAGAATTCAAGGTCACTTAAGATTGATGCAGAAACACATCAATAATAATAATAAGAATATGTTTAATTTATATAGTGCCTTTCTCACACCCAAGGTCACTTTACAATTACAAAAACAAACACAGAAAACATAGAAACACAGAGTCCTCCAAAAGCTTCCAGGATCTAAGTTCAGTGGAATAGCTGCCCATAGTCCCACACAGCCTGTACAGCACAATGCCACCAGGCAACACTGCTCAGAACGCCACACCATGGATCCACAGAGTGAGCACAGACACATTGCTGCACAGAGTGCTGAGCAGTCCCAAGACCACTCAGAATGATCATACTCTCCACCATCGACAAGAGCAACAGGCACACCGTAGTCCATAGCGAGCAGGAGGACACACATCACTCATCAGTGCTTTCACTTTAATTCATATCTCAGATGTGCTAAGCTTGAGGTGATTGGTAAACTGTGCTCCTAATAATTATGTACTATTATTATTATGTATTATTATATGTTACTCTAATTTAACCCTTCTTCAAGACTGCATTATTTGTACTTTAACTAACTGCACTGTTACTAGAAGTTAGAGCTCTCCTGAGTATTAGCACTAAAACTCTAACCTATTGTATGTGTGCTGCACAGAGGGAAACTCTGATACGAGGACAACAAGGTCAGAAATGACAAACAATTAATGTGATGCTCTGACTATTCATAGCAGTTATTTATATCAGTAAAAGTTTTATACCAGATGCCTAATGAGATGACCCCCACCATGTAACAGCCCATGACACAAAGTATGGGGGAATTTAAGACCTATCCTATAATTATTAATACAGGATTACCTTAAAAATTTTACTCATTAATTTTACTCAAAAGTTTACTCAATAATTTCATTTCCACCATGTTCTCTGGCTCTCTGTTTACCTACAGCTAGCTAGCCGTATTTGTTTGTGGTAAACTGATGTGTAGTCTTGAAGGATTTCTGTCATTGTCTGCTTCTGCTCCATGCTTGGATTGTATTTTGACTCATTTGTAAGTTATCTTGGATATAATTGTAGATCAAGTAAAAAAAAAAAAAAAAAAGTAAATGTAAATGTAAACTCAGATTACATATAAAGTTCTAATTCAGAATCCTGAGTCCTATTTAACAAACAATCAGAAAGATAGATACATTTGCTTGGCAGATGGGAGTTTTTATCATAAATATCAAGTAGTAAGGTTAAAACAAGCATTAAATGTTTAGGTGCTTAGTATTGCTTGAATAAGAGGACATGTGGCCTGGGGATGGAAGACATTAAAAGTGATGTTTGCTTTTGACATATCCCTGAATAGATTCCTAAGACCTGTAATCAGTGTATTTTAATCATCATTTTGGTGCCAACTTGATTGACATAGGATTGATAGTGTTATATGTGAGCAGATGTGGTAGAAGAAGCCTTCAAACAGAGACTTGAATAAACAGCTAGAAAGATAAGACAATACTTGCATGCACATACAAGCCCCAACACATAGCTTTGGCACTTCAGACTTTTAGTTGCTAAGAAAAGGAATAAGATACCATAACCCTGAATCTGCAGACTACAAAGATGATTATCAAGGTTGGATCACAAATCTAAATCTGTCCAAAGCATCAGATGGGTAGGCGGTAGGTATGTACTTTATTATTGTACTTTATATGCAGAGGGAAACTTTGGATTTATTTATTTATATATGGCTGTAACATTATCCACAGTTTTTCAACTATATGCCTGTTCCCTTCGATCCAAAGCCACATGGAAACTGGTTTTGCATCTTCCATTTCATATCAGAGCAGCATTTATCATGTCAGGGAGGGATACTTGGTGGCTTAAGTTCCACACATAAAAAAAATCCTTAAGTTAAATCAGTTGTTTAGATTGGCTGTCTCTAAGAAAATCCCAGCCTGGACCTGGTGGGATGAGGTCAGTGAGGAGCGGTCAATAATGGATTAAGTCAAATTGCTCTCCTGTCTGTAGAAGCACAGCAGGAATTGCCTGAGTAGCAAAGAGGAAAACATGCAATTTAAAGCTCCATTTTTCTCTCACAACCAGGCCCTAATTGAGGATAAAGTCTCATTTCAGCTGCCCACAGACGAACTGTAATTAGACCTTTGATTTGAATGTTATACCTTGTTCTAGCTATGCCTCACAAGTTATAGTACAAACACTAAACTGTGCTCCTCACCACCTCTGGATTACATTATCTGGTTTTTCGTGGTCATTTTTGGGGTGGTATTGCCAAACATCTGTCACTTTCACCCTTTCACACACCACCAGGAAGGAATCATGGGAATACAAAAATCAATGACCTTTTATAGCATGTCACTCTTTCACACATTTTGGGGAAAACATGCCTTATAATAACTAAATGAGCACCACATGTGAGGAAATACCTCTATAGTCGTGGGAATTATCATTCAATCAAAGTGAATTGGGCTCATGTCAGAGTTGGAATGTTTGGAAAAGTTGTGACAAACCATGTAAACAAGGTTTCTGTGTTTTTAGGTCTGCGGGTAGGTACTTAACAGTGCTAGGCAGGAATAATGACACATTTGTGTGTGTGTGTGGGTGAGTGTGTATCACCCTCCCTGTTACCATAAACAACAGCCAAGCACTGTTTTTTGTAATAGCCTATAAAATGTAGAATTTTGATGGGTTTCTTCACTATTCTCCCACGGTTTCCTTATCCTGATTTCTGTGTCTCATTCCTGCAGCACGCCCTGCGTGTGTACTGGTGATCCCTTTGAGCGTGTACTCTCTAATCAGAATATAAGTGTATTGCTGTTTATGCTGACAGCTATAGATGAGACATCATCTTTACAGTGGTGACAATTCTACTATTTTCTGTAAGAACCAATCTGGTGGAAAAGAGTTGCATCCATTATCATCAGCAGAGCAGCAACCCTCTGCTTGCCATCCATCGAAATCAGAAATGAAACCATCTGCTTTTACCATCTGTATTCTATTTGTTAATTATTCCTGGGCCAACCCTGTTTCTTTCTTTCCCCCTCCCCACTTAATTTACCTCCTGCCTCATTGAAATACCTCTAGGCTTCATTTTTGTAATAGGTTAAAAAGGACTGTGTGGTCATTCAGGCTGTCTGAGCCATGAAGCTTTCAACATCTTAATAAAGATGAAGATTGCATCACGTCTGGGGTTAATAATCAGCTGTCGTTTGTGCCCTTTTGTGAGGGGAAGGGGGTGTCTCCATCAGTATTTCCCTTCATAAAGGATGGTCTTTAATCAGAACGCCTTGGATCCAGTGAACCCAACTGGCAACCATTAAAGGATACACTGTTAAGAAATAATGTTTGGGAATCCCAGGTAAAAGCAGAATTAAATATGGGTAATCAGACTTTACCAGACCACGCTTCATACCGCTTTATGCAGGCTGAATGATTAATGAGATGGTCATCATGTGTTAATTGTGTTTCGACACAATTAATGTCTGCATGTGGTGCTAGGTACAGGTCTAATAATCATTTAGTGTGTAAACAAAAGCAGGAATCTGCTTTACTAAAGTAAGCTAGTAACCATGTTCATTTTAATTATGACTTATGTTTGAAATTTGTTATAGTGAAATTATTGCCCATGTATTCTGAATCAAAATGTATTTTAATAGTAATTCTTACTTAAAACACACAGTTTTCATTTAGAACCTAGGAGAAGCAGCCAATAAGTGCTCATAAGCTCTAAACTAGTTCATATAGATAGGTAGGAACAATAGAAAATATGAAAATACGAACTAGTTTAGAGCTTGCATCTGACATGCCCAAAACTTTCAGGTCTGTTTTTTTCCCCTACTGTTCCACTTCTAACTTTATTACTTTTTCAAACACTTAATTTAGCTGATAACATTACAGATGCAATTGTAGAAAGCTTGGTAATGTGGAATGGCCATAACTTTTAACAATAATGGCTCAAGAATAGGTCAGGCAAATTTTGAGTCTAGGATTATACTTAGATTCCATAAAACCTGTAAATGGGTTTTATGACAACTGTAAAGTTGATGAACACCTGCAAGGTCCAACATTTCTCTGATTTCTGGCATTAGCAATACGATTTTAATCTGCAACTTTGAGGAAATGAATTCATCCAGAATCGTCCACAATTCTTCGGCACCAATCCAAAATTTGGACACACTTGCTCACAGAAGGGTTTTCTTCATTTTTATCATGTTCTAATATTTAAGAATAATAATGAAGGCTTTTGCAATATGAAATACCATACTGAATTATGTAGTGACTAAGAAAAGTATGAAACAAATCAAAACAATTGTATATTTTAAATCCTGTTCAGAAATACATTGCCATTTTCACCATTTACTCAATTTCCATTTCAAATTAGAACTAAAATAGTATTTATGCTTATTCCTGTTCAGATTACAAATGATGCCAAGGCTTTCCAGAGTTTTGGTAAGGGATTAAAATCTTGTGTTGCCAATTTTCCAGCACCAGTCCCCCGTGATAAACAGGAGCAGGTGGAAAGCAGCTTATTGCAGAAGTATGCACTCCAGGAAACCCTGCCATGAGCCTCTCCTCATTAATACCATTTTAAACTGGCCGATTAGGCTGGCCTCAGCAGTCCCAAATCCTTCACCACACCACCATGGACACATGAAACTAACCTCATGACTGTCAGTCTTATTCACTGGCATGAAAAGCAGTGTAGGAATGGCCCCGTCTGGTCACTAATATGCCATTCCAGGTCACTCAGGAGCTACTGGATAAAAAGTGTGGCTTCTTATCATTTAAACTAAAATGTAGGCAGTAACAATATGAAAAATGTACATTATTGGTAAACTAAGGCAAAGCTGTTAGTCATCTTACATTTCAGTCATACTGATTGAGTCAGTCGTATTGATCTTTGCTATTGCACATGTGACTCCATGCAATATTTCACAGTGTGCGCTGTTACTCACTGAGTGGCTAAATCTCACTGAATTGAATTGACTCATTGAAACCCATTATGTCTTCAGGCACAGTAATGAGAGTTTTTCAAGAGAGCACATAGGATAGATAGAGACACTTCTGTTCGATCAACTCCTGATCTTAGGTGATGCAGAACCTGAAGATACTGTGAAGTACTATTAAGCTAGAATTATATTCTAACTGGCAGTGTGCGTTTATGATCTCATAAAGTGTGAAAACAGAGGTAGGTATTAAAACAATAAAACTCGACTGTACGGTAGATCTCATTTTTCTTTGACGCTATAAGATGCTCATTTTACTTTGCTTCCTACCACGCATCAAAAAAGTAACACAAAAGTTTAGAGAGTTATTAGCAAATAGAGGATGATAATTCATGTTCAAAAGATATGCAAGCTGTCTAAATGTTATAGCCTGTCAGAGAGAGGTTTTTATGGATCCCAGTAATCATTTGTAGAGCTGTGAACAAGAAGTCAAGAAAAATATGCTTGTGTTCCTTCGCTGCTGAAGTTTATTTAGATGGTATCGATTTTGTGTCATGCGAGGTGTAAATGTTACACCCTGTTGGTGGAGCACTTACAGTAAATGCATTTCAAATGTTGCATACCTGATTAAAAACTCAAATATAGCTGGAATATGATGGGAGGTGATGTATTCTGATTTCCAATTGAAATAAAAGCATGCGTGTAAATTGTAAGGATGGCTGAAAGCAGTGAAATTTATGGAATGGTGGTATACGCCTCCTTTGCCATTTCCTCTGCTCCTGCTCCACACTCGGCCCTGGACTCTTCCCCTGGTCCTGTCTCACAGTTTGTCTCTATCTCGGTTCCTAACCCTTTCACGACTCCTAGTATTGTTTACTATGTCTAGCACCTGCTCTTGGTTCGGTCTCAGTCTCTGCTCCTGTGTCAGTGGCCTTTAACCAATTGTACATTAATTAGGCTAAAAGTATCAGCCAATGTGTAAATGTAAATACAACTATACAAGATCTGCACCTTCCTTCCCACCTTGATCCAATCATACCCTTAGGTTCTGTATCTTTATATGGTATCAGTCTCAGACTCGAATCCTTCCCCGATGCCCTTTACTAGCCTTGTCTCTTCTCTGGCACCCCCCATTTTGCTTTCTGCTTTGCTTACTGTCTACTTCCTGGATTCTGCAGCTCCTGCTCTGCCCTGTCACTAACCACTATTGTGGTTTATTATGCTTAAGGGATAATTGTTTGTGTCTTGTTCTCACCTCTTTATTGTTAACATTCACATTTGGTTTCAAATGAGCGTATATTGATTAACTCAGCTCTTTGGTTTTTATTTTATCCTAGTAAATAGAATCTAATATTAATTTTTCTAATGTCCAAATGTTTTTAAATCACTTTAAACCAATTAGTAAATTATGGAGTTTTTGCCTTGCCTTCATTTCAGGGCCATAGTAGAGATACAAGACACAACTCCTCTGTGTGGTTTGCGGGAGAGACAGTTTAGTATATTGTATAAAAAATTATGTATTTTTGCAATTGCTTTTTCTTCTCCCTTTTGGTTTTCCTAAGACGAAACATCATAAATACACGTGGATGTCTTAAAATGCTTCCATAAATAATACTATTTGCAAACACAAAGGTATACAAAATCTACAAATTCCCTGGTCTTGAGATACGTGTGAGAATTTTATGGATGGATGTCTGCTGACAGGTAATTTGGAGACACTGAGTGATATATAATTTTGGTCCACATCTAAAATTATGAGTTACAAAACTTTCTTACGGAGTTTGTAGTGTTACAATTATGCAAGTTGTTATTCAAACATTTCTTTTCAGGGAACACTTTAGTTGGGTAAGGACATTTTCAGAAAAGCTGCTGTTGCAATAAGTCATTGTTGCTTTTTTTTTTTTTTTTCATTTTGACTTTGTTTTTAAGTATTAGGAGGTTTTGATACATAAAGCATACAAATATAGATTTAAGCATTAGACAGGACAGTTTTCAGTGCTTCACTGGCCTTAACTGCATACTGCATACAAACTCTAATTTGTTCATGTGACCAGTGGGCATGACGAACATGATAGTACTCCTCATATGTTGCTTCTAACTAAATTACCAGCCAGCAGGCCCAGGCATCCCTTTATTAGGTTTTCTTCTGTGATCTCCCCTTGGTCAAAAGACCAAGGAAATTCAATCAATACTTAAACAGTAAGGAACTGAGGAATGTAACACTGCTCTGGGTTCATTTCCAGAGCAGCCCATGTAATTCACAGTAGGGGAGAGTGAGAGAAAGAGAGAGTGAGAAAGAGGTCTCAGAAGTCGTGCTTTAATGGAATTTCATGTGGTGAGCAGTGGTGCAGTCCACTGGTTATGGCCAGCTGTTCTACAGAGTAGGGCACATGCATCAGCACAAATTACAATCTCTGAAGTCTTGATCTAAGAGAAGTTGGACGGTAAAAGATAATACCAATCACCACCTGTGCAATGACACAGGTAGTGGCGACACAAGTCACGCATTGCCCATGAAAGTTCTCCAAACCAAATAATACAAGTTATTTCTAATTTGCAGATCTAGCAGTCTTGTGTAGAAGAAATACTTCTACACATTCACTCACAAAATGTGATGGATAAGAATAAAATTCAGTGCCACAAGGTGAGCATAAAGAGAGATGTCTACACCTTGAACACTTGACATTTGAAACACAAAAGCTGTCCAATCAATGATGGAGGTTTAAGAGTGTCTTTACTTCACAGAGTGAAGAGTCAGGCTCTGGCAAGACCAGCATATAGTGTAGAATGTACAAAGCCTTGGTGTCAGAAGAACAGAGAAAGAAAGAGAGAGGAAAACAAAGAGTTTAACTTCTCTTAAGTTTCATCTCACAGTTTAAGACTACAGAGAAACTCAGGTATTCAATTACCTTACCTTCTCATCTGCTCAAAAAAAAAAAGAAAGAAAAAAATGATTAGGCTCTGAGATGTAGCTCACTCTTAACAACTAGCCTTAATGGGAAAACCAGACACTTTCTATAGCTCTCCACATCACTGCAAACTATTTTGTATTTCTGCATTCCAGACTGGAAAACATGATGACCACAGTGACAACTTTATTTCAAAGTTTTACCATCTTGGCAGTGATCCAGCACTAGTCTCAAGGCTATAGGTTGTCAAAATGTCGCAGTCTGGCTAGGTGAGCAATGCACAGAGCACTGCCTCTTATACAGCATCTAGAAAACACAGATGAAATCGAAGATTGTCAATGTCTGCTACTCCGGGAAGCAGAACTATGGAGCTGTTTGTTTTCAATGAGAATAGAGACTGACATAACAGATGAAATGGCAGTGTAGAGATGAGAGCCAAAGCAAGTTGCTTTTGGCAGGAGTGGTGATACTAGTGTTGCCCCGTCTATTCAACAATACTGAGAAAGAAAAGATATCAAAACAACTAGATGCATGCAAACACACACTTTGGGTGTGTCTAATTCTGTATATTATCATAGATAATTATTTTTTTAAAAAAAGGGCACACCAACGTATGAGCATTAATGGGTCCAGCAAGGTCTAAGGGGAGCACATATTCTAAATCTTAAATAAAGTTGTTCATACTAAATATTCAGTACAATCATATTAATTGTCTGGAACTCAGAGGTTCTTAATGCAGTCCTTCCACATGGTCTCACCTTCATTTTATTTTAGCTCTCAAAGACACCCGAACAATGCTTTAATAAAATCTAGACTGGGAATATTTTTTATCCTATTGTCAAACTGATTGTTGTTAAATTGGTATAATGAGTTGGAGAGATTTTGTTGACTTTCTTATGAAAGAAAAGTTCTACTCATAACTTAACCACTTATTTCACATGTGATTTGTCTTGTTATGTGACCATGTTGCCACTTGTTTTAATTGAGAAAATGTCTTTCTTCTGCCCATTATTAACACTAAGGACCAGGGATGTGGGAAGGTGTTTTACATTGGGAGTGCTGGAATTTTAAGCAGCATACATGTGACGTGCTCCGTGACATCACACCCAAAAGAAAGCCAAATCATTTTCCTTTTAACAGAGAATGTGTGTTGATTACGATGGTATATTACAACTTTAAAATAGTGCAGTGAGTATGCAGAGCTATAAACAGTTCCACACATCTCTCAGAAATATAAGGACTTAACTGTACATGAGAGTTGCAGGTGAGGCGTGGCACTTATTAAGAATAAGAATATGCTACTGTCGACTCTCTGGGTTTGCTGGACAGGTCTAGCCTGACAGAAAAAAAGAATACCAAATGATTTTGGTTTATCCTTTGTGTTATGCCTGTCATCTGGGCAATGCATGCTAGCCATGAGAGCCCAGGCCACTAATAAGAAGCACACACCAGAGAGATATTTGATGCATACATGATGCACACATTAACAAGCACACACCAGAGAGATATTGATGCACACATGGTCTATTTATTTTGATGTTGTTGTCAAATGCAATTTATGCACTTATAAATGATATGTGTCACAATGTATAATACTTACAAGTGACCCAACAACTGCTTTACAGACGAATCTTAAATGAGCTCTGAATAATCAGTGCTATGTATGTATGTTATGCCAAGTAACTATCAGTTAATTGTATCTTCAAGCATTCATTGCATATTTAGCAATGCCCAAGTGAGTTCCAGCCCTTGAATTCAAATTTGTCTCTTAACTAGTACACCAAGTATAGTCTGTGGCTTAGGGGCCTGAAAAGCTGTCCATTTTCTCAGAGTGATGGAAACGATGGCATGGTCTCTCTGACTCCTCTGTCACTAAGTGACAAACCAGTCAATCTGCCATCTGCATGGTGCATGGTGTGGATGAGACATGCGATTAGCGCCATCCTCTAACCGTGCTCAGGCACTTAACATGCAGTGCGGCTGCTAGCATAACAACATTCTCTAAATGACTTCATGCATTGATTGTTTTCATATAAGTTTTAAGATGGCCTTTGGTGTTCTGGATCACAGCATGCTTGATTACGTAAAGTGTAGGAAGTACTAGCCTGAAAGTGGCACACAGGAAATCAAAATGGTGGCATAGTCTCAGAGGGCTTCTGATCACTTCCAATTGATGATGCCACTTTTATGCGTTTTTTTATGGGCTCTCTCTTCTACAAGCATTGTGCCCAAATCTATAGTGCTGTAATGGCAGAATGCTTAATTGACCCAGGCACTTCAAAAGTGCTTAGTATCCTAGAAGTGTGAGGCTGCTTGTCTGATGCTGTAGATCTAACAAAAGAAAGTTACAAGGCCACATATTAATCTCCTGACAAAGGAGATGGGGACAGAATGACGGCTTCGGAGTGTGCTTGCTCAATATGATTATTGCTTTCTGTTATTACTTTCACTTCAAGGGCAATGATTTGAATCGATTTTCTGTGTGCACTCACTGCCACTTTCACAGTTTACACTCTGTTTATGCATTAACAAATGCACCTTTATAGCTAAATCTAGGTACCAATAAAATGAAGTGAACCTATTTAATAAAAAGAACAACAATTTTAGATGGACTGCAATTTTCAATATATAAACCTGGACAAATGTTGCAAAAGAGAGAAAAATCTTCTGCTGTCATCCAAGCACACTGAAAATAAAATGTATTCATGAAATGTCTACAGGGGGGAATCACACTTTATCTACCATGTTGGGAGGGGCCTTACATATGCATATTTAATTAATGTTTCAATTCAGCAATCAGGAAAAATGTCCTCCTTTTTCTTTTTCTCTGACCTGAATACTACAGTTTTGATTAATCACAAAGGGTTTAATAATTTGTTCAACAGTAAGTGATATGGCAGTTACATTTACCCTCCCAAAATCAGTGCTACCATTTCAAGTGAAAATCCTTTTACGAAAGGGTAAAAAAATAAATGGATGGCAACAATTCTAAATGCCATTACCTTCCCCAGGGGACTGCTGTACAAATTTAATGGCTATTTTGTATTGAATTTTAATAGAACAAATCTGGAAATAAAATAGTTCTGTCTCTCTGTGTATGCTTAAGGGATAAAATGCACATGTGTTCAGAAGCCCAAAATTCAGCAACTACAAAAAAGAGGTAGTTTGTACAGACGAACAGATCACATATACATTATCCGTCAAAAGCTTTTGGACATCTAGCATGGTTTGCATTGAGAGGTTTGTGAAAATTTTGTGAAAAGAAGAGAAGACAAAAACAGTCTCCCTTAGCAGCCCCAAACCACTGCACATACTTTCTGTATAAGAACAATTAGGGTTTCCAGGACATCTCTGTCGAACCTTTCGGTCCATCTCCTTTCAGAACAGCTTGATAGGGTTAAGGTTGGGTGGGTAGGCCATTCCCAGCGAGCACCCACTGACCAGAGACATATTTCCATTACTGGGCCAGTCTGGCCTGACACATATTGGCTCATAAAAAGACATTATCAGTGGTCTACTTTTCGTTGGCCCAGGTCCACCTGGATCTGGCCTATTTTTAAAGTTTGATGTCTTGTGTATGACCACAATAGTAATCTTTTCTATGTCTTCAAAAATACATGTGAGAAAAGGTACTTTCTCTGAAATCTAGATGTCCTATTACTGTCAGCAGAGATGTCTTTTTCATTTCTTTTAGACCTCTTTGTACTTTTCCCATTCCAAATATCACAATTTAAGCTATGTATCACACTGAAAATTAAATGTTACTCAGAAAATGCTGAAAAAGTCATGGTGTCCAATACCTTGTGACTCTCTAGTTATACAAATACTGTATATATGAAGAAAGAGACGGAGGTAGAGAGAAATCAAAAAAGAGCTGGTACTTGGAGAAAAAATGCAGAAGATTCATGCTTCTGCTCTTTAACCTATGAGCTACATAACTGCTTGTCAGTGTTTGTCCTCTGCACCAGCATAACATGTCATACTTATCAGACACATTGCCACACTGCCTATAATGCCACCACATACAGAGACACACCACCATTTCTAACAATTGTACAGGTCCTGACAATTAACACACATTCACACACACACACACAAACATGCACACACATTCCCGGAAAATAGCAGCCAGTGGACAGCTAAAGGTGAAGAGTTATGGCTCTGAAGACTTCTTCATGCTGCTTTTTCATTTAGCTGAGAGACTGGGCAGATCCTGCCTGAGAGTTGTTTAACAAGCAGAGAGAGAGACAGAAAGAGAGAGAGAGAGAAAGATGCATGGTTCACCATTACAGTCATAAACAACAGCAAATATTTCTAAGGAGAAGCCAGTTTAAACTCATTGACAGGGTTGGTTTGCTGTGTGCTATTCAGCCCACCGTTTTGGCACAGTCTGTCAAACCCAGCTTTTTTCCAGCTGTACACTCAGCTGTCATTGTCTTGCATGAATCTGGGGTCTGAAATAACCAGGCAATGAAAGGAGGTTTTGAATAGGAGGTCAGAGAGAAGGGAAATGGCTCTGTCCTTACAGCCGGGCCAAAACAATGAAGCCTGCTGAGAGCTCATGTGCCGACTAGTTCATATGATAGAGACTATATGCAAAAACAGATGCCAAAATTACAGTTGGCTGAGGGTCATTAGTAAAATCCTCATTGGCTCCTATGAGCCAAGTTCTCTGCCAAGTAATCAGCATATGAAGATAAAGTTGCAAAACCTCTAGGTTAGCCCTGCTGCTAAGATCTAAGATCTCACCTTTCTCCTCACACCTTCAACATCTCCAGTCACATAATAATTTGGTCATAATAAGTTGGTCATAAACACAGCACCATGTTCAAATGCCACCGTCATCTTCATCTGTAAATGGAAAGCAGACGGCAGAACAGGACTAGACTGATTCATGCTACCATGTGGCTGCGCATTAACACAATCTTGATGCAACCAGCCAAGCAAAGGATTTACTTAGAGGACAACAGTGTTCAGTTTACTGCTTGAATGAAGTGCTAAATAAACTAATATGGGTGATTTAACATAAGTCAGCAGCTTTTGTTGTTATAGTCCTCCTCTCCCTGGACCTTATGGTTAAAGGGCAGTGCCTGCATATGTTCAAAGAACAGTGCCCTCTGACTCTGCTAAGCCCCTGACTTAACTAGGAATCTCAGATTTTTGCAGCATAAACCAAGGGTTTTAGCTTACAAGCATTTGGAATTCAACAGGAGACAGGCCATTACCCAAAACTTTCAAGTCAGGTCAGTATGTTCCTGCAATAACTGTAGCAGACTGACAGGAGTGGAAAGCTCTACATGAGTAAGAAACACAGACCTTTTCAAATGAGTTCCAACTATTTATTTCTCTTGTTTGCACACATTACCTTAAGTGGAATTCAGCTTTAAAAAGTCCCACAAATGGCAAATGCATTATTTTCAATAGAGGAGCTGAAGACAAATAACTGGAAAAAAAGATTGAATGGAATCCAAAATTTGCTCCAATTACTTCCTCAATGATTAAAGTATTCAAAGGGCTTTGGATTTTCTAATGGTTCCAAGCAGGAAGTCATTGTGGGCTTATGAATAGACCTTGATTTGATGATTCAGACCAACAATGGCATTAAAACTTACTGACATTTTAACAGAGTGGAACCAGTGCAAATTGGTTAGCATTCAGTAAGACCTATAAATAGACAGACAACTAGACTTTATCTACCTCCAGCGAACCAGGTAGAATCTTTTGCAAACCAGAAAGCCCAGTGAACTATATACTATAGAGCTATAACTATAGTATCTAATAGTACTACTCTTCTCTGGGCTACTGCAAATGTGCAGAAAAAAGTTTGGACTGAAAGCCATCAGAAATCTGTATGGCGTGACTACAGGTCAATTCATGCTCTACACAGTAGACAGAGTTGAAGTGCCTCTTGCATCTGGTTGACAGGGCATTCACTTTTTGCCCCTCTGTTCCTTCAGTCTTGGGGCAAAACAGTTGTGAATAGATGTGGAGGGAGTGAGCAATTTTTTTGGCATTGGCGGTACGTTCAGCTTTCAAGTGGCCATTCTGCAGCAGCAGTCCAAATGCTTCTTTTCAGAACTTCCCTTCCAAAAGTGCCTGCAGGTCTAGGAGGACAGCCAGAGTCGGGTTGATTATACTGAGCTAAACCTATGACCTCTTTCCATACCTGGACAGAATCAGTAAGCAGCCCTCTGAGACATGCACCATATCCAGCAGTATACACACACACACACACACACACACACACACACACACACACACCAGCTAGCCTGAGTGGCAACATGAAAACCTGAGTGTACTTGGGAGGGGGAAAAACAAGTAGAGAAGTAGTAACTCTGGCCATTTCATTCTACTCCAGCCTTCATTAGTAATTATTGGGAATTCATTTAAGACAGATTTATTGGGGAAGCTGGAAAGAACATAGCAGAGAGACCAGTCTCAAAAATGGCTCTCACAAATGGAAATGCTCTTTCAAAATCTTCATACAAATTTTACAGTCTGCCTTTAGCAGGAAGAGCAAATGGTACAAATCTGTCTCTCCCCGTACTGTGAATGTCACAGTCAGTTACCTTCAATGCTCCAGTGGCGTTAAACGCTATCGATTGTTTGCAAGTGAGCACAAGATCTCCCGGCAGGGTAAAGATAATGGGAAATCACAAACCCGATCTGGTGTGTTCATTTCACATCAGTAACAGTCATTCCATCATTAAAAGAGCCTTGCTGGCTTGCCTCCAACTGCAAGAGCAGTCTGAAGCTCTTAGAAAGGCACTGGAATCCGTTGGCATCCTTTTCACTACACATACAGTAGAGACATGCTTCTTAATCCATGTGCTTTCTTCTAATGAAGGAAGACAATGAAATAGTTAAATATCATGAGAACTGCATGTATAGTGATATTTATAATATGCAAATATGTCTACAGCATTTAATGAGAATAATATATTACAAGGTTATACTTGTAAAGAGCACACAGTGTGCATGAATTTAACTAAAAATACAAACAGCAACAAAATACACTTCACAAAAGCTATAGTGCATAGGATTGAGTCAGGGGATAAAGAAATCCACTTCTTTAAAATGATGTTCCTTAGCATGAGTCACCATGACAGTCCTGTGTCAGGGGCGTTGGGTCAGAATTAGCTGGAAATTTGTGCACATACATCATACGCCAACTATCATCTCATGAAGGAAATCTGACTACAAAGTATTAGCCATCAGCCAACCAGGGGAGAAAGAGTGAGAGAGCATGAGAAGGTAAACAAACCAAACAGAAGTCTGAGTGAAAGAGTCAGTATGATTCTATAAAGTCAAAAAGTAGCTGTAAGTAGCTTTTTTCTTGCTGAACAGTTAAGGTTGTTTAGACATATCTATAATTTGGTGGGAAACTAGAGAATGATAGTCAGAAACAGTAGTTTTGTTCTGTATTGTTGTATTGTTGTATCAGTATTGTTCATTACACTGCATTTTAGATAGCTTGGTAGAGTTAGTGGGATAGTCTGCATCACAGATCTATCCTCGTTTTTTGTGAGAAAGGGCTGTCTAGCCTCCCTACCCCATAGCCCAGACATGTGAAGAATACGAGAGATTGCTGTCACATGCAGAGAGTAATCAGTACTTGTCAGATATTCCCGCAGCTCCTTTAATATTGCCGTAGGTGTCTTGGAAGCCTCCCTGGTACGTTTTTGTCTTGTCCTTTTATACATTTTGGACGGATGTCCTGCTCTTGGTGTCACAGTGGTGCTCCATTTTCTCTGTTTGTTGCAGTGTTCCATGGTACATCTAATGTTTTGGAAATTCTTTTATACCTCTCTCCTGATAAATACCTTTCAACAAGTGAGATATTGTACATGCTTTGTAAGCTCTTTGTGGACCATGACTTCAGCAGTCAGGTGAAACCAAGAAGAAAATCCTACAGAAAATGTGAAGAAAATCCTACAGAAACAGCTGGTCTTTATTTGGGGTTAATCAGAATAATTTCATTGATGACAGCTGTATGATAATTACTTTTGAACATGAGACTGGTTCATTCTGAACACAGTCACATCCCCTGGTTATTGTAACTTTTTTATTTTTCCTATTTTTCCCTAAAATGTTTCTTATTGTATTTCACTTAATTTGGATACATTGTAATTTCACATTAAGGGTGGAAAAAGTTCTGACATGATTTATCTTGGTTTAATTTTTTTTTTTTTACATCATAAAAACCTGCCATTTTAACAGTAGTATGTAAACTTTTCATTGTACGTATTAGACATTATCTTGCAAGTAAATAGTTGTAACACTAACAAACACTAATAAGCCATGTTTTTTTTTTTTTTTTACTTTCTAAGTAGTAATCACTGCTGCACACACTTTCTTCATATAAAAGTAAGCTTTTTCGAGCATTCCTTGGAAATTGCTCCCAAATGATTCCCAAGATGGTCCTCACTGCACAACCCAAATTCAGTGGAGCTGGATGTGAGCCAACTCGTCCTATAAGTCTAACCCTAACCCCTAACCCTAATGCTAAACTACACATTTAACACACTTATCCAGCATGAAACACACCGACTTTCTTCACCACTGCACTTTTGGTTCAACTCTGCCTAGGCAAAAGGAGATGTATCAGGTTTGACTCCAACCTATGGAATTCTTGTTCTGCAGCAAGGGGTACTTAGGACTTCCCAGATGTTTGTGGAGCTGGTAGGGCAACATTCTCAATCCTTTCAGCCCAACTCTTCCCAGAGTAGATCAACAAGGTTAAGGTCAGGAGACTGGGCTGGTTGCATTACAGTCAGCACTGCCTCCTTTCAGTCCAAATAACACAAATCAAATATTAGTCAGGCACTGAAAACAAAAATGCAAAGGTCATGATGGCCCAAGATGTTTGACAGACAATTATTTTTTTCATTCCTTTTGCTTTTGGACCCTCCTGTATGTTGAAATTTCAAAATGTACTGGTCCATTAAACTAAACAGCATTATTTCCTAGCATTTCAGTTGTAGTCACCATATTTGAGAACAAACTTTTTATGGCATTATGGCCAATTTCACAGCAAACTGGCTTCACAGCACAACACAAGCGTAACCAGAGGTGAAAGATGGCTAAAATGACTCACCTTACTTCATAAGAGAAAAAGGGTATGTTGACAAAGCTGATAAAAAACAGACTGTGATCAGTAATAAACTAAACTCAGTCAGTATATGGTGTTACAATACCTTTGCTTTTTGAAAAAGCATCAGTAGTCTCAAGTATACTTTGTGCAGTTTTATAAGGAAATTGAGCGTCTTGGAGAATCTACCACAGTTGTTCTGGTGACTTTAACTGTCGCAACTGTTTAACTGTTGCTTCCTTTTTGTTGCATGCAAGACCCAGCAGCCTTCATTATGTTTTTTTTTTTTTTCTTTCTGAAAAGTGGTCTGTTAAGTAATATGTTGCTTAAACATTCTTCTGTAACATAAAATTTTTGTTGGAAAAGTAATGCTTGGAAATATAAAATGTTTTTGTACTGTCTCAATAATGTAGAATTCATAAAATAAACATCGATAACAAAATTTGTACTAAAGAAAATAGGGTGACTTTTGGGCAGTACTGCATGTGCGAAAGATGTGTATATACACAGTATATACACACAAGCACACACTACAGCCTCAGAAGCACTCTGCTAGGTCAGCTGACAAAGGACTTTTTAACCCCAGAAATGTTCTGTTTCGATGGAAACTTGACTATAACTGTACTATAATGAACTATTACTATTACATAGATAGATAGCTGGCTAGTTAGATCGCTAGCTAGTTAGATAGATAAATAGATAGATAGATAGATAGCTGGCTAGTTAGATCGCTAGCTAGTTAGATAGATAGATAGATAGATAGATAGATAGATAGATAGATAGATATCAACTAACTAACTAACTAACTGTTGCTAATGTTAGCAATACTTGCTGTTGAAATGGACTCGCATCTTAGTAAATGTAGCTAGCTGGCTAACATAGCTACGAGGCAGAATGACAGAGAGAGTCCACTGTACAGCTGAAGATTGTTGAAGATGCACTCTATGTAGTAAAGAATTTTAGGACAGTCAATTATCACCTTAATGAAGTACAGACGCAGTAATATTGATATTGCAATCAGTCCCCTATTCAGTCACCAAAATTGCAGAGATTATACAGTTTGACATCACATGAAACAGAAGGATTCTCATGCATGTAACATTTACAATATAGGAAATGCACCAGCTCGGAGTACCACCAGCCCAAGCATCACAGATGTCCTTAGTCCTTGCTGACATTGTTGGCCTTAACCGGTCCACTGCCAACACTAATAGACTGTGGAGAGATAATGAGCCGAATGGTTAGCTGATCTCATATCTGTTATCCTCACTGTGTATAATAAGGTGAATCTGGCATGGCCCCAACTCAGAAAATAGGACACAGCTTGCCTCTGTTTTGCAGGAGCTTTATTCAATCAGTCTATCCAACCAAAGACTCTATCAGGCCTGCAAGGTCAAACCTGTGGATTATCCTCCTCCCTTGCTTCGCTCTCTTTATACCTTTATCAGCAGCAATCTCTCCTTCCCTCTCTGCCCGCGTTCTTACCTCCCCTTGCTACTTCTGGCTGACTCTTGCGTGCCTTCTCCCTGCTGCCTTGTTATGCCAAGACTCCTGCTTTACATTTCTCCCAGTCTCAGATCTCAGGTTCTTACCCCTTGACCTTTTTTTTTTTTTTATCTTCCATCTTGCACATTCACCAGTCTATATACATCTGTTCAAATGCATTCTTTGTAAACAAAAACTCTGACACTGTCACACATGACCCCTGCATGCATAGGAAAATGGAGACTTGTGAGTCACAAAGTTTGGAATGAACTCAGCCACGTTGGACATGTTCATATGCAGGAATGTAAATGTTAAATTCTAAGATCTGTACATCTGTCCATGGATGCGAGGGTTAGATCAAACTATCCTTAGCACAAAGCTGTTTTGAAGAAGGATATAAAAAAACATGTAGTTGGGAATTTAAATATAAGGGAATGTGTGGATTGCCTCAGTCAGGTTCTAACCAAATCACTGACTATGTAAAAGAATTCATGGGTTCAATTAGATATTGTAGATTACAACACTGCATTAAATAATTTTGCCATTACATTTGTAATTCCCTCATGGTCTGACATCTTATACCCAGTAGATTGTAGTGAAATCTATCTTAGCGTTTACAGCACCTGACTTGTATCGAGCAGTTATCTGTGCAGTTGCAGGAAGCAAGACCTTTTCTAGCTGACTCCACAAGCCCTGCTCTCTGTGCTGGATTGGAGCAATGGAGCACTGATAAACTGGCCTTTTAGTGTTCAGAGCTTTATTACATTTCTCTACCTCCTGCACCATCGCTGTCTCCACTAATGCAACCCTTCCAGTTGCATTCTTAAATGAGATTATCAGCCGGCCTGCAAGCCTCCGAACCACACTCGATCACCCGAGAATCTAATGCTCTAATTTCACTACATAAACTGCACAAGACTTATGGGACAGAAGGGACCAATTTAAGAGATAAACAGGGTGGGAATACAAATGGACAAGATTAACAAGATTCTTAGACTGAAGATGGTGATTCTACTAAACTATACAGAGTTTTACCCATGATTTTTTGCTTTTTTTTAATCTTTTGAAAAATCTTTTGTCAAAGTGTCAATTTGACAAGAAAATATTAAGCTTTTAGATCTTAACTATCTTAACTATCTAAAGAACCCTTGAGGAACTTTTTTCCCAAGAGCATGTATGCATGCATTGGAATAAGCTTTTAATGAGCGGTCTAAAACAGGGCTGTGTGTGTCTTCTGCAGGTTTACAGTTTCTGTTCATGGTTTTCTTACCCCATGGTGGATTTTGTTTGGTGTCTATTAGTCTTAATTCTAGTGATCCAGCAGGAAGCAGTGATGTTGAGATAAAGCACCACTGGCTTTCCTAGTCAGAATATTGCTCCTTATGTCCCACCTGTCTTTGCACACAAGAGAGCAAATGGACAATCCCACTGAGCTCCCAAGCTGTCAATCAAACCTCCCAATCCGTGGATCCACTTTCAAATTCCACCCACCAAGGCTGACCACTATGCACCTCTTCATCTTAGTCTATATAGGTTAGGCTGGAGAAGCAAGGGGAAATAATTTGCCTTCCATTATTGGCAAGCTGGAAACAAATAGCACCATAATAATTTAAGTTTTTGATGAAGTGTATGGAGAAATGAAATATGCATGCATTTTGGAGGGCAGCCTGATCCTCCTTCAATTGCTTAATAATGTCTCTAATTTAATCGTTTGGGTCAGAGGCAATTTTCTAAGTGTTTTTCTCAGAGTGCATGTCTGCAGGGCAAACAGTGTTGGAAACAGAAGTAGAAGAGGCCAAAGGAAAGGTCACTATGAAGAAACTTTCACAAGTGACATGAATTTTAAATGCCAGGTTGAGGCCTTTAGGCAATAGTCATGTCCATGGAGAATCAAGTAGGTCTGATATGTAAGTACATAAAAGTGAAAAACAAACTAGAACTATGATACATTTTTTCTCCTTGGCTGAAAACAGATGTTTTCTCAGAAGCTTTCTGATAAAACCTTACGTTATTCAGTAATCCACAATGTAATCGACCACTAATCACCCATAATCAACAAGAAGGCTATTCTCAGCTAGAAAGCTAAAGCGCCATATACAAATATGAGATTTGCTTACGATTGTACTGGGTTTTATGGAGATCTCAGTGGAAAGATTGCTCTCAAAAAGCAGTCTGAAACAGATATGGTGTTAAAAGTTCAGCAGCATGGTTTTCATGGCTTCCCCAAGACACATGGTTTCCTTGCTTGTCAAAATTTCTTTGTGAATGGAAGCCATACAATGTGACTTTTGGCATCAATACTTACTATGTTAATATGTACTTAAAATGTATTCTTGTGCATTCATTAAACAGTATAGTCTGGACCATGTGCAGATCACAAGTGTGACCGGTAATGTACATGTTGCCTGAATGACAACCACTTTCATTCATATCTCTGAAACCTGTCTCATGAGAGTATGTCAGAAATGTCACTTCCTTATTTGCTATTCTGGAAAATTACATGAATGCAGTTACCTGGTAAAGGCAGCACAAAAATAGAAATGCATGACTATAATATTTTCCATAAATTAGTGATAGAACAATATGAACATTTTGATGACTGTACCGCCCACCACAGTGTCAGGGTCATTTTTTCAAAAAAGCATTTTTAATCACATCATTTATTGCCATGACATTGCATCTGCCTTGCAATTATTAGTGTAGTAGATGGAGTTTTACTGGTATGTTCTGTAATTTTTTAAAAGGGCATGCCACAATCTATCTACTATCTATGCTGGTCAAGCATAATGTTAGTGGCATTATTAAGGCTAATGCCCTTGCTCTATTGCGCTGCAGTTCTACCAGTAAGACAGTAAAGCCTGTGTGATTATCGTTTACCTAATACTTTGCATTTTAGCTTTCAGAGTGAAATAAAAGACAAACTTCATTTGGAGAATGTGGAGGTGATTAATCTCAGGATTAGGGACAACTCCAGAAGAGGGATATAACTATACATTGCCCAGAACAGGTGAAATAGGACAGGAAGGACACTCTGTGTAATTCCGTGTTAATTACACAGCCATTCTTCCCATTCCCATTTAACACCTCTGTATCCCCTCACATCAGATTTACACTGATTTCAGTGCATCCCTTTGCCCTATCCATGACAGCTGTTTATGCTCTTGACATTATCTTTGTGCCAGAGGAGCTCACATATCGAGACACTCCCATGGCAGATGATGACAATGGCAATGATAAAGATGATTCTGCTGATAGCGGTGACCATGCAGGCGTGGAAAAGAAGCACGAGGTAGAGGAGGCAGCATTACAGCTAAAATATGGGATTCGGCTGCGATTCTGTGGCAGCCCCAAGCTGTTGGTGAATTAAAGTCGTGAAGGGCATGGCTGCAGGTTCCATCGGTGTAAAATTGCTACACAATTGACTGTGCATCAAACCGAGACAGCTGGCACATTGTCCTCGTTGGAAATAGCTTTTACAAGCCCCCTCCATACCCTATGATTGGAATATAACTATATAAAAAAGGTTTTGTAAAAATGGAAAATAGGACATCCTTAAAGCATCAGTTTGAGATGTGAAAGGTGATTGATGGGGTTAGCAATGTTTTCTAACATACATACTTCAAGCTCATTAATTATTTGTACACTGTCAGTCAGTTTAAAATCATCAAACGAACCAGTACAATATTTGCAGATGCATTATCACCCATTAACCTCTTCTCGTTTATTACCATGCATTACTCAGGGAGGCTCTGAAGAACACTCCAGATGAACAAATGGAACATTGCCCAAAGAAGATAACCACACTGACCATGAAAGACTGTCAGACAGCACTGTTGATGCATCCGCAAATAGACTTACGTATTAAGCTTAGTGGAGTACATAATTAAAGAGATTTAATATATAAGCTAACAAAAGAATGGTCTGCAGTTTCCTTTCCTGAACAGAGGCCATATTTTTCCTGTTAAGCAGACTACTCATATCTGCTTTTGAGTCTTAGTCACTTGTGGGCTGCTTTTCCCTCTCCTGTCTGTTTGAACAGGAGAAATTTGCCAGATGAAGCAAGTTGCTGATTAAAATCATGCATCTTTATTGAAACATGGTGGACAAAATGACCTCAAGCTCAGATCAATAGTTCTTCCCTGTCAAATATGAATTTATCGATTTCATTTTAACAAAAGTATGAGACTGCATATATAAGGCATCTGTGGCACATAGCAAGGATTTTCTTCACACTATGCCGAGCCTGTATGAACGCAGGCCACACTACGTGTTATGTGTATAGCAGTCATTGGGGAGAGCACTGATGCACGGAAAGCACAATGGAATCTTAGAAAATGTGTCTGTATGTGTGTAAACAAAAAAAAAAGCAAATCAGACTATGTTGTATGCTGGGTTTGAGCACAAAGACTAGTAAATGGTGGGAGCAATCAATCAGATGAAAGGTATTGACAAACCTGTTTAAGCATCCAGGACCTTGATCAGGGAACCGTGGGTCTATAGCAGACTCAACAGAATGCAAAATATACACCAACAGTGCACTGATTTTGTTTCAACTTTGCTAAACATGTCTGCTTAGAGGAAGCTGAATAGCAGAACAGCAGAGCAAAACATGGATTTTATGCTCCCTCCCTTCTTTATACCACCTTGGCACTCTAAGTCTCCTCTTTGACGCATGATTGAAAAACCATAATGCCAACAGGTTATTAACAACAAAAACAACAACAACAACAACAACAAAAACTCAGCTGACAACAAAAAATTCGCAACAGATTTCAATATAGAGTCATTTTTCCCAAAAAGGAAACCAACATTCAGAAACCAGGTGAGAAAAAATAAATATACCTTTCCTTATTCCAAATTCATTAAGAGAGCAATTAGCAGCCAGGTGTTACTATTGAAATTCACAAGATTAGTTAATCATCAAGAATTGTGTCTACCTCTATAAAAGCAGAACCTTTTGGCAGTTTGATGTTCCAGAGAACTCAGGTGCGTGTCTACATCATGCCAAGAAGAAAGGACATCAGCCATGACCTCAGAGAAGCGATTGTTACTGCTCATCAATCTCGGAAGGCTTATAAGGCCATCTCCAAACAATTCCACAGTGAGAAGGATTGTTTACAAATGGAGAGCCTTCAAGACAGTTGCAAATCTTTCCAGGAGTGGGCATCCCAGCAAATTCAGTCCAAAGTCAGACCCTTTTATTTGTCACATATACATTACAGCACAGTGAAATTCTTTTCTTTACATATCCCAGCTTGTTAGGAAGCTGGGATCAGAGCACAGGGTCACCCCTAGAGCAGGCTCTGCTCAACAGTGGCAGCTTGGCAGTGCTGGGGCTTGAATCCCCGACCCTCAGATCAGTAACCCAGAGCCTTAACCACTGAGCCACCACAACTATACTCAGAGATATAAATAAAAGAAAAGCCCAGGAGCTATATAATGTGACATACACTCTGCAAGCACATTAAAGGTTTATGTTCATGAAAGCACAATCAGAAAAAGACTGAACAAGTATGGCTTTCATGGAAGGGTGGCCAGAAAAAGCCCATTCTCTCCAAAAAAGTATGTGATAGCAGAATTAAGTTAGAATTAAGTTTGCAAAATTAAAAAAAAAAACACACAAAAAGTTTTGGGATGTCCTTTGTACGGATGAGAACAACATGGAGATGTCTGGCCATCATGCACAGTGCTATGTTTGACAAAAACCTGTCAATCATGGTGGTGGAAGTGTGATGTACGAGGATATTCTTGAGACAAATGTGAGGCCATGTGTCCAGCAGCATAAGCTAGGCTGAAACAGGGTAGGGAACAGGACAATGATCCCAAGCACACCAGCAAATCAACACCTTAAGAAGACAACAGTCAAGGTGTTAGAATGGCCAAGTCACAGTCCAGACCCCAACCCCATTGAGGACCACACAATTGTTATTTAGACCCTATATAAATAGAGGCAGATTTGAAGGACTTGTGTCACATTGTCCTGTGTCCAAGTTGTGTCGCATTGTTGCGTGTCTTGTAACACAGCTGAATAGATGAAAGCCTTGAGGATATTGATGTAATTGAGCAAAGGAAAAGGGTGTGTGTGCCTTTCAGCTCATAAATGGACTCCACCTTCAACTGTCTCTCGGTACACATACTGCACTCAAACAGGTTTCCTGAAGTATCGTGTTAAGATAGCTAGCTGGCTAGCTTTCGAAGTAAAGATTATAAACATGCCTTTAGCATGAGATTTAAGAGTACTGGTGTAGATTAACCATTTTATGCTAATAAACACTCAAAAATATGACATAAAAATGAATATAACTTTCTGAGATGCTTTTGTGCTCACCACAGTTGTAAACAGCGGTTATTTGAGTTAACATAGCGTTTCTGTCAGCTCAAATCAGTCTGGCTCATTCTCCCCGACCTCTTTCATCAACAAGGCATTTCCACCCACATACTGTAACTGCTGCTCACTGGATGTTTTTTGTTTGTTTGTTTGTTTGTTTGTTTGTTTTTCACACCATTCTGTGTAAACTCTAGAGACTGCTGTGAAATCTCAGATCAGCATTTTCTGAAATAACAAACTAGCCTGTCTGACACGATCAACCATGCCAAAGTCACTGTGATCACTTTTTTCCCCATTCTGATGTTTGATGTGAACATTAACTGAATCTCTTGACCTGTATCTGCATGATTGTATGCATTGTGCTGCTGCCACATGATTGCATAATTGCATGAATGAACAGATTTACAGGTGTTCCAAATAAAGTAGCCAGTGAGTGTATATGTGTACATATATGAATGAATGCCTACAATTTCCTTATTCCTAATTTAAAAGTTTTATATACATGGACTCAAAGACACACCCACATTCCTATCCACAGTTTTAAAGGCATACCTGGGCACAGAAATACTAGCATTAAGATCAAGCAGAAAGACATGATTGGAGAAAAGAGACACCGGAACCCAAGTCAGTTATTAGGGTTTGCTGTGTAACTAATGTTTCTGTTTTGTTTTCCTACAGAAAAGGTTAAAAAAAAACAAAACAGCCAATTCAGCGCTAATGAACAATGTGCAAATCTGTAGATCTGTAGCTGATTAACAAAGTTAAGGATAAATAAACAGTTAATGAAGGCAAGTGTGAAATGTGCAGCTTAAAATGCTCTGTGATAATGCATATGGAATTATATGTAGGCAGATGATAATGCATATGGAGTTATATGTTCCACTGAAAAGCAACTAGCATATAAAGATAAGACATTGTATCATCTAGTGTAAAAATGTACATAATAATTACAATATCTGTGGCTTCTAGTGTCCATGTTGTCTTTTTTTTAACAGATTATTCAATGGAGGATTCATTAGAGAGCCTTTCATAGCCTATTCTTTTCACCAGATAGTAGGATACTGCTATATGGCAGTCTGGGAAAACCCTTCGGATGTCACTGTGACTGAGCAGCCAGAAATTACAAAATAACATGAAGAAATTATGTCTATAATTTATATTGAGACCTCCAATTTAAGAAAAAAAATAAATTTAATTAAATTAAATTAAAAACAGCCTATATTTCACCAGAATAATATTTAAATACTTATTTTGCCATGTGAAGAATTTTCCCAGGCCACCACACAATTATGATATACAGTAATGAAAATGCTAAACATATGTAATGCATTGAGAAAATATTGGATGTGAGCAAAAGTCTTAACTGTCGTATAAGACTGGTTATAAATACGTTCCATTTGTATCCCTCAGTGTATGGTTTTCTGTACAGAGCAGAAGGTGGTATTTGGGCAAAACCCTGCATTTTCTGCAACTAAATGCCATTTACAATCTTCCCTGTTCAATAATAAGGTCACTACACTACACACTTCAACATTCAGGAATGCTGACTCTCCTCTTCTATCCATAGAACTTTAATAGCACACTACTATGTAAGTATGCTAACTCTGCTCTGAAAAGGTGAACATATTATAGTATGAATATAATGATGATGATGGCATCATTACAAATTTAATCCTCTCTTCTGAGACATATGGTCCAATAATGTCCGAACCATTAACAGCCCATTAGCAGGGCCCAAATTGTTAACATTCTCCTTCATTAAGGGCATGTTGTCTTTTCATAATAATGGACAATAAGTCATGGTACACATACACGTGGTAGGAATGGATTTCAAACTCAATTTAGTCTATAAAACAATCGATCTTTCTGTGTCTGTAATCAAATTATTTCCTCTCAAAGGTCACTGGATTCAGTAATATCTGCCATGGCTGCTTGATGGTGAGAAACCTCATAAAAGGCCTCTGGTGTGCAGCAAATCACATTATGGGTTGGGGGAAGTTGAACTAAAACCAGCTATTGACTTGTAGCTTGTGTGGTGAAATGAAAAATAATGTTGAGCAGAAGAAGTAAAAGCACCCACACACCTACATGAGCACTTCATCCAGCTACAGACACAATTAAAAGCACACACACAAAAAAAAACCCAGAAAAATATACACAAGCAAAAGCCAAAAGATACGAAACAATTCATTCTGGAACAGCCCAAAATGCCAAAGGAGGACTGAGGCATGTTTAATAAAAAGGATATGTTAACATCAATCAGTGAACAAAAAAGCAATGTTCCCCCTACAAATGACTTTGGCATCTTTAAAGAGTTCACAGTCCAATAATTCACAGCTAAGATTTCAGCCATCAATCCATGTTCACAAAGTCAGCCCTACCTCTTTAACCTGAAAGGACCGCGCTCACCTAGTCATGCCCTCACATAAGAGGAACACGGCAAAATGTGGTACTGAAACCGCTAATTCAGAAATATAGCAACTACCGCCGCATTAGTCTTTGAATGCCTGGCAGCAAAAACTGCATTTCTGTCAAGTGTAAAAATGAATTTCCCGAATAGTGGCTTTTCACTGACATTTTCACTGTTGTTCGCAGTAACATCAAGGCAGGGAGAAAAAGCTGCAAAGTATCAAGCTTTCACACTGTTATTTCACACAGTTGTGCGTCCAATTTTAACCAGGTTGGGTATAATTAGTGTACCATTTTTGAATTTGTCAAAATGTCAATATGCAATTGTAGTTTAATGACTGATCACAGAGACTCTCACCTAATAAATATTGGCTTTAATCTTAAAAGCTAACATCTGTGACCATTACATTTTTTTAAATTAATTTATAACCTCTGTAATAATACTTTCATTTTTATATTTGAGATATATATTATATTCTCAGGCACAACAGTAGCTGAATGAGCAATTAGGAAAAACACATTTACAGGTTATGTTCTGATTATAAAGTGGTTGTATTCAAACAGTATAATAAGAAACAGTTATTGGAAAAAAACATTCACTTTAAGAATGTTTATGCAGCTTACATATTCTCTGGAAGTTAAAGTTATTTGCAAATGACCAGAAGATTGAGAGCTCAAGTAATAAGCGTAGAAACCTTTTATAAACAATATGGTTTAAATATGTCATCATGAGTGATTTTGGAATATTTTACCTGGAATTTATTCAAGTTTTAAATCAGAGGGCAGGAAGAGATGTTACAAAGCTACTGTGTATTTTGTGAGAGCAAACAGGGGTGCAGCCATGGACCTTGAGCGTGTGGCACAGAGGGAAAATCACACACACGCATACACACGCACACATTATCAACTAAAGACAAAGTCATATCACTGAATGTACAGCTAAAACACTGACACAATTTTATAAAGACACACTTTCCTTACTCTGGTAAAGAGGAATTGGTGGGAACATCAGTGACTCAGTGCTGGTGTGTGCTGCAGGAGCTGGTGAAGGGGTGTGGCTTACAGAAATATACATTCACTGAGCACTTTATTAGGAACACTATACTAATACTGTGTAGGGCCTCCCTTTGCTCTCAAAACAGATGTAATTCTTTGTTGCGTGGATTCCACAACATGTTGGAAACATTCCTTTCTGAGATTCTGGTCCATGTTGACACGAGTGCATCACGCAATTCCTGCAGATTTTTAGGTGCACTTTCATGCTGCGAATCTCCCGTTCTACCACATCCCAAAGGTGTTCTATTGGATTCAGATCCAGTGACTGGGAAGGTCACTGAAGAACACTGAACTCATTGTCACGTTTGTGAAACCAGTTTGAGATGACTTTTTCTTTGTGACATGGTGCATTATCATGCTGGAAGTAGCCATTAGAAGATGGGTAAATTATGGCCATGAAGGGATGCACATGGTCAGCAGCAATACTCAAATAGGCTGTGGCATTCAAGCGATGACTGATTGGTATTAACTGGTCCTAAGTGTGCCAAGGAAACCTTTCCCACACCAATACACTACCTCCACCAGCCTGTACTCTTGACACAAGGCAGGTTGGGTCCAAGGATTCATGCTGTTGCCACCAAATTCTGACCCTACCATTTGTGTGCTTCAGCAGAAATCAAGATTCATCAGACCAGGCTACATTTTTCCAGTCTTCAATTGTCCACTGTTGAGCCTGTGCCCACTGCAGCCTCAGCTGTCTCTCCGTGATGTGGTCTTGTGGTCAACCTGATGTGCTGTTGCAGCCCATCCGCCTCAAGGTTCAACAGGTCGTGCATTCCGAGATGCTTTTCTGCTTACCACAGTTGTACAGAGTGGTTATCTGAGTTACTGTAGCCTTTCTGTCAGTTTGAACCAGTCTCTCCATTCTCCATTGACCTCATCAACAAGGCATTTCCATTGTTGCTTGATGTTTTTTCTTTATTGTACCATACTGAGTAAACTCTAGAGACTGTTGTACATGAAAATCCCAAGAGATCAGCAGTTACAGAAATACTCAAACCAGACCGTCTGGCACCAACAATCATGCCACGGTCAAAATCACTGAGATCACTTTTTTTTCCCTATTCTGATGGTTGATGTGAACATTACCCGTAGCTGCTGACCTGTATCTGCATGATTTTAAGCATTGCACTGCTGCCACATGATTGGCTGATTAGATAATTGCATGAATGAATAGGTGTACAGGAGTTCCTAATAAAGTGCTCTGTGATTGTATGAACAATCACCTTTATCACTTGGTAGCCATTTTCTTTTTATATGACCACAAAAAGTCTGAAACCTCACTATGATCTCAAGCTGTAACTGACAAAGTTCTGCTCTGAGGCAGTGCAGCATCAAATGAAGTAACAAATCAGAAGCAATCGAGCACATGTTTACCATTTTCAAGTGAACTCAGGTGTAACATTTCCATTTCAAGCTGATGATAATTAAATGCGTTTTTTTGTTTTTTTACTTATTGCTTCAGTGTGTCCGACTGTACACGGATATTCATTAGCACACCATTGCATGAAAAAAAGAATCATTTTCCTTTTAGCTGTGATTACATTGTTCTCTAAACTACAGGTGGCTCTACTTATAACAGCAATACTAATGCCTGCTAAAGGTAAGGATTCATATTGAATACGTCCAGGTTCCATCGTGGATTAAAAATAAATAAATCACAGAAAACCTTCAGGAATCAGTTTTGTATTTGACAAGAACATTCTTCATACCTCACTCATCTATTATCTGTTATCATCTCTCTCACAAGGGATTAGTGTCACTTTGAAACCATTATTTTTGCGCATATCTAATGCATCTTTAAAGGGCACTAAGTCTGTATGGACTGGTGAAGTATTATATAGTCCTCTTTTTGTTTAGCTCAAATGATAAACTTGGCTTCCATCCCTAGACCTTTCACACTTAAAACAAACACTTGAACACTTAGTCACTTTTAAATGTCAGCTAGCCTCAAAGGACTGCAGTTGGCGTAAAAATCACATACATAGACGAATAACACATTAAAGGAAATTTGTCACCCAACTAGAAACATAACGTGCAGATACTGACAGGCATATGCATGATATGCAATTTAAAAAAATCATATGCTCTGGCCTTCACAGTCATCAGATCTCAACCCAAATGTCCATTAATGGGAGATTTGAGACTCGTGCTCTCCATCACCATTAACTGAGGGAATATCTTTTGGAAGAATGGTGTTTATTCCTCCAGTATAGTTCCAGAGACGTGTAATGTTTGTGCCAAGGGCATTAAAGTTGGTCTGACAGCTTGTGGTGGCCCAATACCTTACTAAGACACTTTGTGGTTTGTTTTTCCTGTAAATTGTCAGCCATCTGTACTTTTTTCAACTCAAATCATTTGTATAAAAGCAACAAATGTCAACATATTGTAAAAGAGTTACAATCTCCAGACATTATTGACATCAATTTCAGACTGAATTTCCCAGAGTAGAGATAAACTTTGGGGAGAAAGACATATTCAATATTCAATTAAACTTGCATTTCTCCATAAAAGTCAAATGCCAGTTTAGCTAAAGCTTACATTTTTGCCATATTAACAAGTTAATACAAAGTTAGTTACTGGGCTGCTAGTTCACATTTATACATTTTCTAAATCAAGCATGACAAATAGTCTGGAATTCATGTTGACTGAGTCTACACAATGTATCAAATATGCATTGTAATAAAGAATATTACCGTTTGTAATGCACAGATGACTAAGATGTTGTACATATTAGCAGACAATAATAGAGACCTTCACGCAAATTAACTCCCAACAAATTAAACAGATATTTCTGCCAGATAATTCCTTTGTCAAAAATGGTGCATGACTTTAAAAAGGTTAAGCAAGATGCCAATATCAGGTGGACTGGCTTGGCAAATTGGACCCTCAATAATATCTTACTATCACAAATGCAACATTTGCTGCCAGTGTAGAGTTGCACTGATGAATACATTTACTGCGCTTCACATTTAAGCTGCCACAAATGATTTTGGTGGCATGGCTTCCACTTCACCACAGTCATTACAAGTTAAAAGCAGCTCTGACGAGGGTAGAGAGTCTTTTTAAATGCCTCCTCATCCGACATTCAAAGGGAAGAGGCGGAGTGCCTCACGCTCTTCAGTTAATGAGTGTAGGTGAGCAGAATTTGAAAGTCAAGACTCAGAGCACAAACAGAAAATGATTTGTGGCTAATGAGCACAGAAGAGTATCACCTCTTAATTCCGATTCCCAAAGTCCAAGTACCAAGTACACACACTGAGTGAATCTCAGCACCAGGAATATGTCTTTGAGGATAACTGGTTATCCTTCCAAACAGGACACATTTCCAGTGTGGACTCATCAGATAACCAAAAAAAATGGCTAATGCATGCATGAATATTTAGAAGTACAATTACCACTGCTGTGCAGCGCTGGGCTTTCCACAGCTTCGGAGGTTATTAGCTCATCAGGCACAAAGCACATGCATTTATCCACAATCAATTTTGCTGAGTCTTTCATAGTTCTATACCCTCAAGAAAAAGAAACCTAAATAAAGGGCTACATCAATTTTCCAGCATCTCTCACATACACACAGTGACAACACGTAAGCCAGAAAGCCTATTAAATTAAAAGCCTATGAAATTAGAGGACATCTCTAAACTGCTTTGTGAAAATGTCTACCATAAAACCATAATATTATTAGGATATTATTCACTTCATTTTTGTCAAGGTTTTGTTAATTTATGTTTATGGCCACAATAAAGATTCTGATTTTGAATCAGTCCAAACGGGAATATCGGAATGTCACCCAGAGACAATGAAACACCGTGAAGTTACACAATTTTCAAAGAACTGCAGGTTTTAAAAACAATACTCTAACCGAGCAAACCTATGCATTCAATATTCACCCCACAGATAATGGCTAACATTTGAGAAAGTGCTGGTCAGAGAGTAACCAGGGTTCCCAAAGGAAAAGTAATGCATTTTCGAATTGATGTTTCTCAAAAGAAATATTCCAGAAGAGAGAATGTCCATCATATATAGGGAAAGACAATGAACCACACAAAATAGACTAACAGACAAAAAGACTGGCATGCCACATCATGCCATCACACACATATATATGGGTCAGATCCATAAGTATTTTGCCTTTGTACACCACTACAATGGATTTGAAATGAAGCAATCAAGATCTCATTGAAGTGTAGACTTTCAGCTTGAATTCAAGGTGTTTAACAAAAAATATTGCATTAACTGTTTAACCATTTACATCCATTTTTTATATATTCCATCCATTTTCACAGGACAATTGACTGATAAGCAGTTCCATGGCCAGGTGTGGCCTGTTTATTCAAATATCATTATTTCATGACAAATTAAGGAGATAAAATGGAGTCTGGAGTTGATTCCAGGTGTTGAATTTGCATTTGGTAGCTGTTCATGGGACCTCTCAGTATGTGGTCCAACGTACATATGTGGTCCAATACGTGTTGAGATGTCGACTCAAGTGAAGGAGGTCATCATTAGGCTGAAAGAAAAAAGAGATAGCAGAAACTTTAGGAATGGCCAAATCAACAATTTGGTACATTCTTAAAAAGAAGGAATGCACTGAAGACTAATGCATTGACACTGAAGACAACTAAATTAGATGATTGCAGAATTCTTTCCTTGGTGAAGAAAAACCACCACCATCTAGCCAAGTCAAGGACACTCTGTAGGAGGTAGGCATATCATTGTCAAAGTCTACAATCAAGAGACATCTTCATGAATGTAAATACAGACAGTTTACCTCAAGATGCGAAAGCCTGCCCAGTTCTGGAACAAGATTCTTTGGACAGATGAAACCAAGATTGACTTGTACCAGAATGATGGGAAGAGACAATTATGGAGAAGGAAAGGAAGGACTCATGATCCAAAGCATACCACATCATCTGTTAAACATGGTGGAAGCAGTGTTATGGCATTTGCATGTATAGCTACAAATGGAACTGGCTCACTGGTGTTTATTGGTGACTGACGTTAGAAGTAGCAGGATGAATTCTGAAGTGTATAGAGCTATACCTTCTGCTCTGATTCAGTCAAATGCTAAAAAAAACTGATAGGACGGCGCTTCACAGTACAGATGAACAATGACCCAAAACGTACAGTGAAAGCAACCCAAGAGCTTCTAAAGGCAAAGACATTAAATGTTCTTAAATGTCTGATCACCTCAACCCAATTGAGCTGCTTTTCTCTTACTCTTTTCTCAGCCAAATCTAAAGGCAGAAAGACCCACAAACAAACAGCAATTGAAGGCGGCTACATTAAACGCCTGGCAAAGCATCTCAAGGGAGGAAACTCAGCATTTGGTGATGTCCATGGAGTCCAGACTTCAGGCAGTCATTAGCTGTAAAGGATTTACATCCAAGTATTAAAAATAATCCTAATGATTGTTAGTGTGTCCAATTACTTTTGAGTCTGTGAAAATGGAGGGACTATGTAAAAATGGCTGTAATTCCTAGACGGTTAAAGCTGATACACTTTTCACATCCGTTGTGGTGGTATACAGAATTATGAAAATTGTTTCACTGTCCAAATACTTATGGACCTGACTGTATATAGCCATTTGTGACAAGGAAATTAAAAAAACTGAAGGAAATAACTGCTGTGGGAAGGAATTGTTGCTGCCATGGTTTGGGTTCACTTGTGCACTTAGAGGGAGGGGTCACTGCAAATAAATACAAATTTATTCCAACTGATCACCTTTATCCTTTGATGAAACATTTCTCTCCTCAGGGAAATGGTCTCTTCCAGGATGACTCTGCTCTAATCCCAGGGAACGAGGGCTCACTGAATGGTGGGATGAGTATAAAAAGGATGTAAATCATATGATATACCCTTTACACTCATCAGATCTCAATCCAACTGAACACCTTGGAGTGATTTTAGAATGGTGTGTTAGACAACTGTCTTTTTGTTGCATGTTTCATAGTAGTAAGTCGAGCTGCCTGGAATTGCGCTATAACCTTGAATATGTTTTGCTACTAGACCTACCTCTATAATTCCTTTGTTATCACTTTGTTTACTAATAACACAACACATTACTATTATCTCACACACAGGCATGCAAAAATTCCTGCACCCCATGTTCAGGGGGGAAAAAAAAGACCAATATGATAATTATCAAAATAACACATAATAAAAACAGGCATTCCAGATGGTGTTATTAAACTTAAATGGTTTATGTTTTTACATATTTAAGAAGTGAACAATTGTGACAGTATCTATTGTTGAATCGATTTATTGAATTATCCTTAACAAAAGCCCACAAAATGGATTGTATTCTGGATTGTTCTGATTGTTTTGTTGGGAAAATTATATATTATTTGGGATGGTTTTATACATTTCACTTTAAGTACACATCAAAACAATAAAAGAGTGAAATCATAACAGTGAAGATATCTGTTGAATGTCAAGGTCTTAAACATGTTGAATGAGGGCTTTGACTCTGAAGAGTGTATCTATTCATACCTGTTTAATTGTGATCGTCACTGAAAGACAAAAGCTGACCTTCCATTGAAGAGAAGGCTGATTAGATGTGAGACAGAGCTTCCGTGGAATCAGATGAAGCACTGCTATATAGCTTTAAGCCCTGTGTTTATCTAAATACTTAACAGGAGCACGGTGGTGTTTAGTGTTGCTATTCAAAGCTCTAGGCTTTGGGGTTTGATCCTGATCTCGGGTTAGTGTTTGTGCAGAGTGTTTTTCAGTGTTGTCCCTGTTTTTGTTCCTTCCACCTCCCAAAAACATGCTGGTAGGTGGACTGGCATCTCTAACTTGCCACTAGGAGTGAGTGTGTGAGCAAATGTCCTACAATGCATTGGTGTCCCATGAGAGGTGTGCTCCTTTGATAGGCTCCGGGTCCTGACCAGTATAAAGCGGTTACTTTGTTACGGAGGAAAAGACAACATTTTAAGATGATGTGAGGGTAAGGACTTGATTATCCTCCTTGAATTTAAGTCATAATCTGAAAAATTATTCCCAAAGGTCAACAAATCCTCTCATACTGGCAGAGTGGTTAAAAAAAACAAAAAAAACAAAAAAAACAAAAAAGGTTAGGTTTGGAAATGCCAAGCCTATCTGTGGAAGATGTACAATGACAATAACAATAATAGGGAAGTTTCAGATAAGACAGAGCACAAAAGCAAAATACAAGGAAAGGGTTTTATTCCTTATTTCATTCACCTCATTCAATTACTCAATCAAATCTGGCCTCAAAAACTCCACACACTCATGAAGAGAACATACACACTTAGATTCGAACAGTCTAGGAGCCTATACTGAATTAGAAATGTATGGTTTAATTGACTCTAATTTCTAAGTACAGCAAAGGAAAACAGTAACTAAGACCTGCGGTTCCCGTTAGAACGTGATGCAGTGCAACAGCTACAAGAGCTGGCCGCAGCTATTTCTTACACAATAGGAAAATACCCTGGTGGTGGTTTGCATAAGAGTATATCACAGGCTAGCTATGGAAATGAGAGGGGATGAATAAATTCTAATCTCCCTACTTTAAATGGAAGAGTTTCATCATTCCACATCTCAGTCAGATCGCAGGCAAATATAGAAGCCTGGCAGCACTATATTAATAAAAGGTTATGCAAAATTCCATATTGAAGAACCCTTGGGTTTTTTCAAAAGTTCTCACTGAACAGCCAAAACAAACTTCAAACCACAGTTTACAATATCACAAGGGTTAAACAACATTATTTTTGAAAGGAAAGAAGAATAGAAGGTTTTAACATAACACATAGAGTCTTTTCCATAACACTCCCTATAATCCTGGATATATAACAACCTCAATATTCTGTTTTTACTATGAAGGCTGAGTTAGATTTATATGTGATGAAGTTGCCTACTTTACTGGACTGAAACACTCTGAGACAAATGTACCATAAAAGGTACCATATTCTTAATGAGTCAAGTCCACAATAAAGAACTCAGTTTCTTCTATAACATTTGGACGATAACAGAATAAGTGTTCAACACATTACTAAAAAAAATCTGTTTGGTCAAGTAATGACTTGACTGCTGTCAGTAAACGTCAAGGTGACATCTCTATGACTCATGGACTAAAACTCTGGTAGAATATGGTAGGTGTTAAACAATACATTAGTTGTTGTGATGAACACAAATAAAACTCCCAAAAGATGAACTGTTCCTCAGACACTAATGCTCGGATTGCACACGGCTGCGTCAAAAAGGATGTATGTTTTGGATGAGTAAAGTCTGGAAATATTAACATCTGCTTATGATAATAGTTTTCCAAAGAAAAAAAAAGTTAATAAAGTAAAATGCAAACAAATTGATACTAGTGCCAATGAAATTGTACCAGCACAATATTAATGCTCTGAAAACCGACCAGCTGTGCTGACAAGGAAGGCAAACAGCAGTTCATCTTTATTGATATGACTGGATAGAGATGTGTGTGTGTGTGTGTGTGTGTGTGTTAGCTAGGACGCAGTGGAAGTGTTGGGGCTCCAGCCCATCTGATAGGCCCTCTCCAGAGTTCGCTTACAGTCCTGCATCACTGTGCTGAACACGATGTGTGGGTACTGCAGGACCAGTCTCTCCACTGTCTCCTCGTTCACCTAGAGAGACACAGGAACACGGGACAAGGTTGAGTTGCACGCCAGTGTAAACATATCTGTGTGTGTGTGTGTGCCTGTGTGATTTTATGTCAATCTGCAGACTCTCTGTTCATGTTTGACATTTAACACAACAACTGAAATTTAAAGGCAATCACCACTTTTACCCTGTGAGCAGAAACAGAGAAATAAATGAACGCATAACTGAATGGACAGATAAATAAATGATTAAATATCCAGCCCATGATGTGACCTACTGCTTCAATGTCATGCATGAAGGAAACAGTGTTCTCTGTACATTACCATTCCATTCACACAGCATCAACAGCACTGTGAACCTACATCTTCTGAATAACATCACGTGTAATGTGGGACCTGGAGAGAACACAGGCGCTTCGGCTGTTCGGTGAGATAATTACCCGCGTCCTCTGAGGCAATGAGTCGAAACAACTTTCCACCCTTTAACTTTCATCTTGTACAATGTCAACAGTGTGGCATTCGGATTACAAATGAACAGCGCAATCCCCAGGGAAGACTCTGTAGTTGTTCTTCATCATAGGCAATCATAAATCTTTTCAAGAGGAAAATGAATATCACAAACATTTCTATCCAAAGAAAGCTTAGACAAAAGGGCAAATTCTATAGAGTGGCTTAAATTACAGTCAGGTCCATAAGTATTTGGACAGTGACACAATTTTCATAATTTTGCCTCTGTACACCACCACAGTGGATTTGAAATGGATCAATCAAGATGTCACTGAAGTGTAGACTTTCAGCTTTAATTCGAGAAGTTTAACAAAAATATCGCATTAACTGATTAGGAATTTTTTTCACAGGCTCAAAAGTAATTGGACTACTGACTGGTAAGCAGTTTCATGGCCAGGTTTGGCCTATTTCCTCAATATTTCATGACAAATTATAGAGATTCCAAGTGAATTTGCATTTGGTAGCTGTTCATGGGGACTCTCAGTATGTGGTCCAAAGAAGTGTTGACTCAAATGAAGGAGGTCATCATTAGGCTGATAAAACAAAACAGACCTATCAGAGAGATAGCAGAAACTTTAGGAATGGACAAATCAACAATTTGGTACATTCTTAAAAAGAAGGAATGCACTGACGATCTCAGCAACACCAAAAGGCTCGGAAGTCCACGGACCAGTTCTGATGCAAGATTAACTTGTACTAGAATGATAGGAAGAGAAGAGTATGGAAAAGGAAGGGCTCATGATCCAAAGCGTGTCAAACATGTAGAGGCAATGTTATGGCATGGGCGTGTATGGCTGCAAATGGAACTGGGTCACTGGTGTTTACTGATGATGTGACTGAAGTGTTCTGAATTCTGAAGTGTAGGACGGCGCTTCACAGTACAGATGAACAATGACCAAAAACGTCCAGTGAAAGCAACCGAAGAGCTTCTAGAGGCAAAGACATTAAATGTTCTTAAATGTCTGATCACCTCAACCCAATTGAGCTGTTTTTCTCTTACTGAAGCCAAAACTGAAGGCAGAAAGACCCACAAACAAGCAGCAACTGAAGGTGGCTACATTAAACGCCTGGCAAAGCATCTCAAGGGAGGAAACTCAGCATTTGGTGATGTCCATGTGTTCCAGACTTCAGGCAGTCATTAGCTGCAAAGGATTTAGATCCAAGTATTAAAAATAATCCTAATATTTATGATTGTTAGTTTGTCCAATTACTTTTGAGCCTGTGAAAATGGAGGGACTCTGCAAAAAAATGGCTGTAATTCCTAAACAGTTAATGTCATATGTTTGTTAAACCCCCTGAATTAAAGCTGAAAGTCTACTCTTCAGCCACATCTTGATTGCTTCATTTCAAATCCATTGCAGTGGTGTACAGAGGCAAAATTACAAAAATTGTGTCACTGTCCAAATAGTTATGGACCTGACTGTACCTATCAGTGCAAAAAAAAAAAAAAAAAAAGATTAAAAAAATTGCATAGAGATGAGCACATCCCTGTTAAATGATATAATTAATGCCATTAACATTATCATAACACCCTGTACCGTGTAAGAGTGTCATTGTGTTATCTGTGTGGTATGTAAGAAACCGCTGGAGCTGTTATTGGTCAAGATCACACTGGAAAGTGAACATTGTCAAGGAAAATCACAAGAGACTGCAAGAATATTCATATCCAACATGAAAATAAAAATAACAATAATATATCTATATCTATATATACAGATAGATATATATTAAAATAAACCATATTCTAAATACAAAAGAATTCTACTTTATTTCACAAAATTACATTATGTGTTTTCTATTACACCTTGTCGATTCTTGAATCACGTGCCAGTATAAAGTGCTCTCCAGCATAACTACATGATATTGTTTAAAAAAAACAAAAAAAAACGGTTCAGTGTGTGCATTGCTGAGGCTAGAGAAGATCTATATGAAATGCCGTTCCAACAGAGATTGATGTTTTTAATCTTTCACATATCTGAAGTTGGGGTTCCTGATTTGCTGAGACTCTTCTTATTATACTTGTTCATTTTTTATCTTCAAAGACTTTAATCTCAGGATCAGAGGCCTTCTTAATCTTGTTTGACAGGCAGTGCATGCCTGTGACCAAGGACAAAGTGAAATCTAATATCCACTCACAACTGTGGCACCTTATTGTACCATACTCACCATACATGTCCTATTGTAGAGATGCCAATACTTCCTCATACACATTATTTATCCAGCCTTCTGCTGAGCCAGGTCATACTGGACTGATATATTGCTCAATATCTTTATCCTGTTTTTTTTTTCTTTCCCCCATCTACAGGACTTCAAAATGCTTAAATATGCAATGTGTGCCCATTTTACACAGCAATAATAAGCACCGTGCACATATCACAACTTTCATAAGAGACATTACCACAGTTTTGTTTTTATTGTTGGGTCTAAAGACCCATTTTGATGATATAAATGTACTACTGGAGTCTGAATTTGCTTTTTACCAACAACTTTCCCAAGCTTCTAGCTCACTAAAACACTTCATAAAACTGACAGATCTCTGTAAGTGTTGCAGTGCAAATCCAGCTACCCTAACACTAAATGTGATTATATGAAGAGGAAAAAAGATCAAGCTAATATTAAAAGAGCTTTGAATGAAATATTTATGCCTGTTTTTAGATGAGATATAACAAACCCAACAGATTATTTCTTCATGTAGAATGTACTGTGTTTAGAGCTACAATACGGCAAGTCGTAACAAAAATAAAGGGGAAGGGGTGAACAAAAAATGTATCCAACATCTAGCGTAACAATAGCCCCGAAAAATGTAAACAGATGTACAGATGGACACACACAGACACACAAAATACAGCTGGAGCTAAAGGCCATTGCCAAACAAATTTTGGTTAATGCTTAAAAGTGTTTTGGAGTATGCGGGGATCACACAGTGCTGGATCTCCCTAACAGCCTGCATAAACACTAAGATTTACAATGCTCTAAAGCTGCCTGCGCTCTATCCACAGCAGTAAAATGTAAAAATGTGTGAGCGTGGCTTTGATAAAGGCTGAGAGAAAGCTCAGCGTTTGACTGGGACGTAGTCTGGAAGACTTGAGCTGTGATTGAATTTGAGACTCAAACTATGAAGTAAGAGGGACTTTTTTTTTTTGACAGGGACAGTATTTTAGGCTGTCGTAATGTTTTAGTCTTAAATGATCACTTAAATCACTGCACGACATAAGACAGTCTGAGGGGAATGAAATGTGGCTATTTCTTTTGGAAACCTGGACAGGCATTACCCTCCAGAACACAGAGAGCTGACATCACATTCTGGGAAATGTGCTTGATGCGTTTTGCTGGGAAGAACGCCGAGTGAGTGTGATAGACATGCCCATGCTCAAGTGATTTTTGGCTTCTGACATTTCGCCTGTATTTGTACAAATGAGAGCAGGCTAGAGACAGAGTGAACGCTGCATGGTGGACAGGTTGTTTCAAATTTCAAGTCAAATGAAGACATTTGTGTAACACTGCCATCCTTCAGGAACCACACCCATACATAAACCTTGAGAGCTTCTATGACATTTACTTTTTTGAATTTAAATCCATGAGCAATTTGAAATCTGTTGTAATGTAAATGGTACTTCATCTTCAAGAGGTTTTGCTGCTTGAGATTCACCACTATGGAAGTTCTCCAGCAGTTTTATTAAACTATATGTGCTAAAACATAATGCTCCATTTTAGAAAGCATAATATTGCTCTTTATTTTATTATAATTCACATCCAAGTATTCAAATCATTTTTATAATCATCCCATAAATATAAAATATCATTCCTGCATGTTACTGGCAAACAACAGATCCATGGATGGAATTTGTTTCTGTATCTGTTTACAAAGAATGTCTTTAAGCTATGAGTGATTACAGCAGTCTCTTTTCCGTTTCTCTGACTCTCTTTTCTCTCCTGAATATTGGCTCCCTTGTCTGCTAGCACATTACTCAACTCTACAGATTTTTTTTTTTTTACTTTGAGTCTAAAAGAGATGAGGTACTAAAGTGGATGCACAGACGCAGACAAAAAAAAACCCCAACAACTGACGTTTAGATGAGAAAGTCTTCATCTTTAAATGTTATAGTTAAATATAAGACTTATACAGGTTATGTGTGTTGAAAGCATTGTACATTATCATCGACACTGACTACTGGACATAGAAAATGTCCTTCTGTTCAGGAAAAAAAAAATCACTGAAAATATGAAAATATGCCATTTCAATTCCTGTATAACAAGAATGAGTGAAGTATTTTATAGACTCAAAATTGTTGGCATGTACAAAGAATGATTGTTAAAGTGGACAAATTTCTCTTTGATAAAAAAGAAGGAGCTTTCATTCGGCTCCTCCGTGCTGCACATCAAAGCCTTTGAGGGAGCTGAAAAACTGGCCGAGGCCTTAAATGAATTGATTTGATTATTTTGGCTGGCCTCATTTAACAGCACTCTTTCATAGCTCAAGTCTTCATATATTTTTGCCCAAGGGCAGAAACGAAATCAGCAATGTAAAGAGCATGCTCACAATTCCTTTCTGTAGCAATATGAACCAAATAGAAAGGAAATAGTACAAATTCCACTGATAACAACACTTACTGAAAAGCAGAGTATAAAGGCTGGCATTGTGTCAATTCCATTATATTCTGTATTGAATATATTAGTGGTCTAAACAATGAATTTAAAAAAAAAAAAAAAAAAATTCATTCTGGTCAGAAGGTGTTAATTTTCTATGACAGGAAGGCTCGGCCTTTAAGTATAAGTATATTAATGTGCTTCTTTTAATATGTTCTCGTTTTTATCAATTCTTTCAGAGTGACTCATATGGCTAATAGTAAACAGAATTTTAAAAATGTGTCTAACAAAGAAAAATGCATCATTGTTGATATGGTGAAGGTTCCTGTAAGGAGGCATTTATTTAACATCTGAAAGGAGTCTCGGCTGTCAGCGCTTTGAAATTGTCAGTAAATTTTCTGCCGCAATGGCGTAATAAGTACAGAGAACTTTGTGCTTTCCAACAAGCTGTTGCTTTTTTGTCTTATTAACTTGGATAGAGATGATTATGAGGAAACAACTGTTTGCAGCTGTTATAAGGTAAATGATGACAGGAACTAACTTGTTTCACAGACATTCAACAAAATTAAATGTAACTATAAACAGTTAAAAAGTATGACGTGTCATTCATTAATAAGTTGAATATTATAACTGTTGGCGAATTGTTGTGGTATAAGAGGAATAAAACACTTTGTGGCATTCTGTTATTGGAAAATAATATAATTTTGTATGGTAACATGCAGGGGGGCATCACACTACCGCATCGATTATTTTCCTCTAACAGCACATCTTATCGAGTTTTATTTCTTATATCAACCATTAGCGCTGGTAGGCGTGGCCAGTTTAGCAGGTGATCTATTAATGATGTGAATAAATCCGTGTTTTGCACATGTCCTCCTGTCAGCAAACACATGGGTGGATATATAGCATTGAAGTTTTAAGTTGCACACAACTTGAATGTTTGGGAATGGTATGTGTGCTCGGTTTCAGAACATCAACTCATTTTCAGCTAGTAGATTTAACTCAATGACCAAGCAGAAACCTCAATGGTGAAAAAGCTTGTGTTTTACTTCACCGAGCGCATCCTGGTCATTTGGGAATTTTACATGGATTTGGACTCACAGAATGTTAAACAGGACCTGAGCTCAGAAAGTGAACACGAACATTACTGATGCTGTGACTGCACTCCTCTGGGTTTGCACTCCAAATCTTTTTTTTTTTTTTTTTTTTTTTTTTTGCGCCCTTCCAATCAATTAATAATAATGTGATTTGGCAGTCGATGTGTATGTAATGGTTTCTTCAATCACTGAAATAATTGGATATGTTCTTGAAAAACTCATTCTTTTCAAAAACACTATGTGTAGCAATCAATATCTGCTCTCTGCAGTAAATATTGCAATCATGTTTGCACTAAAGATAAGCTCTCCACAAGTGTTAAATAGCCTGAGCGATCATAAAGTCATAAAATCAGAATAGCTGGTCCAATTAGTCTTCACCTAGTAGTTTGTGTTTTTAGAGGGAAACTCCCATAATACACTATACAATAAGGCACAAACAGATATTTAAATATATATATATATATATATATATATATATATATATATATATATATATATATATATACACACACACACATATATAAATGGTAAATTGCGCTCAAGACATTGTACAACGTGTGCCATGTGCCTCCATGTATTTAAATCTACCCCTTAATCCCTTATGTCATGGTGTAATGTGTAGATCTTTGATATCGGGATTTTTTTTTTTTAAATCTGTTACACGAGTCCAGAGGCAACAGCAACATCACAAATACAAGCAGGATTAAAACATTTTGCATTGGCTGTGCAGTGTGGTAATCTACAGAGTAATTTAATTTGTCTTGGGATCGTGGCTATGTAAATTATGCTGAACCGCAACAGAAAGTTGTGAGTGGAGGAGCAGAGAGTTCTCAATAGTGGCACCCAAACCAGATAAATTCTCATCCTACCAATATGAGCAATAAAAATTTCATTTCAGTGCACTTTAATTATATCAAATGTTTATGGGAAAGTGATATTTCATTTTCAGAAAAAAAAAAAAAAATCTCATCTTGTTTTGACAACCCAAGTGAAAAATATCAAGGAAATTATATTATGTTTCGATCTGGGAAATATAATTTGAAAATTGGGGGTGGAATACATGTTCCATCGCTAACCTATTTTTCAAGTGAATGTCTAAGTGACTTGCTAGATAACAGGGTAGGGAAAGAAGGAGGACTTAAAGAGGTAAGGGAGAGAGGGAGGGAGGAAGAGAAGGGGAGAAAGACAGAGAGGAAGAAAGAAAGTAAGCGAGAGAGAGAAAGAGAAGGGGGGGAGGAGAAAGGGAGTGACACAGCAGGAGAGAGGTTGTGCACAACGGCCTAAAAATCCTAAAATATGTCACCTATGGCACTCACATGCCTTTTTATATTGCAGCCCACGGTGCAGTTCTGTGAGTTCCAGTCCTAGCAGGCTTTGCTGGACATACTTAAGCACAGCATGAAGTTTTCCCCAGTTACTTCTTGTGTATGTTTTTCCTATGAACTGTGTTACGGTGTGTTGTGAGGTGTGATGCTGTGCGCTCACTTTCAGAAAAGTGTGAGCTGTTTGGCCTGTTCTCCTGCTAATCAGTGTGTCAGAGTGTGTGCCTGCGGTGTGCTTGTAAAGAGTTGACCATAAATGTGTCTAACACATAACAGTGCTAAATACCTTACCTTATCACACCTCATCAGGCCCAGGTAGCGCAGGGACTTGCTGCTCTTAGCGATCTGCGTTGCTCCTTGGTCTGTGATTTCTTTACACCATCCTGCATCCACGGTCTCTATGGTGCTGCTGTACTGCCCAATGGCTATCAATGCTACACAGAGAGACAGAGGGAGAGAGAGAACGTTAATGGCCCAGGCCTACAACAGATGTCTAGTAGTAGTAAGTCTTTATACATGAATGGCTGGAGACCTTCATAAACACAGAGCCCACAAATGACAAGGCAATACTGCATCATTAAGATGATAAAGATCACTCCTCACACATATTTTCCCAGTCTGGCCCGTGGTTTGCTCTAAAGCCTTTCTGACTCACTTGACTGCTCACCAAAGGTCTGAGGCCACTACCAAGAATTTTTCTTTTTTTTAGTCAACAAAAGTTCCACTTTGTCAAATGATAGTTCTGAATTCATCAATTTTCACTCACTGGCAGAAGAAAAATCTATTATTTAAAGTGGTTTATACCACAATGCTGTTGAGTTCTTGATTCTGATTGGTGGAACATAATGATTAATCTTCTATAACAGCATGGCTCTTATGTAGCGTCTGCTGCAAGGCAAATCACAGGTTTATACTAATGCGCTTGTTCTAATGTGTTATCGTTTCTATAGTAACAACTCATTCACAGGGACTTGTATAGTAGGCACTCACATAATTTAAACTTAACAATAAACAGATTTAAACACGTGTCAGCGCTTAGAGGTAAGCCTGTTCTGCCACAGAAGATCTTCAGGACAGAGTGCTGTAGTTTCTCGGTTATGTGACAAGATGCATTTTGTTGTTTTATTAAACCGAAGGGGGAAAAAAGCTGATTTATCTTGGTTTAGTTTTTTACATCACAAAAACCTGCAATTTTAACAGGGATGTGTAGACTTTTTATATCCACGGTAAGTGTTTACATGTATTTACAATCTTAGAAAAAAAAGTTGTTTGGATAGTTAAGGGTTCTTAGCTTCCTGAAGGGAATGAACTTAGAACCTTCTGTGAAAAGGAAACGCTTAAGATTCCACAAAAAAAAACAGCTGAAGAAACATGTCAAAAAGATTACAAAAAGAGTATATATCTGAGTGAAATATATAGCTGATCACTGATTACATAAATGTTCTTATTAGTGGATTCAGACTTTTGGAGCCTTCAGTTGAGCAGCTGTTGATGCTACTCAAGTATGTGTGTATGTACAGACATACACTGGAGCAAAAAAAAAAAACAGAGAGTGTGTGTGTGTGTGTGTGTGTGTGTGTGTGTGTGTGTGTAATGAGGGTCAACAAGGCTAATTTATTGCAGTGCTCCAAAGCTATGTACGGAGAAGTGGGCCTGAGTGTGGGCTTGAGTGGGTGTGCTGAGTGAGAGGGGATGTGGAGCAACTACTTCAGGTCTGTGATCTGTGTAAGCAGACACACCTGTGTGTACAGATACTTGGGGGTTCATAAAAAGGGAAACGCATCCATCACTATGCCTGTGTTTGTGTGTACGTGTGTGTATGTATATGTGGGAGGAGTGCAACCACTGCAAGGGTCACGGTCAGACCAAAGCTAGAGACAACAGCTTTACTTCCTAGGTTCAGACCACCTCAGACAAACACACACACACACACACACACACACACACACACACACACACACACACACACACACACAGAGAGATACGCACACACACAGACACACTTACTTCTTTGGCAAACATATGATGCAGTCTGTTTTTAACCTTGTTTCAGTAAAGATTGATGAGTCAAAAAAAAGATTCTTGAAGAAAAGAGGTTTGCTTTAATAAGATTGTTTGCTGGTCTGTGTGTGTGTGTGTGTGTGTGTGTGTGTGTGTGTGTGTGTGTGTGTGTGTGTGTGTGTGTGTGTGTGTAGCCTGTCTGCTAAAAGAAACACCAGAGAGGGTGTTATTTGCCCAACCTGATGGGACTGAGTGTCCTGATTTAGACCAAGAGAGAAACTCTAATAGCAGAGAACAACAGACTTACACACAAGGCAAAGTCTTCAATTTGTGTTAACCCAATAACCCAATACCACAGACACAACAAAAACTCCAAACTCAAATATTTCCAAACAAGGGCCACTCGGCAGTCCTCAAACTTTTTGCAACAAGGGAAACACAACCATAAAATAAATTCCACAGACACCGCCAGTACAGATTATTTTAAGAATGTTGTGCGATTTGACTATTCAAATATTAGGCTCATTAAAAAGTGCGGAGAAATTGATAGAGAAGAGTGTAAACGAGGGTAGCAAAATGAATTCAATCACTGCAACTACGTCTAACGCTTAAGTAGATGCTCAAGAAGAAGCATGAAAGCGGCCTTTCCTCGATGAAAAAACACCCCAGGATTTGCGGAAACAATTTAGTGCAAATCAATAGCCAGACAGCACACCTTTGTGAAAACAATTGTTTTCCTTATAAAAATCCTGCTAGACTCTCATTAACGCTGAGTCACATCACTGAACCCCCAAGGAGAGAGGATTACCACTGTGATAGCCAACTCCCTCTTTCTTTCTCAAATTAGTGGCACACCAAGGCACAGTATTGTCAAAACATTTCATTCCATCTTACAAAAGTGCATAGTGCACACACACAAAAACATTTCCATCTCTCACACAGAAGATTGTAATGACTAATAGTATAACCACTTTCCCTCAAGCTCCGTCACTCTTGTATCCATCAGACATAGCAGCATTATCTACTAATATGTTCAATTTATCTGTGTCAGGGAATTTATCAAACTTATTGAACCTGTCATATTATTTATCCTGTATATGCACTGACTGTGAAAGAGTCAAGACAAAGAGCGGGCTTAGAACTGCATGGAAATTAATAGCTAATGCTCTGTTACTATAGATGGTCATTAGACTTTCAATGCGATGAACGCGTAGACATTTTTCTGGTCACAATAAAACTGTATGATTCTGCATAAAATGGGATTAAAGAATTAAAATTGAAATTTGAATAAAAAAAAAAACATGATTTCCACTCCTCGTCCTTTGACATTCCAATTTTGTAATGAGCCGTATGTACTGCATATTTATTATTCTCACACTGCATCATTTTCATTTCATTTTACATTTTCCTAGTGGATATTTGTGAATCTCATCTGCTGTTAACAATGACTGAATTACTGGCACATTCTTATGGTATTAGCCAATATACTGAGCAAAATAACTGCTAATTAGTATAAAACTTGAATCATATAATAGATCATGAGCAGTGTACCCTCTCAAAGTTAAAAAACCTCCCTGACAATGGACACTAGCGATATTAGTCATGGCAGTTAAAGCCACTCATCAGTATCACACGCTATGCAAGTGCCATTCAAAGCTCAGAGCGAGACAGCATATTTTTCAGCCTTTTTTTTTATTTAGCTGTATGTTTAGTAATAGGAAATTATACACTGTATTTAATATTAAATATTTATTTGGCTGGCCTGGACAAATTAGGGCCTAATGGTTAGATTCAATATGCAGTTGTGGCCTAATGGTTAGAGAGTCGGCCTTGTAACCTGAAGGTCGTGGGTTTGAGTCTCAGGTCTGGCAGGGATTGTAGGTGGGGGGAGTGAATGACCAGCGCTCTCCTCCACCCTCAATACCACGACTGAGGTGAGACCCTTGAGCAAGACACTGCTCCCCGGGCGCCGCAGCTAAAATAGGCTGCTCACGGTGTGTGTGTGTGTGTGTGTGCGTGCGCGCGCACTTGGATGGGTTAAATGCAGAGCATAAATCCCGAGTATGGGCCACCATACTTGGCCACACGTCACTTCACTTCACTGTCTTTAGACTCACATTTCACTTGGGTGTGCTTGAGAGGTCACATGGTATAATGTGCAGCTATGTCATTTCTTTGTGCAGCCATTTCTATGTCACAGACAAAGGCAATCAAATATAGACTCTAGTCTCAGCCTCCTTTGGGTCTGAGGCCAACAGTTTGGATTGTAGGGGACGGCACTGAATTACACTAATACTATAATATCACAGGAGGAGTGTGGGATTCCCCGTCAACTGAAACAAAAGCACCAGAATCCAATTTCTATTTAAAAGATACTCCATGTTCCTACTTGCTGAGACAACCACAATTTAGCAAAAGCACCAAAACCCAAATATGACTGTCAACATGACCTAGAACAGGTTGGCTGCCATACTGTAGCATCTCATATTCTATGCAAAGATATTCCCCCATCTGGTGTTTTGATGATGGTGGAGGAGAGCGCTGGTCCAATATCTCCCATAAGTGTTCAATTTGATCAGGCAGAAGAACGTCATAGTGATTTGCAGTGACCCTTCACTCTAAGGGGACAAGTGGACCCAAACCATGGCAGCAAAATGCCTCTGGTTTTCCATTTAATTTGTCTCCCATCTGTATTAGTCCTCATGTCAATTAAAAAAACTTCTATTACAGGGGAAATAAGAAGGAAACTAAATTCAGTGTGCATCCAGATCTAAACAACTCATTTCTTCGATCTCTGTTTCAAATTCATTTTCTGTCAAGTATCTGAAACATGCTCTCCATCAAGCTCAGAGAGACCTTTAGTACAGATGATATGGAATGAACAGAAGTGACCGTGGTGCTTGGGCTTAAAAGAACAGAAATGTTGCACACTCAAAAATCAAGGTTTATTTTAAACCCCAGAAATTTATACATTTCCTTTCTTGTGTAAGCGTGTCTCAGGTTTCGCTCTCCCGGCAGCATGCTGTTATGCAGGGCTCTGTGTCCTCTTGATATGCCAAAGTGTATAGGTGTGTGTGTGTGTGTGTCCCTGTCCGCTCTCATCCCATTCAGCCTTCAAGCAGATTAGCTTTCTTGCCTTTGATGCACTCTTTATGAGGGAGGTGCACTTTTTTTGAGCAGGAATCTGCTTCCCATCTTTTCTCCAGGGCTGCTTTTATTCTGAACACACACTCGTTGTTTTCCCCTGCTCCTCCCCCAAACCCAAACAGCTTGCACTGGTTTACATGGCCACGGTGCATTGCAAAAAGGAGCGAATGCGAATATATTGTTTTGGAACTTCCTGATTATGGGCAGACAGAGGATTCGTCTGCATGCATGCTGAGGCCTCAAGGGCACGAGCAGATGTTTAGCCCACACTGTGTGCATACAATATGTGCAAATAACTGCGTTTCCATTCACCATTAGTTGTAGAGAGATTCAGATGACTTTTTTTTTTGCCAGTATTTAACCTAATACTTTACAATTACGCTATGCTTCTCTGCAGTTGGACTTTCCCTTTCTCAATATGTGGTTGTTACAGTGGAATTTGTGGTTTCACATGTTTGCAGGGGCACTGATGTTGTGCTGAGGGTGGTGTTTATCCTACACTTGGATACTGTCATGTGTCCCTGCGTTATATCAAAAGAAAAAAATATTCCACAAACAAGAAAATAGTTTGCATTCAAAGTTTAAACAGCTGTGCATGAGCACTGTGTTGTGTGTTTTCTTGTAGAAACAGTGAACACTGGTCTGATTTATGTCTCTTATTTTTCATTCCTCATTCCCCGATCTACTGTCCATGACATCCTGAGTACTGATAAAAGCCACATTTCCTCTCCTGCAAATCCAATAATGGCTGGGCAGAGGAAGCACACTTAGACATCTTCTACACCAACAATATACATCACACGCATTATAAACGACCGTACGCTATGAGCTAGTGGCACAGGCTATGACGACATTAAAACAAAAGCAACATGCCTCCAGCTATCTGTGAGAGGAGTGTGAGCACACAGTCTCTGTTTCCACCCCCAACCAGTCTCGCTCACACTTGTCACCACACGAGATGGAAATTGTGTCTCTTGACAGCTAATGATTTCCTGTCTGGAAAATAAAGGAAATGATGTGCACGACAAGGTACAGAGCGTGAATAAGGGGGAAGAAATCCAGTTGTGTTACAAACTAAGTGGAAATAAGATGAGGATGCATTTAGTTGTGCTTCATGATTGTATGTGTGTGTTTGTAATTCCTAGGGCCATTAATGTATACTACTTACTGCCTAGTAATTGGATCCTTCAAAGATAGCGCACAGACAGATTATTGCTGTTCAACATACCTGCTGCGTTTGATTATAAAATGGATAGCTTTGGTTCTAAAATCTTATTGGCTGAGCCACGTTTAAAGCCATTGTAAAATCCCTGATATAAACACACCTGTGACCACATTACAATAACTGAATTCAGTATTAGCACACCAGGTTTTAAACCATTACACTACAGCCATTGTTCTGTCCATAGAATGCATTAATCTTTGCTGGCTATGTGGCTTAACTACAAAAGCTTACTGTTAACACACTACATTGTATGGCAGAATAACTGTTTATAGCAAATATTAGCAACGATAAATTATTTATCATTTGAACACTGGATTTTAGCTAGTGGCAGAAAACGTTGCTTACTGCCTTAATAAATTTTAAAAGTCTGTATACATTACTAAGAAATGTTTTTATTTTTCTAACTTACAAAGGACTCATGCATTTGGCTTGGGTGATAATTTAAGGAATTAAAAAAACTGAAACCAATAAAATGAATCAGTTAAAGGAGAAATCCTTCTTTGAAAATGAAACAACCTGAATGTTTGCACATTCTTTTACTTCTTAAATAAAAAAATCGCTGTAGCGTTGTTCATGTATTTCATTCAAATGCCAATACACAGAGTCTCCAAACATGTAGAGATAACTGCTACCCTCTAACACCTCATATTGACTCAATTAGTACTCGGTTGTATTATACATATTTCTCATCATTACAGCTTTCAGTAAATAAGGACAGCACTTTTTTTCTTTAATTAGTTAAAAAAAAAAAAATTATATAATCAATAATAATAGAGTAAATAAAAACAGCTGTTGATTGCAGACACTGATATTTAAAATCTACTGTCATTTTGACTTTGACTCTTTAATAGGAAGAATAAGGTGTGTTCAGTGATGCATGCAGCATAACACTACACCTCATTTATCGGAACAGAATTATGACACCCATATTCAACAGGATCATTAAAATAAGAAAAGCGTTATTTGAAGAGTAACTGCCTCTCAGCCCTTGGAAATCTATGGTCCATGCAATTTTCTATGCAAGGGGTCAATACCTCTCAACACCACGCCCAATCTCCTTGACTGACTCTACTGAATTCATATACCTCCTAATATAATCAGAGTGCTCCCTGACTAATGTTTTCAATTTTGTCCTCGATGAGGAGAAAGTGCTCACATGGACCACAGAGTGCTGCGTTTTAAGACTTAAATAAAATGAGAGCGCTGAGGCAATGCAGTCCAAAAAGCTGCATGGGAGGTGATATTTACCAGAGGAAGCGGACTGTCAAGGACAATCCCCCAGCCTAGCTGCTTTATTTGTGTTTTGCACACAAGCCTTCGTCTACCCTGAGTGTGATCTAACCCAAGGCAAGCTTCTTTCATAGCGCTGAAGTCATCAACCACACACACAGGATCAGAGCAGAAATAAATACACACAGGGTCAAGAGTTTGAATATGATTAGACCTGTTAAGAATGCTTCTCAAAGTATGTGTGTCAGGAATCGCTGGTGTTTTGAGCAACAGTGAAAGATGTTATTGAGAATAAAACCAGCTAAAAATTAGGGGGAAAACAGTGAGAGTGGGCAGGGGAAAATAAATAACCTGATGGAGACTCTTCGTCTCTCTTTCACACACATAAAATCCAAAATTCCAACAGTAAACCCACAAAAACAAGGGCCAAAGCTGGAAAATCACAGATCACTGAGAAATCCCAGCAACACCACTTGTTTTCCCTCATGAGAGGCGAGGTTACCTGAGGTGAAAAGCCTGACTCGAGCAAACTTAATTAAAACCATGTAAGGGAAGAGCAAAGGAGCAAAATGTGCCTTCATATTGGGAACGCTCTGGTAAAGTGTGATGGGAGAGGAAATTCACAGAGACATGGTCAATACAGGAAATAAATGAGCCTGAGTGGGGGACAGAGGGCACAACTTTCTTTTGGTGCAGGTGGAGTCGGATTTAAAATGGCCTAGTGGCTGTTTTCAGAGCTTTACTGACTGATAGGCCTGAGATTCTCCCTTTACCAAGCGGTGAGACAGAATTGTAGCTCTTTTGAAGTGTTTTACAACCCGAGAGTGAGAGGAAAACACATCAGCATCTCATGAGGCTGAGAGAGACCATATAATGAAGTCTGAGGGTGACAACTCAAGCCAGCAGGGTGATATGCTCAACACTGAGAGAAACCGAGACCAACTGAGATGCTACACACACACACACACACACACACACACACACACACACACACACACACACACACACACACACACACACACACACACACACAAAACCCCTTCAGGAATCGCCAAAATGGGGGAAACTTAGATGAAAAGTCTTGCAATAGGGTGTGTCACTGTGTGTGTATCTGTCTGTGTGCGTGTGTGTGTCTCTGCGTGCGTGGTTAGAGGAGCCAGAGGCGAACCCATCAGTACTGATATGCCTCTCTTATCTTATCCTGAGAGTCATAAAAACAAACACACCCTAAAGAAAAAAAATAAACATCAAAAACATGAGAGAAGCACAAGACACAGAAATTTGAATCTAAACTGCACTCTTCAGATAGCATGATGAGAATTTATACTGCTTTTTCTTTCTCTCCATCTCACACACATGCAAAGTCCCATGGGAGACTATAAGGCACCTACAGCAACCACAGCACTCTCTAGAGGAAGCCAACAAAAAACATACATAAATACATATCACTGATGTAGCCGTCCAAAGCTACCACATTTAATAAATGCCTCTGCCACTGAAAAGCTGCTGATTTACAGCAAAAATAATATTGACTGAACAATCCTGACACAATGAAATGTACAAAAGCCTTGCTGTGCTAAATGCTTTTATTTAAGCTGATCTACCTGGCGAGGGGAAATGCCTGTTAGGAAATTACACATTTTGATAGCAGACACAGCTGGAGGCTCAAACAGTAATACACAGGTAATCTACATTTCAATACCACAGCAAAGCAACCACAATAATAATAAAATACCATCACTGTAGAGTTTTAGAAAACGGATATAAAAACGGTATGTAGATCTTTTCCTATTATGAAAGAAAACAAATTCTAGCCTACACGATAGCCTGGATTGTACTAATGCACCTAAGAAAACATTTTAAATCCAACAGTAATACTTGTTTTTTTAAAAAAAAAAAAAAAAAAAAAACCCTAGCAGGAATGCACTGCAAATTTACTGCTTCTCCGTCTGATTTTTAGCAGTGTCCATATATTAAGGAGCCTTGCTCACATCTCGATGCAGTCGTAAAGCAGGGCCTGGTCCTTGACCTAGTCACTACTTTGAAACTGCACTGGCGGAACTAATAGTGCACTCATGTCCATTCTCCCAAGCCATAAAATTTCACAGCACATGTGGCCTCCTATCTAATTACAGAGCCTGTTTTGGGATGGCATTTAAATAGAGCAGGTTAACATCCAGCCACCTCCAATTTCCATTTCTCCAGAGCGGAATCCCAAAGCAATCACATGACAGAAAGACAGACAGACAGAACACACACACACACGCACACACACACACACACACACACACGCACGCACACACAGTTAAAAACATAGTGACAAGGTTAATCTTTATTGAGGGAACATGAGTACAAGGAGTACGCTACACTACGCTTATTGATGTTTTGAGAGTTACTCTGATTGCTAATTATTACACATTTTATAACAATAGTTTGTTGGGTGTCTATATCTACTATATACTGTACGCATCATTTGCTCTAAATAGTTCAGTTAAATCAGCATGTGTCAGGACTTCCAACTCACTTTTACATAAGTAATGACAACATTAATTTTGTGTTAATAGTGAATGGTGACTCTGCACAGCATCACTGCAGAGTAAACTGTTTTCTAAAGTGAAGTCTGACTACTAACTATAGCTGCAGGTTATTGAGCTGTAGGCCTGAGCTGTTTTGGCCAATTAGTATATTAAACACTACAAACCACTGCACCGAAACCTCAAAATCCCTCCATACATCCACCTGCATGCATTTAGGTCATTTCACATCAGTATCCAGTAAAAAACCTCTCAGCAGGGGAAAGTAAACGGATTATGGCCCTGCCCACTGAACTGACACAAGCATGTGCACTCTCCCAGAAACCCAGACACCATGTCACAGCACACGAGTGGAAAGTTCCCATTAAAGGATGGCTCGGATCCTAAACACACTCACGATAAGTCCAAATCCCAAAGCAATCACTGTTACTCATGTTTTGGGTGTTACCTAACAAAATATCATCTTCAGTACATCTTCAAACTGTTAAACATGGAAAACAGCTCATTTTTTATAGCAACAACTGTACACTACAATTGTACAACTACAATTACATTCCAATCAGCAGCACCTTTCGTGTCATTTAACGCACCTTTTAAGGTAATGGTAATACTATATAATATACGCTGAACAAACCAGACAGCATTTAAGTGGATAAAGCTCCTTAAAGGATCTCTCAAATCCTAAACATCCTACACAAACTCACGATACAAAGCTCACATCTACCCACCAATGCATATTTAAAAGCTCATTCCTACAATCCAAAAGCAAGGGTGAAGGCATCACAGTGGGAGCAATGCCTCACACAAAAGGCTGAACTAAAGCTCTGACCTCCACCCTCTAATTGTGCTTCATTCTTCATCCACCTCATGTAGAACGACTTCAATGGGGCACAGGGGTCGCATCTTCCAGCTGTTGGGCTCTTTCTCTAAAGCACAGATCTGGAAGCCCCTCACCTCAGGGGGTGTATTTAACTTCGGGCCTCAGCCAGTTTACCCAACCTTGACACTCAATGCTACTTAACCCGAGACGAAGTGATGGGCATTCATAGCTCATGCTGGGCGGAGGAGAAAAAGGCCGCTCGAAGCTTGTTGTTAAACTGATTTTGTGAATGACAATGGATGCACAAAAATAAAAGCACAGGGATAAAAGGGCACAAATGAAAAGTAAGCTAGACATGGGGGGAGTTGTAGTTTTCAAGGACAATGTCTGCAACCCATTTTACTTCAGTGGGATATTCTTCTCTACAATATCTCTGTGTATGTTTTTGTTATTGGTCTCGTGTTCATACATGGTCCTGTGAATTTAAAAGTGGATGCAGCTTAAACAAACTGCACTGTGTTTTCCTGAGGAGTTACACAGGCTTTCGGAACTGTTGTGTTTAAGCCTTCTGGGAACCAAAACACAAGCACAAAAAGGGATAACAGCAAGAGAGAGGGAGTCCTTCGACAGAAAACAGTTCAGCGTTCTCGGGTGGAATTCTCACCTGCGGACAGCAGCCTTTGGTCTGGAAGTTTTAAGACCCGGAAAGTCGATGCATGAAAGCGCAATAAAAACAGTGATAATGGCAGAAACAACAAGAGATCTGGTAAAGCTGTCAGCATGGAAACTGGCTTTTCATCGCAGCAGTGCTGAACAATAAAGCCTGAGGTTAATGACATAGAGGTTTTGGTGGAACACAGAATGCATGAGAGCAGAGAAAAGCAAAAAGAAAAACACAGATACTCACTGTAATCACATCTAGTAATCAAACTGAAAAGGGTCAGTGGCAAAGCATCACTGTCCAGCCACAGCTTTGTCTAAGACACGGCTAAAATCCAGAACTTTACAAAAACATGGTCTACTAAGATTTTCATAAAGTAGTTCTTATGATATTAAAAATCAAATCTGATTACCTATAATCTGTGCTGTGTACTGTTGTCATTAATATCATTGCCCCTGAGCAGAATACATATATATATATATATATAATGCTGTAAAACAAATGAATAACAAATTAACCCTCAGATGTTTATGCCTAATTTTGTTTTGATAGCAGTCAATAAAATAGCCCCTATTTCAAATAGATATGTGGTGTTTTATATATATTTTTTCAGCTCAGATAAGTCTATGTGACTACTGTACTTTTAAGTGTGTAAGGTGGCTATTCAAAATGCTAAATCAATACGTTGTTTATAGTTCTTTATACACTATATAGCCAAAGGTATGTGGACACCTGACCATCACACCATTATGTGGCTCTTCTCTAAACCGTTGCCACAAAATTGGAAGCACACTATTGTATAGCATGTCTTTTTATACTGTAGCATTATGATTTCCCTTCACTAACTAACGGGCCTGGCCCAAACCTGGCCCAGCGTGACAATATGCCTGTGCACAAAGAGAGGTCCATGAAGACAGCGGAAGAACTTGAGTGGCCTGCAGAAAGCCCTGACCTCAACTCCGCTGACTGTACCCCAGGCCTCCTCACCCAACATCAGTGCCTGACTTCACTAATGCTCTAACTTCACTAATGTGGCTGAATGTGCACACCTCCACAGTCACACTCCAAAATCTAGCAGATTATGGAGATTACAGGCTATGATAGATTTTGGAGTGTCATCTTAGACAGCACTCTCCAACACCACCATCAAAACACCTTAAGCACTGAAGCTGTTCTGGTAGCTCATGGTGGCCCAATAGCTTACTAAGACACTTTGTGTCAGTTTTTTGTTTACTTTGTCACCTTCTTTATCTATTAATCAAAAAATGTGGAAATAAGCTTTCACTGCACTTAAAACAAATCACAACAAGAAATACAACCCAATAAAAGATCTTGCCATGAGCGAGCATTATGTTAGGAGACACTTCAGAGACTTCAAAATGTTAAACAAAGGAATACATCTGTGCACTTATTTTAAAAAACATCCAACATGCTGTATGTGCTTACGGCAAGTCAGCGCTGAGTCATGGTTTAAAACAAAAAAGACTAATGGGTTATTTACCTGCACTGTTGAGAATATGCAACAACTGCAGCTAATGGAAATGTCTGCAAATTGGCAGAAAATTGACTAAATCTGAGACTTAACTTCAAACTGTCAACACATCAACTTCCCATTAATTATGAAAGGACAAAATCACTTGCAAGTTTCCCCTTACTTCTCTGATGAATTAAGACCAATGTTTTTTCTAAGAGATCAATAGCTGCGGATAAATCAAGTACCATTTCTCTAAACATCTGTTTATGAAGTGCAATTTTTTTTTTCCCTAAAGCTCACTTAAACAGATGGATTATTATGCTCGGCCCTGACATTTTGACTGCCTTGCTGAAATTGATACGTGCATTCAAAATGCTAAATGACAGTTTAAAAGCTGCATGTTAGAGTCCAGGACTGTAAGAAAACAGTAGATGCTTCTGCGGCAAGTTAGCTGAGCTAGAGGATCGACTTTTAGATTCCTACACATGCAACAACACATGCAACTTATCCAGCAGCTCACCCAAGGCTGGGCCTCGGGGTAAAGAAAAAAATCCCTCTTCCCACACACACTAAGTCCGTTTTGGCTCCAATGGTGCGCAAGTGAGGGCCTCGGACCTGGAGGATTGGATTACACCACACAGGGGTTTATCACGTCTCAAGATCTGAAATTCACTTGTGAAAACAAACAGAAAATTTGTAACGGTCTGAGAAAGGAGGTGGAGGGTTTCCTGTATGGAAAGGTGGGCTAGACTTAACCAGTCAGGAGTTGTTCTGCATCATTCCACAGTTTGTGATGCTTTACTGGTAGTAATGAGATTACAGGAAGGAAACCCAGTACAGTACTTACTCTAGTTACTGAAAGCATCTGGAAAGATTCTGGAAAGATCTGTAAGATCCTTGAAACCACATGCATGTAGGGCATTCACACACACAAACACTGCAATTATTTACAAAATAAATGAAAAGAATAAGAAAAATGTAGAAAACTATATTAAAATAAATACCACATCAACTATTATTATTATTAGTAGTGGTAGTAAAATACAGATTACACACAATTATTCAAAATTTGTGTCAAACAAATAGGGAACAATTAGAGGGATTATAGGGAAACGACTCTTTTTTTAAATTAGAGTCATTTCCATCCAAAATATGTTACATAATTTCTGACACCCTTGAAGAAAAATTAAAATGAATGTGAAATGTCACCCTTAAAAATATATACTTTTATTAAATTGTCTCCAGAAACTGTTACCAGAAATTGTTGCCTGTGACTAAATATGAGGCTGGACACACGTAAAATCCCTTTGTCATGCACCACTATGTGGAAAAAGAGCTAACACACAAGAACCTGCACAAGTCAGATAATGGGTATAAAAAATACATAAGCAGTGACATGGGTTAACATATTCTTGCATTCTGAATTCTTCTAAAATATACATATAATATTTTAGCCTAAAACCCGGTGGCCTCTACCAGGAGGTTAATAGTACTTGAGCTGTAGTTGGATCTTTCTACAAGATAATCACCCCTTACATTCATCCTAATCAAACAGAAACGTCTGCAGGAACACAATGGTCATCTCACCATCTAGAGCTAAACCCTACTGGGAAGCTGTGGTCTGAATTGAAGAAGACATAAGAATATAAAGAGGGCTGAAATGTTTTACACGGAAGACTGTCTAAGATCTTCTACAAGTGTTGTTAGACACTTTTTTTTTTTTTTAGATATCACAGAAAGAGGATCGGTGCTGTTATTCTCTTCCACAAATATTCATTGCAGAGGTGGCGATAATTACGGGGGATAAAGAAAACTGTATTACTACAAGATTATAGTGTTGTCATGTGTTTATTCACTTTATATAATTACTTTCCCCCTTTATATTTTAATAAAGGGTGTCGATAATCCTGTAGTTGGTTGTATTTATTGTCTTTATCGAAATATTTGTTCATAAATAATCAGCTGAGTTTGCTCCAGAGTCAGTCCTGTAAACACTGCTCTGGTTTATTTTAGTCTGGCGTGTCTAATTCTACTTATAGTGGGAAGAGCTTTTGATCAGACTCCACTCAGAATGAACAGGAACAGAAAAGCCAGGCATTCTTTCACAGACACAATACAAGACGTAAAGCAAGGGTGTGTTAAATCAGGAGGAAGAGACAAACACTGTGATCAGCAGACTGTGTCTGCTGCTGGAAGCAATCGTCACAGCCTGTGGTGTCAAGCAGGATCATGAGGTCAAGAAGTCATAAGGTCACCTTGCTGTCTTGTTTGAGGACGTGCCTGAGTGAATGCACACAGATGGGACTTAGCTCATCTTCTCTTTACAGATCCTAGTCCTGTTCCATTAGATTAAAAAAAAAAATCTTCTGCAATATGGTCTTACATTTTCTCTTTGACATCCACTTCTTTACTGCTTTTATCTTGCATTTTTAGCTAGCTCCCATTTGGAGCATGTGAACTTCCCCATCCTTTGTGAAACTGGGCCTCTATGTGAGCGGATGTGTCTCGGCTTAGTGGCTGACCTCTTTGGCCCAGGTCATCGACTCTCACTGCTTCACTTCTCCTCACCTCAGGGGTGGTGGCTATGCTCTGCTACCCTGGCATAAAACTCCAAAGAAAGAACGAAAGAAAGAAAGGCTAAACTAAAACTCTAAGGGGAAATGTGCTTTAAAAGGAAATAGAAGTGGTATGACAGAAATACTCCCATCTCATTACTATTCATGCACTCTGGCAAGAATAATATGAGCAGAGATATTCTTTTAAAGAATGTACATAGAAAATATAAGAACTTTTTTTTTTTTTTTTTTTTTTTTAAGTGAAAGTGATGGGTGATTTGATCTCAGCCTATTAGCTGTGGAAGAGCAACAGAGAAGGAAATAAGAGAAAGAGAGAGGGCAAGAAACCATTATCCCTCTCACTCTGGAGCTATTAATGGGCAAGAGATTTACATGTGCACATTATTGCAGGAACAGTGGGGTTTAAAGTTTGTCTAAAGCCCCAAATTAGCTTATCACACTCTGGCTCACTTTTATTCAAAGAGCACAATGTGAATCCATTTGCAGTTAGGAAACTGCCATTACAGTTCAGCTGTATAGGGCAGAATGAGGAGAGGGGAGAATGAGCGGGGTCATTTAAATGTCGCTATGATTTGCTCATTCCACTTTATCACTCAGCTATTCCATAAATTGAGTGGCTTAAAGTGCAGATATCAAACTTCAGCCATGCTCCATAGTGAGAGAAACC
>CM040982.1:14892317-14932366 GCA_022985145.1 Pangasius djambal
GACATTGAGGGAGCCTCTTGGATAGGCTCTGTGTGAGAATCAGGTACAGCGGATAAATGATCACAGGGATTAAAAGCAGCATGAATGGAGGCCAGCAAAGCAGGGCCAAACCTTGAAAGGAACAGGAAATTATAATGAGCTTTTAACCCACATTACACGGCTGGGCTTGAAAGTCAGCATCACTTTGAGGCCTTGCACAAAAAAAAATGCATGTAAGAGAACACGGCATGGCTCTTCTAATGGAACTTTTCTAACGGAATGTGTGCTCTGTCTAAAATGAAAGGTAAATCATAAAGGTTTCATAAACATTAGATAAAACACTGTATGTAAGAACATACATAAATAAATTAGTGCCTGATCTCTATATCTTTAAAAATGTAAACTGAACTGGTTTAAAGATGCTTTATATTAGCTGCTAGATTGCACTGACTGATTGTACTGCAAGTCATGTCTATTTATCATGTCATCTACATGACTATTTCTGTGCATGTCTGCATCTGAAGTGGCAGTAATCAGAAGACGATCCTGGCTGTAATCTGGTGCATCTACTAAAAGCTTTCAGTGTGTGTGTGTGTGTGTGTGTGTGTTTGTGTAATAATGTGTGTAAGTCAAGTGTTGCGTGAGTGGACAAGAAGCCCACAAAAGTGTGTTTGCCCAGCACACGCCATAATAAACCCTGCTCGCAAGAATGTACAATAGAGCCCAGCAAACTGATCCTCATCAATGCCTCATCAATGATATGATCTGCCTTCCAGATAGAGGACAACAACATGCATTAGTATTCATGATTTCTTGTAAGTGCACATCTTTTTCTCATTTGGCTCCATCCTTTTCTTCTTCTATCAGCTCGAGGCTATTGGGTTACCAAATCATTTTCAAACCATCTTTTCTGTGGCATCTACCGACTGAAACACAGCCCTGAAATGAAAGCTCGCTGTATGTAACGAAGCCTCTTTTGCAGCATTTGGGTTAAATTTCCATGGAAATACCCCATTGAATTGGATATTCTGATAATTTATGCGCATGGAGATTTGCTCCAACCACATGCACGAGCGCATGGTTTGAGGAAGAAAAAAATCTGGAGCATGATTCCGATGTTGACAGGACAAATGATCATTTCAGAGAACACTAAAGTGATGTCAGGTGAATACAATGCAATAAAATAACGAGGCGGTCTTCTGTTAAACTTATCTTTGCAATATTTCAGATATGTATGAGATAAAGACATGTATGAGAGAGAGAGAGAGAGAGAGAGAGAGTGTGTGTGAGAGGGAGACAGAGGGCCTGGCGGGGTAGGTTGGGGAATTTATTACTGGCGCATTCTGTAAGCCAGAAGGTTAATGACTGAATAATATATAGTTCATCATGGAAGCTGTGAGGTTGCACTGAGGTTGGACCGGGAAAACAAAATTAATTATTCTCCTTGGGCTGAGAGATAAACAGGTTCACTAAGCATTTAGTTGGGTAATGGCAATTAAATACAGACTTCATTTCATTCTATTATGATAAAATAAATGAAGCAATTTTGAAAGTAAAAGCAACATGTTGTCATCTGGTTTGTGGCAAAGAAGGATGCGTTAATTTTGTAACGATGGAATTTCTCTGAGCGAAATGATAAATGCTCTGTATCAGCATCCCAAAGCTAATCTAGGAGACCCAATGCTTCTGAAGCAATTTACCACACACACATAAACAAATACTAATAATGATAAATACTAATGAAGTAAAGTTGAGAAAAGGTGCACACAACAAAGCACGCACGGCGTCTAAGTAAAGGGGGAAAAAAAAAAGCTTCTAGCCCTTTGACTTATGATTTATGTCCTCAATGGCTTTGTCGATTCATTAATGCATAAACCATCCCAAATAAAACAAACATTTGCGCATTAATCAGATCCAGCAGACATCTCTGCAGATGGAGAGCAGCGGCACTCACTCAGGCAGCACTAAAAGCTCTGGAGGAAGCAGCCATTGATTTACAAAGGCCATTTTGAAGTACGCTCGGTTATTGCCCCGCGATACAATGCTGCTGCACCTCTTCCATAAATTTAAAACTCATTACATTAATGGAGTCCATTTTGGTGACCAGCAGCAAAGATGGATCTGAGTGCACTGAAGAGCACCTGACATGACGCAACAGTGTTTCTGTTCACGTCCATATGTAGGGAGAAGGGTTGCTCACTTTCAGCACGTCAGATGTGATTTTCATGAGATTGTAATAAGTCTCAAAATTGCTATTAGGTTAAAACCTTTGCCTTTTTTTTTTTTTTTTTTTGCAGAACTGTGGTGAGTTTAGCTTTAGGTGGAGTTGCTGAATAGTGAGTGAAGATCTGAAGCATTGATTATGTGTCCATCAGTTTGCCTCTTCAGTGGGCAGTTGTGTCTAAATGGTGAGCGCAAGCACATTAACCTGTTTCTCTTCCACTGAACAACTGTCTGTTCACACACTCATTACAGGATTTCAGTGTAGTCAGTGCTTCTAGATCGAAACACAACATGCCCCTCACACAGACCCATTCTAGAAGCACTTAAATAATTCAGTTTTTTCTTATATCAGCACTACCTGCCCTTTTTATTCAGTTTCAAACAACCAGAAAAAATCCATTCAAGGGTAAATATATCACATCAGATGTCAATTCTCAACACAAAACAGCAGACACATCCCTGGAGGAGAGGGAACGAGAACAAAAGGGAGAGGGAGGTAGAGAGCAAGTCTGCCCCCTTGTGAGGGACACAGCACCTGCCGTCTCTCTCTACATGCCTTATATTTGGCGTTCATCAATTTCTTTCATGTAGAACAGTTGCACTATATGAAACACCGCACACAACATTTGAATTTAATAGTGACCAGTGATAATGTTACCTATTGCTAGCTGAGGCCTTGGGAGTAAAATTTAAGACTTTGTAGTTCTTTTGTGAACATCAGTGGTGTCCAAAAGCCTCACCTCAATGGTGTCTATTAGATATGTCTAAAAGCCTCACCTGCTTAGCAATTCTGTCTTTGTTAGTAGTGCCACACCTCACAGTGTGTAGACTGCAGGGCAACTGAGATCAATACAACCAGCAGAATTGTACAGCAGTGTATGGGTTAAAAAGGCATGACGTGGGAAACTGAGACTCTGATCATGAAATAAAGGCAGCTACAGAAGGAGGAGGAGAAATAAGAAAAAAAAAAAAAAACCCAAGATGGAGAGGGAAGTTAAGTAATGAGCATGTTTCACTGGGATTTGTAAAGCTGGGACTGGAGAGCACTTAGGTTTGAAATGATAAAGTGTGACTTTGCACCAACAGGACTGTAATGATTTAATGTGTCCATTTGGTTAAGATAGATAAACAGGAAAAGATTTACCAACACCGTACCAGCAGCATGGTGTGTGCTGCTCTGTATTAAAAACCGGAGAAAGCAAGACAAAATATGAGCAGGAGACACTGAGACGTCAGGCAAATGACTTGATCACTAATTTTGCAAGATTGGGAAGTCAAATAATTTGGACATTTGGACTAAAATGGACTGCACCTGAACAACAATTATGAGCCAAACACTTAAATTTATATAGGAATCAAAATTGGAGTTTCAGAGCTTTTAGTGCCTGTTCATTAGTATTATGGACACCAATATGAGAGTATCTGGGGGAAAAAAATACAAAAAATTGTTTTGAATATATTCCTGTTTAATTTTTTTAAAGACTGTCTCTTCCTGAGAAACAATTAAAATGTTTGATCTAGGCACAACTTCGTGATCGTCCAATTAAACGCTCTATAGAACAATATATGTCCCGCCCCTTATGGCAGGTCTTGCTCTACAGTAGTAGCTCATTAGCAGGTTTGTCGGTGTGTTTTGGCCGTACATCTTCCCACACTCTTTTCTAACCATCGCTTATCTGAGTGAAAAAAAAAGTTAGAGTTTATTCATTTAGAAGAGGGAGGAATCTGTACGAGGTCATGGTTATGTGAGAGGCAATTTTCAGAGGTATTATACCGACTTTCCATCAGAAAGAGTAAGTATAAGCGTCTGGTTAATCTCTGCACTCTTCTCCATATTTAGCTAGCTCGCTAAGCTACATGCTTATGTAGATTCTGCGGTGTTGCGTATTTACAAACTCTACTGTCAGTCAAGCCGTTCAACTGGATGTCACTCTGACTTCCTGTTTCAGAAGGGAATACACCGGCATACGGGATCAACTCACAGCTAAGAAGCTATTTGATGGGGAACTGGAGTGGTGAGGATATAGAGGATATAAATGTGCTGCACAAAGTAATGACAATGTGCTCATAATGGTGTGTAAGAATAAAGTCTCTCTATAAGGAGAAAGAGTTACAGCAAAGTTGTTTACCTTTAAATACACAATCAATCATACTTTGCATAAAATCTGTTTCTAAGTTTTTGGGGACAAATTTTGAGAAAAAAAAAAAAGGGAGACAACATCATCCTGAAACCATTAATTTTCCCCAGAACATCGTTTTTCATGCAATTAACTTTCTGTTCAAAGAAAAGCATTAAGCTTGTCACTAAAGTCTTTCATCAAAGCCTAAAAGTGTCCAGGGATATAAGTCAAGTGCAAAAATACAACATCTAACTGAAAACAGGTCCCTGATTTACACTGCACTGACACCAAAATGTGTCACTGTTCTCTTCTCATACTCTAGTCCTCAGAAGAACAGCAATTATAAATTATGCTCTTAAGGCTTTTTTTTGGCATAAATGCAGTTGAGAAATCAGGAAACGTGCTTCAAACGGTCTAGAAGATTTTTTTTTTTAAGTAAGGGGTGTGTGTGTGTGTGTGTGTGTGTGTGTAATGAAACACAAATGTTAGTAAGCGAAGGGAGGAAAGTGATAACCCTGGATGCATGCGTGTTAGCCAGTGCAGGCAGGATCCTAACAGCAGATGGATGAGAGCATTTATAAGGTCATAGCTCATTTAAACCAGAGCTTTTACATTCGCAAAAAGCCGGCCGCTAGATTAATTGTCACTCTGACTTTCTTACGGCATGAAAAGCAGACTGTCTTTGAGGAGATGGTGACTTTGAAAACATGGCTGCATTTCCCCTGCTCCACTTTCTCCTTACTTGCTGGAATCCATTGTCCCACTGTCATAAATGTTACTCCCTTGATTTGCTATGTCAGAATTGTCATACAGCCCATTTTTCACTGCAAATCAATTACTGGCAGCTTCTTTCTTCTGACATGTGGTGGAAAAAATAGCAGATGTGCTTGCATAAAAGCCATTTAGCTGTATGTTTTTAAAATACTTTTTTCCCCCCTTGTAACAGCAAACAAAAGCAGATGTTTACATACTGAAGCTATTTTGTTCTATATTTTGAAGACGTTAATTCCTATTTATTCTATTTTTCTAATATTTTCCCTTTCACAATGAAGGGCGCATGTCTGCTCCAGTATACAGCAGACCGTCCAATGTCATGTTTCTCACAAAGCACAGTGTGCATGCAGATAAATAAACTGTACTGGAAAAGCATTCAGAGAAGGAATAAAGGGGGAACTCATGGTCCTTTTTTCTTTCTTGTTTACTGAATTTTCAGAGACGAATTTTCAGGGAGCCACAAAACATGACCCAGCTGAGACCTTAACTTGTATGCGCAAGTGATGGCTCATGTATTACAAGAACTCAGTATATGAAGATGACCATGAGGACCGTCATGTCCCAGCCTGATGTCTGTTGACTACACGGTGATGACAACAATACACTTTCAAAATGCATGTAATTACTGTTGATAACAGTATTCGGAATAAGACATTTATAATTCACAATATAAGAATAAAAATTACTTTAATTCATGCAGTAGATTCCACGTGAGAGGAAACTTTACTTTTGACCAAACTGCATCATCGATTACTGTTAATGTGTTTTAAAAAAAAGTTTTTCTTGCATTTCAAGTAAAACTGCCTGTAATTAAAAATACATGTACTTATCTGAAATGTTAAACAAAGTGCTCCTTTCATTCCCTTACTTTTACTTTTCTGTGAGTAAAATGTGGCTGAAACGACTTCTCCAAAGAGAAGTGAATAACAGTAATGAAGTCCATGCCGGAATCACATTACTGTAAAGTGCAGCACTTACAGCATCTATTAAAAACAGCATCTTAAAATGAGAGCAAAGTGACATCACTGCTTTGACCAATTAGGAGAGGAAATTTAAACCTGTGCCCAGGCAAATAAGCAAGCAGAGCAGGTGTCACTATTAACACAAACACATTGCCAGCTGCTAAAACCTATTAGAAGGGAGAATAAACTCCATGGTGTTGGTTTTGGTCCACTACAGGAAAAAAAAACAACAAATGCCAGGCACATGACATAGTGATGGCAGACACTGATGTACAACCACTGACCTTTCCACTGGGCATGTTCTGTTAAGTTAAGCCTATTTCTTTCATTTGAGGTGGGAAAGGATGTGACAGATACACATGGACACATGAAAAGACTGTCCAGTGCTAGCCAAATAAGGAGGAAAAACTAATCAGACAAAGTTTGCCATTTTTTAAATTATTATTATTATTATTATTACTGTTTCTCCAAAACAGAAATATTAATCTTTGGGCTTGGAAAACTTTACAATCTTGCTGAAACCTTGATATACTTCTTTCAGGCTGATTAATGTTGCAAGACTGCAAAGATGTTGCTCTCAGCGACCTTGCAAAGTCGGCCTCGACACTGGAGAGATATATTGTTAAGAGTGTTGTTAAATCTCAAGGCCACATTCCATGTCTTATATAGAAAAAGGTTAAGCAGACAGTCTGATAGTGTATCACACCCTTCATAAGCAGATCTTTGTCTGCATGATTAGCACACCTGAAACATGGCATGCTGCAAAGAACATTGTTCTAAGGAGGTGACATAAAAAAAAAAGGCAGGCTGGATGTCAGGAATCAGCAGATCGTTAAGCTTTTATCTTATATTTGGGGTGAAGAAACCAAGAGTACTCACTTCAAAGAAACCCGATGAACAAATTAACATGAATAACCTAACAAAGAAGAAAAGAAAATGCACTATTGCTGTGTTTTCTATTCATTTCTTATAATAATAGCTGTGCTAAGGCAGCGTGCTTCAAACTCGCATCCAATTTCATGTTATTTCCTTCCATGTCTTGTGGTTTTTTAAACGTATACAGTACAAACACTCTTGCAGACCTGCGCTGCCAATGATGGCATTAACTGACACCAAGAAAAACAGGTGACTCAGTGGAAATGAATATTTGTATAACATTTGACTCTGCTTATGTGCACTTAAAGCCTGGCAGCTGAGCTTGTTCTCACTTTTTCCACTCCATGCCACATTCATTTTAAGCAGTAAAGAGATGTTTAGGCAAATTAAAATCAAGGCCAATGGAAACAGGTCATTACAGCTGCAGACTTCAGGCACTGGATTATGGTTTGACAGGTAAGAGAGAAAAGCTCACAGCACAAGAACTCACTCAGTTCCAGAGAGAAACTAAAGTTCCATCTCCATTTGGTGCCCCAGGAGGATTTCCAACTTTGTCCTTACGCTGTATTCAGTATCAGCATCTTTAACAAGGAGAGTAAAACGCTGAGATACACTATATGCTGCATATTTACAGAACTTCACCAGCTCTTTCTCAGCATTAATAAATGCAAGTCTGACGATCCATACCAAAGTACAAATGTCCAAATATTCCATGACAAAACCTTTTCTACATTTATAACTGAAGTACACTGCAGTTTCTCTTTGGATTTGTCATTTTTCAAGTGGTGGACACTTCTTTTGCTCATTTAAATCTGTTGTAATCAATATTGCTGATCTTGCTAGATTCCACCAGATCTTCTGCTAGACTGAAGAAGTCCACTTTGAGTCTCATCCCATCCAAACCTCTTTCCAGAACCTCCCAAAAAAAAAAGAAAAAAAGAAAAAGACCCCCCTTTCAGCAAGTCAAACTCTACGCCTAAACCCTCTGCTTTTCATTCTTGTTGTCCTTCTTGCTTGGCTCCCTTCATTTCTGGATGCTTCCTTTTCCACTGTACATTTTCTTAAGCTGTTTTGTAGTCATAAACTGTTGTTGGAAACAGTGGAGCTGGAACTTTGGTTGAACTCTACACTGCTATTGCTCCCATAAGATATATCCCTCTGCTGTAATCCTAGGCTTTTCTTGTACTCCATTAAACTAGCATTTTGTTCCTGTTCAATTAGATTTTTGTGTGGGCTGCCTATCCATGCACAAAATAATTGAGAGGAGAACCGACTCCTTGCAGAGAAATTTCCTTATTGGTTATTATAGCCTGACCATGCTGAAATGTTCAGTTGCTGATAACAGTTACAGAACCACTTTTTTTTTAGCATGTGCTTTAGTGATAGCTATCAGGCAGTTTAATCAAAGCGTTCTTAAAAACCGTGTATGACAGTTTTAATTATCTAACAAAATGAGTGTGAGAACTTGTGCATGTTTTTAAATCCCACTATGATAGTTAATTAAAGTGTCCATATGTTAGTAATTAAGGGCAATTTCCTTTAGGTTAAAAATGACAAGCTGTACCTGGGGGAAAATGTATTTGAGACAACGAGTCTTTTCTCTCTCATGAGAGAAAATCTCAGCTCCTTCTCCCCTGTGACTGTTTTTAATACCTAGAGATGATTGTCTCTCCTGGGACTTTCCTACCTCGACCCTTGTTGACAAGCTCAGCATCCATAGAAGCCAGGAGCAGAAACTCCAACCTGATTAAGAGACTCCTCCTAAACCATTATTATTCACATACATTAACTGTTCCAACAATCCAATCCCACATGAAAAATTTACATTTTTATAAACTGCCTTTAATTAAAATGCACAATGATTAGAATGTCATGTTATGAAAACGCCACTATCTGTCTTCTTGTCATTATAACTAATGGGTTTTTCCCCCCACAGTTCTGTGATATGGCCAGAGCGAGTGAGCGAGAGAGAGAGAGAGAGAGAGAGAGAGAGAGAGAGGCTTTCTGCCAACAACAGGACAGAAATAAGAGGAATGAGAAGGAATCCAGTGGAGAAACAGGAATCAAACTGTAGTATAAAAACAGCTTTGCTGTTCAATTTCATGGAAGGTGCAATGATACAAATAATGATAACAGAAACATGACCAAAACGTACATCTGACAGAAATTCAATATACACTCAGTCGCCACTTCATTTATTAGTGACACTCATTGACCACTTTACCAGGTACATGTAGTATATCAATGCAATTTGTAACTATACAATTACTGACTGATATGTACAATTTATCTGCTCTGTCCATCAACGGCCAGGGACAGCCATTGTTCCTCATGGCATCACTCATTACCTGTAATCATGAGTTATCATGAAACAAACTCCACAATGAGGATAAATCACAGGACTATCATTCACTAGCTCCTCACCAAAGAGAACAAATAAAGAAAGCAAAATAGAGAGCAGAAAAGGAAAAAGCTAAAACTTCAATCAATCCTAAATCCTTTTTCCTCTTATGATATAAAATCTTTGACTCTTTCACTCTCATTTGCTTTGTTTTTACTATCAATCTCTTCTGATATCCTCTTGGATTGCTTTATAAAAAGATTTACTCAGTGCTTAATTAATGTCCATTGTAGTTGCCCTTCGAATAGTGTTATTAAATCTTTAGCTGTGCACCACACAGTGATCAACCAAAAGGCTTGTGTTACTGTAAAACCCAGTGTAAGGTTTTCATAGTGAATGGTGTGTATAATGGTACGTGTAACAGCATGGTGTGAGTGACAGTAATACAATACAGATTTTTCCTTCTTTTTTTTTTTTTTTAAAGCTAATTCCTTCTTTGAAGTGCTTTAGGCCTTTTTGTGTGTTTTAGCACAGTTTATTGAGAAAAATGTTTAGTTAGTTATAAAACAGCCTTTATAATTTGAACCTGTTTCTACATCCTGCTATAATGTGCACCAGTGTTAACACTTATGAGTAATGTACTGTGCGCTGACTTGATTATGGCTTGTACATTTGCTCTGCAAAGAAAAAGATGTAATTGTGTGATTAATGAGTATATGAGTGTGTCCGAGCTAACGCAGACAACACTGATAATGCTAAATGTACATTATCTTTATAAAACAAAAAGGAATTTACTCTTTTTTTTTTTTTTTTTTTTTGCATTTGCTGTATTTTACTTTGCCCGTTTATTATCGTTTAATTGTACAGTACTTCCCTATGTATGTGTGTATGTGTGCTAAAGCAAGGGAAAATGTGAGAGCAAAGGAGAGTTAGTGAAACTCAGAGAGTAAAAGTATTGCTCAGAAGCCTCTAAATCTAAATCTCATCCATTGGAGAAGTTTAAGAACAGTCACAGTGGGCAGTGCCACTACTCACAGCCAGGCGAGGTGGACCAGAGTCAGCGTTTAATTGGTGAGGAGCATTTTACCCCCTGTACCACTGTACCGTTATAACCCCTGTACCACTGTACTCCCTGTGCCCCTGTAACCCCGGTACACCCTGTACCACTGTAACCCCTGTGCCGCTATAACCCTGTGCCCCCTGTACCACTGTAACCCCTGTACCACAATACCTGATGTTTTCTCACACGCTTTCCCAGTAGTTTGTTGGCATGCAGGTGGTGTACAACTGCAGGTTTGTAAACATGGCAAAACCAAAAATGTTTCTATCTTTTTTTTTTGCCATTTTATCCATCCTCCTCACTGTGGATTGGGGTAAAACACACCTGCGTCCTCTTCCAGGCAAGTTAAGTACCTCTCAGGTCATTATAAACTTCTTAATTATTGCCCTAAGTGTGACTGGGGTATTTCCAGGCATGTAGCTTTGTAGCCTTTGCCTGATTTATGAAGATCAACACACTTTATCTCATTTCATTTAGCCATTTCATCTCAATCTTCCCGTGGTAACGAATGAGCAACAATATCAAGTAAAATATAAATGAGAACATGCTTCAATTACAGTATATTCATAAGAATTTCTAGAGGTGCCTATACTTTAGATGGGGTTTTGTTAAAAATCTATATATTTTTAACAAAGCCACATATAAAAGGGGATATATAATATAACTGGGAACATGCTTACATGCTTCATATGCTAATACTTGAGATGAGGGTTTGTTCATATCGCTTAAAGAAGCAATAGCAGCAATACAAAATATCTCTTACAGAGAAAACAAAACGTTTCCATCCCAAACCTGAAGATTTACTTAAAGGTTCATGTCATTGTTAACTTAAACACATTTAATACTTTATGTGGTGTTCTTTATACGGACTGTGTGTTTATATTTAGCATTTGCTTTAAATGACGAACCGTAATGTCACTCAGCTGAGACTCCGATAAGACACAGCAAATCTTCTAGCTATAAGTCATTTCCCTTTATGGCAGGACATAAATCAATCCCCATACATTGGTGTACATAACAATGCTTACCTTAACAGGCATTTTTATAGGCACTGTTCATCATGTACCTTTTCAAATAGCACAGTAAAACTGTCATTGCAACAGCTAATGTGCACTACAACAGTAATGCAGTTGTTGGGTGCTCTTTCTGCATAACAAGGGCATTGATCTCAATAAGAAACACACACACACGCACACACACAACAAAATTCAATTTTCATCAAAAGCTACACAGTTGTCTCAGGTCATTGCAGTGTTTTTTTTTCTTCTTAGATTATGCTTTAACGTTAGAGTAAAGACTGTATATAGGCCTCAGCCAGCAGAACCTTCACTCTATTCAGTGCAGACTCATGAGCTCAAATGAATAACTCGGCGATGAAAAGATCGTTTTGTTCAAGGCTGGTCTACAATTTGAGGTTACAGAGGTTTTATCTCTCAAGGGTTAAGCCTGGGCTTTCAGCAGTCCCTCACTGCATGCTGAGGTTAGAGAGCAATTTTCAGCGAATTTCATGAAAAATGTAGCAAAAACATGATCTTCGATCATTTCTGACTTTAAGCAAAAATAACGTTCTGTTATGAGCATATTTTTAAAAAGTTGGCCTTTATCATGAATTGAGAATCATGTCAATAGCTCAGCCAGGGAATGAGGCTTATTCATTTCCATGCTGTCAAAAATATCTTAGCGCTGGTGTATAACAATCTCATCTAACCCACATTATTGAGAGATCACCGGAAATCAGGCCGCGTAAATGTATAGTTTTAGAGCACAGATAGCGGTGGCAGGTTTACAGGTAGGCTATAAACAACAAAAAAATAAAAACGGTGGGGAATTTTAAATCTCATTTCTACCACAGTAGTGAAACAACACAGAGTCAACTGATTTATTTATCTTAATACAGACCTTCTTGCAGAGCTGCTAGACATGAGGCTGTTTTTCCATGAAACGGTAACGCAACTCCTTCAAAAGCATTTAACATGAACCCATGAATGTTTAATCATTGTGCAGGTCAAGCTTTTCAAATCACAATCCACAATTCACAATCATTCACTGGATCCTGGAGCTTAATTTATGTTCTTTCGCTTTAGGGTAAGTAAATATACAGTCAGGCCCATAAATATTTGGACAGTCACAAGGTCACAGTTATTTTAGCTGTCTACCACAGTATATTGGATTTGAAATTAGATCTTTGGGAGCTATTTCCGCTATTGAAACAAAAATAAACGGAACATTTGGCCAGATTGTATCTGAAATGTCAGTTACTCAATATTAATTTCTTGTTTATAGAACTGTTATATAAAAGATATTGTACATCATCTACGGCATTTGTCCTGCAGGCTCGTGCCTACACCAAATCACAGCTATGCCAATATTCAGTATAACCACACACTTGTTTGTGCAATATTGCTTAAATAATTTCGCTGAATTTATTTGCTTAAATAAGCAAATAAAAGGTCTAGAGTTGATTCCATGTGTGGCATTTGCATTTGGAATCTGTTGCTGTTAACTCTCAATATGAATGTAAAAGAGCTGTCACTGCCAGTGAAGCAAGCCATCATTAGGCTTAAAAATTAAAACCAACCCATCTGAGAGAGAGCAAACACGTTAGCTGTGGCCAGATCAACTATTTGGTACATTCTTAAAAAGAAAGAACACACTGGTGAGCTCAGGAACACCAAAAGGCCCAGAGGACCATGGAAAGCAACTGTGGTGAATGACAGAAAAATTCTTTCCCTGGTGAAGAACAAGTCCTTCACAACAGTTGGCTAGATCAAGAACACCCTCCATGAAATAGGTGTATCTGTGTCAAAGTCAGCAATCAAGAGTAGTCTTATAAATGGCTTAATCCAAGATGTAAACCACTGGTAAGCCTCAAAACCGGAAGATCAGATTACTGTTTGCCAAAAAAATAATAAAAAAACAACAACATCTAAACAAGGAGATGGAGAAGGGAAGGGACAAAACTTTTTTAAAATAAAGAAGTGGAATGTTCCACAATGGCCAAGTCAATCACTTGACCTGAATCCAATGGAGTGGCATTTCACTTGCTGAAGGCCAAACTGAAGGTAAATAAACCCTAACAACAAGAAGGAACTGAAGACAGCTGCAGTAAATGACTGGCACAGCATCACCAGGGAAGAAACCCAGCATCTGGTGGTGTCTATGGGTTCCAGACTTTGGCAGTCATAGATGGCAATGGATATTAAAGACTTTCTAACATTTAATTCTGCTGAGGTCACAAACACAACTGGCTTTATAAGAAACGATCAGCTCCTGGAAATTAATGGACTTATTTTGTCAGTCTAATATTTGAGCTGTAAAAATGACCACAAAATATAGCTTCTACTAGCAAATAAATAACATGGACACCCCCATGCCCCCTTCAGCGGTGATTGCATCAGGCCAGTGATGCAGATGGTGTTTAAACGCTGGGGCATGATAACAGGAAAGAAGGCTGCTGGAGTGACTCTTTAAGGAGTAATGAGGGAAGCAGAAAATCCTACAGGCAGGAAAACAATTATATCCTAATGGGTTGGTTAGAATGCATTCTGGCTGCTGCTGTAACAGATTTCTGGTAATCTGTTTGGGACAATGTAATGCCAGGGGAAATAACATATTTTATGTATGTGTGTGAAAATGAAAGTTTGGAATGAGGGGTGACAAAAGATCGCTATCCAAAAAAAAAGAAAAGAAAAGAAAAGAAAAGAAAAGAGGTCCCGAAAGAGTCAATGCATACGCGATACTCTAGTGCATAATAGGGACTCTACACATTAACAGATTTAAGGGTCACTGTGACTAGGAATCTGCATTGTGGTCATGTAAACCATTAATAGTTACAATGATCTTAAAAGAGGAATTTCTACTTTCATAATGCTGAATCTTTGGGAACTGCATGATGAAGATCGATTAAATTAGCCAGTGTCTTTGAAAAATGCACTCTGATTTGACCGCAAAGACGATACCGTCATTATCAGTGTGATCATCTAGTGTAAATAAATCTTCAGTTAAACGCAGAATAAAAGCAAAGCATTAGCTCATAAAAACATCATCTGCAGGATACAGCCGCCAAAACAGTGCAATGCGTAAAATGCTGTAGGTGTGCCTGAAGCCACTGGCAATGAAAGTCTCTATTGTGATGAAGTAGCGACAAGATGACAATCAAGAGTAGCAACATTCATTATATCATCATTATTCAAAAATATAGTGTCCATCACATCAGGTCTTTATCCTTATGCCAACCTTTTTCAAGCACTCAAACACTATTTTACATTTCGGATATTTCCATTTAGGTTTTCCTAGAGTTCATTCAGAATTTGGACAAAAACAGGCGTCTGTATAAAATCCTGTAAAAGCCAGTCCATGCATGCTTTCAAGGAGGAAATTTACAGCAGTCCACCCATTTGATCATGTGGGCTTGGAGAGTACTGAGTGCATGGTAAAAGAAGAGGTTTGATTTAGAAAGTGCCAGAGGCGAATGATAGACGTCCAGAGCCTTGGCTTTAAAAGTCAGATCATTAAAACCAAGTTTGAAAACCGCCAATCTGTAGCCAGCGGCATGAGTGTGGACTCAGAGCCAAGAATTTGCTCCTCATGCATCAGCAGCTCTCGACTTTCACCAAAAAATTAAACGTTTCAGGGTTTCTTGATCTTAGACATGGGAAATCAGCATGTTTCGCACACGTATGCATTTTGTATTGATTGACTCGCATAGGGCAAAAGGCACACAAAAATATGATTAAAAATAAAAAAATAAGCATGCCACCATGACTAATAACTCACCACAGTCCATCATACATGAGAAGTTCTTTCCAGCTGCAATGTGTCACAGGACTGCGCGTCTTTTCTGAGCGTGACAAAACAAACTACGTGAAAAGTGGCTGAGTCATGATGCTTTAGAGGACATGATGTTCTTTTTTAAAAATAATTATTCGTCACATGCTGAAGCTCAGGTCAGATGGAAAAGGACAAACTGACTGACAGTTTGAGCTCTTTAAATCCATGCATTTGGGCTGAATTTTTAACATCTACAGTCTACACTACCATTCAAAAGGATTTCTTCAATTTTTACTATTCTTAAGTGTTCTGGATTTCTTCAATTTTTACTATTCTTAAGTTTTCTGGATTTCTTCAATTTTACTATTTTTTTATCACTACAATTTAATGAGCACTACAACATGTATGGAATGATGTCATGACCAAGACAGGTGTGAAACCAATCACAACATCTCTATATTTATTAGTTATATAGATTCTAAACCGTAGTCCTGAAAGCTTTGCAGTTTTGGTATCTTCTCAACCATGCTGATGACAGAGCTTCACCCAGGAGACCTTTCTTGTTTATTAAAAATTACTTATTATAAATACAGAAAAAAAGTTAACATCCCTATCTACATTTATCATTGAAACACATTTTCTATCATAATATATATGTGACAATGACAAATATATATTAAATCTGCTGTATCCACTTTTGACTGATAGTGTATTTATGAATACAACACCCCCACTATTTATTCCTTCAATATTCCAACTATCCCAAAAACCAAAATCTGAGGACTGAAAAAAAAACACTGGAAGCTGCCACTGGACTCTCAGGACACTGAGGTCATCAGTTTCAGTGTCCAGTCTCTCGGACACCACTGTGTGCTCCGTGTACACTAATTAGACAGAAGAGTCTGATTACTTTGTTCAGACAAACCAGGCTTGACAATATGACAGGCCTGATTTCAAACACTTTGGGGCGCACTTCCAAGAAGCAGCACACGTGTGTCACCGAGGGCTGGTACCTGCGAAACAGATTTGCGAGCAGAAGGGAAACAGCTCAGTTAATGATGATGAATGAACAGCAGTTCAGAGGCAGGCTGTACTCTGCAGAGTTCTCGTCACTAGAAAGTGGAGCAAGGCTCGGCTGCCTCCCACTAAGATTTCCTCCCCCTCATGCTTCTTCTGCACAGATGCTCTGCTTCTCATGTGGCTGTTATCAAACCACTGGGTACATAATTGAGAGCTTAGACTGCATTCATGTTTCATGGGAGAATGGGAAGAGTTTGCACTTCTCCCACTTGGAAGCGTTTACGCATTGTACTTGCTGGCAAACCTAAAATGGCGGCCATTATTCCCATTCGTATTGCACTCTCTGTTATTTATTAGAGACTTAACAATACAGCAATACCGCTGCCTGCTTCTGACTGATTTGGAAGAACAAAAAAAAGAGCAAAATGGTTATTTTACATTCATAATGATTTTGAATATATAGTGTACTAATTTTATTCTCTTTTCTTCCGCAAGAAGAGGAACAGCAACAAATGTTGCTCGATTAAAACATCAAAATTAAACCATTAGTCTTCTGCATTTCTTCATGTTTGTCCTTATTTAGCTGTGATATCAGAAAATGTCAGAAAAATGTCCAAATTTCCACTCAGAGGTCGACATGAATGCTTCTCACAAGCCACAAACTCATAATTACCCTCATTCAGACTTGTTATGAGCACGCAGCACGCCACCGCAGTTCTCCTGCTAACTCACGCTAGCCGCTGCGTGCTACTCATCCCCAGATGTCGTGCGTCTGATTAAGGCAGCTTTGGGTAAGTCATTGTCGAGTCTTTGTTATGGTGCTACAGTAATACAGGTAGCACAGTGACACTGATGAGCTCATTTGTGGAGGCTACTGCTGGAGAGGTGACAGCACATGCTGAGTCACTCTCTGCAAATTGTGCTCCAACTGACCTGAAAGCTTTAATGACATTAATTATCTTGTCACTAATTCTGAAGGGAAATAGAAGCCTGAAATAAATCGCAAAAAAAAAAAAAGAAAAAAAAAAGAGGAGTCTTGACTTTGTGTATTAGCTACTGTGTTAGTGTAAAAGATTAGCATTTACCTGTAAACATGTTTATTATTTAGCACTGGATGCAGTCAGCACAAATGCACATGGGAGCAGAATAAAATGAAAAAAGCGGCCTGACCGCACTTTGTCTTAAATAGGAAAATCCTAACCTGTCATCTACGGTTACACAGACTTTCAAACGATGTTTAAAAAATCAGGAAGGAAAGGAGCAGAAAACTGAAATGCAATGTAAAACCCAACATTTTACAGTTGAGAACCTTTTGACTCTTGAAAATATACATAATATAATACAATATATAAATACATGACAAGTCATTTAAAAGTCATTATGCAGACACTTTTGAAATACCTCCTGCCACTGCTAATGTATGTGTGGGAAATTATTATTCTCCAAAGATTTTTTTCCGCACAGAAATGAGTGTAGATCATTATGCAGCTTAAAAGCAAAGTTCAAAATTAGGGTAAAAACTCTTAGATGTGAGGAGATAACTTTTACATTTGTTAAAGATTTATATAGCAACCAGTTGTACAATTACTGTCCTACTGAAATGCTAGAAGTGTGACTACTATGTAGTTCGCCCTGTATATGTAAATAACCAAAAAACTGACATATTTGCTGAAGTACATATTAACCCTTTCATGTACAGTGTCCAGACTTATGGACACTCGATATAAGGCTCTTTATTTTATTTTATATTTTTTTTAGAGAAATATAAAATGTAAATCATCTCCAAATCACTTGAGGGCATTATTGTAACTTAAAATTAACTCCTGGAACTCTCTAGACTATTTGACATTCTCAATCTGTATTAACTTTCTACGTTAAAAATGACTTTTTAAAAAAATGTAATCAAATTTAAATAATAATCAAAAAAATTTTTTGTTCCAGACTTCTTAACAAAAGGTTTTTATTTGTTTGTTTGTTTGTTTAACATTTTATCTTTTGGAAGACGAATGCAATTCTAAACTGTGTAAATTTTGTATTTTAAGAAATTATATTTTCTATAATTTTGTATTCAATATTAAATATTTTAGAACTAAATGCTAAGAGTTTTTTTTTTTTTATCTTTCATGTATAATATTTTATAATTTTTTAGGTATTCCTACACATGGAAAATCCATAAGTGATATTTAGACAAAGTAAAACTGTCTAAATATATATGTGCTTATAAATAATTCATGTATGAAAGGGTTAAAAACAACCACGTCTAGTAATTTAGGAGCCATATATATAATCAATAAATAAATGAAGCAGAGTAGCAATGTCTACATTATTCCAAATCACTAGCTAACTTCAGTTTTGAAGTAGGGTTGGGCAATATGACAAAAATATTATATCATGATATTTGAAGACCTTTTGTAGGATACACAATCTATAACATGATATATAAGTTTGCCAAAAACCGCCAGCAAAACCGTAATGTTGCATTTAAACCAAACTTGCATTTATTATGTGCAAAAATAAAGTACTCAAAACCAAAAACGAGAAAAACAGTTGAAAAATTAAAATAACTCCTAACAATAAATGTAAAAAATGTACATTACATAGTTTTAAAAATTCATTACAACATTTTAACATCAAATATAGCTGCTTTCAGAGTTTACCACAAGATACCACGATACCTGATACCATAAAAGTGTACTGTGACATTATCACAATAACAACATTATATTATCATATTGCCCAGACCTATTCTCAAGCAACACCAGTGATATCTGTTAAATCCAACAAAATATCAGTTGCACAGTTTTCCCACTAAAATAAAAGAATAAAGAACATGTTTTTGTATGCAAATTCTTTGTGATCTTTGCACATTTGAGGTGCACCTTGCAAGGCAACTGAATGACTAGGTACGCATCAGTACCAATACTGGTATCAGTATGGGCCCAATACCCTAAAAACAGGCCCAATATTCCCGAAAAAAAAAAAGTGCCGATACCAACATCCAATATCCATCGTGTATACTGCAGCGCTAACGAACACCCAACGTGAAATGAAAGCAATCTGTATGCATTTCATGATTTTAAAAAAAACATACTGCAAAGTGTGCTCTGTGAAAAATACCACCAGGAGGAATTATATAATAGAACACAAGTAACCTGATAAAGCTTCTTAAACATGAAACTCAGCATGAGAAATTCAATGCTAACAGCACACAGCAGCGATCGATGCTGCAGCAGAAAAACTGGAAAAAATAAATGTCTACAGTCAACCATAGGTGAGTGAAAATAACAGCTCTTACCCAGTATTCTTATTGATCAGCTGCTTGCCAATGAAGGATTCTGACCAACCGGAGACAATAAAACATACTTTTCCCTTATTTCTGTATAGAAACGCTTCTGCGGATTTCATTAATTCATTTAAATGTAATAAAATTGAATAAGACTAGCTAACAATATAAAGAAGCAGCCTAGTAGCCTAAGAGCATGAAGAAGCTTGTATCAGCATCACTGTCAGTACTGAGGAGTACCAAAAACATACTGATGCATGTTTACTGGAAATAAATGGCATCCCAGGATCCTAGTGCAGCCCTAGGAATATCAATACCAAATCACTAAAAACATACAATATCAGCTTTCAATCTTCTGGCACATTCTGACTGAAGGATGCCGTTCTTTTATATTTTAATTCATCACTCACAGTTGATGTCCTTGCATTATGTCCCCTGCTAAGACACACACAGAAGCAAGGACATGTTTAGTGCTTAAGACTGAGATCCACCATTCATCAGTGTATGCTGTAATTCCTTTAACAAATATTTTATTAACATTTTCTTTCATGATAGTGAAGAAGCACCATGACACAAGCCTTCTAGGAAAAATAGGAACTGCGTACTTTATATTGTCTGTCAGATCTCGATCAGGACACGACCGACTCGTGCTTCAGCTGCAGCGTTTGCTGAAATGATGACAAGACAACATGAATATTATCTGACACAAAAAAAAGAGAGAGAGATGAAAAAAGGTGCCCTAGAGTCAAAATTTCCATCAAATCTTCTGACATACGCATCAGAAAAAAGGGCTCCTGTTCAGGTGAATGTGGTGTTTAAATAGGAAAAGCTCAGCGGGAGTATTTTTACATCACCGCAGCTCTGTATTCCCTCAGTGCACAGCAGGGTTCCTCACCATTAAGCACCTCCACCTACTCTGTCACAACCAGCCATCAACGAGAGCTCTGGAGTAAAGCGCTCTCGTTTACACTATGCGAGAGACAGCCATGGAGAAACGGGGGATAGAGTGATGGAGAAAAAGCTGCAAAAACATGCACCTAATTTGATTAAAGTGATTCTAGTTGGCTCAGATTTCTCGGAGCTTAGCTCCAGCGTATATTTACATCTGTTAAAACGCTGTAAATATAAAAATATCAGCGATGCAAGGGGTGTCACGCAGATATCCACGTCCGTGAAATATCTGTGCAATTTCCTCCGTATACTAGGCTCCTGGGTTGCTCATGAGAGAGACAAGGGGGGGGGGGGTGTGTAAAAACGAATTGCCCACATTAGTCACACGAGGTGTAATAAGAGCCCCGTCTCTTTTAAAAAGTGACAAGCATGGCCAGCAATAAAGAAAAGAAAAAAAAAAAAAAAGAAAAAGTGCATAGCATAGTGCTGGTGTTATTGCTTCCTGCGAGTGCTGTTACTGCACGCTGCTATTAGAGCTCCAGCTCAGTGCCGCAGTCTTAACCAGGTGCCAGAGATATTACCCCAAACGTGACTGGACGATCATGACCCATGTGCAGCAGAATATCCTCCTCTCCAGAAGTCTTAAATTATGTGCAAGGTCATCCATTCAATACAGATTTGGACATGGAATGGTGAAAGCTATTATGCTAACATTGCCAACGTTGGGCGTCGTTGGTCAATCTTTTAATAAAGTTGTGTGGAAATGTGGATTGCATAAGCCAAACCGGACTGACGTCTCCCATCAGTTTACAAACGTTTTTGGAAACAATGATTCTCTTTGTACTCATGTGCATACAAGTTGACCACCTGTAATATGCAAAGCACATTCCTGACACAGCTCATTTGTATTTAGTGACGCCCACAAAACTCCACAAAAGTTCAAGGCCATAGACAGCTGGGAGCATGAAATAAATGATCAGGGTAAAGGCAGAAAGACACAAGTGGAAGTATTTTGACTCGAAATGAGTAATGAGGGTAAAGGCAGAAAGGAAAGTTAAATTGACTCGCTTATGTGCCAATAATAATAATAATAATAATAATAATAATAATAATAATAATAATCAGCATGCACTAAATATGCCGTCAGCTGAGGCATTTGCTTATGGCTTAAGGCTACGCACAGACAGACTGGCCCATCCTCTATTTATACTTCTTTTGTCATAACCGAATGATTAGTTTTATTTGTCTTAATTTATGGGTTTGTTCTGGCTCTCTTTCTTTATTTTTCATATTCTTTAAAATATGGCAATAATATAAAATGACTTCACAACATTTTCTCAATGGTACTCTTTATGTTAGCTTAAATTTACACACATCTGTTTAAATTGTCCTACACTCCGGAGCACGAGGAGGATATGAATGTTTTTTTTGTGAATTTATGAGATTTTCATGAATATCACATTTCTTGTGTTAACGCTTGCACTCACAATTTTTTACGAAGAAATTCATTTGCGTCTACTTTGATAAATGAAGCCTGCAAGTGAACTTGGAAGTGCTAGGTCTTTGCGGATCTTTTCCAACTCGCCAACGAGCGTAGTGACCGTGATAGTGCTTGTAAACATGAAGAAAAAGCTGTTATTTTAGAAGGGTTTGATGCCAAAGAAGTGCGGTTTAAACAGGACGTATATCAAAAAATGTAAGAAAAACCTTTGGGAAGTCGTGACTGCTCTTCACATCGCACAACCGGAAGTCCGTGCATCTCAAACATACAACTTTGATAAAATGACATCTTGATGGAATCATACACTCATATCCATAGACACAATACACTGGATATAATAGAACCTTCTGGAAACAGTGTACAGGGCTACAGAAATGTACTACTGTGTCTGGTTTGATCCAAAGCATTTACTGATGTATTAACGTGCAGGACATAGGTGGAGGCCCGTCATATCCAGGCACTTTCATTGCTACACCCCGTGTTTTGTGAATGTCTGGAGAGTTTATGAGAAAAATAACAGAATTTATGACCGTCTATTATCCAGGGTACACTTGCTTAGCAAATACAACACTCATTTTTATTTGTCCTTCAGGACCATAGAGGAAAGTTATGAATTTTTCAGTGCAGTAAAAGATATTGCGCTATCATTTTATAGCTATTGGGAAATAATGAATTTCCCCAAGTCAATTTCTACATAGAGATACCCCATAATGCAGTCATTAAACTACTTTGTTGAAGCTAACACTAGTCCACCCACTCCTCCTGAGTGTCCATCAATTATTTCAGGTCGTAATGCTAGACATAGCATGAAAATATTCCCTGCATTTATTAAGCTACAAAATCTTATCCCAGGTAATACCGGAAATAAGAGAGAAATCCTAGTTTTGGAAGGCTGAAGCATTTCTAAATGTGTACATATGACTTGGAAATAATAGTTATACATAATAATAGTTTAGTATGTATTATGTTTTCCATTCGGACAACTGCCACATAGTATAATTTTGCCAGATCATCTGTAGTACTCATACATGCATCTGATTCTTCTCCTGAGCGAGGACTTGGCTTTCATGTGCACAGTGGCACTTGGTGACAGTCGAGTGAATGTGCTGCATCGAGATTTATTTCCACAAAAGTGTATAATAGTGTTGAGTGTGGGATGAGTGAAAAAAAACTATAGGCGGAAAAAAAAATGTCGACTGAACACTGCAGACATTCAGCTGCAGTATCACTGTTAACAGAAACATATGCTGATATGATTCCCTAATGACTCACACATCAGTTACAGAGATGTTACAAGTTACAGAGAAACTGGAAAGAGCAAAGTGCTGACACCTGAAGCTTCTTCTATAAACATCAAATAAATGTCTCCTAACAGAACATTTTAGCACATGCTTTTCTTTGTTAAACAAATATGTCTTTTTTTTTTATTTGTTCATAATTAGCCTTAGATTAAGCAGAGCATTCAAGTCCCTGTGACTGAGCTGTTACTATAGACACGATTACACATTAGAACAAGGGCACTAATATAAAGCATTCTGAATTACAGCCAGAACTACTGTCAAAGCCGTGCTGTTATAGAAAATGAATCAACTCTCATCAGTCTTCTGATGTGAGAATTCAGCAGCACTAAGGTATAATCTAAATATCACAGGAAGGAGGATTTAATGGAACACAGAGCAGGCTAAGACAGTGAAGATTCATACTGGCCCATTTTAGTTAGTTAGTTAGTTAGTTAGTTAGTTAGATAGATAGATAGATAGATAGATAGATAGATAGATAGATAGATAGATAGATAGATCTTTGTCACTGCAATTTAATTTAGCATCTACCTGAAGTAGACTGTGCAAATATATATAAAGCAAAAAAATGTATGTATACACACACACACACACACACACACACACACACACACACACACACAGGGTGTCCCAAAAGTCTCCATACATAGGAGAAATGAACACTTTGTAGAAATGAACACTTTTCCAAAAGAACGTATTGAAATGATCCTCATGGCTGAATCGGGAACGTGTCGCAAGGTTGCGATGGACTTTAACAGGAAACAGGGCAAGCACATCGCACACCACACTGCTGCCAAACACTGCTGCTGTGTGTTTACAAAGAAATGGCAATCATGCAGAGGATGTTTTTTTAAATAAAGTTAAAAAGTGTTAATTTCCCGTAAGTGTGGAGACTATTGGGACAGCCTGTAGTAAATAAAGAAACGAGGCTCTGGGCGGTGAATATGCGCAGTAGATACTGAGATCCTGCGATAAGCCTGGGCATGTAACTTGCCAGTTACAGGACAGTCACAGCATTTGAGGACAGACGCCCTTATCCAGAATGGTTTGTGGTCTCCATCAAAAACATCCTCACACTAGTACAAACAAACCTGTTAGAGAGGAGTTGGCACAAGTACAAGTCAAAGGTTTTTTTTTTTTAATTATTAGTGCTTATTAAGTATGTAGTGAACAAGCATTATAAAAAGCAATATAAAAGCAGATATACTCATATACACTCTGAGGGTGTGTGTGTGTGTTCTCTAAATAAAGACACCTGTCTGTACAAGCTTGCCTGTGAAACTTACGAACCTTATCAAAGTGAAACCGATATGTTTAATACAATACATTTTATAACACACATTACTGCATGATGCTGATTTACTTAAATGTAACGGATTAATTACAGATTAACGATGAGGTTGCACATATTTAAATGTGCACCATTTAAAGGCAGGAAACCTACTGGCATTAGTTAGAAGAAATGAACTTCATTATACCCTGCAGCACAGTAGTTGATGCCCGACTGCACAGTGGATTTATGAGACAGTCCTCTGTTGCTGGTGCAATGTCTTTAGCAGAGGACTGAAGTCTTAAAAGTCTCCCATGTCTACACAATGCCTCCTAGACTTGGCTCTTCGGTGCACATTCCTACAAGCACAGTACTACATTTTAAGACTGACAGACGCCAAGCTCTCGCTCATATAACAACTCAAGTGTGACAGAAACTGGACTTGTGAACAATGTGTTTAAGTAACGAGCTGTCATAGTCACTCAGGATTGACATTTTAACTACTGAAATTTCTACACAGGAGGCTTTCATAGGTTGAAGTGATGTGTGAAATGCATAATTCCACATCTCAAATGATCACAAGAGATATTCCTGTATGAACATGTTGGGGAGAAAAAACATTCCCAAACAAGATAAGATGGTAATGTAGCCAATTTAACATAAATGCAATTGCAGTGATGCAAAAATGGATTTAAAATAAAGTGACAGAAATGAACATGTCTGGGGTTGTTGGCTGGCAGTCCAGTCCAACATTTACACCTGAAGACCTGAGTTCAGTAACCTGAGGAACACTCTGTAATTTCATTTTTGCTCAATAATTTGGACTTATTTTTAGTCATGATTTAAATAAACAAAGTTTATGGTTAATTGTTAGGTATTGCAGAAAACAATGTTAGTTATGGAAGCATTAATGTAAAGCATTACCGAATTATTTTCTCATAGCAAACATAAAAGCAGGGTTTTTTTTTTTCTCTGCATTAGCTTATCCATTTGAAGATTAATCTGGCACAAGAAAGGCTGTATGAATCTATGCCTGATTGCACAAGAAGCTTTTCTTTAATTTTATACAGTAAAACTGACTATTAACATTTATTAAATGTATATAATTTTATATATTTTTTCCCCAAGTTAAACCCTATTCTAATCACAGCAAATGTTACAGGTAAGGAGTAAAAAGGGAGTAGTACATTTGCCTTCATCTACTGCTACCTGTGCTTGTATGTGTGCTGGTTTACTTCAGTAAGGAACAGTGAAGCTCTGGCACTAACACGCTGAACAGAGAGAAAGCGCTCTGCCTACAGCTAGAGGCTAGCATGTCTTACAGGCGCTGAGGAAGTGAAAAGCAATCCATCATGGTCTTTTACACTTAGTGTGACCACCTCAGACGAGAGAGGAGGGAAGGAGAAATGAATAAAGAGAGGTAAATAGAAAAACAGATAAAGGATAGAGGTGGGAGAGACTGTGTGTGTGTGAGTGGGTGTGTGTGGGTGAGTGAGAGAGAGAGAGAGAGAGAGAGAGAAAGTGCTCCTCCTTTCATTCAGAGTGGTGATCACCTCTTATCGGACTCTACTAAGACAGCCAGATTACATGTCCAGTCTTTTCTCTTCTCTGCACTCACAATGCTGATGGCACACAGTCACACACACACACACACTGCAATTTTACCCACCATTTACACACTCACTCATTCTCTCTCTCACGCGCACACACACACACACACACACACACACACACACACATGCACAGACACAGACACACAGAGGCCAGAGAGAGAAAGCAGTAGAAAATTGGGGAAAGTGAACCAGGACGCAATAATGGCTGGATGCAAAAAGATTAAGACTCTCATAAAAGAGGGCATGGAGGAGCAGCACAGGGTTGTGTGGAAATTATATTCTCATTCTAATTAATCTGGCAGTCCCAGAGGATGCACAAGTATGATGTCATTATTACTGTGGCACCACTTCTTTCCACTTAGAGACAGATGCTGCCTTTAACTGTCTGAAACGTTAGCACCCTATTCCTGTAAAGGAACTGTTGTTAGGCACGAGTGTATACGGTGAACTCTGGCTATCAACAGTTTGCTAAAATATAAGGGTACTCAGATTGTCAGAGCTGGGAGACAGGTGTTACTGAGACTTTAGTGACTGGGAAACCAATCAGATGTCAGTTCTGGAAAGTGAAGAAAAATAATGTTTGGACCAAAATGAAAGTTTTCTGCCAGTAGTATACTATGACATTTCTAATTTGATAAAAAAAAACCAATAAATATATTTTACTAAAATGATGTGGAAACATTTTTATTTAGGTTACTTTCTTACCGTGCAAAGATCATGCTTTGGAAGGAGCCAGTTATGCACTCAGTATGTCCAAACATGTCTAAAACCTGGCTAGCTAAGTGTGATTTTCTCACGAATTGATCGGAATTTTGGAGAGTTACACAGCATGAAACAGCTGTCAAAATATGTGTGATGCTCTTGCACCATCACATGATCATTAAAACAAAGAAGAGAGTTGATACACTCTGTAAAGATTTCAACCAATAAAGTTTTCAAATATTTAAATGACCCACTAAAAAGACATTAATGATAAATTAAGTCAACAGAACAGAACTGACTGCACTAATCACTGGGGGGATGATGAGGATCAGGTGATGAGACAGAGGCTGACCTGCAAACCCTGAAGAGGAGAAAGCTGCAATCTGATATTTTCACAGTGCAAAACAGTGCAGCTGTTCACAGCGTAGCTGTTTGTGCTGACTGGCTCAGGAGAGCAAACAGCATTTTTAATTACATTTTAATTATCATTACCACTAAAGTTATTTGCAAGGTGTTAGATTTGCCACTTGTATTCCTTTTTTTTTATTTTTTATTTTTTTTAAGTAAAATCATTTTTCACTTTCAGCCAAAAACTGAAATTTTTTATTTATTTATTTATTTATTTATTTATTTTTTTACCATTTTGGTGGAACATCATTAAAAAATATAGCTAACTGATGTTAAAAATATAATTGTGTAATGTTTACTAAGTCAGAAATATAAGGTATATGGACACCTGATCATCACACCCATATGCACTTTCTGAACATCTCACTCCAGATTTAGTCTCCTTCCCTTTGCTGTTATAATCACCTCCACTTGAGTTCTTCCACTCCAAGCTTGGCGAACCATGTCTTCATGGAGCTCGCTTTGTGCACAGGGGCATTGTCATGCTAGAACAAGTTTGGGCCTCTTAGTTCCAGTGAAGGGAACTCATAATGCTACAGTATATAAAGACATCAGGTACAATTGTGTACTTCCAAATTTGAAACAGTTCGGGGAAGACTTTCATATTGGTGTGATGGTCAGGTGTCCACAAACGTTTGGCCATGTAGTGTATACTATACCTGTGTAATATTAGGCGAACATACACTGATAGGATTTATTGCACATTAATGAACTGAAAACATTCTCCATTTATCATAACAGAAAAAGGTGCATCTTTCAAGTGAGAAAATCAAGTCAAGACACTAACACTGGTTGAAAGATTACTAGTGGTTGGGGGGGGAACTGATAGAGGATGCTGATCATTAAAGTGATTTCCCACTGTAAACTTATATTCGTCTTTAAAACCTGTTAGTAATGTTGTTTTTCCATAAGTGGATTAGCTTATAAATGCAGATGGAGGCAGCAGGCTGGTGAGATCATGTGCAATATGCTGTATCTTATCGTGTCCCTATCCTTGACTGATGACGGTATCGCTCGTGGCTTTGGAGGAGTGAAGGCTGCAGCAACACTGAGGAAGGAAAAGGAGGAGGTGTGGCCAGACATATGCAGTGTGTCATGTGCATGTTATGTGATTAGAAAAAAAATACCAGGAGCTGGCTACAAGTGGGCTAAAATGAAGTGAAAATGAAGTCGTGACTATAAATAAAACTAACAAGCTATTAGCTGTAACTAAGCTCATTATAAAATTGAAATAAAATTATATAAACTACGGGTGCATGTGGTCTGTGCTGAACAGCAGCAGACACACTTATTGGATTCTGGTAGAGCTGATGAACAACATGTTGTTTTACTTTCTTAATTTCAGACCCTGCTCATGTTTTGTGAATGGAGACATTCGCAGCTTTATCTGTTTGGCAAGCACAGACAAGGGAAGCTAAGATGCATCAGATAAAAACGTTTTGTTGCTCTGCTCCAAAGTCAGGCAGGATATGCCATTAAGGTTTATACAGAACTATAAACTAGGCTAAAAGAAACTATATTTTACGAGATACAACACAATTTATTTTTGCCCATTTTAAAGCTGCAGATGCCAGTTTTTCCAAGAGACATTTAGATGGACTGACTTGATAGCCATCGGGATGATTGGAATCTAACTGCAATTCCCGTTTACTATGCTCAGTCATCCCAAGGCAGGGTATCTTTCAGTAAAATTGGAACGGAAATTTGAGTTTTTTAACTTTAAAACAATTGTATAAAATGTTAACTTTACCTGTGGTTGAAATACATACCAAAAGAGAAACATACAGTAGTTCAGTCCAGGGCAGTCTGCAGTTTTCAGAATGACTTTTTGAAAAAATGTCAAAATCTGACCATGTGAAGGGTTTTCCCCACCACCACACACAAACACACAAACTATGTGCAGCTACACAGTGTAGTAATAATAAGACTTGTCACAGTAATAATACCAAACAGGATGCATGCTCCTCTGATTACGGAGACTCTGGATGTTTGCCAAGCGTGTGAAAAGATTTCTTTTTTTTCCATAACACACAGGCTTTTCCTTATAAACAGTGCGATCATTGCTACACTAAAACAAAGCTTACAAATGTATTTTGCATTTATATGCAGATTGCTCTTCACATAGCTTCCTGCACACGTGACAGTTTGATTAATACAAGAGTTTGCTGTAGAGTTATACATGATCTGTGTTAATACATTAACATCACTAACCGTGATTAAACAAGCCATTGCTTTAACCAGATCCGGGAGGAGTCACGGCAACACAAAAGAAAATTTTAAAAAATAAAAGGTCAAAACTTAGTTTTCTTTCTCATGATACAGGGGCGGAGCTTGGCTTTCCTTGTATATACAGTCTGAGAACACATTAAAAATCTAGGACTATTTTGCATTTAAAATTGTAAATAAACTGAAGGGTTTAGAATTCTGAAATAATTAAAACAAAGAAAGCAAATGGTGAATATCTTGAATATGTAATATTCAGGATTCTGCAATAATCTAGTTCCCTATTTAAATGTAGGCAAATTTGTGATATGGACCATGTTAACTACTTTGTACAAAAGGTCAGATTTTCCTCGTGCCTAATCTCTACTGAAGCATGTGTTCAGACGACACCTGGATGGATTTGATCTAAAATGGATCATAGGGTTTTACACAAACTTGTAGAGTCCATGCCAGCTCGAGTGCACACTGTCATTAAAGCAAAAAGAGACATAGCAAATACTGAGAAACTCTGAAATATTAGAAAAAAATGCAAAAGAGAAGCATTTTCACTAGTGGTCTCAGACTTTGGACCCCACTGTAGCTGTCCGTGCAGTCAGTCAGAGAGCGACTGTCTTTGTCTTCAGTTGAACGGACAGTGTTCTGTAGGCACGGACAAGTTTGTCACACGTGCCAAAATAAGTTCAGATGACACTGCTCCGCTCCATATGCCTGAAAATACTTAAGAAAATACTTAAATACTTAAAATCACCCTGAGACAGAGGCAAATGCCATTGTGTATAACAACACAGGCTAACTTTCTTCCTTTCATCAATGCTTCACTACCGCAAAGATATTTTGTCACAGCAGTGGGATTTCTTTTACTGCTAGATTTAGAAAAGCAGGCCAATCAGAAGAGATGATATGGCAAGAGGATGTAGCGTCTTGATATACTTCCTGAACAAAGAATGCATGAAACGACAAACAACTATTTGCAAATGCATCTCAAGGACCTTTAGTTAATTCTTGAGATTTATTCAGAAACAATGAATGCTCAGTAAGTGTAAGCATCGGGTGCAGTGGCTCCACTCCATTATTTGGAAAATGGTACACTATTGCTAGCGATGGAACAAATGTCCTTTTTTCTCTCCATTAGCAAGACGAGTGGAGCAGCCTCCATCAAGGCCAGGCTGTAATCTTCTGTTGGCAGTCTTTTTTTTGTCTCAGACTCTTTTGTTTGCCTTTCAAAGAAAAGGGACTCCCTTCATGCTCACAAAGAGAACAGCAATTTTCTTTTTTTCAGTCACGAGTACAGTAAAATCAAAGCTTGCACCCAGGCAGGAGTCCTTTTAGCACTGTCATCAAAATATTGCCATAGTTTGCCGTCGTTTCTTGTTATCCTTCTGAAGCTAGTTCTAACGGAGGGGAAGAGATCTATAAGGAGCACAGGAAACCAGCTTTGCCTACTCAGGGGAGAACAAAGAGCAGAAGTGGCCAGGACCTGAAACTAAGTGCGACGCTGATGTGGAACACAATAGAATGCACCATGAAAATTGGTTATTTAACCCTAGCTGAGCATCAGCGCATTAGGCACGCAGGGAGTACAGAGAGACGCCTTTCTGTAATCCACCATAACTTGAAGGAACAGAGAACAGTCAAATGTGTAATAGTGATCTGCATTATGCCATGCAATACCAAATGGCTCATTCAAATATTGAGGAATAATACACAATTATGTGGTTATGTAGACAATGTACTGGTTTTTTGTAAGGTGTATATTTGCTTCCCACTGAAAAACATGAGTTTCATACTCTATCTAGCACTGACTCCCAGGTTCCAGGACAGAAGTGTGCTCTGCATATTGATTACATCCACATCACAGGCTAAATGGAATATCACAAACAAATCAGACTCTGACAGTGCAATCTGCACGTAGTATCACCCACAGATGAATCATTGTTCTCTCAAAAAATGTTATCTCAAGGTCAGTGCAATTCATCCCGACTCGTCACTGTGAGCTTGATACGGTCCACTTTTTCAGCTCATCTCGAACAGGTTGTACTGCAGATCCACATAAGGGGCTTATGGAAAACAGCTCAGACTCACTTGAAGTCACTTGAGACTCATGAATACTTACTGAGAGCTTCACGTCTAGCAGCAGACCGCAAAAGAGAGCAGCAGCATAACTAAGCTCTCAGTCTCTTTCATGGGAACTCAGCGAAGAAAGCAGAAAAAGAAAATATTCGAACCTTTGGAGCCTAATGGTCAAAGTCCTGTGGAGGATAGCATGGTACAGTGGTGTAAACTGTAAAACCCAGCCAAAGTTGTGAAATCTTGAGCGTGTTGTCAGTACCATCTCGCCCCCTTAAATAAACATTTATAGCTACGACATGGCAGCATGTGCGTTACTTCTGTCTGTTTTTTTTTGTTTTTTTAAAGATTTCAGTGAAGTAAGTACATTTCACGATCAATCTATAGCAAGCTGCTCAGTGGCTCAACTGTACATAATGGCAGAAATTTCACGTGAATGTCACACTTTCCAAAACTAATTAGACGCAAATATCCAGAAAATGTGATGCAGAAAAAAATACAAGAAAAACATTAACTTGTCAGAAGCAATATAGAAATGAATCAGTATTAGTTCAAGGAGAAAAAAAGAAAATGCAAAATTGTAAAATTGCATTTCTGTTAACTAGTTCATCAAAGCAGTGCAGGAAATTCAAGAATCACTCAATAAGAGACGCAGCCATATTTGCCAGGCCTTCAAAGGAGGGGTATTGTTTAACAAAAGTCTGAGCCCAGTAAGAATATGGGTTCTTCTTAAAAGCCTATATCAGGTATCCTCAATTAATCTTGCATAAGTGGTCAAAAAGGCTAAACTAAGAGGTATTTAATATACATTCCAGGATGTCGTTAGTGTACTGTTTTGATCTTGTGGCCATTCATCAAGATGCGGAACTGTGGGCTTGCAGCAGTCTCGGATACAAGGGTCGATGGTGGACTGAAGCGATTATAGTCAGGATTAGTTCTGCTGAGATAAAACAAATGGCTAAGAGGCCCTGGAGCGAGTCTACACATTAGCGTGGTGCTTATATATAATTACCTTAAGTGGGCTGAAAATACATTAGGTCAGGTATCTGAGCTTACTCAAGGGAGATGCGAGGAATTTTAGCCATTTATAGCCTTGTATTCTGTTATGAAGGCCTTTTACTACACGGAGTATAAACCAGCAACTTCTTGAGGACACTACTTCCAAAGATGATACAGTTAAGAGCTATGATCTGTGCACCATCACCTATGCTAAATGTAATATACAATCAATAAACTTATAAGTGTGCCCTTGGAAAAAAAAACTGTAAGGTCACCTTAAGGACAATGAACCAGAATCTTATTGAAAGTGTAGCACGGCTTGTATATACACTATATGGCCAAAGGTTTGTGGACACTTGGCCATTACACTCATATGTGGATCTTCCCTAAACAGTCGCCACAAAGTTGTACGCACACAATTGAACAGAATGTATTTTTTATGCTGTAGAATTACAAGTTCCCTTCACTGGAACTAAGAGGCCCAAACCTGTTCCAGCTTGACAATGCCCCTGTGCATAAAGCAAGGTCCATGAGGACATGATTTGCCAAAGATGGAGTGGAAGAACTTGAGTGGCCTGCACAGAGCCCTGAGCTCAACTCCACTGAACACCTTTGGGATGAACTGAAACAGTGACTACACCCCAGGCCTCCTCACCCAACATCAGTGCCTCTCACTAATGCTCTTGTGGCTAAACGGGCAAATCCCAAATCTAGTGGAAAGCCTTCCCAGAAGAGTGGAAGTTATTATAACAGCAAAGGGAGAACTAAATCTGGAATGATATGTTCAACAAGCACTCATGGTGTGATGATCATGTGTCCTTTGATTTGTCATGCAAAAAAAAACATGAATGTAAATATGTGCATTGCCGCCTCACAGCTTCAAGGTCCCCAGCTCAGGTTACTGTCTGTGTTCTCCCCGTGTTCATGTGGATTTCCTCTGGGTTCTCTGGTTCCCCTCACCTCAAAAAAAAACATGCAGCTAGGCAACTTGGTTATGGTAAACTGCCCCTAGGTTTGAATGAACACGCGATGGACTGACATCCCCGGCAGGTTCTGGATCCACCGAGAACCTGACCATGATAAAGTTGTTACTGCAGATGAAGGAATGAATGTATGTGAATATGTGCATGTTATGCTATTACCTTTCACTACCACAAGATGTTTATCCTCACTGGTACACAGTATTTAGATACAAACTAAAGTCAAAGAAGTTAGTTATCACTTATGCTGCAGTAGCTATTAAACAGTTATTCCCTCACTTTCTCTTGAAGTTACTAAGACAAAAAAGATTCAGCTTGCTGCTGAGAAACTGGGAAGTGCAATGTCCTCTAATGGAACAGCATTGCCTGACAGCATTGCTGACACTGGAGACTCTTTCCATAAATGTTAATAAACATGTCCTTAAAGAAAGCTTCACCAAATCAACAATTATATGTTTTTCCTTGTTAAATGAAACATTTTTAAAATCCATTTATTATTAGCCTTATGTTATGTGGGCGAAAGCCCCTGTAAATGAGCTCTCACTATAGAAATAATAATGTATTAATATGCACCTTAGATTGGACTTGAAACTATAATTAGAGCTGCTCTTATAGAAAATCTTATAGAAAAACTGACCAATTAGCTCAGAGAATTCAAGAGTGCTGTAGCATAAAACTAATTTATCTACCAGGCGCATAAACTAAAATGTCGCCTTCCGACCTCTGCAACTGATCCAGAATGCAGCTGCACGACTGGTTTTCAACCTTCCTAAGTTCTTCCACACCACCCCATTGCTACGCTCCCTCCACTGTAGCCGCCCGCATCAGATTTAAAACACTGATGCTTGCTTACCAAGCCAAAAATGAACTAGCACCCACTAATCTCAAAGCACTTATCACACCCAGGACGGCACCACTCTCCCTCCGATCCTCTAGCACTGCCCGACCGGTCCCACCATCTCTCAGGGTATAAGGAAGGCATGCATCGAGACTCTTCTCTGTTCTGGCACCAAGGTGGCGGAATGAACTTCCCCTAGATGTCCGAACAGCTGAGTCACCGGCAGTCTTCAAATGACTTACCTCTTCCTAAAGTACTTAAATTAGCACTTTATTTGAAAAAAAAAAAAAACTTCTGTATTGTCTAAGTGCTTTTTCCTGCATATTACCTCCCCAACAGAGTTTTTGAACTGATGGTATTCTTAGTTTGTGACATAGAGAACCAGTACTGGATTTGTATTTGTTTTTTTTGATAGACTTCAAAGCACTCTTGTATCTCTCTCTGGATAAGGGCGTCTGCCAAATGCCGTAAATGTAAATAGTAATTGCTATTTTTTTATTTGAGATTTGATAACAGCTATACATATTTTCAGATTTATTTTACTCTCATTACATGTACATGATTTTTCTTATTAGGTTATGTAATCCAGATTACATATCGTCCATTATTAATCAGTTCTGTGCTGCTCTGTCCTTACAAAAAGCCTGTGTACGTAGGTGTGCTTATAAATTACTCAGCTGTATGTAAACACATACAGCTTCTTAATAGTCCTTTTCATGGGGGCTTGCCATTGGTCCTGTGCATACAGAACAGGCAGGATGCTAAATACAACAGTGGGGGATGTGGTTATTAATCATTAAACCCTCCGGCATGTACCCAAAGCCTACAAATGCCCTCATTCCACTGTAAAGTAAGGAAAGTAAAAATATAAGTACTGCAGCCAAAGTAAAAATTAAGATGCACAGTAAATCAGCAATGACTAGCAGCTATATATTCAAGTCTACATATTTATTGACTGTCTACTTTTACCAAAAATTTCAGTCTGTCTGTCTTTGTTTGCCTGAGTTCTCCTCAGCTTTAATGGGTAGAGCCTGCCTGAAGTGAGCTGACAACAGAAACAGCAATGAGAGCTTCTGCATTTACGTGCCAATAAAAACCAACCGTGTGTTTCCATTACTTCAGGACAGACACAAGCCCTCTGCGCTTGTCAGCACATTTCCATACACAACATTAACAAGACTCTCCAGTCAAAATTGAAACATCAATACATGTGTTAAAAACATGTCTACTCAGTACTACTCAGTAGCCTTTACAGTGCGATTTCCCAGGTGGAATACTGGGAGTACTGAATACCTTATGACAACTTGAAGGTGGAATTAAAATGGCTACAATCGCTTGGATCACTATCAATAGCACTGGGCTACAGCAGAGGGAAGCCGGTTAGTGACTGCTAGAAAGCAGCATGCAAATTATTATACATCATGGAGATCACGGTTTACTGCAGGGACAGACATGGCTTGTCAGATGAGTTTTTGATTTACCGGTGCCTAGCAAGATAGAGCTGTACATGCTTAAGCCAAACCAACATTATCACAGAAGAAGCACTACACCATCGAGAAAGCACAAGGAAACAAACGGCTTAAATGCAAACTGCTTAGAATCCTGAGATTACAGGGATAATTTCTCTGAAACTGAAAAATAAAAAATTGAGCTTTTGCCTATACACACTGCAATCCACAGGCATTTTTCAAATAAATGAATCTTTCCTTCATTAAAGAGAAACATTATTTTGTTGCATAACCAGTCTAATTAAGATAAACTCTGCACCACTAAAGCTAATTAGCAGCAAGTTAACTAGAGCTCTAAGCAATTAGAGAATGAACCCAAAACTTGTCTTTCTCCATGACAGATGGATGGACAAAAACACACACGCACACACGCACACACACACACACACACACACAGCGTTGCCTGCCATGTGAAACAGTATTTGGCAGGACAAAACAAAATATACGTTTTAGAAAGTAAAAGAGCCAGTGCGGGTTAAGTCGTGTGGCATATGTGCATTTAATGGGGCATATAATGATGGCTGATTAGACAACGATCTGTCGCGCTTACCATAGTCTGTGATCTTGCAGGAAACCAAGTACAGCTCTTTGAGACTTCTTCCCTCTTTGGCAATGATTTCCACACATCTGCAAGAAAGCGTATGAGAAAGAATAGGGTCAAATAAGAGTACAGGTCTAAAAAGGCTCACAATGTTTATAAAAGTCACAACACTGAGAAGTCAAGCTTTATTTCAGACCACACCATGTCTCACACCACCAAAGTAGGTGACGGTAACCAACGAACACCCTGTTGATTAAAAGTAACCACTGGACAGGCTTTTCTTCTTCACCGAGTTAATATATGTTCCTCAAAAAATGCTTCAGTATAAAATTAAAACTGTAACTGAATCCGATCTGATAAAAAGCTAAAAAAAGCTTTCACATGGAGAAGAGTATCTGAGCCGAGATGAGGAATGCAGAGACTTCAAATGAAGAAAGTAAGCTGTGCCCGTGTTCATCTCGCTCATATGTTCACCACTCTCTCTCAGGTCCAGGGTAGAGCAGAAGCACACTGGAGACAAGCAGCAGAGATCACAGCAAAGCTGAAAAGCAATTCCCTTTAAACACTTCTGATGAGTTGGGTTAGCAAATACAAATTCTAATCCATCTGTTTGACTCCATTAACCTCTGTAATAAATGTAGCACTCGCTCACGTGGGCCTTGAATTTATCAAAATTCATAATCCCAGTTTGCAGAGGAAACAAGTCCATGTTCAAAGTCTATAATCAAACCTGATGTAATCAAACCAGTCAAAGCAGGCCAGGTCTTTTTCGTCCTGGTTTAAACCAAAACATACTTTTGACATAAATGTGAATTATGTTGAACAAATGCAGTCCCCTCCGAAAGTATTCAAATGGCAAGGCCAATTCTTTTGTCTCTGCTATACACTGAAGACATGTGGGTTTGAGATCAAACGATGAATATCTTTTTTTCAGTCTCCTCTTCAGGAGGTGAAATGCATGCTCAATTGGGTTAAGGTCTGGTGATTGACTTTGTCAGTCTAAAACCTTCCACTTTTTCCCCCTGGTGAAGTCTTTTATTGTGTTGGCAGTGTGTTTTGGATCATTGTCTTGCTGCATGATGAAGTTCCTCCCAATTAGTTTGGATGCATTTCTCTGTAACTTGGCAGACAGAATGTTTCTGTAGACTGATGAATTCATTCTGCTGCTACCATCATGAGTTACATCATCAATAAAGATTAGTGAGCCTGTTCCAGAAGCAGCCATGCAAGCCCAAGCCATGACACTACTATGATACCTTCATCCCTGCTCTGTGGAGGTTGTTGGTGATGTCAGTGCTTGTTGTTTTTGGGTTTTTCTTCACAGCTCTCACAACGTTTCTGTCATCAACCGCTGTTGTTTTCCTTGGCCAACCTGTTCGATGTCTGGTTGTTAGTACACCAGTGGTTTCTTTCTTTTTCAGTACAAGTTCCTATATAATGATCGCTTGAATATTTTTGATCACTATCCAATATTTTTTGATCATTTGGGTGGGTTCAAACAAAAGGTGCCGTGTTCCAAGTTGTTTAACAGATCCAGATGTAAATATCAGGAGATGAAAGCTGAAGTTCTGATCTATCATCTCATATTCATCTTTTGATCTCAAACCTTCAGTGCATAGCAAAAACCAAAGAATTGGCCTTGTCGTTCCAATACTTTTGGAGGGGACTGTATGTCTGAAAACCTGTTTGCCTCTGTATGAGATATATTTTAAAATGTTGCAAAGGCAGTAAATTGCACATTACAAGAATTAGAAGGAGCATGATCTGCTTCCCTTAAAGTAAACCTCATGTTATAAGCTTCAGTTCACTGATCTGGATAGTCCAATTTCAAGGAGGACAATTGGATTTGGGGCTCATGCTTTGCGAAAAGGCAGACCACTCGGCGCTCCAACCTTCAGCCACACTGCTCATCATTTTCCATTTCTGTCTCAAATGATATTTTAAATGTGCTGAACTGGGGAACAAAAAAAAATCTACAAAGTAACTCACAGTTGATCCTTTTTTATAACTGTGGTTAAAGTCCAGTGAAAAAGCCATTGTTTCTCCATTAAGTCAAGAAACACAGCTCTTTTGAAGTTTTCAATCTAATGTATAGACGCCATTTTGAGAGACTAATTCACTTTCCTCAGCTTTGAAGAGGCACTTTACCTCAGCGAAAGCGCAGGTCCACTGGCGCCAGGGAGGTCATTCTGCCCAGGCAAACCAATCTGACAGCAGCCTTCTAGCACGATCTTGCTAATGATCCAGCATCATAATGTTCCGTTGTGGTATCGGGGTTCTGACATTAGCGACAATCAGTGGCTTCCATATGAGCACATCTATCCACAGCGGAAAGAAGAGAGAAGGACAAGCAGTCCTCATTCTCCTCAGAGAGCTTGTTATGGAGTGGCCTACACTCAGGGGTTATGGCAATGCTAATTAGGATTGACATCAATAAGGAACACTGGCGATTTTATAGACAACCTGGATCTGATTTAGAGGGCATGAGAAATAGATCTTCAAGGCCAAGCTGTACTAACGGAAACTGTGTGAATGAAATGAGCCCTGGACACACACGTCATTTATTAGTGGAATACTATGGATTTATTAATGCCGATAATGATGATGATTATTATATATAAGTATAATGATGAAATTTGTGTCTTATTAGCAAAATATTATGGGCCATTTTAGAAAAGCACTTTGTGGTAATGGCAATGGCCTTTCATAACCTGAGGCCTCGATGTCTAATAAAGGAATGTTATAGTAGTCTCCATGACAACAAAGACACCCCCAACATCACGCAATTAGGCTGCATGTCAAAAAAGAGCAGAGAAAGCAGAACAAGTGGACAGAGGAGGAAAGGGAGAGCTAATCGCGTTTTAACTATAGTGACAATAATCCAGAGAAAAACACACAGACACATTGAACATACCAGTCACGCTGACAGATGAACTTAACACGTGGTGATGTGATAAAAACCTGTCACTCGCAACACCACGTATAACCAAATTAATTTAACCGGAGTGATAAAGTAAAACTCATGGCAAGGTGCAGCCGAGTGATGTTATCTACTTTAATTAGTAAGAACATAGGCATTGATTGTCATATCTGTTAATAATAGCAGATAATATTTTATAGAATATTTTATAATATCTGCCAGCACTGTTTTTTTAAGGAATGAATGTTGGACTGTATTAACAGCAGACAACTAAAAATCCAACAAGTCAAGTCAAGTCAAGTGGAGTTTATTGTCATTTCAACCATAATACAGCCAGTTAGTACATAGTGAAACGAAACAACGTTTCTCCAGGACCAAGGTGCTACATAAGACAAACACAGAACAACACAGAACTACAGGGACTACATAATTTATACATAAAGTGCACAAGTGCAAACATGTGCAGACAGCACAAGACAGTACAGTGACTACTAGGACAGACAATGGGCACAGTAAGTCCCAGCGCAGCGCCGACCAGTACACGGCTCTGTTTAAAAGTGAATCTTGTGAGAATAGTGCAAAGAGTACAAGAGTACAATATAAGTAGCTAAAATAGCTGAAATAGTGTAATAATAAGAGTAGCAGCCTATGTACAGTATAATAAATATGGTAGCAGCATAATGTAATGTGCAAAAACTTGCAAAAAAAATTGCAAAGAGGATGGAGGATGCTCAGTTATGTGTGTATGTATGTGTGTGTGTGTGTTCCTTCAGTCCAGGTTCTGAGTATTGAGGAGTCTGATGGCATGGGGGAAGAAACTATTGCACAGTCTGGTTGTGAGGACCCGAATCCTTCGGTACCGTTTACCAGACGGCAGGAGGG
>CM040982.1:14932466-14951322 GCA_022985145.1 Pangasius djambal
GAAGAGTGTGTGAGAGGGGTGTGTGGGGTCGTCCACAATGCTGGTGGCTCTGCGGATGCAGCGTGAGGTGTAAATGTCCGAGATGGAGGGAAGAGAGACCCTGATGATCTTCTCAGCTGTCCTCACTATCCGCTGAAGGGTCTTGCGATCCGAGACCAGAATTCCCAAACCAGGCAGTGATGCAGCTGCACAGGATGCTCTCGATAGTCCCTCTGTAGAACATGTTGAGGATGGGGGAAGGGAGATGTGCTTTCCTCAGTCTTCTCAGAAAGTACAGGCGCTGCTGGGCTTTCTTCGTTATGGAGCTGGTGTTGAGCGACCAGGTGAGGTTCTCCGTCAGGTGAACACCAAGAAACTTGGTGCTCTTGATGATCTCCACGGAGGAGCCGCCGATGTTCAGCGGAGAGTGGTCACTCTGTGCTCTTCTGAAGTCAACAACCATCTCTTCAGTTTTGTCCACGTTCAGAGACAGGTTGTTGGCTCTGCACCAGTCCGTTAGCCGCTGCACCTCCTCTCTGTATGCTGACTCGTCGTTCTTGCTGATGAGACCCACCACGGTCGTGTCATCTGCGAACTTGATGATGTGATTCGAGCTGTGTGTTGCTAGACAGTCGTGAGTCAGCAGAGTGAACATCAGCGGACTGAGCACACAGCCCTGTGGGGCCCAAAAAAACTCTATGGCAGAATCATCAAATGGTAGCCGGCAGCCCAAATCTGAGCAGGTAATATCATTAGAGTACACATGCAAACAGTCAAAAAGTGTGCAGTTAGGCCAATGTGTGGAATATAAATGAGAAGGAATAGGTCCTGAAACTCAGAGACACATCTCAGTTTAAACAATACTACATTTAGTCTCATCAGTTTTGCGTAAAATATGATGAGAAACACTGGCCATTTAATATATAGTAATTGCTAGAATAGGTTTAATGCATTACTTTTTAAATGTTTCCTGAGTAAATATGGAGAGACAGAGATGTACTTCTGTAACATTACAAACAGTATTTGCTCAGTGAGAATTTGGTCATAGGTCACATTTAACTGATGACCTTAAACATACAATTCTTAATAAATAAAGTAGCATTTGTGCATAATTAGCAACGCTTATGCAAAACAAGGACGCAAGCGTGCATTTGTCAAAGAGCATTAATTCATTAAGATACATTAACTGGTCCTTTTTATTTTAAATAAGACTTGACTTCAGTCTCAGCTAAAGACTTTTGAAACAATATACTTCCAGGTGAAAAGTGTGTTCACAATGGCAGAGTGATTCTGTCCTTGTTTACAAGTCCTTATTAAAAGAGAGAGGTGCTCGAAAAAGAAGAGGGGAGGCACAAGCAATAAACAAGATGGTGATGGCATGTATGTGTATCTCTACAGGGTCACTGCATGTCTGTGTGTGTGTCAGTGTGCTGTCACACCGGAGAGAAGAAAAACAAAAATAAAGTCGTCAGCTGTCAGGCGATAAAGGTAAAGGAAATGCGGGTGGAAGGCCTCATCACCCCGAACAGGACGTGAACGGCGACTTTAGCATGATTTAAGCTTCGGGTTCTGGTGGAGGGCTTTCTCAGGGGATGTTGGTGATTGGTGACGTTCCAGCTTGAAAAAAACCATGCTAAGTGTGGTGTACCTGTATAACTCAATACACTTTCTTTGACAGGATGACAAAGTACTGAAAGAAAAGCTCTCTAGTAATCTGTCCCACCCTGATAAAAATGCAGGGATCAAACAAAGATTTGTGAGCGTACACCATGTACGTCCTACATCTTCCACCAACTACCAACTAAATAAAAATGACTTAATGATTTTATCTCAGTTATGACTACTAAAAGCTGTTTCACACTGAAAGCTAATCTGGGGTCTTTTTTATTCGCACAGAACAGAAATGCTTCCCCTGTAATCAGCATTTAAACCCAAACCAGCGAGACATGTGCAAGTAAAGCAGGAGTCTATAGAAATCCAAGTCACACATTTAAAATTATAATGTACAACAGCAGCCTGTAGTTGCAGAACAAAGTACTTGTATGGTAAAGATACTCGCTATACAAACATCAGGGAACCCAAATAAATGAAGCAAAAAAAAAAAAAAAACACTGAGTTCAATCTGTGCTCAGTACAACCTACAAATTATCCCAAATTATCTCCAATTCCAGACAACATGATAAAAAAATGAATGACTAGACTAACAACTGCAAGCACTGAATACAAAAGGCTGTATTTATCACAAAGAATAAAACCATTCAATAGCCAGTCCTCTAACCTTCACAGCCTTGAAGGTGCATACAAAACCTCAAGGCCATGTGTCCTCCATTCAATCATCCTCAATTAACATCAATTATATATATTTTAGGAAATGCTGGATTTGACTTAAAAAAAACAAAACGAAAAAAACGAAATACAATTTACAAGGGTTTATTCTGTTGATGAAAAATATTCAACAGTGACCTTTTTCCCCATGACAAAAACTAAACGATAACCAAGTAATAATTCATCATGAAATGCTATGACATTTTCCTCAACAGTAAAAATGAGACAAAAATGTCAGAACCAGTCAAAAGGTAAACTTCGACTCATTTTTGCACACTCACTTTGAAAATATGGATAATATAAAATAATTATGAAGGTTGTTCGCTATGTGCTGGCTGCCGGTGCCACTCTGGTCACATGCTCAGCTAGCTAGACTCCAGACTACTCTGATATGTTTTATCTTCTCCGTTTTATACCGCGTGTCTCGTTAGGCTAATATAATACTAGCTAGCTAGAACTAGCATACCTAGCAACACCTTGCCAAAGTCACTGAAATGAATGTACTTTCAAGCGTAACAAATAAGCTCAATAGAGTAATGTTAATAAAAGGGCCTATTCCTTCATGACGGAGCTGCAGCATTTCTCAGCCATTTAAAAGTGTCAGGCACTACAGAATTTTCCTTTATCCAATGCACTTCAAAGAAGAAGCCCATAATGTGAATGAGCATTTGTAAAGAAATCCTTCGTTTCACTTAAGAAATGATTTGTAGTTTTCATTCACTTTCATTTGGTTGGAAAAGGACCACTTTATTAGAAACACCTGCTCACTTGCTGTTATTCAGTCACCATGCAATTATCCAATCTTCAGCTGTCCAGTTTCGGTGTGAATGCACCCACTGTAGTCTTAGATTCCTGTTCTTGGTTGATGAGAGTGGATCCTACTGCTGTTGTAGCTCAACCGCCTCAAGGTTTGATGTGTGGTTCATTCTGAGATGCTTTTCTGCTCACCACAGCTGTAAAGAGTGGGTGAGTTACCATAGCCTTCCTGCCAACTCAATTCTGTCTGGCCATTTTTCTCTGACCTCTCTCATCAACAAGCGTTTCCACTCACTGTTTTTTTTTTTTGTTTGTTTGTTTGCTTTTCGCACCATTCTGTGTAAACTCTAGAGACTGTTGCATGTGAAATTTCCAGGAGATCAGCAGTTTCTAAAATTCTCACACCAGCCCATCTGGTACCAACTACCCTGCCACAGTTAAAGTCACTGAGATCCCATTTTCTCCCCATTCCGATGTTCGACGTGAACATTAACTGAAGCTCTTGAGCTGCATCTGCATGATTTTATGCATTGTGTTATAAAGTGGCCGGTGTGTGTCTAGGCTATAGCTACCAATATCTAAAATATTAGTAAAATATGACTAAAAATATTGTGTATTTCCATCAGAAGAACACTGTTTAAGATTGCAAAGGTTCAAAAGCATAATAGAAAAAATACAAAAGTATCTTACAAACTTTGGTCTGCAGTCTTAACAAAATGGACGGGCAAGAGCTTCTCATCGCAAGAGGTACACACAGATCACTTTTGAAAATTATTTTTGCAGTGTTTTATATCATCCTATAGAACTATGTATACAAAGAATTATTTACCGACACACAAATTTTGATTTCATAGAGTGTATTTTTTTTTTTCCAAAATTTTTTTTTTTTGCCCAATGTGATAAATTCTTCAAAGTTTAGCTTTTCTGAAAATAGTGATCAAGTTTACCATGTTTCTTTGGAACTCTGGAAACATTTAAAACTTCTATAAATACTTTTCTGGCACTACAATGCGAGCAAAATGGAAAGATGTATTTGTGATATCGCTATACTTAATATAATTCACTAATCTTAATAATCAGCAATATGCCATGTAAAAGTCGCCAGAGAATATACGCTTTTACTGTACAAAACCTGCTTTACAAGATTTGTTAAAGGCTGATTTACTTAATTTACTTCGCTGGTTTTGGAAAGTTTGCTCAGATTTGTGGTTTAAATAAATTCTCAGGGCAGAGAAAGTCTGGTGAAATCTACAGCTGTAAATTGCTTTTCTGTGGAGTGGAGCTGGTTCTTGTCCCAATCTACCGAGCCACAGTCCAACATAACTCAGGAGAGCTGGCTGTGCCCTGTGGCCGACAGTGATAAGACATACAGCCCGGAGACAACAGACGGAAAGGGAGGGGAAATGAGCAGGCAGGAAAGACACCCAGGAGCTACTGCCAATAAATGCAGCTGTTAGTGATACTGCTAGAATGTTTTTAAACCAAGCTATAAAATAATCTATTTTATATATAAATACATAATCTAGAATTTAGCGATTTTTTCATGTTTTAAAATCTGGTTACAACAGCTACCAATCAGAGAGAGTGAAGGCTTCCTCAGGTGAAACGGGTGAAGCCAGCCAACCTCATCTTTTTGAACTGCTTATCGTGCTGCGTCATGAAGCATTATCCGCCCCCTTTCTGCATGCATGAGCTCACAGATGCTCACGATTGGCTAGTGTTGCTGGGACTGACAGGGAGACAGAATAATGACACCCCTTCCACTCAGGGAGCATGGATTTTTTTTCTTTTGGCCTCCAGTGGCATCTGTGGCATTGTCAGGATTTGAACGTGTGATCGCTGGACAAAATCACAAGTTTATATTAATGCATTCTTAATATGTAATGGCTTCTATAGTAACAACATATAAATGGGCTTGCATGTTGGATGCTTCACAAAAAAAAAAAAAAGTGTAATTGTTGACATGGTGAAGTTTTCTATGAGGACGTATTTATTTAAAATTCATGGAAGGAGTCTCTGCTTTTTAACAGTCAGATGTACAGCTGTAACAATAAGTTTTTTGACATAGAAAGTTAGCATTGGCAAACTGCTATGGTAAAACATGCTATGATAGGAAAATACTCGACTTCGGGTTTGTAATGGTATTGCATCACCCGGTCGTGTCGTTGTTCGCGTTCCTGTATGAGCATACCTTGTGTTTTATTCCTTGGATAGCACAACGGTAATGTAAGTGTACTAATTCCTTAAAATGGTATAATATCACAGCCTACTTGAGACAAAGTTTTCCTGCTGGAGACATTCTGTGAGCAACTTAGGTTCCCAACCAGGTCTAAAGCGTCCTAAATTAGCCATCAGGCAAGCATCTTGTCTCTCTAATTCAATTAGGATCCAAACACACACTTGATTGACTTCACCAGTATTTATGTAAGGCTTAAACTCGCAACCCAAGCAGCCCATGCGAGATGGCCTTGGCATTGTTTACGGTTTAATGTTTTAGGAGTGTATCCCCCAGGGTCTATCATGCCTGGAGTTTGGAGACCATTATGGCACCCCTGGAGAACATATCACCAGCCAAACGTGAGATGACCGGAGAAGAAACTCACGTGATCTGTTAATTGTCACACACTTTGATTACCACCATTTATTTTAATGAGAGCGCAGCATGTTCTGCAGAGTGCAAAGAACAACATTACTGCCATGTTCATGGCAGAGACTAAATTGGATAGCATTCATTAAACTAATGGATATGAAGAGGTGGCAGAAGGGAGGAAAAGTCTATAACAACAAATTCTGCCGAATGAAGAAATGGCTCACATCATGGCATGTAATTTCCCGATACCATGACAAATTGCAGGTATTTCAATTATGCAACCCAGCTTTAATTACAGAAAATATGCCTCAGATGTCTCTCACAATACAAATTAATATAATTTTTCTTCCTCACTACTAGCTCAGAAAGTCAGATTAGCATTCATTACCTTTGCTGTTTCAACAGTGAGGAAAAGCTGCTGTAGCTGATAAACTGGCACAAAACGCGACAGGCTCATTTTTGGCAGCGGCAACAAATCAGTACACAATATGAGTGAATTATTGTGTAAGAAGGGTAATTCAATTTTTTGCAGGATTTCTGATTACATGAGGGAGAAAAATATGTCAGAGTTGCACTTCAGCACTAAAAGGCTAAGGGTCTTTTTTTAACGGAACCAAGTAATCGGCAAACAGGAGGAATATTTGACTTAATAGAGCTGCTCCTCACATGCAGTTTGAGAGACAAGGGATTCACTAAAGGTTTGCATATCAAACCAAATGCATTTTCACTTTATGTGTAATTTACAAACCTACTAACTTAGGTTAAATAGAAAAAATACTACTCTTTGCACAAAAATGCAACTCTTTGCACTGTGTAATATAATTTCTATAAATTACAACAGATATAGTGCACATTTTGTGGTGTTGGACTGAATTGGGATTATATGTCTTGAATCCATAATAAAAAAATAAAAAAATTAAATAAACATTTTAAAAGTCCATAATATTGACGTGAAAGGAAATCTGTGAACTTATTTATAAGTAAAGCATGAAACACCTAAAATAGTTCTGGTGCAAACAGTTGCCATCATAACTCACATAACTAGTTGAATGGAGTCCGCCAGTATGCAATTAAATCGATCTCAATATCAATACACCTGTTCCAGGTGTCCAAGACAAAGCTCTGGAAAAGTATCAGTCAGGGTTTGTTTGTAAAATATCCCAACATTTGAAATCCCAAATTCAGCAAACATGTGAAAAAGGTTCTCTGATCTGATGAGACCAAAACTGAACTCTGACCTTGGCACAAAGTGCTGTGATTGGCCAAAATCCAAGACTGATCAGCACCATGAGAATACCACAGTACTTTTCTCCACAGTGAAGCACAATGGTGGTAGCATCATGTTGCAGGGATGCATTTCATCAGCAGGGACTGGGAAACTGTTCAGAGCTGAGGAATGTGCAAATACAGGGCAGTCCTAGAAGAGAACCTGCTCCAGTCTGCAGGAACTTGAGAGAGCACTGGCACAAACTTGAGTTTAATCCATTTTTTGGAGCGCCCCACTAAAAACAGGCATCTTGTAGGAAAAAGTTACAGCACAAGACGAGTTTCCCAGCAGCTCTTCTGACACTGGTGACACAGAGACATTAAGAATTCAGTAAAACAGATGTCTCCTGGCCTGAGTGGTTTGCAAAAGCCAATAGCCGGAATCCCAAATGAATTTCGGAACAGAAACATTGCTTGATCCAGTGCCAAGAAAGAGCAATGAGATTTTATCCACTTCCAAACAAGGGAAAAGGGCTAAAGAGGAAAAGAAAATAAATATATAAACGCTTTATCCCACTTCAAGGTACAGATTACTCTCTTCCCTCTTGCAGAGATGCCATCTCTTATTGAAATTAAAAAGAAAAATCCTATTATCTAGACAGCAAAGTGAACAGATTAAGTAGGTCCCAAATCAGCTTCATCCTAAGGCTTATCATTGACCAGCCAGGCTGCAAACACTTCAAAAGAGCAAGGCTAAAATGGTGGTGTTTCTCTCACCATGACTGGTCAACAAATTTAATGATAAGTGTGGGCTGTGACAGGGCTTGAGGTTACAAGTCACAACATTAATGATTCAGCTGCAATATCCCAGGGAGAATAACATCAGAAATTGAAGCTCACAAACAATCTTTTTCATCCATGGCTTTGTAAATCTCTTCAGTTAGATAGAGATCATATACAGTTACAATACTGCATATGAATGTGTAAGAAACTGTATACTGTATAATAAAAACATTTAAGCTTCTTCACATATAATACAGCCTTTATTCAGCAAAGTAGTTTGTATTCCAAAGTTCAATGCATTATTAATTTATTTAAAAGGTTATTTTACAGAAATTCACTAATGGTCTCTACATGTAATGAAAATGCTATGTATGGTTTACAGGTACTGTCCTTGTAATTTTTCCACAAAGCTGTGACAGAGCTAGAGAAAAATGCTTTAATTTTGGTCATGGAATGATCAAATCAACCCAAATCAAATCGGAAGCTCCCCAGTTGGGTGGTAAAAGATCAAGATCAACTGCAGGTTCATTTAACCTCTTGCACAACTGAAAACTTTCAGAAAGTATTATATTAAGTGTTCCTAGTTTCATCTTACACAACTTATCTTGTGTACAGCTGCTTTCATTAAGTTAATGAAAGAAGAGTTCAACTGCTGTTACATTAAGATCAAGCAATTTGTCCATCATTCAATGGTGTCTGTAAAGCTTACCTTATATAAATGGGGCTTATGGGTCCATGGATTTCATACATAAACAAATGCAAGAGAAACTTAGATGGTATCAGGTTGAGTACTCTGGCTTTCCCTACAATCATAATGTATGATTTTCAGGTTATTATGTGCATATTGAAATTCAAAATGCTACCAAGCAGAACTCACTAACACTAAAATATGCAATATTGGCAATATGAAGATAGATTTTTTGAGCAAGTTTCACTTCATAAACTGGATTGGATGGTCACAGCCTTTAATAAGCCACAGTTCATAGAGTCCAGATGATCCCATCTCCCCCTCAGTCCTCTCTTTCTCTCTTGCCCTGCCTCTCAGCTGTAACAGTTTCACGCCAAGTTTACACCAAACCACAGCCCAGTACACACATATTTCCTTTTATTATATCTCTCTGTCTTTCCCTCTCACCATATGTTTTTGCATAAATCAGTGAAGCACTCCATATTTATGAGTCTGACTATCTTCCTTCCCAGAAAGGAATGCATTCCCACACACTAAATAACAGCCAAGCTCAGTGTTAACGATGAAACGGTAAAATGCAATGATAAATGACAAGTGAAAATGGTAGACATCAAAGGCCTCAGGCATGCAACATTCACACTGCTAGAGCACTGCCACATAAAAGCTTTTACTAGAAGGGGGCACCCATAAGACGTTCCTCACCGTTATCCGTCTTGATTTATTTCATTTCTCTTACGAGGCTGTGAGATAAAAAGCAGTTTGACACAGCACGCTCGCAAGCTGCATAGCCTGTCATTTAGACTTATCCCAATTACGACGCTACAGGCATCAGTATGGCTAATTATCCCTATTAAAGGCTTTAAATAGGATTATTGGATTGGCTCATAGCAAACTTTGATTCACAGTTAAAAGATCTTACTCTCGGCAAATGCCACCATCATATCCAAGCCTGACATTTAAATGTGCTTGTAAAACCATCATCCATATCACAATCTTTTTAGGCCTTTTGCCATTCACCTCATACTAATGGAAGCACATTCCAGTTAATCCAGCAGTTTTTTTTTCCTCTTTAGAACAGGAAGGATAAGGTTTGCCTGCTTGGTTTTGATGTCTGTACTTTAATTCTAATACCTGCCTCCCCTTGCCAAAGTGGACTCTCATGTCCATAACCAGAGAATCAGAATTTCTGGCATGTCTCTGGTGTACAGATGATTTCCACTACAGGTGGCTGTGCATTAATATGTTTATTTGAGCAGGAGTTAGTGTTGAGTTCATCTCATCTCTTATTGATCTACTTCTTTAGCATGCAATTTAATGAGAGAATCCACCTGCATTTGTTAACTATAACATTCATTCATTACTTCATTCTCATATTTATTAATTCTCCTGAGAATTAATGAGAAGGTCAGTCTAGACTCCTCTATCCCCAGCCACAGATCCCGGCTCCTCCTGGGAGATCCCCAGGCATTTCCGAGCCAACTGTGAGATATAATCTCTCCAGTGGGGCCCAAGGTCTCTGTCCAGTGGGACGTGCCTGATATAGTTCTAGAGAGAGCTGACCATAGGGCATCCTTGTAAGGTACCCAAACCTTCAGTGCCCTCCCCAGTCTGACACCAACAGAGCACCTCTGGCATGCAGCAAAATAGAAGAGACAAATCTGCAGCAATTATGTGATGAAATCTTGTCAACATGAACCATAATCACAAAGGAATGTTTCCAAAACCTTGTGGAGTCCATGCCAAGAAGAAATGGATAGGCTGGAAACCGTACTCAGGAGCAAAGGGAGACCCTACTCAAGAAAAGGAATTTGAGGCTACACTGGACATCTGAAGAGTGGAAAAATGCCAGGTGACGTTTTTGTAATCTTCCCACTGCCCACTGTAGCCTCCTGGAACCCAATGAGGTCCTGTTATAGAGCATCTAGCTTAAGGTTTGACATGTTCTGTGGTCTGAGATCCTTTTCTGCTCATTACAGGTGCATTTGGTTATTTGAGTTAAAGCTCATAAATGCTGGTTTACTACTCGAACAATGGATTTAAACTACAGAAAAAGGAGGGGATGAATCAGCCAATCAATGTAACAAAGAATGGCTAGTCACAGACAGGAAACCTCTCACTCCATCACTACACATGAATACTGATGATCCACCAACTACAGTCCTACATGGGCCAGTATATTGGCTCTGCCTCTCTATACTCAGGGGTAGTTAAAAGGCAGTGTAATGCAGGTCGAGCTGAAAACAAAACCATGCAAGTAGGCTTATGCCAATCCCACACATAATGTGCATTTGTAAAATTAAACAAAAAAGAAAAATCCTGGGTTTCTTTTTGATAAATCGTTGTGTAAAAACATGAGCTGAGAAATTTGCCAGTTACATAAGGAAGGAATAATGAGTGCTACAGTAGGCCCTGCAATAAGAAGTTACCTAATTCTGCATTACATTTCGGGGTGACGTGGACATCTGATGAATACAACATTTGTTATTTGTTTCATGTATAACACTTGCACTGATAACTTCCGAATTTCAGTTCAGTTTGGCCTGGGATAATATCTTTTCTGTTTCTTTGTTTTTTCTCAATCTATTTAAGGTTTTGTAATCATTAAGTGCAACCAACAGCTGTCTGGAAGGCAGTATGACATCAACCCTGCATTCCCTATAGGTGCATTTATCTCATACAAATGACAATGCATCTGATTTTGAGATGTGTCAGTGCACAAATTAAAGCTTTCTAGAAGAACACATGGGACATACAGGCAAATTGTAGCTATACCCTTAATTAGTTATTCACTTCCCATAAGGCAGGGTCTACTCCCAGGAATGTGGTTCAGGGTCAGAGAGAACTCCACAGCCGGAAACAGGTGAGTTCTGGCAGTGACAGTGCTCAGAGACAGACCTTACTCTGAGAAGAAAACATTATCCATGCAGTTCCTCAGAGCCCTGTGAAAAGAACGCCTTCTTCCCCTGAAGAAGAGGTCTGCACAGAAACTTATCAACCACCAAATGTCACAGATATGTCACATATATTGACACTTGGCAGGAAAGCAGTTTTCCATCAGCTCCACTTCTATGCTTAGTAGACATGGAGTGATTTACCAGATGATGTGCAAATCACCTCCGTTTGTTACAGAATAGCTTTGGATGTGTTGAGAGGCTGTCAGTGAATAAAGGATGGCTCTATGCTGCGTTCAAAAAACAGTACCAAAGTCAGTGCTCTGTATTCTGAGAAAGAAATACCTATACTGAGACTTCTTTGCCCATTTGAAGTTTCATTAAGAAACAAGTAGAACTCGAAGTCAAGGGCAGTGATGGGGATGCCTCTGCTGCCAACAAGTCTAGCCTTTCTTGCTACTTATTTGTAAGAATGAAATACCCTTAAAATATATTTCAAACAGGAAGAAAGATACAGATACCGTGTTAACGAGAATCTTAGACAGACAAACAGATGGACACACAGACAACCTATAAACACAATGCCTCCAACACCTAGTGTTAAAGCCATAAATAGTAAGAACAGGAAGTTTGATTTCTATTGCACATTTCCAAAATTCAAAGACATTACACAGCAAATGCTTACATATGTCTGCAAGTACATGTATACTGTTGCATATATCAATTGACCAGAAGCAACTGTAAGATAAACAGATGACAAATTAAAGAAAATCTCAGAATAAATGAGTGGAAAAACATAACACGTTCCAGACAGGGGGCACAGATTGGAGGAGCTTTAGTCACAAAGACTGTTAAACTGGCTAGTGCTTCAAAGACTAAAGGGACATCTGCATTAAGGTCTATGGGAAAGATAGTAAATAGGTTGGAATTTTGTGGTCAGAAGCACACAATCAGTGACAGTGATGCTGGTGCATTAGAGAAATAAGGAAAGATTGTTCTTTAGGTGACTGAGAATGTCAATGCAGGATGTGGTCAGACTGTCGGCGAGAACAGTGCATAGACAGCTACACAGAGAAGGATATTACAGAAGAGAGGCAGTGCATAACTCACTCATTACAAAGGCGAGTTATGATGCTTCCATAATCCTCTTAAGTAGGAAAAATCTGTAACAGCTATTGTCCTAAATTAGTTTCTAACCATAGATGCCACAGTTACTAAACAAATATGATAGGATCTTATAGTCAGGATGTAATGCAACCCCAGACTAAACCCAACTGAACAGCTGATGTGTTAGACAACACACTCCATCACCATCATCAAAACACCAACTGAATATCTTTTGGAAAAAATAGTGTTTATTCCTCCAGTACAGTTCCAGGGACTTGCAGAATCAGTGCCAAGCTACACTGAAGCTGTGGCTCATGATGGCCCAACAGCTAGATGCTAATTATGTTGTTTTTTTTCTGTAAGATCTGTCACCTGTCTGTAGATGTGGGGAGAAGAGAGAGACAAATAACTCCACTGTTACCAAAGAGAAATTCTAAGGAAGAAAAAAAAGCAACACACTGGATCAGGTTCAAGCTACAGCACCTCTTAGTTTCGCAAGAGATACATCTAGCTTTCACTAAATACAATGGCACTTTATTTTAAAGCCTGTTTTCACAGGCCATTTGACTGACACTGCAAACAGCCAACTACATTTACTCACCACTAAATGTTTCAAATAAAACTCTTTGGAAGATGGGATGTTGTGAACGTCTTCCAATCCAGAGAGTATCTTGCCCCAAAAGCTAATTGTCACTTCTGGGTGTTTTTTTTTTTTTTAATTGAAATCCAGTGTCTGGCAGTGCGTACACACAGAAGTAGGGATCAAATTGTAACCTGGATCCCGAAGCTCATGGCCACCTAAGTGTACAAACAATATCACATGCCACATAGGCTGTGAGCAGAGCATCGGAGGCTGAAACTTGGCACCTTAGATTTCTTGCATTATAACAATAATACATGCTGTTCCATTTTCAAACCTTCCCATCTGTTTGCAGCAGCATCGACATACTTAAGATGAAAACTTGCATCATTTGGTGATTCTTGAAGCAGATCAAGTGCTGCTACTGGCAAGTCAAGTACAGCAAATATATTTTCAGTTGGTCACAGCTTTGAGTTAAATAAAGCCCCTTATATGTAAGGAAAAGCACAAAACCATAAAGAGAAAGCAAGTCTGTGAGCTCCAGCTAAAATAGAGTGGGATAAAAGTTTGCCAGAATAGCTGTGTAACTAGCAGAATGGCGCCATTCTTCACGAAACCCCAGTGACATGCTGCAATGCTTTCCCGCCGCATTCTCCGCATGGAAGGATTAAGAAAATTTTACTTGACTTGACCTGACCCACGCCTTCTACCACCTACACATTCACATCTCAGTCACACGCTGCCCATGTTCTGCTGAGCAACAATCAGCTCCAGAACCATGAAATCATAAATATCACCTCGATTATCCATTACATTTGCATTACAACTTCCACAAATCATTTAGATTGACCTTGGGGAACCCTCGTTATATTTACCTCCACCTACTGAAGTTATTAAAACTGATCAATCTAGAAGCTAGAAGTCTAAAGAACAGTCAAAGAACACACAGTTGCAACGAACAAACACCAATAAACAGCCAAAAGAACACGAGTATGCTGTAGTATGAGTAAAATTTCCTAATGGTTTAGTCTCCTAGAGCTCTTTAATCCACTTACATTTGCGCTAATGTTTACCATGTACAGTATCTTGAGGGGTATGGCCTTGTTAAAAGGTTGCTAAAATAATGTGCGCATGTGATGTAGGAATATATAATATAAGTACTATAACCAAATACAAATACACTGATTATTCGGTTTGGACAGACAATGTGTTCTAAATGAATGAAACACAGATATAAATAGGGGACACACTATTTTTTTGTTGTTTGAGGTTTTATTTATTTACTTATTTATTTTTAGAAAGCTATTTTGAGAATTTCCTGCGATGCACGCTGAAGTACGAAGCTTGCAGGACAAGCAAAGGTCATGTTCATTAACGTGATTGTGCTGTGGTCCTTAGCACCTGCCTGGTCAGGGTCGCGGTGGCTTAACTAGGCCGCTAATTTATGTTTATGCTATATGTTTATATTTTAGTAAATATAACCAACTACAAACAAGCCAAAATTATATCGCCATGAGAAGAATTTTCAAAAATGCGCAGATGTCGTGTTTAGACCATTTATGAACTGGAGTGATATAGCCAGAATTCACAAACTATGATGAGTCTGCAATTTTTTTTTTTTTTTAATATTAACCTTCATTGCATGTTTTTTGCTGTTTTAAAAGAACACTTTCTATCATTATTAAAAGAAAATCATTCTGGAAAAAAAAAAAAAATCACATAGGAATTGTAATGAAATGCCACTTAAAGGACCTCATTCTGACTCGCAGGAGCAATGTGTCCTTGCTTCATAGTAGATTCTGATAGTGTGTGTCCAGTGAACTTTTCAGATCTTTCAGGAATGTAACTCAAAGCTAAAGTAAAACTGATCAAATATTATTAGGTGGCTAGTGCTGCATGCCAGTTTATTTCAGAATATATGTAATCATTCAGCACATATTTAAAAGTCATTTTTTATTTTGTCGCCCAATAAAAGCAGGGATAAGTTTGCACCATCGGAATGAAACTGTGAAACCACTGAGCTTGTGCTGTGTGTTGAAAATTGTCTTGCTCTGGGCTTAGAAACTATGCAGTATATGTAGAGAAGCTTCCCAATCATTGTGTTAAACCAGAGGCTTTGCTAACATACTTAATCCCATTTTAACCAAATACTACCTAACCTTCTTTAACTCATTGCTACTGACAGCACTGTTTGAACTCTTTCCCTTGGATTAGTCTATTTATTAGCGTTTAGAGCTCAGAGAGACAAAGAGGGAGAGGGAGAGAAACTGGTTTCTATTAGAAGTCTGGCCGTTGTGAGCAGTGGCTGAGCTTTCTCAATCAGCATATGCCTGTAAAGCCTGCGAGCTGCTCTATATGCTGCTGTATGCTGAGAGTGTGTCTAATTGAGAATGCTTGTTAAGATAATCATCCTCAAGCCGGGGAGCCAGCACCTGTTCCACTGACTGGCCTGACAGACAGAGAGAGTGTGTGTGTGTGTGTGTGTGTGTGTGTGTGTGTGTGTAAGCTGAGATCATGGGCTTTTGGCTATGGTGCTGCAGCTTTGTACCATATACACTATGTATCACACATAGGCTCTTACAGCTCAGTCACTAAAACCATTAAACTACTAACAATCTCACTTGAAAGTTTGTATAGACAGCATTTATTATTAAAGTTATCCTTAACATAAACGTTGAGTTGTCAACCAAAGAGTCATTGCAGGACACAGCCTTTTGGGAGAAAAAAAAAACAAAACATTGATTTTGTTAAGTATATGTTTATACTTCAGCTTAACTGATCTAAATACTGCAAATGTTGCTGTGATTATAATTACAAATTACAAACACACGAATCAGATAAGAACGTATGATTGCGTACCATACTTTTACTGACCTAAAATCTGTTGCTTTTTCAACAGAAATGACACGCTGTGAGTCATGAGTGTGTAAAGAACAAAACCTTGTACACTTTGTGCGAATACCTTTCAATGTCCATTGCTGCAACACAGTGCAGGGTAAACAATTTAAAACTGAAAATGAAAAGAAAAAAATAAATAGAAGTTGCTTGCCTGTAGACGTTATTATTCTGGTGAAGAGAGTTGAGTGGGCACTTGTAACTATGTGACATTGACTTTGACAGGATTGCTTTCTTCAATAGACAGTGAAAGGGAGCGATATGAATTGACTGGTGAGCAAAGGGAGGTAGACGGCAGTCACTCAAGTGTATTACTGCTGTAGGGTGCACATCGATCTGTAAAAATCGACTCAACTCAGTCAAAGAGCAGGATCGACAGGGTAGCACAACACTTTCTTGAAGGGAAAAATAGACCAAGAGCTCAACTTAAAGCATAAAAATGATGTTGGGCCCGTTATTATGTGACATAAGATTCATGAAAATATGACTGATGTATGACATTTGCATGCATGGAAGTAATGGGTGACAATCAAGACCTCGATAGTAAAAGACAAATGCACTACACTTCTGCTGCCAGTATTTGGCCACGTCCTAAAGGAGAATTTTCTGAATATAGACAGATGTAATCAATAGCCTGCCAGTCAAACACACCACATACACAGTCCTGGAGAGACCGCTATACACACTTGCCTTGTTTAATCAAATAATACATTTAATGGTACATGGAAGGACCTCTGATAGTGCTCTACACCAATTAAACAAACAGAAATACAGTAAAATATCGCAAAGTTGGCAGTTGGCATAAAACATAAGGCAAAAGAGATGAAAAGAAAAATAAACTAGAGTGAATGGAGGAGTCTGAGTCTGTGTTTGTTGCCATTTGTGTGGTCAGGACTTAAATAACAGCCACTGCATTATTACTCAAACCGAGTGTCTAGACCACAGACTGGGACACTTTTTCTTAACTGTGCTCCATAAAATGCAGAAGTGTTAAAAATCTTATTAACCATTATTTCCTTTTTTTTTTTCCAGAATAAGTGCTCTAAGACAGGCTTTAAGAATTTCTAGGAGGTTTTATACTACACTGTGCACAAGTCTTAGGTACTGGATACTTTATATCTTCTGCATTAGTCAGTAAAATAAGGCATTTTTCCCCCTAAGCAATCATTTTCCAACTATACAGAACTATCTATAGTGAAAAGAACATGGAGTTCTTCAACAGATGGCATGGCTTCCACAGAGCCCTGATCTCAATATCATTGAGGCTGTCTAAGATTTTACCCACAGAGACAAAATTGAGCAAGACAAGAAAAGTCTGTGGAAGAACAGTGGCGAGTTCTCAAAGATGCCAGAAGCAAGTCACCAGCCGATTACTTCAAAGACAGTGTAAATACATATAGGCCTATATACACTGTAAATAAACACATTTTTATGCTCAACAGTCTCTAGACTGAGAGTTATATAGAATAGTGTGAAAAAACTAAAAGCAAACCTTTTTTCTGACCATGCCCCAGTCAGATTGTGATATCACATTTTTGTCCCCATTTTGATGTTTGATGTGAACATTAACTGAAGCTCTTGATCCGTATCTGCATGATTTTATGCATTGTGCTGCTGCCACATGGCTGATTAGATAACTGCATGATTGTTCAGGTGTACAAGGATTCCTAATAAAGTGTGGTGAATGTGTGGTCAGAAACTTTTCATTACTTTTGAAAGCACCATCACTCTACAGACTTTATGTAACTGACTTTTGAACAGTAGTGCATATTGTGCAGCCTGGAGAGGAAAACAAAGTGTGTCAATATATGGCGGCATCATCTCCCACGCTCAAAAACTACCATAAAACACCAAGACTTACACAAGTCCCAATGCAGTTAGCTCACAATATTTCTCTCAACAAGAGCACAAACAAAACAATCTCAAGAATGTGCTGAATAAAGTTAATGCTTTTTATGGAGAGAAAATTCAATCATGCCTCCTCGCATCTAGTCACACTTCATTATTGCAACACACACACACACACACAAAATAAGAATAAGAAAAACAACAAGAATGGCTCGTGGGCCAAAACTGTATTTATCCTCAAACATTCCCAGCCAGCACATAACAGTCTTTAATAACTACAGCTGCTGCTTAAATTATACAAATTCAAGCCAACTAGGTCACAAATATACAACATCAAGGACAGACCTAATTGACACAGTTTCTCTGTTTTTGTCTTTCTTTCAGTCTCTGTCTTTCTCCTTCATATCTTTTCAATGTGCTTTGCACTGCTTTGGCACAGCTGAACATAAAGAACTTAGAGGATTAATGCGCATAATCTCGGGGATCCTATTATCTAGTGCTGGGGTGTACTGTACTACTGCATGAGAACACAAAGTTATCCTCCTGCTCCTGATCTGGGGACCTGCTTATATATATATATATATACACACACAGTCAGGTCCATAAGTATTTGGACAGTCATTTATGTGTAGACTTTCAGCTTGAATTCAACGGCTTTAAGAAAAATATTGCATTAACTGTTAGGGAATTACAGGCATTTTTTTTTACAGAGTCCCTCCATTTTCACAGGCTGACTGATAAGCATTTTCATGGCCAGCTGTGGCCTGTTTCCTCCTTATTTCATGATAGATTAAGGAGATAAAAGGTCTGGAGCTGATTCCAAGTGTGGAATTTGCATTTGGTAGGTGTTCATAAGAACTCTCACTGTTGCACACCAAAGAGGTGTTGATGCAAGTGAAGGAGGCCATCATTAGGCTGAAAAACCAAAACGGACCTATCATAGTGATAGCACAAACTTTAGGAGGGCCAAATCAACAATTTGGTACATTCTTAAAAAGAAGGAATGCACTGGCAAGCTCAGCAACACCAAAAGGCCTGGAGGACCACGGAAAACAACTAACTGGATGATTGCAGAATTCTTTTCTTATTGAAGAAAAACCCATTCACAACATCTAGCCAAGTCAGGATTATACATTGCCAAAAAACCTCTAAAAAAAAAAGCCTGATCAATTCTGATTAACTTGTACCAGAATGATGGGAAGAGAAAA
>CM040982.1:14951422-14974271 GCA_022985145.1 Pangasius djambal
TATATATATATATATATATATATATATATATATATATACACACACACACACACACACACACACACACACACAGTCAGGTTTTAAGCATTCTATGGTTTGTCTTTGTGGAAAAAGCCTTCAGTAAGAACCCTTGTGGAACCCTTTTTCTGAAGAGCAGTACAGAGTTTTGTTACGGTTATGAAGAAATTTGTGGTAGCACATTCAAGTGAACATCTGATTCAACAGAAAAAGCAAAAGTGACCAACACAAGAAAATATCACAATGCGTACTTCATATTACTTAACATGTTTACATCAGTTATTGTTAGGCAGAATTTGGGCCCTTTTGTGTGACTTGCAAAAATATATGCTTTGTGTTCTATATGGGGGAGATAATATATGTTTGGGTCAATCAGGCACAAAAAACAAATGTTATGTGTAATATCCACAAATACACAACTTGTTGTAGTGAATAATGTCAGCTGCAATAACACTTTCATTGGACCCATCCCTTTTAATCTGTGTATACAATGTGGTAGAATTGGCTGAACTGAATTAGATCCATGTGGACAGGTTTTAAGGGCAATATCTACATATCTACACATCTGGATGCAGCTAAAGCAGATTTAGTATGGCTACTTAAATAACACCGGAAAATTCATTACTTAATTTGTATACAAGGTGGCTATAGAACCGGGCGACGTATATATAATCCTGAACCTTTTGTCATGCTTCTTCACAGCTATGCATGGATTTCCCATGAAAACCTGAGAAGCGCAGCCATGTGTTTGTGATCGCAGCTGCCTTCAAAGAGCTGTACACCATCACAAACAAGCCAATGGGTGTGTTACTTAATGCCAGTAATTATGTGAGAGGAGCTCTGGGAAGCTTACATGCATTCCTCATCACTAATGCTGGTGGTCCAGCCTGAGGAGTTATAGGAGAAAAGATCATTTATCAACAGTGTCACTAGAGTACAAGTGAAAAAACCGAGGATACTTAGCCTTACTGCAATTCCTTTGGCCAAAAGACTGAAACAGCTGAGTGACCAACACTGAGAGGCGTGAGCTGAACAAATGGAAATTCTTTAATTAAAAACTCCTGTATGTAGTATTTATATTCACAAAAGAATAGCACTGATCAGGGTGGGGTGAGTCACCAAATGACCTGAGGATATAGGAGGAGACTGAGGATGTACTGTTAGTTCTGCATCAAAGGCAGCGGGCAGTGAAAACAGGGAACAAGCTGCTCTGTATTCGGCATCCGTCATCTCAGATACTTCTTGTAAAAAGTGGCAGTGTCCAGGGAAGCTATAAGATACAACCAAGGAACGAATACACACAGCGTGTCCACTCTCTCACACTTCCCAAATACAATGCCACGGGGTAGAACATACTGGCTGACTAATATAGAGCACTTTCCCCTCCTTGTTCCAGTGTGAAGTAACTCTCTCAAGCACTTTCAGAACATAACTGCTAATGAGGACGCATATGAAAGAGAATAGCCTAGGACCTGCTGCAACATGGAACATGAAACATGAAACAATGTCATTTAACATAAAATTAACTTTACATGAACACACAAAAACAGGTAAATAAATACTTTGAACAGCACTTGAACTTCTCATGTAGCAATTGCTGCATTGTTTTGGTTTCATTCTGCATTCATCAAACATCTGGTGATTTTTCTTATTAATCATTAATAAACCATTAATAAATGAGAAACCATTACTGAGCTTCACTCAGCAGGAATTACTTTTAACAAGGGTATATCAACAAAGATAAGGAAATGCTTGTGCATTCAAATTCAAACTCATTATTTCACACATCTTTATTAATTTGTTTGTCATTTCACATCATTTAAATATGCAAACAATTAATGTGGAGTGAAGGCCATGTGTAGAGATAATACACATTAAGTATTTGTTTACATGTAGAGTATGATTAAAGAAATTTAAAGAAAGAGGGGAAAAAAAACATTTCTGTTAAATAAATATGGCGAATGCATGCTAAATGCATCCTTCTGAATCTGTAAATCATAGTTCTGTGCCCTGAAGTACTTAGCCTAACCCCCTGTTGTCTTTCCATCAGTGATGTTAGATGTAATTTAAGGGAAATGTGGCAGCAGGAAGAAGAGGAGAACAGAGAAACCCAGTCAGGTCATACAAATAAGCCCTAATTCCCATTTCGTTCATTTAATTGAGGATTCAATTATGCAAGCAAAATGTAACACAAAGAGCTAAAATCATGCTGCCCTGTGAATGCAGTGGTAATCTGCTGGCACTGTTCACCTGCTAAATGACAAAGCCACTGTGATTTTATATGCGCAAAAGTAAGCAGTGTTAAGGATTTGTGTTTATGCCATCTTTTAACCACATACAGGGATGTGTTGAGAGTTATGCGTGCATAGTAAGGATTTGATACAGAATTGTTAAAATAATAATTATTATTATTACTAGTAGTAGTAGTAGTATTGTTATTATTATTATAAAAATTTCATTAAATGTTTTTGATTTTATTAAATTGATTTAATTCTAGGAGTTTAATACACTCACTGAAAGTAAGCTGTAAGTGTTACAGATAAGTGCTCGGTGAGATTACTCTTATATATTTTGCATATTTTCTTTAGAGAAAAGCACATCAAATGAACAAAAACATGAGCACCGTTTTATTAATTCAACAACTCAAAATAGCCAAATCATAGCAGGATAAAATAGCACACAGCACACATATTACAATTTCATGACCTTGATTTAGCATCTCGTAGCTTCATTAAGTTGTGTGCATAATTAACTGTTTGTAAATGCAATATAATATGATGTGTGGGATCAAGTGCTATTTTATAAGCTGTTGAATAATGAGAGTGGAAGTCATATTGTTAAATTAAATCAAATTTGCAATGACTAATGCAGTTATAATTACAACTAAGACTATTCATGCAGCTGTTTATCTCAATGCGTTCCATCTCATTCATGTATCAACATATTAGCGGTTTTTTTCCCCCTCTTACTTTTATGTTAGGTCGTATTCCCTTTGACAGCATGGGGGGAACGCTATTTCCTTCAGGATGTTATTAACTCTGTCTTGGATGCTCCTACTCAAGGTGATTTGCATATTCTGAATGGGACTGTTTGAAAATCGACTTAAGCAGCTGCATAACCCGACTCTGAATATGTGTAACTTTCCCAGTGTAAATACTAATATATCCTTTGGCATTATTATAACAATTGTAATGAGTACACAGGAGGTGGAGAGAATAACAGAAACCCATAGTAATATACATTCAAATCAGAGAGTTAATAAGAAGTAGGACCATTCTCTGCCTCCAGAATAGCTTTAATCTTTGTGGAAATGCTGTCTTGAATGGTTTCTTAAGGAAGAAAATATTCCAGTTCTTTCAAAAATGAAGGCTGTGGACATCTATTCTCTGTGCTCCAGAACTTCTTATAAAGGCTAAATTATGTTTAAATCTGGAGGCCACTGAAGGTGTTTGGCTTCAGTGCTGTGCATAATTTTAAAAGTATGTATGGTAGCATTATCATTCAGGAATATGGAAAAACCATCATCAGGAAAAAGTGTTTGCACCATTGTGCACACCTGGTCCTGTAATACTGACTCATATTTGTTGGCTGTTATATGGCCATGCAAAGCAATCACTGACCTTGGGATTTCTATGCTTCCCATACCATTATAGATTTCCCACCAGACATTGTGGGTTGAAGGCATCCTGTGACTTCCTTCAAACATAAATCCATCCAAATGTAGGAAATAAAGTGACAGTTTCATCAGATCATATTACTTCGCTTCCAGTGCTCGAGAATTGAGGTTTTTATGCTCCATACACCAAGTTATGTGTTTTTAAACATTGGCCTTTGATACAAAAGTCTGAATGGCAGTTCTGCCATCAATTTCAGCTTTGTGTAGCTCACAACATACAATATTGGATGAGACTGATTCATAAAAATGCTCATTCAATTCTAGGGTTATTCTTGTAGCTATAATTTTGTGGCATTTAGCCACCATCCAGTACAGTATTATACTCTGTTCAGTTCGCACTATTCAATAATTCAATAAAGTCTTTTATTTCAGTGGTCTGGTTCACTGCATTAATCTGCTCAATTCAGTGGCTGTGCAAATGTGAAAGTTTATAGCTAAATAAACAAAGTAGTGGAAAATAAATTAATACATTTTTTAAAAAAGCACCAGAAACTTGCTGAAACTTGGTGGTGCTGTATCATCTATAATTTACATGCCTACAAAATATTTTTGAAAATCTTTCCCCTCTGAAAATGTGTTTTACTCCTGTTGTGGTGAGGGGTAGAGGATTTATGGAAGGAAAAAATATGCCTCCTGTTGTGTGTTCTTTATGTGTTACGTTCCCCTGATTTCCACAAACTTCTGTTTTCAAGGCAAAGGCAGGACTCCATAGGAAACTCGGCTTGGCACATTTCTCAAGACCAAGGACCAGATGTACGTGCAAAAACATGACTCGATGTGGCCACAAAATGCGCTTGCAATGCGTCTGACATTAACGTTCAATTTAGCAAGGCTGTAGCTCATTACGCAAACTGCACTTGGGACCACCTACAAATTGAGGTCTAAAAGTCTCTGTAAATTGGTGCAAAAAAAAGTCAACCACAGAGCTGTCAAAAAGATCAGGATTAAAGAGAAAATGCAAGTTCAGTAACAAAAAGATAAAGAGATGTCAGAAATATATCAGCTGAGAAGATATTCAATTGGTTGTACCCTAAAGAAAAGAAAATGCTGTGTACAGAATAAGTTACTTTGGTTACTTCTTGAGTTTGACTGAGGCTCCTATCAAAGTTTGAACATTTACAATTCAACAATTTACAAACAACAATTCCTGTATGAATTTCTTTGTTAAATGCCAAATTAATGTATGTGCTCATGATGTAGGCAATGTGATATGACCAGGATTAGCAGAAATAAAAGCAGCATAACGGACAAGGCACATATGGTCAGAGTATTCAGTATTCATAGAGTATTCAGAGTTGAGTTCAACGTGCAACACGGTGTGGATTTAATGCAGAAATTGTACACATCATTATTTAGACCACAGATGTAACTACACGCATACCTGAATGCTATTCAGAGAGCTGTGTGAGAGTTAAATAGCAAGGCAGAGTTTACCAAAAACCGAGGTGTGTCTCAGGCACGAGTGATTCTAAAGCCCATTTTTCTTGTGCAAGATCAGCTTGAGTAAGGAGCAGTATGAAATCCAGTAACACTGTCTGACAGTTCGATGTAACCATAATACGGCACACTGTAATGTACGTTTTAGCCTGGAAGTACACCAAAAACCATGGAAGGGCCAATATTAAATAAAAATATAAATAAATGTAACACAATTAATTAACTGTATTGTCTTTCTAAGGTCCATGCACGGAGGACACTGGAGGAGACAGCATTTTAACTCAAGACGTTGCTGATCTTGAGAACCAAAATTTTTATGAAAAAGTTATGTATTAACTAAATGTGAGCTGTAAGCATAAAAGATTAATATTTGTTCAGGTTATATTTCAAACAGTGCATATGGTTTCTTCGTAGAAGGGTGAATTATTTTATTAATTAAACAACTCAAAATAGTGAATTTAGCCTACATTCTGCACATACATAACGATTTCATGACTTTGACTTTGGTTTAGAATATCATGTCTTCTCAATCAACTTGTGAACTTCATCTGTTCACAAGTAACTCTTGGACCATCTGAAAAAAATTAAATGCAAAATCATAGGATGTGCTGGATCAAGTGCTATTTTATAAGCTGTGAAATCATGATGGCGGAAATAATGATTGTTAAATTAAACCAACTATGCAGTGATTAATGTGATAATTACAATTAAAACTATTCATGCAGTAATATGTTGGCAATATACCAGAATCACTCCTATTAGATTTTTTTATTTCAATGCTTGCCATCGTCTTATTCATATATCAACATATTGTCTGTTGCTTTTACGTGACATTTGATTTCATATTAAATTTGACAGCAAAGGAAAAAGCGATGTGCTTCTTTAGTCTCATTTTTCTATCTCCCAAATTTTGGGGGGGCTTAAAGGTGCATTAGGTACGATCAGTCTTTTTTTCTTTCCAAGAGTAGGTCTCTAACAGTTAAGTGGGTCAACATCTGAATGATTACAGAATAGGTTCACAAAGCTCTGCCACCAGGATCTAGGCCTGTAGAGTGTCCAGAAAATGACTGACAGGAGGCACATCTACACACAAACAAGCACGCTGGACCGGAAGTCAGTTTCCTAAACAGGTTTTCTCAGCAACTTAATACATTTTTGCTAAGGCTACAGCTTAATGCTTTGTTCTTTTCGTAATCATGGTCTACATATCTTCCAGGTTGTTTGTACAATTAAGGAATAAAAAAACACAGACTATTGCTCCTGCAAAGGCAAGTGCTTGTGTTTAAAGGCAATAGTCTCTAGATGATATTGCAAAACAACCCATCTGTCAAGAACCTGTCAACCTCGGAGGCATAGATAATGCAGGTGATTTGCATAATCTAAACGGCGTGCCTAGAAAATGGACTTGTGCATGTGAAACCCGTCTCTGAATAGCTATAACCCTCCCTGCATAGACACTGATGTAGCCTTTGGACTTAAGTCACTGACTTAATTTACACCTGCTTTTGGGAGGCAAAACTGACTGCCACTAACTGCCCAAAGCTTATTACATCAAATGGAATACGTAATCAGTCACGCGTCCCTCTCCACCAACTTTCCCTTTTTGCGTGATCCTCCCTCAAATACATATAATATATGTGAATATATGCCAATAGAAAGCAGACATAAACAGCTTAGTACAGCTTTCTCTGATTGTTAGAGTACATACAAATGCACACTGCTCTGAAAACCATACAAAATAATTAAATACTTCTAAATGCTTCTCTACTTGAAAAGCATCAATAAAGCTTAAGAAAATCTGTTAAATGCCAATGAGTGCAAATACTAGTGTTGCAAATTACACTGATGATTATCATAACAACACACCTAAGTGATGGGTGGCGTAACTCTGCAGTCCACAGTCGCTTCTGCTGATTGCAATCATTGTTAATTATGTACAGCAACAACTATTTATGAGGTTTTCAGCCACTGGAATGCTAACCACATGCAGCTACCAAAGAGTGAATAACAGAGAGCTGGAAAACAATGCTGAAAAATAAGACATGCCAGTGTGGTAGAAGCTGCAACCAGACTGAGATTTTTATTTTTTATTATTATTGCTTGTTTGACACCAGCTACCAAGAGAATAACTCAGTAGCAAGGTTAAAGCATTGTACGGGTTAGTCTGCTACAAGTTAAGAAATAGAGGTCAGGCAGCTCAAGACACCTCTGCACTCCAAATTGCTTGGTTGGCAGCTACAGTAATTGTCCATAAGTGCTCTGAAAATTCATTTTGCCATGTTAGCAAGTGTAAGGAGAGATTTATGCGCTGCACCTCTGAGTCACAGAGAGCAGGACCATGAGACAGAGCTGCGATCAGTCAAAGAACTAGGAGTCAAGCAGAGACACCTTTATTTCCCACTGAAGCAGAACCGATTCAACACGAATGTGAAATTAGATACGAGATGGGTACGACAAAGCTGGAGCCAGAGACACATTACATTCATGCTGGGGTCAGTGGGAGATTGCGGCAAGGTACAATACACACTGATTACCAGCTCAGTACAACCCTTCTACACACAAGAGCAAAAATTAAGTTCGGAGCAAATAACATGCAGAATAATAACCTCCATCACTAAACAGTCTAGACTCTACCTGAGGATCACAGACAAAGTATCTGACAAAGTTATAAAAGTAAAGAGGAAAAAATATAGTGTTCAATTTGTCACAATGGCATGACTCCAAATCAAATTTCTATTTAACTTTACCTAACTTCTCTTGCACTACTGCGGCAGTATCTTATGAAATACTATGAGCAGGGTTGATTTACGGCTTTTTCACGCTGGGTCCCAATACCTGACTCCACTCTCAGGTCTGATTCTGGGCTCGTTTTGGGGAGAGGTTCATCATCACAGGCTTGCTCTCCTATACAACAAATCCTTCCAAGAAGTATACTGCCAAATATCACTTCCCAGTTAGAATCCTTCCTGCTTTTTTGTTTTTTTTGGCAGAATACTATATTTCAACACAGAAACTAGATAAATGATCATCATTATGGCCTTTTCAGTCCTCTTCATGTCCTGGATATTCGTTTATTCTTTTGTGTCTGCTTGTTATGATCCCACAGAGAAATGGCATTTTAAAGCTATGAACTGCTTTAGCATTAATTCTGGAAAGAAATCGCATGTGACTAAATGGGACTTTCCTATGTGGATGCACTGCTTTGAGATACACTGATGAAGCACACATGAAGTGCTCTGCTTTCTCCAATATCGCCCAATCACAACAACTCCCTCCTGAAAAGTAAGGAAGTATGTGAATATTATTTAAAAAGTATTCCTCATATTAAATTGTGGACTTCTGAATACCTCTGAGATGATACGATGGCCCAAGTTACTTCTGCTGAAAGAACAGATGCACATACATATATAAATAAAAGCACAATAAACAGGTTTGTAGTTCAGTAATAATAGTATACATAGTTTACAAAAAAAAAAAAAAAAAAAAAAAAAAAAAAAAAAAAAAAAAAAAAAAAAAAAAAAAAAAAAAAAAAAAAAAAAAAAAAAAAAAAAAAAAAAAAAAAAAACAAAAAAAAAAAAATTTAAGCAGTCCTTCATCAAATGTGCAAAGTGCTTCTGTGCCTTTAGAAGCTGAAATGGTTTAGGATGTAATAGCTGTCAAAACAACAACTACTATGAGAGACAACAACAAACAAACAAGTGCTGCGGTGATGCATGGGGGTGTGATGAGTGACAAAATCTGATCCTAGAGGACCTATGATTTTGGCTGTGTTAATAAATGCACAAAAACCCTTTACTTCTTTTTAAGGACATCAAAAGCCTGTACACACTCCTTCCTAATGAAGATGAATTGCGAGCTCTAAAACATTTTCTTGGGTGGAAAAGGACCCTACTGAAATTCTATTAAGAGATCGCGAGTTCGAATCCCAAGGATGCCACTGCCATCTGTGGGCAGGAGCCCAAGAGAGCAAAACAGGCTGTGCTCTCAGGCAGGAAGGGGTGGCATACTCTCTCTCCCCTATCAATCACAGTGACATTAGCCGATCATGGGCATATGTGAGCATGAATGCAGAAGGGGGTGAACAGCACTTTCCTCCAAGTGTGTTGCACGCCCCCTGAGTTCAAAAAGATGCAGTTGGCTGGCCTCTCGCGCTTCGGGTTTGGTAGCTGTCGTTTGATAGGGGAGAGCTGCCTGATGGGTGGGAACTGGCCATGACTAAATTAGGGAGAAAATTGGGGGGAAAAGGAAAAAAAGACTGTCAGAACGTGTGCTAAGGGCATATGTATGTCCTTCACAGTCACACTGTTGACATGAAAAAAGGTCCAGTCCCTGAGCCGTGAGAGGATATCCTCTGAAGATACTCGCCTGCTGTCACTAATCTTGTATTCAGTGGAAGGCCTCTGAACGTGTGAGTTGTATATTCTGGGGATTAGAGCAGGAACACAAATATTTACACAGTGGTCTTCAATTGAAGAGAGGGTTTGGTGTATTTTGGTGTATCCAAAGTAGCAAAGGGAAGGGCAAGTGATGCAAATCTGGACTTCAGTGAAGCACACAGGGTCAGTGACGTTGGCTTCGTGTGATTAGATCCTCAGTGTAGCGATCAGCCAATGAGAATTTCCTATAATAACAAACCCAAAGGGAATGTACTCTCGGAAAGTTCCAGAGGAACATTTCTTAAAGAAACAGCCTCTACATTGTAACTGACAGTGCTAAAGAGCTTGTTCAGAAAAGAAAAGCTCTTTTGTGTCTTTCATGCTGGACAGACCTGTGTCTAACTCAACTGATGTGACATCTAAAGAACTCGTTACTAGTCTCTGTGCAATTCATTTGTAAAAATCCATAATGGCTTTGGAACAGAAACACAAAACAGCAAGAAGGATTTAGTGGTAAGGTCAGGTACATTTTTCTCAGCTTTTCTGTAACATACCAAAGCAACATAACATTTAAAGCCACCAAGGAACAGGCTTAGTGTATTAATTTACTGCAAATCAGCAACAATTATTTATAACGCATATCCCTTTTTCTCTGCATCTGACTTTGGTCTTTATCTATGATCATCACTTTACTTATGTCTTGAGGTTAATCCACAGACCGCTGGGAAACAAGGGTAAGAAGAAACATATGGATGTGTAACTTCTCTAAGAAAAGAACAACTTGATCTTTATAAATATTAAGAAGTGAGGCCAACACAGCCAGTGGCAACTTCATGCACAGCACTCACTCTAACTCCTCCATATCAGCTCTCTCTCCCCCTCTAACACACACACCCACCCACCCACACACACACACACACACCCTGTGGCAGTTGGCAGAAGGTACTTTGCCAGGCTGGTGAAGGTTATTAATTCCAGTGCCATATCATTTTAAGCGAGAAGCAGGTGACAGGAGCCCAACTAGCAACACCCCATCATCCCATTTCTCACTCTATCTTCTCCTCTTGCTCTCACACAGATACACACACACACACACATTCAAATTCAGGGTTCAGGGCATTTGGCAGCAAGGAACAGACAGGCAGCCGTTTGAAATTCTGCCTCTGCACCTCATGTTGTGTTAGAATGACCCATTATTTCACACCAGGGCATACAATACGAATTTATAAATATAAATAACTAGCTGCAAATTCTCACTCTCACTGATATGCCAGGCACAAAGAGGTATGCCGCATCTGAAGCAAACTTGTATTCCTTCTTACTGTACCTCCGTGCACTCAGAAAGATGATTATGGCAGGATGGACAGAAAAGGTGTTTATGGGTGTGTTCACAAATATGTGGAGGAATGTTCATACACCAAAATCTATTGTTTTTTAGCCATTTCTCAGATGAAATATGGCCCTAAAGCTCCCTGATGTTTCACTGACTGAAAGGACACCAGGAGAGATGGGTGTGGATTAGACTCTGACTTCCAACTGCCACAGTGCCAATCAGCTGCAGAACAAGCAGAGAGGCGAAATGATACTATAGCTTGTTGCTTGTCTCATATTATAAAGCAAGAGCATTAGGATAAAATGTATACATTATAAAAATTATATACACACACACACACACACACACACACACACACACACACACACACACACATATATATATATATATATATATATATAAAACTACAGTTGAGTGCAAAAGTTGCATCTCCCATCAATTAAAATATATCTTTATTTTATCTTATATTTATATGTTTGAAAAATGACAATTTATTTATTATTTTAAGTATTCATACTATTTTTAATTTTTTACAATACAAAACAGACTCCAGTATTTTAAAAATTAAATGTTGTTGAAATGTTATAAACTAGAACATGACATCAATTCAAATCATACAGCAAAATCAACAGAAAGAATTTTGGAGAAAAAAGAAAAATATATTTTTTTTTAAAATAATTTTTGCCATAATGAGTGGAGGGTAAAATGACCCCAAAACAATTCAGATGCCACCAGTTATAACGGCAAGTTATTAGAGACGATCGACACTCACTGTACACTCACATAACACTGTTCTTGGCTGGCAGGAGTGGGACCCTGTGTGATATTTTGCTGTTGTAGTGCATCCACTGCAAGGTTCGATATTCTGTGCATGCTGAGATGCTTTTCTGCTCACCAGGGTTGTAAAGAGTGATTATATCAGTTAGTTTATCCTTCCTGGTGGCTCGAAACAATCTGGCCATTTTCTTACACAGAATAGTACGAAAAACAAAAAAACACTGAGTGAGCAACAGTTCTGTGGGTGGAAATGCCTTGTTGATAAGAGGGGTCAGAGAAAAATGGCCAGATTGTTTCGAGCCATCTCAGCATGCACAGAATATCGAACCTTGCAGTGGATGCACTACAACAGCAAAATATCACACAGGGTCCCACTCCTGCCAGCCAAGAACAGGAATTTGAGGCTACCATGGGCACAGACTCTTCGAAACTGAACAGTTTAAGGTTAGAAAAAATATCACCTGGTCTTTTTCCAGTCTTCATCTGCCCAGTTTGGGTGGGTCTGTCTCCATGATAGCCTCAGATTCCTGTTCTTGGCTGACAGGAGTGGAACCTGATGTGGTCTTCTGCTGTTGTAGCCCATCTACATCCATGCAAGGTTTGATGTGTTGTGCTTCCTGAGATGCTTTCCTGCTCACCACGGTTGTAAAGAGTGTTTATTTGAGTTACTACATCCTTCCTGTCAGCTCAGACCTGGCCATTTTCCTCCGAATTCTCTTAGTAACAAATTGTTTCCATCCACAGAACTGTCACTCGCTCAGTGTTTTATGTTTTTGTTTTTTGCACCAGTCTGTGAAAACTCTAGAGAGTGTTGCATGTGAAATTCCCAGGAGATCAGCAAGTTATGAAATACTCACTCCAGCCCATCTGGTACCAACAACTATGCCACTGCTAAAGTCACAGAGATCACGCTTTTCCCCCATTTTGATGTTTGATGTGAACATTAACTGCAGCTCTTGGCCTGTATCTGCATGATTTTATGCATTGTGCTGCTGCCACATGATTGGCTGATAAGATAACTGCATGACTGTGCAGATGTTGAGTGTATAGTGCATTGAGAAAAGGTGATTTTGAATGAACATAACCGTGTTGTTGTTTTTTCCTCTACTGTATCATAACATAGACTACTTTTAGTACTTGATAATGAAGGAGTATCTCTGAAAACTAGCACACTAAATGTCTTTCTGATATGATGTGCAATTCATTCTGTCCTAAGAGGATGCAGACCTGACTATTTTGCACCTGACTATATATGCATAACTACTGTATTGTAGTAGTAAGTGACTGTTTCGGCTGTGATTGTACTGCTTTAAAACAAACGGCACAGAGAGGAAAAACATCACTTGTGACAGTTACAAGGAAATCTATAAGACAAATATTCCAGATATGAGCCATTACAGCTTCAATATTTGACCCACAGCTGCACATAACTCTCCCTCTCTCTCCCTCTCTCTCTCTCTCTCTCTCGGCACTAAGATCTAAGGTAAAAGAAGACAGGTAATCCAATTTCGACTATTTGTATGCACCCGAATCAAAGAGACGAGGGAAACCAAAGGAGGCAAATTTAACATTCACCCCTTATCACGCCTTCTCATGTTTTTTTTCTCTCTTTTTCTCTAATCTGAGCATCAAGACACACTATTTACCATAATCCATAATGTGTTTCACCTTAAGCCTGCAATTCAACAGCAGCTCTAACTCACCTCCTGCAGGCAGACATCTCAGCAGAGAGCTCCTCATTCATTTAGCATGGGAAAAGTAGCTTAGAAACGCTGTAAGAGCCACTTCTACATCTAAAGACCTTGGCCTGTTCCAGGTGTCTTTTCTCAGTAAATACACTGCCTTCTCAAATGACTGCAAACATAATCTGAGGTAGAAAATGAAAAGAATGAAAACTATCTCTCTTCTGGGAAGTCAAACAGCCATGCGGTTATTAAAATGGACAAGGGGCTGATGACTTGCAGGCGTGAAGATACACAGATTAGAAAACGTATGCTTATTTCAGCCCAGTGTCAAGGTTTTTACAGTGCAACTCAATGAGTATATGTGTGCTCAAGAAAATGGATGGCCATACATAATGATTGTCATTTAAATGCAAGAGCAAATGCATAATTCATTCTTGTAATAAAAGGGAAAGAGCGCAAATACAGCCGTTGGAGCATGCAAATGTGCTAATAATATTATCATATGTAGTTTGGTTAAATGCACTTTTTTCCAGACTTCAGCTCATCTTGCCAACTCTGTCTTGATTTGGTTTGCAGAGATATTAAACACAAACAAAGAGTGAGAGAAAGAAACTGCCCAACTAGGCAGTAAGACATGAAGAAGGTGAAGATGTTGGAACATTTCCAAAAAGCCACAGCCAAAGTGAACAGAGTAGCTGTGGACATTAGTGTTGCACCAATAATCCTTTATACCGTTATCGCAATATGGGTCTCAGCAGTAAACACACTGTGACGGGTTACAATAACAAAGCGGTTTAATCGCACGGCTCAAAATGCATGCAGCAGAGTGAAAAAACTACAAGAAACAAGAAAGAACATGAGGAAGAATTGGTACTGAAAAGCAGAAATAGAGAAGCAAAGTATTGTTTGTAATGAGATTATCTTTCGCAGTCCCGCGTTTTGTGTACTTTTGTAGTATATACGATTTTTAAATAAACTATACTGTTAAGTTTTAATGGGAATGGTTTTTACTGTTACTTGTCTAAATTTGTAAATAGAAAAATTGTATTTTCCTCTCTCATAATATTCTTACTGCTGCACTAGTTTTTCCCCTCTGGCTGAATTTCAAATGCTGTAATGGGCTGGTGTCCCATCAGGGTATATTCCCACCTCACACACCCAGTGTTACTGAGATAGGCTCCGAATCCAACACACCCTGTCCAGGATAAAGGGCTTACTTAACATAGATGAATGAAGAGCCAGTGGCAAACATAGTACATTTGTAGGTCACACAAGACCATTCTGTTGCACCCCAGATAGAGAGCATAGTGATTTGGGATTTGGTTTAATGTGGTGTAGTATGGGCTTAATATTTGCTAAAATTATCTGTCTGTCTGTCTGGCTACACTATATGGCTAAAAGTTTGTGGACACCTGACCAACCACACTCATATATGCTTTCTGAACATCCCATTCCAGATTTAGTCCCCTTTTGCTGTGGTGATAACCTCCACTCTTCGGGTAAGGCTTTCCATAGATTTTGGAACGTGGCTGTGGAGATTTGCCCATTCAGCCACAAACATTGTCTTGTAGCCTTATAATACAAAATATCTGCAGATGTAGCTTTTAGAGTTCCATTGTTTATTGTTTTTATCTTAGTTTTATGCTTGAATGAGAATAATGTTACCATTGTGTTGCACCTCTGGTTAGAAACACATTACATTTTTTAATTTAGTCTTAATTAATCACTGTCCTTGCAACATCATGTGATTTGTCCTGATTATGTGGGTCTGGAGATGAGTTGACTGTAGAATCACAGATCAACCTCCTCACTAAGGCAGAGGAGTGCTTTTGAAACTAGTTTTTAAAATCGCACAAACCTTCCTCTAGTGCTCTCACAGCCTTAAAAGGCAGTGGTTGGCAACATGCAAGCTTTTATAGCTGAAGCACATGAAACAATTTATGAAGTCAATAATTAAGGCCTGCAAAAATTTGTAAGGAGTTGCGAAGGCATTAAAGGCTGTACATTTTTAGCACATTATATTATGATGTTTAAATTTGATTTTTTTTTTTAAACTTTACATTTTTAGCAGCTATTATATGTGATAAGTGATTTTTCCATTAGGAAGCAATGAGGCAGAACCTTATCTACAAATGAACTAGAAACATGAGCTAGTTGTAGGAAGAAGCGCTGAACAGCACAGAATGATTTTTCAAACTGCGACACACTGAACCGGATTTTCTTGGAGGATTTTTTTTTGTTGTTGTTCAACTCAAAATCTCTTTCAATTCAAAACAGCAAGGCAAACATTTCAAACGTTTCAAATTTCGAATTGCAGTGTACGTTCTATTCATCTTTACTGTTAGAATCCTGATTTGAAGGTCCTACTGTGTAGCATAAACCACAGTGCTTATGTTATACCTAAACATGGTGAAGCATGGTGTTAAATTATTCCTGCTGTCCACCGGGGAGCTAATCAAGGCCAGCACCTTTCCAGAGCGAGAGATCTGCTGAATCAAAGAGCTGTCAAAAATCTCACTGCAGATTTTCAAGGAGGGAGAGAAAGTGGAACGGGACTTGGGTTAAAAAGGAAAGGAAAAAGATAAAAGGGTAGAACACCAAGGATGCAGTGTCTTACAGAGAAACCAGCAGATGTAAAGTGAAAAGAAGAACCAAAAAACACCAGGAGAAGCAACGGGGGAGTTAAGCCACAACTTTAATCCTAAGAACTGAGCTTTACCTCAGGACTGACTGTGTCTGTAATCCATTACAATGAGGTAAAAGAGAAGACAAAGTGTTGAGCGTCCCATCTTAAGCAGAGAAAAGAGAGGGGGGGAAAAAACATTTAGACAACCTCGCATGACCTTGTGGGGAGTGGAGAAGTCCTAAAATATGAGGCGCTGAAGGCGGCTACAACCATTTGTCTTGCTCAGTGTCAGTTTTATGCCTTCTTGTGCAGTGGCTTCCTCTCAGTGCTTCCCTAGTCTCATCACATGCATCTGACAAGCTCCAAAACGACACAGGATAATGCAATGCCAACACGGAGTGCTTGCTGATGTGTGCTAAGGAAATGGTGCACTTGGAAACAACAGCAAGAGATGTACACTTTGTGCCTCGGTACTGTAACTCTTCTATCGGCATAGCACTTTTCCTTATCTCTTTTTCCTGAAAGATGATAACAGTCTTCATCAAAACAACAATCATTCTCTTCTTGAAATCTCAGCCAAGCCTGGTTTATGACAGGTTCATGCTTGTGGAATCCGTTCATATCACCAAAGTCAAGATATCACTAACAACACATTCCAAGCAGTCTGGACTTTATGAGATAAGGTTGTTTTCAGGAAAATTTTGTGATGACTAAAAACAGAAGTCTCTGCATTTGTCGAAAGACAGTAAGCCCATGCTTCAACTTTAAGACACAGTGAAAACTTCTGTGGTAAAATTCTCTACTATACAGCACAGCTTGCCACAGCTCAGTAACACATGCAGACTCACGACTAGCCATATCCCGGCCGTGTGTGTGTGTGTGTGTGTGTGCGCGCGTGTGTGTATTTCCCATCAGGAACCAGGCACGAGTCGTAAAATGCTACCTGAACTTCATATAAACTATTCATTTAATTTGTTAAAAATGCACGAGACAAACTGCGTTCCTCTCTCGCACAGTGAACATAAGCACAAGACACACTGGGCTTGTTTTAATGGCAGTGCATGAATTAATAGGATAAAAGACTGCTTTAATAATTAGTGAATACAAAGAGAATCAAACTTTCATTAATGGCTACCCACACACACACACACACACACACACACACACCACCAAGTGTGACAATACTGTAATATTTAGAACTGTCACACTTGGTGGTGGTGTGTATACGTGTATACAGGGGTCACACACACGCATGCACGTGCACACACGGTTGTACATTTTATGTGAGACATGATTCTCATGCCTTTCTACTGTATATCCTATGTAACGTTCAAACTAAGAGAAAAGAAAGATGTCTGAGGTTTGCCCCAACTAGAAGATGGTAGATTTTTGCATGGATCAAATGTAAATAAATTAAAAAATATCAACATCAAACAGATTTTTTAAAATTCCTGTTTGAACCTGCTTCAATTATGTAATTTTTAAAGGCATTTGAAGAAAAAGAAAAAAAAAAAAAAACGGGCCAAACAGAGGTCAGATTAATCGTGTAGAAGAAAGATTTTCTGCTGATATGATCGCCGATCCTTCTCGCTCGCAGTCGACAAGTGTTTGTTTTGTAACATCTTTATATATTACATGTTGAACTTCAGGTTTATTTGTGGTTTTGTTTCTGTATGTGTGAGGGTTTAGTTTTTCTATCTATCTTGCACTTGTTTCTGGTCAGTTGGTGAAACTGACCATTATCTGTTTTAGCTTTCTAAACTCTCATATTTGGTAACATTCTGGAAAATAATAAATTACCCTTCAGTGTGAGGAGGGCACTATATAATTAGAAATTAATTCAATAAATAAAATAATCGAACAATACGCTATATGTTGACAACCATGTTGAAGGGCCCTGGGAAGAAGATGCTCTGCTCAGCTGTAATGAATATAAGGATGTGAGAATAGTAAACATTTGCTTGCAGTGGCTCCCCAAAGAACACACCAAAAGATCATGCACATGCACACACGCAGATACACACACAATTTTGTTTTGCTGTCAGTGTGATTTCAGCTCACAATGGCATAACAGAAGAAGAGAGGCAGTGACATCAGTGAAACTTCACCCAGGGGAAACGAATGCTGTTACAATGCAATGGGCGGATGAATCGCCTCGCCTGGCTCAGACGCCATCGTTCTCTCTGTCTTGAGGTTTCTAGGGAACGATGGAGTGCACCGATCAGTCAATGTGATGAGGTCTTGGATTGGACTGCTGTGTGTCTCATGTGACAGCGCTCCTCCATCACACTGACATGTTTCCCCATACACAAGCTGGCTTGCTATCACATTGCCATCCACATCAATAATAAATTCATCCACTCCTGGACTTTTGCATGACAACTCTTCAATGAGGCCCTTTGAGAGAATGGGGAACGTAGCGCTCGATACGAGTCTCAAACTGTTCAACAACTCTGACATTGTGACACTTGCACGCTTCAACGAGAGCATAGCCTCTTGTCCTTCCTCAAAATATTAGTTTGAATTCATGAAACACAGAAAAGCACAAATTCCTCCCCACATGCCATCTCTCTCTCTCCTGTAAATGAGAGACACTGATACACATAAATCTACATTTACCCATTTGGCATACTTTTATCCAATGGGACTTAGACGTGAGGCAGAACACAATTCAGTTGTGAAGTTTAGGGTTTTACTCAAAGACCCAACAGTGGGTCTCTGACAGTCCTGGGATCTGAGCCCTTAACTTTCTGGTCATTAGCACAGAGCCTTCACCACTGACCCACCATCGCCCTATACAACACTGTTTCTATGGATGGACAATATGTACAAAATGCACTTTATAAGGAAGGCATGTTGTTATAGGAAAATGATCAATGCTGGGGTGCTGTGATGCCATGCTGTTAATATCCCAAAGTTGATTTTCCAATAGCAGAACGTCTTGAAGCATTTTATTCCTCTTATACCACAGCAATTTGCCACTAGCATTTTTATTTACTAAAAAACAATGCCATACGGTTTATCCACTGATAGCTAATGTGGTGGAATATCTGAGAAAACGTTAATTCCTGTTATCACTCATGTTATAGCAGCTATAAATAGTCATTTCCTCACCAACCTTTTTTCTCTCTCTCTTCACAGTTGGTAAGACAAAAATATACAGCTTGTGATGTTACCAAAAACGGCAAAGCCTTCTGTCCTGAAGGCTGTCCTCTGTCAGAAAAGATAAAAGAACAGATTTTTTTTTCTGTTATGCTGGCACTGGAGACTCCTTCCAAAAATGCTACACAAACATCTCCTCACAGAAAACATCAATGTTTTGCTTGCTTATTTAATTTGTTTATGTGCAGAGCTCTCAATTCAGGTCCCTGTGTAAGTAGCTGTAAACCTGTGATCTGTCTCACAGCCAGCACTGGTGTCAGAGCTGCCGCTATAGAAAATTAATCCACGCCTTCTGACCAATAAGAATTGAGAGTTTGATTAACCAGTGCTGCATAAAAAACAGAAACCTGACAGAAAACCAAAAGACTGCATGCTCTAATGTGAGCTTCACTCTACCTCTGTCCAAAGCACAGTTGCCAGGTCAGGTTTTTTCTGCAGAATGAGGCTACTTGCTGTCATATGTTGATATTTTTGGCTTGGATGAGTTTTTAATTGTAACTGTTGTATATTTTACAAGCCAGAATAAGCTATTCTTGGTTTTGACACTGTCTGATAATAATATAAGTGATAATAAGTAATAATAATAATGGTTTTCATGGGTTTGCAGTCATATTCTTAGCTGTTCTGGAATTTAAATTTTTAAATACTTTTAAATGCTTATCGTCCTTGTCATGAAAACCTGGCAACACTGCACCAAAGACTTCTTTTCTCTGTTACTTCACATCTACTCTAAGTCAGTTCTCTGGTAAAGTCTCCCCAAGATTCATCCAAAAGAGTGGACTCACATTCAAATAGTCAGATATTAGTTTCATTATTTTCATGCATTAGAACATATCTGTATTCCCAAACCTGATCCATGCTGCATGAAAAGGAATACAGTGGTGAGATTAAATGCATATTTGGTATGTGTAGGGCATTCTTCAGATTCAGCACATATCAGGAGGATAACAAATTTCTCTTCTTCCTCCACTAACTGAAGTCGACTTCTTCCTGCAGAGATGAATGCTGTGAAAATTCCCTTTATTCACTCCTAACGAGGATTATATGGCCAACAAGCCTGTCTTTACTTATTTTCACGCCTGTCAACAGGCAGCCGAGAGCAAAAGCGGCTGGATTTCCTGTTCATACAAATACTCCTTCAGGGCTTCTTTTAATGCTTTTTAAAACACCCTCAGCCCTAATTTGCGAATTTCATCACCTCAGCTTTAAGAAAAACGGAGGGAAACCCAGAAGAACTTATTCTCCATTATTATCTTTACAGTGTGAATTGTCTTTATGGGTGGCCACAGCCAAGCTCTTTTCATGCTATACAGAAATAGCAATGCCTTGGCTCAACACATTCAATGATGCTAATTAATAAAGCACACTTTGTGTTGACTAGCTTACACAGCCCGTAAGAATAATTACTTGACACAACAGATACAGGGCTGTGAAAGATTGTATGCATTTAAGGATTTATCATAAGTAACAATATATACATACAAATACCACAAGTTTAGAATAAAGCATGAAAATTTAGAAAAAAACTGCTTTCTAGACAATCATGCTAATAGACCTGCTCTATTCCTTTCATCATTTCCCAGGGCTGAGTCAGCATTTTTGGTTCACATTTGGCTCAACTTTCTAAACGTGAGGTGACATTTTACACACACTGTGACAGAGAAAAGTCCTAATGAGGTTGGAAAGCTCACTAGCTGTAGTGCAGGATTCAGGCTGTCAAGCCCATGTGTACTATCATGTTCCTCTTTCCAAGGAGCCACAATCCCTGAAACCAATGGTGGAAAGTTCACACTCAAGTGCACTTTGATGTGTTGGCGAAATGCTGAGTACTTTCTAACAAGGCAACTTCTCCACAGCAAAAAGAGTTTATAAGAGAAAAAGAGTGATTATTAATTTTTTTTTTTTAGATTAGCGGTCGCACTTTACAGTATTCATGAAAAAGCTATTAACAGAATCAGCAAAGATTATTTTCCCAGGAAACTTCTGTGTCTTCATGCACTATCAGAAATATTTTTACTCTTCATAAGTAGGATAGCCTTCAAACTGTTAGTATCATTTCATGCGAAAGTGACACAAACGTTTCTCAACACTAAATCAAAGAGTGTGCTCCATTTTGTTGGCAGAGTCCTTAGAATCAAATTAACACTCAGATTATAAAGTTTAAAATACAATTTCATGCAACAGAACAGATTCATATACGTAGACCTGGTCAAAATGACCTGAAAATTAAATTCTGAAAAGAAACCAATACTTTTGATATTGGGTGTGTTCTTTAGATTCAACATGTGGGAAGGCAATAAAAAAAGTCATATTGCACTGAATGGGCATGATATATTTCTAGGGCGACGGTCAGTGAGAAAATGGACAATGGGTGAGAGACACAGATAGAGAAAATGTATTTTTTCCCTTATTCCCCATACATACACTTTATACAAGGTACTGATTGACTGAATCAAAACTGAATCAATCCAGCACAGATTTTTGAGGTTCATTTTTCTTCAAAGCCCGATTTAACAAAAATGATGGACGGATGGATGGATGGATGGATGGATAGATAGATAGATAGATAGATAGATAGATAGATAGACAGACAGACAGATCAAGTTTAGGTTCCCTTCTTCTAAAAACATACGAGTAGATAGATATGAGCTGTTTAATCTGTACATTCTGGGCTTTATTTTGGAATCTGCCAGAGAAGCTAATGCAACAAAACCAGTTTCTCTCCTGAGAACAACAAAAATAGAAAATGTTTAAACTGCTAATAAACTGCTGTTGCACTTGAGAACATTTTTTATGCAGCCTATTTTAATAAAACCAGTACAGAACATAGCTGCACGCATTCTTGACCCAAAGCTGCTGAAACCTCAGATTTTCTGTACAGCAGGAGAAGAAAAGCACACGTTTTGCCATTAAAAGTAAAGACATCTTTTATGAGCTTATGTAATGTTTTCATGGTCTCCTTTTTTACAGTAATGTGTTATTGTACAGATCTGGGTCAGACTCAGGTCATTGATGTCTGCTTTTAAGTGTGTCCTGGAACATCCTGATGTAGTTGAGTAATGGAGAAGTGAGCTACTGGAGGCTCTCAGTGTGTTGAGAGTTCATGTTTCTGTAAGTCCACTCTCTCAGTGCTGGATATGAAAAGCAGACAGTCTCAACAAGTCGATCTGTCCCTGCTATCAGCTATCTGACTACTCCACCATGTTAAAAGGAGGGAGAAAATGATTTCTGGAAGAAGCTCTCTTCACCAATACTTCAGGCCCAGAATTTATATATGTATGTATGTATGTATGTATATATGTGTGTGTATATAATTATAATAATTCAGTAACATGTAGAACCACCTTAACATGTAGAACCTCCCAATAACTTGTAAATGTGTCAGAGTCCGAAAATATGGCATTTAGGAATTACAGCCACTTTCAGCAAAGTACCTCCATTTTCAGGGGCTCAAAGGTATTTGGACAATTGACTGACAAGAAGTTACATTCTTAAAAAGAAGGAAAGCACAGGGAAGTCAGATTAGACTTTGCCAGAAAACATCTAAAAAAAAGTCTCCCATGTTCTGGAATAAGATTCTTTGGACTGATGAAACCAAGATTAACTTGTACCAGAATGATGGGAAGAGAAAAGTATGGTGAAAGAAAGGAACAGCTCATGATCCAAAGTATACCACATCATGTGTCAAACATGGTGGAGGCAGTGTTATGGCATGGGCATGTATGGCTGCCAATGGAACGGGCTCACTGGTGTTTACTG
>CM040982.1:14974371-14985000 GCA_022985145.1 Pangasius djambal
AAGTCATTGACTGCAAAGGATTTTCATCCAAGTATTAAAATTATGGTTATATTTACAGTTATGTCACTTTGTCCAAATACCTTTGAACCCCTGAAAATGGAGGTACTTTGCTGAAAATGGCTGTAATTCCTAAATGGTAAATGCCATATTTTTGTGGAGCCTCTTAAAATAAAGCTGAAAGTCTACACTTCGATCACATCTTGATTGTTTTAATTCAAATCCATTGTAGTGGTGTATAAAGGCAAAATCACAAAAACTTTGTCATTGTCCAAATACTTCCGAACCTAACTGTGTAAATACACACACACACACACACTATATATATATATATATATATAGGATGTAAAGCAGGAGGTTTTCACCTCCATGTGGGCACAAGCAAGAGGTCAAAGACCACGTTCATTAACATGAACATACAACTTTCATATATTCATCCTTAGTAACTGGTCAGTACAAACAAAAATAATAACAGCAAAAATGTCTTATGCACATCTCTAGATGAGACCAATTATGGACACGAGTGATGTATCTGAGGTTGAGGAACTGTCAGAGGCAAAAAAAAAATCTTTTGTTTTAGGCTACTTCTGGCTTAATCTCGAATACACACAAAGATATGATCATTTGGAGCACTAAACAGATACAGATGGTGTAACTGAGTTCCATACACATATACACATACGAATATACACTAATATACAGATACTGTATCACTGGTTACTGAATCACAGAAGGATGTCGTGACAACACACAACAAAGAGAGCACACATTGCATGGTACATAAAATACAGACAAGAAATGTTCATGAAATATAAAATCAATTGTATGCACACTAAATCATCTTTTACTAGCATCTTTTCTCTCACACACCCGGATAAGAAAATTATATAAACAGACATTTCATAACCATGTCATAACCATTCATTAAAGACGCAGTCTCCCTGTCACACACACACACACACACAAGAAACACTTACTAAGATATATGAACTAGCATAATTACACATTTCCAGTTTTTACACACACACACACACACACACACACACACACACACACACACACACACACAGAGCGTAAGCACAAACAAAGCACTAAGGAGCTGCCAGGGTTTGACTCCATCTTCAAACAGAATGGCAAACAGCAGCCATGAAGGCGTGTCAAGAGATCAACCGAGCAAGAGGTGTTTCTGCGTGTTGGATTAGCACACCACAGGCACTGGATTGGACCAAACAGGATGTCATTAACATCTCATACGCCAATCAACCAGAGCCAATTCAAACATTTGGCAAGAAAAATGTGAACCCAAAAAGCAATATTTTCTAAATGTCAAACAAGCTTTTTTGAGAAAATAACACACAATAGAATACATCAATTAAAATGCACAAATGTTGTACAGGATAATATAATCACTAAAATCTTGGTATATCAAAAAAAGACATGCATTCAAGTATATACACACACACACACACACACACACACACACACACATCCATACTGTATGTATTAACACTGCACACATTAAGCAATGACATACTGGCAGCTGTGTTGAACCAAAGTAGCGTACAGCTGAGAAATCCTACATACTCTTTTTTAATAGTTAAACACACAGCTACAATAACAGCCAAAAGACATGACTCATTCCTACCTAGAGTGACACGCAGTCATGAGAGTGATTAGCATATACACCTCGGTCGTAGCACTTATTTGCCACTTCTGCCAGCTTCTTAATCCCCTTTTTAGCATACGTTTGCAGTGCCAATATGAACAAACCAGTTTTTCATGTGCCAGTAATCGTATTAGCACCTGTATCAGCAGCTGTGCCTGGGATTCAACTTATGATGTCAACGTGCCACTCCTATACAGCCTGGAAACGCCTGGCTACTGGCTCAGACTGGCACTGACTGCCTGTTGCCCTGTCTGTGTCCTCTAAATGCCCCGCTACTTGCTGAGTGCCTCATTTACACCAATGAATAGATGGAGGGAACAGGAAAGGAGAAATGCAAGCCAGTGCTTGAGTGAGTAGGCCAAGGAGTCCAAATGCTGTTAAAGATTTCACTTTAAGCTCACTATATCAAGTTTGGCCAGTCTCCTTGAAGGCAGCAGACTCTTTATATTACCTTACAAACAAACATCTCATTAACAAGTAGAACGCAATGCCAACAGTATCAAGGGGGATGTCTCCGCCAGAGGTCTATTACTTATTGCTACTACAGTGTATGCCTTAAATACCCTAAACACATACTACAAACAGGAAGGAAGCTATTGAAGAAAAACTATTTTAGACTTTTGACCTTCTTGTGACCCTGTTTGGATCAATTAAAAAATCTAATAAGTTCATTTGCTGGTTACAATTATAATTACATATGAATCCTACAAACACTCAACCACTTTTTTCTTGAGATATTGAGCTAACGAGAATCTTGGACAGGCACGAATGAACACACGGATGGACGCTGGTAAAATCGTAGCTAGCCAAAATAAGGGCGTTGAGTTCCTGAACATGAATGTGTGCAGACGTTCTACAACATTAAACATAACTATGAATAAAATGTATAACATGCCATTCTTTAATAAGTAAAAAATTACTGGTTGGCAAATTGCTGTGGTATAAGGGGAATAAAACACTTCAGGACATGCTATTACTGGAAAATGATCATGTACAGGGTGTTAACAGCATGCCTCCAAGACTTTTATTCCTCACATATCAACTGGGGGAAGTGGCAGCTCAGTGGTTAAGACGTTGGACTACTGATGGGATGGTCATGAGTTCAAGCCACTGCTGGGCCCTTGAGCAAGGCCCTCAACTGCTCAGTTGTATAAATGAGATAATTGTAAGTCGCCCTGGATAAGGGCATCTGCCAAATGCCATAAATATAAATATAAACTGACAGAATTCACAAAACCTATTCACAGTTCTGATTTGTCTGTAGGATTTTCACTGGCTGGGAATGTTAAAGTTGGAGACGGATCCTAGCCAGAGAGGCATTTTTTGCTTCTATGGCAATAAATAAAGCATTAAGGGGGAGGAAAACAGCTATGCAAATGAAATGCATATTGAGATAATTATTTCAAAATGTTTGGATATACAAAAAAAAATAATCTTAAAAATAGCTTAAAAAATATCAGAATGTGTCAACTGTTACAAGGCAACCATGCAGCCCCAGCTAGGATTGTTGCTTATTTCTGTTATAACATGATGCCTGTATGAACCAGAAAGGCACTGTTTGGATCCCGACACTGGCTTTGCACCAATTTCCACAGTGTTGATTAGTATCAGTTCTGGCATGTTGGCTATGTAGCTGTTATGATTGGCTGATTAAGAAATGGTGTTAATGCAGTAACTGAAACACTGCTGGCACCACTAAAGCTGAAGATCCGGGCAAACCAAGGATCTGAGCTTTGCCAGTAAGATAATTAAATTTCTAGCAGCAAGATTTCCCTCTTACAGCTATTCCTTGTGTGAATAACTATTTTTTGGATTTCCTCTTCACATTTTCTTCGCCCCTCTGAGAACGCAGTCATTTCTTAGACATGAAGGACGTCAACTGCAGCTCCTTCGATTAACATGCAGGAAGTGATCCAGATGCTGCTGTAACAGATGTAGCCTTTCGAGGTCACAGTACTGCTTGCACTCCATAAGCCCAGCGGAGGATTTGTGAGGATTAGAGGGAGATGGATGAACAGGTGTGTGCGAGTGAGTGTGTGGAAGACACAGGCCTACTAACATACTCCAGTTTTCAATCAAATATCCATCTGCTATTGTAGCAACACAGAACCAAACAACTGAGAAATAACTTGTCTGCTTCTTGGCCCAATTTTGAAGGTAGTGAACCTTTTCAAAGATCTATTTCTGAAAGATTATCTAGAGCATATCAAATTTTACAGATCTGGAAATCGATGCGTTGTAGAACTGAATATGGCAACAAAGCCTCATCAACCTGAGCTTTCACGAAGCCACAAAGTCCTTTTATGAAAAAGACACGCTCTATGAACATTTTTCTTCGATGACTCGTGGGAAATAATATAATTTTTAAAGGGGCTTCTGTGGGCTTGGCTGCGCCGATATAATTCACCAGCTATTCATCATCTTCTGCTCCCATTACCTCGCCTTCATCCCATTTTGACTCAATCGCAATCTGAGAGAGAATGATAATCAATATGTACATCCCTCTTTCTCTCTGGCAAATCGTTTGAGTGACGTGTGCTAATGACTTTGGGTGTGTCTTTCTGAGCACCGGCCTTGGCATCATTATCACGACAATCTGACGGGCGTGAGCTTTCAACTTGCGCAATAAAGCCATCAATAATTCAGTGAGGAGATGAGTGGTCTGTCAAGTTCCTCTCAAAAGAAATATTTCATGAATATTCTCCATAAGGAGTGACACTAAATGTTTCTGACACACTGTAGGTCAGCATTATGCGTTTCCAGCCATAATATTTTGATTGTTCCTCAACCATCCATGCTTAAAAGGCTGTTCCTAGTATTATATATATATATATATATATATATATATATATATATATATATATATGTGTGTGTGTGTGTGTGTGTGTGTGTGTGTGTGTGTGTGTGTGTGTCATCTGTCATCAAGGATCTGATATGCTTTCTCCAATGTTCAAGTCACCAGGTTTTGCTGGTATTGGCCCGATACTGATACTGGAGATCAGACTGATGCCATCGCTACATAATATTGAAGAAACAGGATACCAACAAACTAAACTGTCATCTTAATATTCTAACAAAATCAGGAAATCTAAACAAGTGTTTCAAATCATTCTATTTAAGTTGCTTTTGATTACATGGAAGGACGCATTATGAACAGCACCACAACAGAAAAAGAGAACGATTTTGATTAGCTATGACCCAAGCTAACAATAATGAGATAAATATTCATAGGGAACCTGAGTCCCCCTGCGATTTGTGATTGTTTGTGTGATAATCAAAATCCTTGCTGTAAATATAGAAACTCATGCTGTGCTTCTGCTTTGTGCATCATTATGTCAGAGTAGGTCAATGGCAAAACTGTATGTCATACAAAAACAACAGCATCAGACACACAGCCACAGGTATCGCCAAGTACACTTCCTACTAGCACACAGAGACGTCAGGATCTTGACAAAAATGGCACCCACTGTATAGCTCGAAAATTCGCAACCATTTAAAAAAAAAAAAAAAAAAAAAAAAAAACCATTCTTATGCTTCTAAAGAGAACTTGAGTGTAATCTTCAAGGTGTCGAATGTACAAAAAACACTTGATAGCTGGAGGACAAGCGCTATGCCTTCCAGCGAGCTAAATGAGAATAATTAGGCTGCCTTTCATCATAAATAAAGGTTCGATTTTTGTGTCACAAGTGAAAAAGGTCTGAAAAAGCTTTACGCCAACCTGTGCATGGGTCGATCCCCATTTAGCTGTGGCACCAAATGACATTTACATCTCAAAAAGCAACAAAAGCACCAGGTCATTAAAGCTCAGAGTGGGATAACTGAAGGGTCCCTTCTGATATTCAAGCAAAAGATGAAGAAAACGATCCGCACCAAATCCAGAATTTTAACTCTGCATCCAAAATTAAGAGAAACTCTCCAATTAAAAAAGTGAGACCAGTAAAACAATAAATAATACATGGGGTTTTGACAGACAAAATAATACCATGCAGAAGCTGCCTGCTTTACTGACACGGGAGGATAAACAGCTAATTAAAAAGGTTTATGCTAAATAGGTATTTGGTGGTTGAATTTTGAGCGATTGGATGCTATTTTTTGCCCCCCCTGTCTCATGTCTCACAGCTCTCCATCAGTCCAGGTATGGACAGGTGAAAACCAGCGGTGAGGAAAGCAGAGCTTCAAAGGCTTAATTGTCTGGTGGAAACTCAAGGTGACTGAAGTTGTGAGGATTGTTCAATTTATCCAAAGGGGCAGATGAGTACTGAAACACATTAAAGGTTAGTGCAGACGCTGACTTACTGCTAGTAGTCTCTTCAAAATGACCTGGAAGAGTGAAAACCTGGGACACTATGCATCATGTGATGAAGTTTGTGGAGGTGTATCTGCCATCATAACGAGCATGTGCACTTTGGCAGCGGTTCTCAAAGTGGGGTCCATGAAGCATATCCAGTGGGTTTCTGATATTTTTATTTTTTGTCACTCACTTGTTTCATCCCTTGAATTCCCTTAATTAAACCCAAATAACTCAAAAACGAGTATGCCTATAAATAATAAAGTGGAAAGTTCCAGAACAAAAAGCTCTATAACTCCAGTAATGAGGCAAAATATTACTGTACATATTTAAATGATATTAGTAGTAGTGGAAGTTATTTTACTGTTAAAAAGTTAGAGAGTGCCGGCACTAGAGTGTACAGAAAAGAAAAATGTAGAGGTAATAGACAACTGTGCCAATGTGCTAAAGAAAAAACTGCACTACACACTGGAATTGAGGATCATTTGTGACAGATGAAAAATGTACCACACTTGCTATTCTTGCTATTTGTTCCTGCTCCTTCCAAGAATAATAATAGTAATTTTACTGTTACTGATGTCAAACTGACAATGGTCTGAAAAAAGAAAGAAAATACACATAACTCAACTAAAATAAATAAGCAAACTTCATTTTTAAGAAAGGTTATCTCACTCCAACAGTTAATTCTGACATCAATGTTTCACTAATACTTTTATTTTCAACAGGATATACAAGTGTTTAGAACTGCTGCTTTTGCTGACCAGTCTATCTTCTTCTTCTCAAAACTGCTCCATTTTCCTGTTTGCTAGTTCTGTTTTAGGGAGAGTATTGTTTTGGACTTGTTCTGATCTCAATGCTACAGGATAAACCTCTGTCCTCTGAACCGAACAGCACTTGCCTGACACAACATGACACACAGATTTGAGACTGTGCATGTTGAGAGAGTCTCTATGATCTAGACTTACCCATAAACCCCTTCTCTAAAAACATTTTGTGAATTTGTGTGGCAATCTAATTAAGCGCTCAACCTATTGTTAAGATCTTCAGGAGATTGAATCTTGATGAAGCCTCAGCCATACATGGCCAGCAGTCCAGGTGAGCATAATTAGCCCTGCTGTCTGGGTGGGTGGTATGGCGTTTCTCTTGCCACTGTCGATTACCCAGACATTGCCAGCCACTCATGGACGCCTGTTAGCTGATGTAGGTGGAATACAGAAGTTAGGGTTGTGTTCCAGGCTGCCCTATGATGCACGTTAGCTTTCACTCACCACACGCATCCACACTTTATACATTGCTTCACAACTGTACAAAAAGGCCAGAGAGTATGATGAGACATGTATGATGAGTACGAACATATCATACACTTAGATATAAGATGTAAGGCAGGGTATAAAAGAATGAGAGGGAGGAAAATAAGATGGAGAAAGAGGATGATGAGGGTGGGATTAGTGTCACCTGCCTCCCGCTTTCTGATGTGGAACTACAATTAATATCCATCATCAGCCTGGCAAAGCACCTCTGCCAAGTGCCAACTGCCACAGGGAGCGTGTTTCTGTCTGCCTATAATGAGCAGGATTCAAGAGTCTAACAGAATGAGACCCTTGCGGCACCATCCCTTACAGTCACTGCAGACATGCACTGTATCTAATGATCTACTCAGGAAACTGTAATTGTAAGAAAAGCCTCCAGAGTGTGTGAGACGTCAGTGGGTGTTAGTGCATAGATAGTGCTACTGGGAAGGGGAGTTGCTGCTTGCTGTCTGCAATTGACTAGCTTTCAAAACAAGGGCATTAATCATCATCATGTCCCTCCTTTTTCTCTCTTTCTATCTCTTTGGTCTGTGTCCCTTGTCTGTCTTCGAGCACAATCTAAAGAGTTCATCAACATTCACACAAGTACCATCACTGTAGCAACAAGTGTTTACCAGCAAGGAGTAGACCACAACAGATTCCAGTTTAACATGCGCAGTCACATCTGGGCATGGAATATTACACAGAGAGTACAATTTACTGTCTCTTATGAAGAGAGAGGGCAGTCACTGTGCAACATTTTAAAGCATTTCCCCCCATATTGTAGCCGTTCAATCATTTATCTAGGCGTTTAGAGCTTCAGTCTGGCAAGGTGATGATAGTGTGCACATTCTCTTACGATACACAAAAAAAAAAAACGGCACAGTATCTAATCTAAAAGCAAAACAGCACTAACTGTAAGAGCAGTAATTGGTGCTTAAGTACTACACGAGTAATACTTTAGCCATGGGAAGCACTCAGAAACTCGGCATCAGAAAATCGTCTTCCCAAACTTATTGACTTGACATTTGCAGAGATTTCAACTTTCCTATTTGCATCTCAAGGTAACCTCAAGGCCATTATGATAAACTGGAATGGCATTTTGTGTGCTGGCGTGCAACATGACAACCACTGGCTCTCTTTACTCGGCATAGGCAGAAAAGCAGTTTTTAAACAGATGCCAGCAACAGGCAAGCATATGTGGAATCAAGTAAAACATTATGCAGCATCATGGTAGCTGACTTGGAGAGGCAAATAAGTTGTGACAGCTTTAGGCTAAATATGGATGTTTAGGTCCAAGGCCTCTTTATGCTTAGCTCATCAGATGGTTCAGTGTGGACCTCGAGTAGGAAGCATCCTGTTCTGTGGAACGCACTCCACACACTCCACCCTCTAACATTCAAGTGTGAACAACAGCAACAAGCCGCCAGTGGGAGAGGTTTTGTTTACTGTAATGGAGGGTTTTCCAGAGACATGTTACACATTCCTCAGGCACCATCTCCCTCTCTCTCTTTCTCTCTCTCTCACACACACACATACACACATTTGTCTCACTATCATTGTGAGGAGCTTCCACTGACAATTATTAATGCTAATCAATACTATAAATAAGCAGGATCAAATAAATTATTGAGCAGCCTTAAGCAATCAGACTGAATAAGCACATGAGATAGAGAATACAATTCTCTTGATCCTAGCAGGACAGCGTATATAAGCCATTGTGACTATGGGATCAATGCACTTTCAGAGGCAGATATTAAAGGCAGCATGTGAGATGCTTAATACCGTGCAGTGGAAATCTTTTTTAGTGGAAATATTTACAAGCTATGAAAAATGTGCATTTTTAATAACCCACAAAAAAAAGCCTTCACATCATGGCAATACTGCAAAGAACATACATGTATACAATGCGCACACACACACACACACACACACACACACACACACACCACAGCAATTACATATTAAATAAGGCTATATAATACAAATTCATCTGTTATGGGTTCTAAAGACCATGGCAGAGAATATGAGATAGGAGACTGAACAGAATAATTCCATTTAGCGTAAATGAGAAATGTTGGCTGGCAATGATGAGCAGAATTAATTCAACATTAAGAGTCATTCAAGTTGCTATTTTTCTCTTTTTACTCAGTCACTTTACAGTATTAATTGAAGACAACTGGTGTGACCTTCGCAGCATAATTAGACAGATGGAGCAGTTATGTTACTAGTGGAGTTGCACATCAAACTGACAATGGTCTGAAGATGGAAAAAAAGGAAAACACATAATTCAAGTAATATCAATACATGACCTTTATCATTTTTGTGAAAGGTCAATGGTAGCAACAAAGGTGTTGTAAAGGTTGGAGGATAAACATCCTACAATAGGCAATTCAGTTTAGTGATTTAAAAATAGCATTCACTGGTGTTTAAATGACTAGCTCTACAGAACAGCACAATAAGGCCTGCTTTTTCCCCCCAACAAATTAGGCATTTTACTACTTTTCACTATTTTTTAAACACCAAGAGAAAACTGAGATTTTATTTCTTCATCACAAATGTCAACTTTTAATGAGTCTGCATGGTCACATTGACATTACTTTTACTCCATTATTAATCATCAGTATGCTTTAGTAAATAGATATATGTTTAATCTTATATATATATATATACATATATTTACACAGTTAGGTTTTTGTGATTTTGCCTTTATACACCACCACAATGGATTTCAAATAAAGCAATCAAGATGTGATCGAAGTGTAGACTTTCAGCTTTATTTTAAGAGGGTCCACAAAAATATGGCATTTACCATTTAGGAATTACAGCCATTTTCAGCAAAGTACCTCCATTTTCAGGGGCTCAAAGGTATTTGGACAAAGTGACATAATTGTAAATATAACCATAATTTTAATACTTGGATGAAAATCCTTTGCAGTCAATGACTGCCTGAAGTCTGGAGCCCATGTTCTCAAAACCCAAATGCTGAGTTTCCTCCCTGGAGATGCTTTGCCAGGCTTCACTGCAGCCACCTTCAGTTGCTGCTTGTTTGTGGGTCTTTCTGCCTTCATTCTTGTCTTCAGTAAGTGAAAAGCAGCTCTATTGAGTTGAGATCAGGCGACTGACTTGGCCATTGAAGATTATTCCATTTCTTTGCCTTCAAAAAGTCTTGAGTTGCTTTCGCAGTATCTTTAGGGTCATTATCCACCTGCACTGTGAAGCGGCGTCCTATCAGTTTTGTAGCATTTGGCTGAATGTGAGCAGAGAGTATAGCCCTATACACCTCAGAATTCATCTTGCTACTTCTGTCAGCAGTCACATCATCAATAAACACCAGTGAGCCCGTTCCATTGGCAGCCATACATGCCCATGCCATAACACTGCCTCCA
>CM040982.1:14985100-15011433 GCA_022985145.1 Pangasius djambal
AGAATGTACCCAACTGTTGATTTGGCCACACCTAAGGTTTTTGCTATCTCTCTTATAGATTTATGTTGTTTTTTCAGCCTAATGATGGCCTCCTTCACTTGCATTGAGATCTCCTTGGACTTCATATTGGTAGCTCCAGTCGAACAGCTGCCAAATGCCAACTCAATACCTGATATCAACTCCAGACCTTTTATCTGCTCCATCTGTCTTGAAGTAATGAGGGAATGGACCGCACCTGGTCAATTAACTTCTTGTCTGTCAACTGTCCAAATACCTTTGAGCCCCTGAAAATGGAAGTATTTTGCCTAAAATGGCTGTAATTCCTAAATGGTAAACGCCATATTTTTGTGGAACCTCTTAAAATAAAAAGTCTACACTTCGAACACATCTTGATTGTTTTATTTCAAATCCATTGTGGTGGTGTATAAAGGCATATATATATATATATATATATATATATATATATATATATATATATATATATATATATATATATATATATATATGTTTCTTATAATCTACGTCTAATCTAAAAAACCTCTCATGTTGCCTTCAAACCCACTGAAAGGTCTGATTTGTGATTAGTAAAAAATAGAGTTTTCGATTTGAGACACAGCCCATGACGACAGTTATGACGGCGATGGAAGGTTTTAAGAGATACAACGTTTATCAATGTGTTTAGCACCACTGTGTATTAAACATTTTATAGTTTGACTTGGATACCTGGCAGGCAGGGATGTTTTGACTCTGACATGCTGTCTAGCGAATGTCACTTTTAATCGCCAGATGTACATAAAATATGCAGGCGAGGGTGTGAATAATGCTGCTCGCATTGCTGTTGCTTCTGCATGCGCACACAGTCATAGCTCAAGTATAAACCACGTTTGAGTTGGGCCGTGTCACTCCACACAGGCATGCATTATTTTCCGATAACGCAACACTTTCCACTAGGCTGGTAAATCAGTGCAAGGAATATTCCTTTTAGTCACTGTTTTGTTACTGAGACAATAAAATGTTCAAATATTACAGTAGTCCTATATTATAATCTGGAATGTAGGGTGGTCAAGGCTGGGGGTTGCAGAAAATTCCTAATGTCCATTTGAGGTTGTCTGCCCAAAAGGTTTGGCATCCCCTGTCTTAATAAATAAATAATAATAAATACATGTGGACCTAAAATCAAATGTAAAGGCGCACAGGTCAACATCTTTATCTAGGTTCAAGAGGGAAGGATTTTCTATTAAAAATAACACACACACACAGCTTTAACATATTACTGATATGGCAAAAGAGAAGCTCTGTGATAGTTTCTTTCTCCAGAAAAAGAAACCTAAAAGCAACCAGAATGCAGTTTGCACTCATGGCAAGACTTATCCCGACTGTCCACATTTCTACTATCTATAATGCTATACTACAACAATTTACTTCATATTTCATACTTCATATTTCTCTACTTTGACATTCTTTAAAATAAGCCATGTGGTTTTTCGTATAGAAATGCTTAATATCTCTTTTATAGTATTTTAGTAGTATTTTATAGTATTAGTAATATAATAATAGTATTTCATAGAGTTTTACACATTTTATTTTTTAATAGCTGTTGAGTTTTAAGCATTATAAATGTGGTACAAGCTGCATCAGTTCAACCTATTCCACTATGTATAGATCTGTATAAGTTTGTGGACACCTGACCATCACACCAATATGTGGGTCTTCCCCAAACTGTTGCCACTAAATTGGAAGCACATATTTGTATAGGATGTCTCTGTATGCTGTAGCATTACAGTTTCCCTTCACTGGAGCTAATGGGCCCAAACATGTTCTAGCATGACAATGCCCCTGTACACAAAGCGAGCTCCATGAAAACATGGTTTACCAAGGCTGGAGTGGAAGAACTCGAGTGTCCTGCACAGAGCCCTGAGCTCAACCCCTCTGAACACCTTTGGGATGAACTGGAACACTAACTGAACCCCAGGCATCTTCACCCAACATCAGTGCCTGATTTCACTAATCCTCTTGTGGCTGAATGAAAACAAATCCCCATAGCCTTTCTCCAAAATCAAGTGGAAAGCCTTCCCAGAAGAGTGGAGGTTATTAAAAGAGCAAAGGGGTCTAAATCTGGAATGGGATTTTCATAAACACATATGGGAGTGATGGTCAGGTGTCTTACAAACACTAGTGTATATACAAATTATTATGTAGAGTCCTCAGAAGCCATTTCAAATAAAACATGCCATGGAGCCTTCAAGTTAGATATGTACATGTCGTGTATTTTAAATCCAATGATGGTAAAATGTTGTAAGAACAATAAATATAGTCGTAAAGGATGGTTGAAGATGCTGTATTGGCAAAATTTATTTATTTATACTTTTTTCTATGTATATTTCTCCATATGTGTACTTATGTAATGTATTTCTCAAATTTATACTAGAAATGCTATATTTATTGCAAGATGTTAGCTTTTGCTATAAGAATTAATTTTTTTTTTTTTTTTTTTTACAGTACTATGTATAGCTACTAATAGTAGTAAATGGCAAATAAATCAGAACTGCTCTCAGGGCAGTCAAATGGTGTGTAATGTTTGCAGCTTCATGCTATTTTTCTCTCTGTATAGTCATACTCTTGTCACAGGATGTGCCCTTGATCTGCCACTAACTTCCTACAGCCCCAGAACACAGAGACTGTTATAACCACATGCCATTCCTGAGCAGTTTGTGCACATTATCAACTTTTCAGGATATTCTCCACCCTTTGTGCACTCTGTGTCGCATGATAGAGGGACAAGTACCTCTGGAAGAGTCTGAAACTTATAACCAATTTTCAAGTCATGCAGTGTTCTCTCCTTGGAGAAATGGGATGAACAGGGTTTAGCAATCTGTGGAGGACAGAAGCGAGGGATGTGGATAGAAGTGGATGTGTGAAATCATTACAGCTGTCTAAGTGTTTCTGATTACTAAGAGCTAGCTGTTATTGACACCATCGAAGGCCTATTCCAGATGCCAACAAGGATGTGATTTCTCTCACACTTTGAAAAATGCCTCCAGGGCCGAGAGTGCAAAAGTGATTTCCAGGAATCACTAAGGGGTTCAAAGCTCCTTTTGAAGGCATGCCTATTATGTAGTTCATATTCTGACAGATCTGTCTACATTCTGACAGATCTGTCTGCCAATCTTGTACCGGATGAAATGAGTGACACTATTTTTTTTTTTTTTTTTTTCGTCACACTTTATGTTGGTAGCTTTGTTCTTCCATAGCCAATTGATGTCTAAGGGAGATTCTGCACCGAATGTGGGAAGCAGCAACACTGCTGGCTGAGCCAAGAGCAAACAGAAAGCACAGAAGCTATTAAACTGAGGCATGCTAAGGATTTCTGTGCACACATCAACCCACTGGGCTTAATTGTGCTAGGAGTTGTGATAGCTAGTACCTTAAAGCAGACACATTTGTTTAGCTATGCATTTTTTTATTGGTAGAACACTGCTGGAATTGAGAAGTATTACAGACTTCTTGGCATCACAATTAGAAGATTCAACTTTTTCCCCCTCACAGAGTGGCAGCAGACAAGCCTTAATAATACAGTGAGCTCCCACTGCCAGTCTTAACAGAGTTAATCCATAAGTCACAAACTTGATGTATTTTTCCACCCACTTCAGAGAAACTGCTTTCAAACTTTCAGAGAAACTAAAGAGTGAGGTTTGAACCATCAGATTATAACATAAAGATGTGTAAATTTAATTAAAAAAAAAAAAAAAAATGAATACAAACTGAAATATCATACTGCAAAAATGGAAGACTGGCTTGTATTAGAACCTTTGATTTTACACATACCTCTGTGATTCATTAGGAACATTTGACTACACCATTCACTACAACTATAAGCCTCGAGGTTCTTGTTCCGAAAAAACTGCGACTAGAAATACTGATATAGCTTATTTCAACACAATGTGTGACTATTCTTTTGCAAGAGGCAGATAAAAAAAATAAGAGGTGTGTGAAAAATGAAAGTGTATTGCAGAGTAAGAAACTTCCACTGTGGCCAAGCTCGTTTGATCTCCCAGAATTTAAAAGCAGACAGATGACTGAAGAAAAGAAGAGCCAAAACCAGCATAGGTAAAACCCTGTTATAATAAAGGAGTGCAAAGGGGCACCTTCCCCCAAGGGGCTTTAGTTGTGCTTTTTTAAGACTGTTTCAAGTAAGGTGCAATTCAAGTAAACAGACTTTAACTTGACTTCAATCAGTCCAGTTTTTATTCGGGTACATGAAATAAGTTGTATTACATTTGCAAATGTTTCCAAATAGCAAATTAGGAAAAACAGCATATCCTCAGGTCATCTAGACCCCAGTTAAGACTTTTATCAATATCAATCCAAGATGTGTGCAGACCACAGGGGAATTATTTATAATATATAACTACAATAATAGCTTTAACAAGAGCTTGAGCTCTTCAAGGAAGCTTTTCTACTGGACTATTTCAAAGCAAAGCCAATATATCACACAACATTAAACCGGGAATGTTTGAGAAGCTTTGAAGTATCTTCAGGATGAGATTGTTACTGACTGTGCATTTGACCTCTATGGCAAAACATCAGGTTTGATAAAGATCCAGTTTTATGTGGACAGCAGAAGTTCCCCAGCATTGTACACTTTAAATTTCTGAAGTAGTAAAGAGTCTCCAAGCCTTTCAAGCGAATCAACTGAGCTAGCAAAGCCCGTCCATGTCAGAGATGGAGTTTACAATCTGAATATGGATCCACCGAGCACCAGAAGGAAAAGGTCAAAGCATAACAGTCTTGTTCAGTCCAGTTTTTAGCCCTAGCCAAAATCTCCACACAGCTAAGAGCACTGCAAATCTTGAGACAGCTGCACACAAAGCTACAAACCCCAAGGTCACAAATTCAACAATGCTTTCCACTCCCTTTACTGGTCATGCCAAGAAGCTAATTAGTCCTTAGGCTTCTCTTCCAATGCATGACTAAATGTCAGAGATCTTTAATATCACTTAAATATCTGCTGGCTATGCATTCCCATCAGAGCCTTCTCCCTCCCTGGGAACACAGAGGGCAGGAAGAGAGACCCACACTGGACTCCAGAGACCTCCCTTAATAGTCTTTCACATTCACGGGATCTGATAAGACCCAGTAGCCGAGAGGAGTTTAAATAGTGATCGTTCCGGCGGATGAAGAGGGGAATAAGACATATAAGCCAAAGTAAATAGTTATTATGGATCTCCAAAGGATAGAGGCGTGCAAGGAATTCACTAGGACCAGTGTCGTTATGAGTGATGAAAGCCGGTCTTTCTCTAGGAAAGGTTAGATGAAAGTTTTACATTTCTGCTTAAGACCATGTATATTTTAAAGCTCATATTGTAGGCCAAGAATCAATTCAGTAGTATACTATCAGGTAGTGTAGGTCAAAAGTAGTCTATTACATGCTTACTTGACAAGAAAATGACCAGAAATGACAAAAAGAAGAAAACAACTAAGAGAATGACTCTACTCAAAGAAAAAAAAAACCAGCAAAGCCTATGAGTTAACTCAATTCAAGCATCAAAATCTGTAAATTGTGCAAGCCCTCTTCTGGATAACATAAGGACCTACAAAGTGGGGAGAGAGAGTGAGGGGGAAAAAGCAGCAGAGTCAACGGAGCATTTCAGGGAGTGCAATAAAAAAAAGTTTGTGTGTTCCGGCGTCTCTCCAAAGCAAAGCAGCCAAACCCCGTATCAAAACAGCACTGTGGATCACAACCCCAGCTCCGTCTGCAGCACAGCCAGCTCAAATAAGCTCATTTCCCTCCTATCCCACCCCCTGCAGGATTCCAGTCAAGCTTCACACACATTACACTACATGAACGTCTAAAAATTCACCAAATTCAGCCACAATGTCATACATAAAAACCTATGCCAGCAAGGGCCAGGCCAAACAACATGGAACATTGCAAGCCCCCCTTTAGTTTTTAATGTCCAATTTTAACCTCTCGAACCAGTGAACTCAACCAAAAACCATAAAACAGTGAATTTAACCACAGGAGTCTCACCAGAAATGTCAAAGCCACTGCATATTCAGAGGAATGTGGGTGTGCATTTGAGCAAAATAGAAAAAAATTAGCGCAAAAAAAAAAAAAAAACAGAACTTTGTAAGTTCCCAGAATCCATGTGCTACAATGATCTCTCCATAGGTTCAAGTTCAACTCCATGTTAGTAAACAAGAAAATTCCAACAGCGAATCAGCACAAGGGAGTAGAGTCAGCCTCCAACACTCCATTTACAGACATTTTTCAAGTTTCAGAATCATGAGACTTGCTGAGATCTGACTGGCTTGCTGCACTTCTGAGTACAACTTTTGAACACCACAGTTCAGCAGTTTAGAGCAACATATACACTGATCAGCTATAACATTAAAAAACCTGAGAGGTGAAGAGTATGACATTACAATGGCACCTGTCAAGGGGTGGGATATATTAGGCAGCAAATGAACAGTCAGTTCTCAAAGATAATGTGTTGGAAGCAAGAAAAATGGGCAAGTGTAGTCATCTGACATGCGACTCTGTCAAGGGCCAACTTGTTTAGTTTAGTTTATTCATTTATAAAGCACATTTAAAAACAACTAAAGTTGACACCAAAGTGCTGTACAAGTTGTATACAACAAATCTATACACAAAAACATTTAACAATACAAAATACCGAGAGACAAATGGACATTTTCCAGGCTCAGACTGAATTAAAAGACAGAGAATAAAAGTGAGTTTTCAAGGAGGATTTGAACATAGCAATAGAGGAGGATGATCTTATATGAAAAGGGAGACTATTCCAAAGCCTGGGAGCAGCCACCGAGAAAGCCCGGTCACCCTTGGTTTTGGGACGTGAACGTGGTACTGAAAGGAGTAAACTGAGACCTGTGATGGCTAGACGACTGGGTCAGCGTATCTCCAAAATGGCAGGTCTTGTGGGGTGTTCCCAGAATGCAGTGGTTGGTACCTACCAAAAGTGGTCCAAGGAAGGACAACCGGTGAACTAGTGACAGAATCATGGGCATCCGAGGATCACTGATGCGCTGGTCCGATCGCACAGAAGAGCTACTGTAGGACAGATTGCTGAAAAAATGAATGCTGGCTATGATAGAAATGTGTCAGAACACACAGTGCGTCGCAGCTTGATGCGTATTGGGCTGCGTAACCACAGACCAGTCAGAGTGCCCGTGCTGACCCCTGTCCACTGCCAAAAGCACCTACGTTGGGCACGGGCCAGGCTTCATGCTTGTTTGCTCTTTTCTTTGTTTGCTTTCTTTAATTAAATTAAAAATAATTAAATAAACTAATACTAAAGTACTTCCAAGTCTTCCAAATTTGTTAAATTTTAGGTATTTTGTAAAACAGGTTCTTGATGGAATAAATTTTCATTTCATCTATGAAACGATAAAGTATTTTTGATAATCTCTCAATTAAAGAAATAAACAAACAAAGCGCAGCAGCCTCTTACCAGAATGTTTCCTTATGAGGCAATGACACATATGAATAGGCCAAACTATATTACAATGTAATTCACAGCCATGCTGAAAGTGTGTGGATGTGTAGTTTATCCAGTTCCAGGTTGCATCTTAAATAGAAAAACAAGCATGTGCAAGTAAAATCACAGAATATAGACCCAAGAAGCATGACTAACAAAAGTCCATGACTCATCTGAGAACGAATTCCTGCAGTCAAATATTCACACCATTAGAAAAATCAGTATTCTGATGCTGCACTGCTAAAAACCACTTAAAGCCAGTGCACATATTTCTGAGACCACATCCATCTCTAGATTAATAAAAACCCACATTTCACCTTTTAATTTACTCTTACTATCATGAGTATTGTGAGCACTTGACCATAGTTGAGATGCAAAATTTTAATCCTTTAAAAGTAGTGAGGTCTCTCTTGAGACAGAATTTTCCAACGGACGACAAGTCTGATGGAGGACAAACAACCTTGCGGACAGCATTAACAGCAGTGTTTTCCCTGTTGAATCCCCTCATTAGACTCTATCTCTGTAAAAGCAATAAGTCTTTTGGTAAGAAGCCAAGGGAGCACTTGTTAAGAAATGATGTGGGTTATTACATTACCTGTTTGCTTAGCAGATCCTCTCATTTTGGGAGATTCAACAAGCCTTCACACATTAATACATCTGGAAAGAGAGTTATTACTTGTAGCCAGTGCAACATCACCGAGGAGCAAATCTCAGTGATAATCCAAAAAAGAGGGGAAGAAAAAAAAAAGAAAAGAGAAAAATTTGAAGCTACTTCTCAGATAATGGAAACCTGCCAGTTGAGCAAGATTTATTTTCTCTCATTAAGCGCTTATGCAATTATCTTTGTATGTTAAATATTACTACATCTAGCAAACATCTTATTTCTGTAATGGATCAGTCTTCAACAATAAGCCATGAACATAAGTTTTCTCAATTTAATAAACTCTTTAATGTATATATTATGGTCTTGGTCCATGTGTGCCAGTTGCAGATGGACTACATCCTCTGAGAATCAATCAGGATGTGTTTTTTCATGTCAGTGAGTAAACACTTTGGGTCACTGTGTCCCATGTAGTAGCGCAGATAGAATATTTTTTAGCTGTAGTGTGACTACCCAAAGTTAAAAGACTCGTATGTAAACTGAAATCTTTGTACACGTGGACAAAACCTGATCTATATGCCAAACAACAACATAAGCCATGCTACCATTAGGATAGACTTAAATGTTTCTGAAAGAAGCGGTTCACAATGATATACAGATAGCTGGCCTGATAACGTTAGTTTCACGTGGAAATTAACGCATCCCTTTTCTCAGAAAGCTGAAACGCAGCGATGCTTCAAAGACAACAGCGATTTCATGACCTGCCTGTTCTTTCCTAATTCTTCCCAATCACATGGCATCAAACACTCTTGAACACTAAAGGCTAAGAGATACCAGCCAGGCATTGTAATCCATATCAAATGTGCTTTTACTGCATTGAGGAAAGAATCATCAAGACCTTAAAATCTTCAAAATACTTCCTGCCTTACTGACTGTAAAACATTAATAAAGGCATAAGAAACAATTACTGAGCAACCCCTTTTCCAAATTCCATTAGGTATGTAGATGGCATGCAGTCAGAAGAAATAATTTACACTGAACAAAATCATGTATTACATTCTCTGCCACCACACACTGTATTCATTTAACATCTCGGACTACACACAATTTCATCATGCATTCTTTATGTCCGTGTAGTTCCAGAGGCTGAAAAACTGTCAAGAGCAGAGATACCTGAATTCTGAAGAAGTCCTGAAATCACCCCCATGAGCTCCAATCGCAATGTAAGTTGACAGCACTCATCCCCAGCTTTGATGAAAACACCCTCAAGCTGGGTAAGAAGTGTGGGCAGAAACAGACAGCAAAGACACACAGACAGAGATGAATGCTGCTTTCCTCATGAGAACGAAACTGCCAGAAGGGAGAGAATGTAGGAACCATAAAGCATACTAGGGATGAGTATTCCACTTTCCAAACTCGTACACGGATTAGCAGCTGAAGACCTCTTGTCATTTTGAAAGTGAAGGCCGAAAACTCCCTGAATTCACGCGCAGTTCTAGCAGGATTCAGAGCGAAGCTTCATCTGAGGCCTGTCTTTTTTCATTTTTGATGAAAACACAGTGAGAAGAGGGAGTCCTGATACTGCTGGACACTGGGTTCTCAAACTTACATTTTCTTCTTTTGTGGTGAGACATGCAGGAAAGTAAAAGCGGGAAAAAAATCTCCTGAATGCCACAGACTAGTATCTGGCTTTCCCCAACAGGACAGTGTCTAAAACTTAAGCATGAACAGGCAGGGCCATGCATGTGAAGTGTTACGGAGATAAACCATGTCAACCATGAGGAGATAGTTTTACAAGAAAATTTCTACCAAATACTGGCCATCTAAAATATCATTTTCAGTAGTAGTTTTAAGAGACTCTTACCCTGCTGCTTCAGTCTTCTTATTATTGTTGACCAGACAGTCAAGATCCAATCTACAAAGCAATTTTGTAAACAATAAATCTTCCCCATTCAAAAGGGATGCGATTCGGGCCTGTGCAATGGATATTCTTTTGTGAGAAGACTGGTTTCAAAAGAGCAAATGACTTCCAGAATGCAGCAGTATGAAGAGGTGTTTTGCTTTCGACACATGGGGTGCCAAAGAATATTCTGCTCTATTTAGTTACAGATTGCACTGAGACACACCTCATCCAAGGACAATGTGCAAAGAACCAGGGCATTTTAGCTCCTACCATATTGCAGAATGGGGACAAAGCTCTCCAAAATGCCCTCATGTGGGAAATTGCACCTGGAAATATATTCATTTATCATTACTGAAAGGAGCGGCTTTTACACCTCAACCTGTGGTGAAACTGCCTGAAAGCCGAGGGCTGCTTCCTTACGGCACATCAGTGAAAGATCGTCTGACAGGGTCAAGCCCTTGATGTATATGGGTATTATCTCTGGTGTAAACTATTGTATAAAAGAGACATTAATACAAAGACTGTGTTTCACAGAGCTTTGTGTGGTATGGGAAGCAAAGGAGAGACAGAGAAGGAGAGAGAGAAGGAGATTACACATTGCAATTAGTCTTAGCAAGTTCGTGACTAAAGCATCAAGACGGATAAGTCTTCCGCACAGTAAAGAAGGTGTTTTTAAACAGCTAAACAGTTGGTGAATATTATCTTGCTGCATTAACAGCGCATTCAAGTTTCCAAAACAGACTCTGCAATCGTGGAATTGTGCCCTGTGGAAATGTATGGGAGGTACAGCACTAAATCTACAATCCTTTTATTCCAGGACAAAAAAAACATAAAAAAACACTAAATAATTTATATTTATTGAGGTTTTATAGTCAAGTGCTCTTTAAGCAATAAAAAAAAGACTATATACCACACTGGGCATAACCCTTAGGCTCAGCAATGATATTTTCTAAAATAATGAAATAAGAAAAAAATAAAAATGTATGAAAATAATTACTGTATTAATAAGTAAACAGTAAAATATTCAATAACCATTACATTTTAAAAATGGCATCAATTCTCTTAGGTACACCGTTGCACAGTTCCAGGCTTCTTGAGGAACTTGCCATGGATCTCCTGTCTCTTCAGGTAAAATCCCAGACAACCTTGATAATGTTTTTATCAGAAACATGGTACATTACCTAACTATAGGATTTTGTGCTCACTGGGAGAAAAATGCTACTGCAAGGCACTTTCAGAGGAACATTTGGTAACATGGATGGTGCTGTGTCCTTCTTCACTGTGCAGATTAATTTCATGGCTTTTCAAGTGCATACATTTACATAGAATTCTAGGCTGTGTCCCAAACCGCAAAATGCACTCTAAGTAGTATACCTGACTACTAATGACAGCAGTGGTGTAGAGACATACTATTTAGTACAGTAGTATGCTCAGTATGCATTTGCTCAGTACTACAGAAGTATTATGAGAATAATATAACTATTTTGTACAAATAAAGTAAAGAGTGAAACTTGTCAACAAGAGTTTGTCTTTTAGTTAGCATCAGCCGGTTAGTTCCTGTGCATCGGCAACCTGCTGCAGTGTAACTGTGCTCATTTTGCAGTATCATAAACAGTATGTAACATGCAGAATAATTCACATAACTTAAGCTAGCTAGTTACAATACAAGCTCAGTTTGAAGGGAAGAGAGTTGAACTGAACTGCATGTAGGCTGAATGTAGGAGTTTTCCCAGAGCATGGAGGTTAAAGGAAGGTACAGTAGTCCGTTAACTCTAGCTTTGTTTTCTGTGCATTTTGTTGGAAATCCAAAAACATGGAGAAACTTGACATCACCTCACGTTAGTCACAGCTGGTTGTCATGAGTCCTCTGGCTTTTCACTCTCACTCCCGTTTGCTTTGTTTACATGTTCACACTCTCTCTCTCCTGACTGGCTGTAGCTCCTGCCAATCACAGTGTAGTCTGACTTCTTTCATACCTGAAGTTGTGTTGTAAAGGCATTTGAGGTAACTGAGCTGACACCATGCTGACCACTACAAGATTATCAGGGCAACTCACTGCAGCTCAGGAACATCTTATTACAGACAGTGATTATTTCCCTCCTAACTCAGGCAACATGCACTGAGCCTTTAACATGACTCATTACTTAGGGAAATACAAAACTTTCCTTGTAACACAAATAAATATGCATGTATGTGTGTATGATCAGCAGTAGTGAAAGCCTCCCCCCCCCCCGAAAACATGGCTATATACAGTCAGCACCACAGCTGCTGGCACATTTCATAAAAGTGAGCAAAACTGAATATAAAGAATTTAAATCAAATGCAATGAATGATATTTTCCTGCAAAACACAGTTTGTTTACTTGTTTGTTTTGGCACGCTTGCATTTAATATTTGGTGAAACTTTCCTTGAAAACATGATAGTACTCAAGATATACTATCTAACTCGGATGGATCACACTTGAAGAGTGGATAGATTTATTTCTTTTTACATTTTAGATTTATTTATACCAAACATGCCGATTGTGTGCACAAGCAAAAAGTTTCATTTTGGTGTCATCTGAGCATGAACACAATTTCAGGCTCAATTTCAGTGAAGCCTGATGAAATTTAGCTCCTGTTAAATGCCCTCAGGAAGAGCATCTGTCATGCAATCAACACCGACAGCTTGTTGTTACAGAGGTAGCATCTAATAGCAGATTTTGAAATTACACCTAAACAACCTCAAGAATCAATTAAACTGCACAATTCTGAAGTTCCTTGGGGTCTTCTTTGCTTGTGTGTAATGTTTGTTATAGATAATTCTTTTTGTCCCTTTCCCAAATGTTGCCAATATTTCTGAAGTTATCTGCCAGCTGTCTGGCTAGATCAAACTGACAGGCTAAAATTAAAAAAGAGAGTAAAACAAGTATTTTAGTAAACATATTAGAAGATACATTACATTACCTATATCATGTAGATATGTAAAGAGAGAGCAAACTTAAGGGCCTTCAGAAAAAAGCCATCTGCATTAAATGTGCACTCGGTGTGAGAGTTGTGAAGGTGAAATCTTGGTAAAGCTGTGCAAACTCTAACTCGCACACATCCAGACACCTTCAGCAGGGGTCGAGTCAGCAGCGCAGGTTTATGTGCTGTGCATATGGAAGCAAGGCTAAGAGCAGCGTGTCACTGTCGTCCCTCCTGGGAGGTAATCTCTCCATCGGATTCTCACACAGACACAAAGGCCCCATGTAAAACACACACACAGACACACACACTTTGGCAGGCTGCAATCTGACACTCGCACCACCAAACCACATTATCAACCAGATTCACTGAAACCTTTGAAGGCTTGTGGTCACAATATACAGATGGGAGACTGCATACTGTAAAAATCAATTAGTGGCACACTAAGGCCTACCATATCTGCAGTTCAGAACTCCTCCCTTTCCATTTTCTCAGCCCAAGCTACATCCCTTGAGGCCTGAAATAACCAAGTCAGAGATCCAGCCTCTCTCAAAGCCCTGAAAACAAATGCTATAAAGGAATCACTAAAGATCCAATAAATGGCTGAGACAGCTGAGGCTGGGAAAACACTGTGCTCTGCGACATGAGACACAGCGCAATGTGGGCCGAGAATGCCGCAAAAAAAATTCAGTCATAGTCATAAAAGAACAAGAAAATAAACTTGAACCAATAGTATCTGCAGCGCACTGTAAATTCAATATTGTGTTAACACTCGAAACAGCTGTGATAAACTCCAGGAGGGAGATTGCCAAACCGATACATCAATACAGTAAAGGAGGATTAATAAAATAGAGGCCTACCCTCTTATTTAAAAAAAAAAAAAAAAAAAACTGCACTATGGATGTGATGTCTGAACTCTCATTAACTTGTTTAACATCAATGATATCATTTGTGTATCTTGTCAGGTGATATTTCATGGATAATGCAGACCAGCAAACCTGATTATTTTCCATTAACAATACGTCCTGGAGCGTTATACCACATTCATTTTCCAACAATGAAAAATTTTAAGTTAAAGAATGACGCACCACCTATTTTATCTGTTTGCGGTTACATTTAATTAGAACATCTGTGTTTATTTTTACGTAATATCTATAAACATTTTCCGGCCTCTCATTTTATTTTTTTTTTCCCCGAAAAAAATGCAGCTTGATGCAGACTAAAGCAGACTTCCCCATGTCAGAAACTGTCTTACCTCTATCTGTTACAAAGCACTAAATAAGCAGCTCGTCACAGAAAACTTCACCGGATCAACAGTTACATCTGTTACATGACGTATCTGTGCCATACAAGTCCGTGTGTAAGCTGTAACTATAGAAATGAAACCTGGATTTGTAATTTGCCCTGAAGCAGACATCACCGACAGAGCCAAGCTGTTAGAGCAAATTAATCAACAACATCTGATGAATTAGATTCAAGAATTCAACAGAATCAACTCTGAGAATTCAACCATATTACTCATATACAGCAATTCTTTGAATATGTTATTGACATGACGGAGGGTCTTTGGGAGATGGCATTTTTCTGAAGAAATGCTGTGAACTTCAATATAACAATTTTTTTTAAATAATAAAGTATATAAAGTAGTGAGGTATGGTGTATGAAACAGAAATCACACGGATGACTGAAATAGCAATTAAGAATAAACCGTGAATGAGTGAAGTGCTTTTGTGTCTGTGTTCATAGCTTTATTTTTCCATGGTAAGGGTGATATTTGCCGCTTGGATTAACTCCCATGTCAGCAGAACCATAACAATGGCCTTAATAATATTTTAGAGAAGTATGTGGTTATCATCTGCTCTTGGCCTCAATTTCAGCCATAAGGCATACAGGCTGGCACAGCACAGGTGTTAAGCCTTACCAAGCACACGGTGAAGCTCTAAATGGGTAATCTGTCTTCTTCAGAAACACATGGTCCCAGGCATAATCTCAATCGTCCACCTGTGATTTAAAGTGATGGCACTTAAAGATGTCTGAGAGAAACACCTGCTTCTGCTCAACACATGAAATCAACCTGTGTTTCCATGTCCTAGCCACTCTCTGTTTAACACTTCTACATAGTAGCTGTGTCTGTGATCGTTTTTACTTTCCTGTGTTAGCCAACTGAACTTACACATTTTTTTTACTGAAAGTAAAAAGCCTATAGGACCCCCGGCTCTCTGAGTGAGCATGTGTGAACAGAAGTAGTAAGAAGTCATACTGAAGAGCTCATATTTAATCAGCAAATACTGATTAGCAATTTATGAGCAGAACATAACATTCAGACACAAAACTAAACTTCAGTGGATTTACAGCACCTTTCATAACAGAGGAGGATACTTTCAGACATAATGCCACAATTATTTGTGTGTATCAGCAATTTCTTGCTCAGTTGTGTCCTAGAGACAAAAAAAAAAAAGGTCTGGGGTAAAATCCTGGCTATTCTAGAAAATCAGATCTGTTTTTGGTGTGTTCTCTTTTGCGCTGCAGGTTTTGGTTAACAGAACTGTCTTCATATTAACTGATAACACACACTTCTTGCACGCACACATATCTCGCAGCTCTGCCTACAGAGCGCATACACTATCATTAAGAGTAGAAGTCTTACTCCTTGTAACACTGCCGGCTCCTTTAACAGCTCTTTTATAGATAGTATAGGATTGTGTGCTTGGATTTTGTTGTGCTCAAAAGGGCAGTATTATATTAGATAAGTAAATAAAAATGTAAAAAAAAAAGGGGGGGGGGGGCATAAATTTCTGTATGTGTCTGCTGATTAATTCCAAGCTGTCGCCAAATCAATCCTCTCAAACCATCTGTCTTTTAATCTTTCTGACCCCTTAATTTTGTCAGGGAGAAAAGTGATGTGCTTTGTATGTAATTAAAAATGTATCAAAAGACCAAGAACATCACGACAATTAGCACCAATCACAGATGATGTGCCTTTTTTGCCCCTCTTAGATCTTGCCTGTTTGTAGGACACTTAAACGTAAAAGCCAGAGATTCACTTTGGAAGGGGGGAGAGATCATATCCACCAAAGACACATGAGAAGTTCAGCATTACAGGGCTCGTATCCAACGCTGAATAAAGAGAGGTGAGAAAGCCCCACTAAAGATAATCCAAAGGTTCTCAAAAAAAAAAGATAGCGCACTCAAGGGGAACAAACAGTGTTTCTTAAAAATCCATTTCAAAGATTTCAAAGAGTTTAGTTTTCAGTGTGGTGAGGGCTTTGAAGTGGGCTAAGGCTAAAAGAGCTCTCTGCTCTCTATGAGGCTACATAATAAAAGCACCTAAAAACGGTTAGCTCAGTGATGCTCAACAGCCGGGGCTAAACTCTCTACACCAAAGATCCAATGCTGAAAATGACCCTATCTAAAAAGCATTACATGAACGCCAGGCAGAAATGAATAATGCAGCTCACTTTGGTGTGATCTACAAGGTATGACCTCTTTATCTGGTTTTGACCACACAAGAATTTGAAATGATTTTCAGGAAGTTTCAGTACAATGGAGTCAATTATGTTCTATTACCTCCTGTTGAATGAAATGGTTTTGTGGGTGTCATGCTATCAGAGTAAATGCTCTATTCAACAGCTTAACAGTCGAAAACATATAAACCACTACATAACCATGGTAAATCCAGACAGCTACAGGAAAATCAGAGTAGTATTACGATACTTGAAGACATTTCTATGATGCGCAGTATGTATCATAATATATATAGGTTTGGGAACGAACCGCCAGTTCTGCCAGTAGCGTTGCATTTTAAAGAACCTGTGAAAAACTGGGGACTAGGGGGGCACAGTTAAGCAGATCTATTTGCTTGAAAAAGCTACAGAGATTCAACTGTGTGTCATTCACATGTGAGCCCCATATATGTATACATACATAAAGCCACTTGCCAGTTTATTAGGTACACCTACTTTGGCTCTGCACTCACTGATCATTTTAGGAGCTTCAGCTTTGTAGCTGTATAATTATTAATTGTAGGACATCTGTTGGCCTACCCCCTCCACCCTACCTATCAGTGGAAAAGGAACCATCACAGCAGCACTGCTTGTGAGAGATTATGATATATGGTGAATCACTCCCAGCAGAGCAGTGACATGAAAATGATGGTGTGTGTGCGTGTGTGTGTCTGTGGTGCTGGTACAAGTCTCAGCCATGTCATTCAGGTATCTAAACTCTGTTTATTCTTAGGGGCTACTTCATTAGACACGTCTACCTTGTAGGTGTGAAGTTAAACACTATAGTTCTTGAACATCTTTTTTCTTTTTCCATCCTCTAGCCATTTGTTAATGTCAGTTTATGACCACAGAACAACTGTTGGCTAGATATTATGCATTTGGTTGTTTCTCAACCCAGCCTTGGAACAGAAGTCTATTTAAAAAAAAAAAAAAACAACAACAAACAGCAACACCTCTGCCACATATATAAAGCATACATAGTCAGAACATAGGTTTTCCTGAGACTGCATTGTCTGGATCACAATGTCTGGTCTGGAAAAGGCACAAATGTTCAGCATAAGCCCCAAAAACTCTCATATCTCAATTCCCCATTACCTACCTACACTTATAAAAATTAATACTTGATCATCTGTCAAAAATGTCATGATTTAACGTGTTTCCCGCAGGCAGCCAGTGTGTGCAGTCACAGCTTGTTTTATATTTCCAGTATATCAGTAAATCCTGTTGATTAGTGCTGGTTTCATTTTTGACCATTGACAACGGTGCTTGTGTGAATTACATACCTATCGTTGATGCTCCAATTGAGGCAGAGGTTGAGGGAGCTGAGGTTCCGGCAATTTCTCACCACCTCCATCACCGTCTCGTTGTTCAGCTCAGAGATGTGCCGGAGATCCAGACTACTCAGGTTCCGCAGCTACAGAGGATATAGCATAGAACGCATACTAAGGTTAATAATTTTCTCTCTTGCACACACACACACACACACACACACACAGCAACCGTTCTTTATTTTCCATTCACTATTGGAAAATAAAACAAGTGAAAAGATCTACAATAGGCAAACTGTACCATTAAAGTATATTAGACCAACTGTGCTGTATATTAGCTTCATAAAACCAACATATAAGTTTAATATGTTTTGTTATTCTGGGCTCATTTATTTTACTTTCCATGAAACAAAAGGCATTTTACAAGTACCACACTAGATAATTGCAATATCTAGTCCAGACAACACAAACACCAGCACGGCCTGCACAATTCCCCTGGAAGTCATGAATTTCATCAAAGCAAACATTTGGTATAATGAACAGACTAATGTGTTCAGAGAAAAAGTCAGTTTAGTAAAAGTGGGGAAAAAATCTTATTCATAAGCATACACAGTTACATTGATGATCTGGGACAAATAACCATAGTCTTATGAAACCTGTTTAATGGCTGGAACTTAATGGTTCATTAACACTTAACAGCTTGGAGAAGAGGCCCAGGACCTTAGAGGTAAAACAAGAGAATTCTTCTGCTTAATAACAGATAGGCCTCACTTGCTTTCACAAATATCCCACTCTGCAATCATACCTCAAAATTAAGTATGAGGGCTAAAGTAGAATTCCAATCGATTCTGAGGGCTAATTATAGCCAGGTTCAGGTAAAACAACCTACTCTACAGTCCATGGGTTTCTTGTGTTGACTAATAAACACAAAGCATGTACTTTTACGGAACATGGTGAAAAAACACAGACCTTCTCTCATACAAGATTACTGTTTATTTACAGCAAGGTGAAAAGCTTCAAAACGCTCATTGTGTCGTGATGTTCAAATGTTTGCTTTCCAACTGGAAAGTGTATACGCAGAAGTGAGGAGAACCAATTAAATTGCAGCCTTCGAAATCCTGAAAGTTGTGGCCAAAACATATCACATGCATCTTTTCACCTGCTACGCACATACCAATGCTGATACAGATATTTTAAACCAATTAAGCAACCTTTGATTTGAGAGACACACACACACACACACACACACACACACACACATACTTACAATCACACTACTTCACAATTAAAAGCTATTTAGAATAGCTATTCCACCAACTGACACGTTTTTGGGCGGTGGGAGGAAACCAGAGAACCCAGAGGAAACCCATACGGACACGGCTACCCATTGTACTACTGTACTGTCTACTACTCTTGTTCCTGTTCTTCTCTTATTATTATTATTATTACTTTTAACACATCATGAATGCATCAGTTTAAGTATGACTGCACCTATATTATATCTTTTTAGTACACAATACACAGTATAATGACGTCATTTGAGACCCCACTAAATAATATAAAGATGCCATAGCTGCAAAGGATTTGTTCGCTACATTAGTATCTATATATTACAACCGCCAAAACAGGCTAGTGTAACATTTATATGTAGGACTGTCTTGTCTGTTACATGTCACTAAAGATGTTCAGCTTCATTTGGCTGTAATATTGTTTAATAAGCCTTTGGTTTCTTTTACTGAGCACGAAACCCAGCAAATATCTGTATTAAGCTCCACTTTCTCCTTTCCTGAATTCATTACACTGCAATCAATAGCTCCACTTCACAGGAGAAGATTAATCATCTCCCCATCCTTAGATAATCACCCTTTCCGTTTCTCACTCTATGCCTCCATCTGCTTCACTCGCAGGCATTCTCACTGTGCGCTCTCTCTTGTTTTGCCACATCATTCCATTCAACACATGTAGGACAACTGAAATAAGGCAACGGAAAGATGTCTCATACTGATTCTTCTCTTAAAATAGGAAAGTGGCGGGAAAAACAAAAGCAACAACAACACCTGAATGTGTATTTGCATGACAATACTTGATAAAGATGCTTAAATTGACCCGCTAGCTAAGAATTTTACTGACTCGCTTTATGGGGATCTTAATGCGCTGTAAAATTATATATACCTGCGCTGCTTTCACCACGCTTTTATTTACCCATCTGATTGTTCAAGTTCAACACTGTTGAATTAATACTGCTGGGCTCTTTGAATGTTGGAAAAACGAAGCAGATTTCTGAAAAGCAAACGGATCTTGTGCTTGGCGTGATCACATATTAGCACTCCTGTTCCTCTGTAGTTTTTAGTAGAACATAGGGAAGAAAGTGGTGTGGTGCAGCTGTGGCTTCAGTAAGGAGCAGAAAGAAGAACCTCTAATGACAGCAACCATTCTAGCGTTTGACCTGAATTAGAGTAGAGGTGCAAACAGAAGCTTGGCTACTGGCTGTTAAAATCAATTTCTATATGAAGGCTTCATTTTCCTGAAAGGGTAAAACAGTAGGAAAGAATAAGAGTACAACCCATTAGCACAATTTTGGTACATCATTATTTTTCCTTTTCATTTCCAAAGAGGACGACATTAACTGCCATTAGCACCAGGACAGCAAATGAAGGACCATGGGTTTTTTTTTTTTGTGTTTTTTTTTTTTTTAAAAGAATATTTTTTATCAAAATATTTCAAGGCAGTATATTCTTATCTATACCAGAAGGTTTTGAACATACCTCTATAAATAATTTCATTAATTGACTAATTAGGCAGACAGATACACACATATACAGACAGATAGGCATATATACAAAAAGATATAAGCAGATTTTAAAATGCAAGTAGCAAATTAAAGTGGAAGTGATGTCATCAGGCATCAAATGCCTTGACACGACTATAGATAGAGTCATCATTTTTAATCTGAGACTCACAACATAACATTAGCTCTGTATTAGATGTGTTATATAGAGAATAAAAAGAATAAAGCACAGTTATACGGCGCTCTTATTAGAAAATAATCAACCACGTTGGTGTGATGCAGAACCAGAGTTAACTATTTTTCTATAACAGATTCTATTTATACCTCATGTACCACAGCAGTTTGCTAGTGATAAAAAATGCATTAATTAAAGAAGGAGGTCATATCTATCAGTTATAAATCAGCTACAAGCATTCGTTCCCTCACCAGACCCTCTCATTTCTCTCTTGAAGTTAGTTAGTTAAAATGGTCATACTGAGAAACTGGAAAATCCTCCTGTCCTGTGACAGAAAACGTACTGACTGTTACAAAGCACTGACACATGAGACTGCTTCCACACTTTTTAAACAAACATCTCCTTACGAACCACTTCATATCAACACGCATGCATTTTTTCATTTGTTGTTAATCCGTTATTATTAGTCTTGCAAGTCCCTGCGTATGAGCTGCTACTATAGAAACGATACTGTATTAAAACTACTGCATTAATATAAACCTGTGACTTAAATTACAGCTGGAACTTGCGTCAGAGCTGCTGTTATAGAAAATTAATCAACACCTTCTAACCAATCGGCAATCAGAATTTAACAGCAATGTGATACAGAGAAGTATAACGGCCTTAACGTATATCACGGTTTTATCAGCATAGTAATATTGCAAGACCAAATTTCTTGTCCTGTGTGACATTTCTGTTGGCTCTGCCTTTCAAAGTAACAGGATTATCAGACAGATAACATGTATCTATGGTATATTACTATGGTACATTACCTACAGAAGGGAACACAAGGATAACACACAACGTGTGTTAGTTATGGCATCAAAAAGTGATTGTACATACATGCGTATGTTGTAGTGAGGGCGGCACTCGGAAGAGTGGATGCTGGTCAGAAGCATAAGAGTTTTATATTCAGCATTCAGCTCCCGTCATACAGCAATGTGGCAGATCCAGAGACAAAATGACATCATGCCTCCATCTTCTAAGCACATAACACTATGTTATAGCACCCCTACCTGTGGAGCTAAAATAAACCAGTACCTCTTTATAATTATATCCCTATAGCATTATTTAATAAGCCTACTGTAAGCGTATTCAAACACAAAACACAGTAAACAGGGAAAAAAAACACAATGGTACATTTTTTATATAATCCTTTTACAAATCAGTTGACTAATGTCCCTTGTAAATACTGTGAAATGTTTCCACACGGCCGCCGTTTTTCACTGCTGATCTGCTCAAACTGTATGAACACATCTGAGCACTGACCAGTGCAGAAGAGCAAACAAACAAGCAGCGTTTTTAATTACTATCATATCATCTTTATCAGTAAAATTAATTGTAAAGTGGTAGATCTTTATTTAAATGTCTTTTTCTCTTTTGCAGTTTCTGACCATTTTCAACCAAATATTTTCAGGGCATCCCTAATAAATGCAGTTAACTGATGTTAACTGCATACTTATTTAATGTTAGTTAAATCAAACATATTGATAGATTTTATTTCATATTAAACATTTTTCATTTACCAAGACGGAAGATGAGCGAGCCGCATAAGTGAGTCTTTCAAGCTGGAAAATTTAGTCAAGACAATAACACCAGCCAAAACATTACTAATGTAAATAGGGGGAAGGGGCGGGGCTTCCGAGGGGTGTCAGTTAATATTGGAGAGTTCAAAACACCTACGCAACTGTCAATCACTCCAGATCCATTCATCTATTGTCTCATCTACCGTTCAGTATTAGGGAAAACAGAAGACCCGCATACTCCGATATTAAAATGCGGAGCACCTTCACAAAATGCGTAGGGGTTGACAGGTCTCAGGGATCATTTCTCTAGTATCTAACTAGGAAACATGATTTGAAAGTGGTACATCTCATATAATCACAACCGACTTTTTTTCCCCCCCATCTTAACCCTCACCCTGCACCACAGTTCGAATACCTCTGTGCTACTGAGTAGTCAAACTGTGTAATCTGTACATTTTGTACGACATATAAAACCATGCACATGAACCATGCCTGCTGTCAATATCCTATTTAAACTGCCCACTTTTTTATCCCCTTCTGACATTAATTCATGCAATAAAGGTTGTGTGCATTTCAGTAAATACTGTTTAAAGTCTGCTACAGCCTAACACAGGTGATGATTGTCAAACATAAATTCACGGAATGTGGGAAAATAGATTTTTTATGCATATAAATAAAAAAACAGTATCACAAATGCTGCATGTTGCCCCAAGCTCTAACCTTAACTGTAAGTCTGACCTGTGTGAATAACTACTATTTCATGTCCTAATGAATCAGTTCTGATACTGAAGCATTATTTGCGGTATTTTATTTACTTCACAACAAATGAAGCCACTGTGGAATTCTGGTGTGCAATTACAGACGTGTAAACACATATTCTAATGAGCCATATTTCCATATTCAATACAATGTAGCTACATGTAACTCATGCGTGGGCACCTCACCGTTACACTGGTTCTTACACTGCAATAAGGGCACTGGAATATAAAGCATTACCAAATTAATTACTTAAATCCCTCAAGCGCAGAGCATCTTACAGTTCACACAGAGCGCAGTGAGTATCGGATTTGTATAACAGCTCCTCAACATGCGCACACATTTGAGCTATAGTTTCTGTGTGCCCCAGTGACCGGTTGTGTATCAAACGGCTAAATTATTCATGAAGAAATGCGATTTCTTTGTTTGCAAAACAAAAGGGTGTCAAGTACATGAGACCTCACAGTGAGTGTGCATCTCTCTTTCTGAGAATAGAGCGCTGTGCTCCATCACTACATTAATAGCAGTAGCACCATACACACAAATTGGCATACTGTAGAGCTTTTCCTGCTCTTTCCTTAGGTCTTTCTGCTTTTTTTCTGCTCTTTGACCTCTTATTTTGCATTTCCTGCCAAATGAGCGGCAAAAAACAAGGAACTCAGTAAGAGACTGGGAGCTGAATCGGTTTGCTTGCAGACTACGATAAGCATCTGACACAAACACACTCGCGCACAAAAGTAGACTGAGATGATCACAGTGTAACAAATAGGTCAGGTCTTTTTTTTTTTTTACATCTGTCAGACTCACTACAGCAGAATGCACTTGTTATAGCATGTTAACTCCCTAAGATTTTTTTCTACTGAATATCAATTCATAACTCCGTGCATGACGTCAGCTTCCCCAAAACATCCAGGCTCCTGCTGCAACCAAGCTGTTCTACATTTGCTCTCCAGGGAGCTCACAATGTTCAAAATGTTCTGACAAATAAGGCTACCAACTTCCTCTGCATTCAAATCAAACCGATAAATTAAGCAAATTCATCACATTTCCAAAAAGTGTCATATTTGCGTTTCTTTTTTCCCCAGCTTTTGCTAGATTGGTATTGATGTGATTTTAGGGGTGCTGATACGGAGGCATCTTCCACTTCATCAGCTCCTAGGGAAGGGAGTTTGAGGAATCGTTAATTTCTCTAGTGTGCCAGAGAAAAGGGCTCTGGCAGATGATGTTGGCAGGGGAAACCGCTTGGAAGTGGCATGCTGCTCCAAGTTGGCTGCCGGCGTGTGTAATTATTCAATGTGTTAATAAAAACACAGGGAAACTTGTGAAATGCAGCTGTTCTTGAGCCTGCCCCGTGCAAAGACTCTATCTCGCCAAATTTATCATCACCCCAGGGTTTGACAATAAGCCACAATGGGCATTTATTAACTCTTAGTTTCATAACACATCCTGACAGAAGGCAGAAATAAATAAATAGAAGCCAGAGGAAAGGTCTAGTTTCAGAGAGTCATTAAAACAGTGATGGAAAAGAGAGAGTCTACTTCCTGGCTGCTTAGGTGATGAGAGCTCCAGGCGTCTAAAATTCCCAGAGGTCTCTTAACAAATAGAAGAGAGAGCCCATTCCAAAATCAATACTAACACAATCACATGATGTAGAATGTGTTCACCACTGTTCATCCAACCTTGATTCAAATGATTAAGAGAGCTACATGAAAATCAATAATATAAAAATAAAAACGGCATGTCAAACACCTGCATCCAAGCAAAATATGACAGATCGCGTATGAAGAATGGATTAATAAACTTAAATCAATGTTATTTTTGGTAAAAATGCAATGGGTTCGTGTTTTCGCACTCTATTTTCCCAAAGAAAGCACTGCTTTGCTTAAATCTCACCTACTGTGTCTTATATGAAAAGCATGATGTAGAAAAAAAATATTTCTTCCTTGTCACTGAGAAAGAAAGTGTGAAAGCAGTTTGGAAACACAGCTTCTGCCTTACATTAAAACTGCGGCACACATGACAAAAATCGCTAGTCAAAAAGCAGCCACAGCCAGGATTTGACAGAATTTATTTGCTGCTGCAAAGACATTAAATAATGGTGTTATAAGAGCACAATGGGCCAAACCCATAAAATGTCTGGTGGTGTGAGTATCCCAGAAATGACTAAATATTCCCACTTAAGCTAATGGTGATGATGGCCTCCACCAGGTAAATATCATATAAACATTACAGCTCTAGGGAAAGGCAGTAAGCAGGTTGAAATTTTGATAAATAGCTTATTAAGTAGTGCGCTTAGTAGCATTATATTTGCATGCTATGTGATTACTGTACATAAATTTAATCAGACAAGTCGACTCATCTTTTAGAGCACTGAAAGAAATCAGTCACTGACTCAAAACTTTATATCAGGGCCGTAGCGGCTAGTCCATAGGGGCAGGTGGAGCAGATTCCTGCTGTTTATATCAGCCGTTCAGCAAGTGATAATCTTCCCAAAGTCCTTATTCACAACTCCATACATTTTAATACTAATTACGACTTGTGAGTCAGCAGTTATGTACAGATGATATTTGACAGATGTAAGCTCTTCCATTGATTTGCCTGCCTTTATAGATGTTGCACAATCGTAAGAACACTTGGTCATTGCTGGGCTTGTGTGACAAACTGAAGCCATCCGATTATTGCAAACATGCATTACCACTGTATATGATCACATAAAGATTGTTTCACTCCTACACACAGAGGCAGTTAGAACTTTCCTAAAGTTTAAAGTTTAACTGACACCACAGCATGCAGTCTTTGTAGTGTTTCCAGCAAGAAACCATGTCTGTGTCACACATGGTACACAGCAGGACTTGAGTGCAAAAATATGCTTTGTGCACGCATCAACCATGTCACTCTGTGGGCTGTTCTTAAAGGCTCATAATATAAAAATGTTTACTTCCTTTGGCAAAGTGGTTAGTTTTACTCTCCTTCCTACAATACTTGTTTCCAAGTTAGGTTCATGTATCTTAATAACGTCTATATAAGTTTCTAATCACCTGAAAATGTAACACAAAATAGCATTTTAATGCACATTAAATACTATTTAATATTATATATTATATATAATATATTATACACACACACACACCAATCAGCCATAAAATTAATACTACTGACAGACGAAGTGAATAACATTGATTATAATGGCACCTGTCAAGGAGTGGGATATATTCGGCAGCAAGTGAACAGTCAGTTCTCAAAGTTGATGTGTTGGAAAGCAGGAAAAATGAGCAAGCGTAAGGATCTGAGTGACTTTGACTAGAGCCAAATTGTGATTACTAGACGGCT
>CM040982.1:15016842-15039252 GCA_022985145.1 Pangasius djambal
TTCTCTGCAGTGCTGAAATGGGACTAAAGTATGGTGACATTTATAATAAAAGCCTTTTGACAAACTTAGCTTCAGCCCTTTCTGAACTCTCTGCCCCCCTTCTCTTTTACGTAGGTTTGAAGAGTCAGCCAAGAAAGCTTTTTTTTTCTTGCTAATTTTGAAGCGCTGCAGAATCCCTTTCTTCCTTCAGCCGTTGGCTGTGAATAAAATGATTAGAATAATTTCCCCCTTCTCTGGTGCCCCCACTCCTTGTTTCCTCATCCCCTGTGTATTTTGGGGGTTATCGCTCCATGCAAGGGTGGCTCAAAGGCCGCTGGCAGCATGTTTATTTTGCCTTTCCCAGTCAGGAACACAAGATAAGAAACGGGTGGTCTTTTCCAACCATTGACATAGAAAGAGAGAGAAAGAGAGAGAGGGAGTGAGAGGCAAAGACAGAAACAGAGACAACAATTAGGAGAGACCAAGGCCCAATTATCAAGATGCCCCGCAAACACCCAGTGACCACCACCAACCACACCAGTTTCTTCAGCATGCCTTCAACTTTCAAGACTCGGTTAGAGCCACATTGATGAGAACTCTGTGTGGCATCTAGGCTGTTTGTGGAGATGTTCATCCTGTTCACTAGAATTTCACAAAGTAATTGGGCACCTCACAGCTCGAGGGTCCCCAGTTCAACCGTAAGCTCAGGTTTCTGTCTGTGTGGAGCTGCTCATGCTCTCCCCGTGTCCACATGGAGCTCCTCCGAGCTCTCCAATTTCTCCCACCTCCCAAAAACATGCAAGATGGACTACACTAAACTGCTCATAGGTGTGAATATGTATGTGCATGACATATCCATCCAGGGTGTATTCCCACCTCATGCTCAGTGTCCCCAGGATAGGCCGTGCATCCACTGCGACCCTCACTACAATAAAGCAGTTACTAAAGATGAATAAATGACTGAAAAGATGAGGCGTAATATTCAAATCATAAGCAAAAACCCCAAATTTCGATTTTGTCAGGGCGGATTAGCCTTTTTATCATCAGAACATCAGGCCAACAGAGCTAGGCTTGACAGCCATCCCTGAGAATCCACAACTCGGCTCAGATTCTCGCTGGAGAGCTCTTCGTTTTGTTTGATCACTTTACAAGAACGAAAGCAGACTCAAATTAAGAACAGAGCTGGCAAAGATGAGAAAACAGAAAATCTGTTATTACTGTCACAGACATAATGCTTTCAGAAAATGCTCCTTGGACTTTTGTTTTTGCTTTCCTTTTTATCTAAATGGAATTTTTTTTGTCTTTCCCGTCTGAGCATAATATCAGAATTCCAGAGGGAGTGTGTGAGATTGATGGGTAAGTGAAGTCAAGGCAGAGCCATTAAGATGAAGGGCCATCTAAAACATCTCGAAAGAACAAAGTGAAGGGTTTTTGGCTAAAGCTGCCTGTTCAAGATGCTTTCACAGACCATGTGATAATCACTTCCAAATGACGGAGGTATGTGTGGTAGAGTGAAGAGGGGGAGATGCGATATTAAATCTCTATGTGTGCCATTGCAAAGCTGCAGGCCTCCAAGTTATAAAAGTCTATTCAAGGTGCTTCTCTTACTTTTTTTTTTTTTTTTTTTTTTAATACAACACTTATATGCATGTGATCCAACAGGATAGATGAGTCCTGGCAGTCATCTAGCAGAAGAAGAAAGAGAAGGCACATAGGCATCAAGGCCAGAGTTCAGACTGGGAGACGAAAGCGGAAACCTCCTGCAGTTTAATGGAGATGGTCCTCATACTTTGCCAGCTGCCTCTGCTCTGTCCGTCCACACACCTCCTCCAGCATACATTACCCACGTATGACCTCTCCAGAACTCCTCTCTGAGGTGCCACTTAATCTCCTCTGTGAGATGCAAAGGAGCAAGAACACGCTCAGGAAGCAAAATCAACATCCGTCCAACCTTTCATGCTCCATATCCATTACAAAAACCCCGAGATGAAAACACACATCAATAAATTCATTAATACAGCCATAAAAACTTGCAACACTCAGAACAGACAAGATGGTCATTTATTTTCCCTGTGTTCAAATTCCCCCGTTCTCCTGTGAGAAAATGTGAACAGGCGCACACAGCAGTGTTGGAAAATACCAGTGCTCCTCAGTGGATATATGAAAGGTCCGCTAAAGTAGAAGGCGGCCATGCAGTGAAAGTCTGGGAATTTACCCTCAATGCTTATCTTAAGTAACATCTCTCACTGTCAGTGTCTACAGCAGCGCTCTATATAACTGCTTGTCTGCTTAGATTAAAACTCCTTTACTCAAATCAGATCTGTGCCACACTTAGGAAGCAGCACTTAATGCAAATTAAAGAGAGGGATATGAGAAGTTAATAAAAAGTAATAGACTTCTTTTCTGATGACTTTTCAAACCGTGAGGTGACAGTTCAGATTATAAAGGCAGGTAGATCCTGGGCCCGGAGAGTCATCAAAAATTCCATTCCTGAATGAGACTCATTTCTGTGGATGATGATGGATGAGATTGATGGCAGACTTGAATGATCCTGGAGAGAGATCATTAAGTGCTGGAGAAAGGCGAAGGCTTATTTATGAGTTCTGAGAACATGTGAGATGGAGGATTTACTCTCCAAACAGGTGCTCCAATATAGGAAGGGCACAGCCACAGTTAGCAAGCAGATCCATATTGCCTTCTGTGGCAACAGTAAACCTAAATATTCTGCTCACCTAGAAGTCCATTTTCATAAGCACTTGCATTGCTGTTAAAGCATACGACGTTGTTTTTGCGGTCCCTTAAATTGAAGAATATTTACTACGCTTCGTATTGTTCACTTTGGGTTAAAGTGAGAACAAACACTAATACAACCACTTGTATGCAAATGCCTTAGCTGTGGAAAAAAAATCAAATCTCCAAATCACATATTCAGCATATTAACATTCTTCTTTTCCATCTTGCCTCTCTGGCTCGTTCTCATACACCTTTTATTTTGTGTTGTTTCATAAACAGAATACACGGAGTGGAAGAGAATCATTTGGAGCTGAGGTTGGGGAGGGAGCGGGCTCTGGACTGTGATCTGCTGAATAAAGCAGGTCCCTCTGGTGGAGAGCAAGCTTATTTCCCATTCCGAGTTCTGGCACTAAATGAAATGGAAATAAAAATCCAGAGAGAGAATGCGATGCAAGGTGGATGTGCGACCTCATTTCAATAATTGTTATGCTACATAAATGCTGCCACCAGGTGAATTGTATAATGTAATGATATTTTTAGGAACTCCCCATGAAAACAGCAGTTTATTTCCAATGCTCGAGGCTGAGCTTTCGACAAAGTGTGGCTTAGGTAGGCAATGTCTGTGCTGTGCGCCACTTTCAGCTTAATTTCCATTTAGAGTACACAACTTTACATTATGAACAGCAATTTAAGGGATTTGTGAATAAACATGTTATAACAACGAACTTAATATTATTTCCATCATCAAGACTACATGGTCCTATAGTATAAATAACTATAGCAATTAAGGCACTTTGCGACTAATAAATGTGACTTTATTGGTCAGCTTGGCCTCCTACAACTTGTTTGGAGTGGGTTATTAATCCTGGACTCCGTGTGAGAAAAGAGTATGAGGACTAGTACACACATATCTTATCACTCCCATTTAGACAATTACAGCTCGGCATTTGATGCGACCATGAGGGAGATATCTTCAACCACAGAATCTGCTCTCATTAGCATTGTAATGCACAAGCAGCAGGGTGTTCTCACAGCTTCTATGTTTTACGATTCACCTCATTACACTCTAATGAGATTTAAAAGTAAAGGAGAAAACTTCAACCAGAGTTTGAGTAATCTCTGAGGAAGGATTTAGCTTTGGTGTGGGGCAAGACTCGGTTCTAACGCTTGTGTGATAGAATTCTTCTGATTACTGTTTATATTTGCTCCTTTGAGAAATGGGTAAGTGAGTAGCGTTTGCAAGTGTGCAAGGAATGCTTCTGAGACCTGACATTCATGTAAAATAAGCAGTGTTTTTGACCAACAGGAATGTGGGGTTCACAGTGTTGATGGCTGAAGATATATGGGACTTAGCGTGACGTCACTCACCCTGGTGAGGTGTATAACTCCCTGTGAGGTGACCGAGCAGCCCATGAAGCCCACAAACTGCAGCTCTGGACAGTGTTCTGCAAACGCCTGCACTGATCTGTCAGTCACCTGCAAACAAGAAGAAGATAAGAGACATGAAGCATGAAGTCCAGCAGAAATATATGCATGAGTATTCTATAATCCAGTTTCTTACAATTCTGCAATTTTTCCACACTGACATACTTTATATTTGTGTGCAACTTGAGGACCTGCACCTCAGATGCACAGTGAGCAAAGACAGAAAGGCTGTGATGTTACACACTGTCTAGAGCAGAAAGAACAAAGGCACTAGGTCAATTCCAAGTGTTGAGTGATGGACAGAGCTGAAAGCAGCAAGGCTATGTGGAGTTCACCCCACCTCTTTCTCCCTTCTGTGGGTGTCACTGTCTATAAATCTGAAATCAATCTGCACCGAGCCACACAACCAGCGCTGTGTGGTGGAGAGCCAAAGCTAATGGGAGGAGAAAGAATAGAAGAAGGCGGGAGAAAATAGGAGGGTCAGACAAAGGCAGGGATAAGGCAGAGAACAGAAGTAAAGACAGAGAAAGGGGAGTAAGGAAATTTTAGCTGTGTTTTAACACCCCTGGCCCCACCATCAGTACAGTCTAGACACACCCAGTGCTTTCAGGTTCAGCACCATTGGCCTCAGACAAGAAGAATAAGCGGGGTGATTAATGTTAATGATGAAGAGTGCTTTTAATCCATCAACCTTTCAACACTGATCCAACTGATCTAAAACAAAGGACAAATGTAGACAGGTTTTTATAGATTAGAGAACTTTTAATTGGCCAAATGTACAGGGGGCACAGAAATTAGATTTGTCTATTCAACACAAGTGTTCACAATATGTACTATATAACAGCATAGTGCGATCAGATACGTGCAATACAAGTAAGAGATAAGTATAAAGGATCTCTAAGTATAAAGGGCCATTGTGATTTAAAATTGCTAAGAAGATGGACATTTCATGGCAGCCTTCTGATTACCCATATTCTGTTATCCACTTCACTCTCACATCTCTAACAAAGACCAGCAAATAAAAAAAACACTTGCCTTTTTCATATACAATCAATATTGGAGAAAAAAGATCTCTCTCTCTTTTTTTTTATATTCCTCTTTCAAACACAAAACAAATATGTCGACTGCCCGTTTTCAAATAGAAAGGCTAGAAAGGCAAAAAAGGCAAGTAAACATCACAGCACATAAAAGTGCTTCTTCTTCTTCTTTTTATTCCCCAGCTTGTTTACATTTGTGTAGCAGACAGCTGAGGACTGAGGTAGAAAGCAGACATGCACAAATATGCACATTAGGAAAGGTGTGAGCATTCGCTCAAACAAGAGGGGGGCTTAACTTGACTACTCACTTCTTTTTTTTTTTTTTGAGAAAAAGCAGACTGGAGAAACACCTAAGGTTGTTTATTAAGGAAACTTCTCCATTAATAAGAAACTTTGAAGAGGAAAAGTCTGCTATTGGCCTTGAGCACAGTTAATCATAAATACAGCAGAAAAAGTTTACTTATTAAACATTCATCATTTAACATCTGCATTTAAAATGTGACTCCTATTAAAAAACACTACAGATGAAAATGAAAAGAAGAAATGCTGGCATTGGTAGGTTGCGGGGGTATAAAGTTGAGAGGGTGTCATGCTCTGTAGCATCAGCCCAATTTACACTTTGTACATGTATGATTTTCATAATGGCTTTCACTTCACCGGCTTTAGTAGCAGCTACAGTAGTACATCAAGCCCTAACCTGTGAAACAAAGAAACAGTCCAAAACTACCTCGTTTATAAAATAAACACTCACTTAAGCACACCTGCAATAGTGATTAATGATGAAGCACAGGTTCTATGATTAAGCAGTAAGCAAGAATGCGGTTATACTGAATATCGGCACTCTGTGATTTGGCCACAGGCACGAGCCCACAAATGATCTGAAAACGTATCTAGTCTCTTATGTATTTTCCAAATTGTTACAAAAAAGCTCAATGCCTCATATGAGTACAAGGTCCTGAGAGCTAGTTGAAGCTCTGACCTGCTCTGCTGCTTAGAGGAGGACACTTCTTCACTCCTGTTTGGTGAGTGTGAAATTAAGTGTCTTGTAAAACAGCATGTGGCCCTTAAAAGTGGCCCTTAAAAGTTAACCATGTTAAACATGAGTCCACTTTTAGTGCTTTGGACTGCCATTTTGTACTGCTGCCTGTTAGTTTATGGGTTAAGGGATGGGTTTGTGGATAGCACATGCACACTATACCACCCACTGATTCAGTCCTCCCTCAAAGGAATACAGACGCAATGACATCATTCTTTTTTTTTTTTTTACAGCTTTCTTCTACAAAATGACTCCATAATTCAGCCAAACATGACTGTTTATCTTTAACGCAAGCAATAGGTTTAATGCAACTATAGCCTAAAAGTTACGCCAAACATGACAAATCACATCCCAGGTCACTGATCATAGATGTCAATGCAGACCCATTTCTAAGCTATGTTACATCTTTGTGGTTTATGGTTATGCTTTCTATATTCTCTTCAAACACATCTGCTAACTTTAAAAAGAGCACATCTGGCTTGAATTCAGCATCGCTGTCTCATTACTGTAGAATTAACAAGCTCCAAAGACCAAGGCTATAGACCAGCCACACCAACAATTAACCAAGACAGACTGATGACAGATTTAGAGGGACTGCCTGAATAAGGATAGGCTGGACATGCAAAAGGAAGAATGTCCAGTAACCCAAAAGAGAGAGAAGACCATAAAGAGAAATGAAGAAAGACAGCTGTGTAATCGAGTCAACAAAATCAAAACAGATCACACTGACACAGATCGATGTCTTTTGTTCCAGTTATGGCAGCACCATAAAATATATAGTTTAGGATTTAAAACTCCAAAGTTATTTAGGGCATAATTCTTTCCTCTGCTAGCATCAAACACTGCCGAGAAAACACAGCACAACCAACAAACAACTCATAAAAAGGGTGGTCTTTTAGTGTATATGTTATCCACTTCACTCTCACATCTCTAACAAAGACAAAAAAGCAAACGACCTCAAAATATTCACTTTTTTTTTTAAGCTGAGCTGAAAATGTTCCCTATTGTTTCTCTCTAAATGTTTGTCCCTCCCCTATCTCTAAATAGTGTTTTTAATCCCTTATCATCAGGTAAATATTATGCTCGCTGTCTGTTATTTTATAGCCGCCTATTTTCTCAGTAAAGCCATCCTGGATTTAAAAATGGTGCTATATTTTAATCATTATTAATCATAATTAATAGTCATCATTGTTGTTGCTATTATCTTTATCATCATTATTGGGTGAATTTAAAGGTGTTACAGCTAAGAGTGCGCAATGGCACTGAATTTCCATCACACTTCTGCTTCAGTGCTCTTTGGTAAAGTAACGCACCACCTATTTAAAGTGCTTTCTAAAAAGCTTGCTGTGTTCTGACAGAGCTCTTTGAAAAGAGCTGCCGAGAGCTGTGACAGAATGACAATCTTAAATGGCCAATCATATTCTGGTCTAAAGTTACTACCTGACCACCTGGTGATTGGTTACGCCATTAAACTCCCACGCTCGACAAATCCTCCAACGCTGGTTAACAATACAAATGCGTGGTTTTCTGAATCTGTAGAGACCACGCGAACTGAGTGTGGTGTTTTATGACGCCCACTTAGGCGGCAAAGACAAAAGACCACTTGTGCTGCTTTATTGTGGCTTTTAATGAGATGGTAAAGTTGGCAATTTTCCTCACTGAAGTATATGAAAAGAAACTGCAACAAGGCATCGAAAACTGCTGATTATCCGTTTTCTCAGTGCCTCCATCGCTTTTTCTGTCTTTACTTCCTTCCTTCCCTGCTTTCCAGCTCTTCCCACCTAAGGAGAAGAAAAGCACTCTGGGATGAGAAAATAAATAGTGCTGGATACATGGGCTGATTGAACAAACACGCTGGGGTCCGAAGCCCAGCTAATTTGTGCAGCTTTATCAATGAGATGGATTGCCTTCGCTCTCCGCGGGTCAATTGGAGGGTGATCAATCAGGTTAATTGAGTGCTTTACCCATGTGTGAAACGCTTTTACGCAGGGGAGGGATGAATGTTTGCGCCTGGAACAAGCTCATGGAAAAGCAGCGTCATTTATTAGACCGATCCAGACTCGTAGGGAAAGTTATAATGACCACCACAAAAACTTTTTTTGCTGTATCAGATGAAAAGGTAGCAGGTGTTAGTTTAATGTTCAGCGAGCAGACATCATGTAGTAAATCCTCTCTAACCTGTAACACAAACATCATTAACATGGCGTTAACAAGCGCAACAGCAGTGTGCCATTATAAGAAATAATTACGTCATTAACCCTAGTAATAATGTTACTGCTAGGCATAAAAAATTTGCAGGTGTAGTGTTCTCCTTGAAATATAGCCACGTTTGCAGACCTACAGAACAAACTTAAAAAAATATGTACACATATAATACTATTAATATTACACCAAGATATTTAGTATGTTAGCTTTCACAAATGATCCTTCGTTATCAGGAGTACCCCCAAATGGTTAAATTGTGCAGGTTCAAATATTAATAGTGACAAAATCTAAATGACCTCTTTCCCTTTCTGAATGCGATTTTCTTTAGTAACTTGCCTGCCTTTATCCTCTTTACTCTCCTTTTCCTTCTTAGCTGCTTCTGGATCCTCTCATTTGTAATATTCACATTACTATGAAATTTCTTTTCCATCAGGGTATTCTACTTTTTAAAGAGGAAATACACCAAAGAAAATGCGATTTCTGCGGCTACATTACTGAAAGCTAAAAGCAATCCCCTTAGCAAATAAGTTTTTAAAACGTTTCCATACTAGCAGCTTCTATAAGCCAGTAATGTAATGCTTGCAGTGCTTGCATTTCATTTTAATGCAATTTTATTTGTATAGGCATTGCCAAAATGCAGCTTTACAGAAATCTAGATTATAATGAGCGAGTCAGTTACGACAGTCTCAAGAAAAATCTCCCCGAGATGACGTGAGGAAGACACCTTGAGAGGAACCAGACTCAAAATGGAACCCATCCTCTCCTGGGTAACACTGGATAGTGCGATTGTAACTCATTACAGTATACAAGGTGTAGAAGAGTAACTGTAAAGAGTAATGGCATTTAAGCAATTACTAGTTTCCCAAATTTCCCAAAAACCTCAGTACTGGTTTGTATGATTATGGTTCAGCAAATGTGACATATGATTTCACATGCCATGTTAACATATCAATACGTTTATGACTGTCATAGTTTGTGTGCAAGAAAATGAAAAGGTGTGTGTGTTAGATGTGTTAGTTGTTGAGGTTTAGGAGACAAGTGGAGTGTAAGTATAGGTTGTGTGTGTGTGTGTGTGTGTGTGTTCCCCTGAAGGCTTTAGAGAAATTTCTAGAATATTATTCCCGACAATGTAAGTCTTCTCATTATCTGGCTGGGAAACACACACCCCACTCTCAACCGCAACTCCTCCCCCGTCACCACAAACCAGCCATAATTATGCCACAGGGAATATTTATCAATTAACACCACAGCACTAATTAGCAAACTCAGCAGTCGACTTTTAGCAGCGAGTAATGGTGAGGGTCCTCTCCAGCGCAGCAGGAAGACTGGCCGACCTTGAACATGCTCTGATTGCATTATTGCCTTTTGGAATAATTTTCAAAAATATTTATCAATGCGGAGTCAATGGGCTAATCCTTGAATAAACATTAGCTTTAAACAGGACGACTGTTGTGCATTTTAATCATTTTCTTTGGCAGATCGTGGGATGATAACAGACTCGAACATTGTTTAAAGAAGAAAAGCAAATTGTAAAACAAAACGTACTTTAATCTTCAAACGACTTTATGGATATGGCCATATGAGCAAGGGCAGTAGAGTCATGTGTTTAGCAATCCGTCCATCACAATCAATGTGGTGCCATAATAAATAAATAAATAAATAAATAAATCGTCATAAATTTAGCTTGAGATTTTGCCCTAAATCACCTTCAATCCAGCTTCAATTGATTTTGGTATTAGCTCTTTGTAATAAACACCAACATTGTCATTTTTAGAGCACACAGATTTTTAATATGAAAAAAAAAATACGTTCACAAATCACTCCATTGCCACTTTAAGCTCCTAAAAAGAGCTCACAGAAATAGGTAAAGAGCATGGCACACAAAAGCCTACACCTGAGAGTGCCGGCTTTGAGAACTAACACAATCACATTCTCATTAACATACACACTGTCACAAGCCTGTGTGCTACAAAAATCTTCAAGCTCACAGTAAACTATAGTGTCTGTTGTAGCTGTTCTACTTTATATACGCTGCTTTAATCACACTAATCTGTTAGCTCAGTTCAGTTCAACTGATACTCAGCATTTCTTTTATTTCAGCTTATAATAAACAGAAGTTGCAAGTTTTTTCCTCTGGTATTCTATTAGTATTCCATTATATAACAGTAATCTTCTAGTGTTTATATAGATGATTTATCAACATTTACTAAATGTGTTTTCCTCATAATGAGTGCATAGTTATTGCTGGATCACTTACTCGTGCTAGATGATAAGAGATTACAATGACTGGACGAAAGTACCAAGGATATTTTGGGGGCTAAAAAGAGCAAACGTGGTATACTCACGGGAAAGCTTTAGCATTAATCTCAAAGCACTCTAGGACTCTGGATTACCCAAATAAAGGGTGTTAATTTACATGTGCAATGTGATAAATTGCAGTTGGTACGTGTGTTGCAAGTGATTTACACAGAATAATTGTGTGAATAGTGTTACATGCAAATTAGGGGGAAGGAGCAATATGGAAATGAGTTTTTTTTTGAGTGCAGTAACTGTTTTTTCAAAAGCCAAGGTGAGTTTGTATCTTAAAGAGACTCACAGAAGGGTAAGCTCAAACTTGCCACACATACACGTGTTTACTCATCGCGTATAACGCCGATTAAAATTATGAATGCAAAATAAAAAGACATGAGTGTATATTCAAGGCTTTGATCGCAGTTAGCACCAGAAGTACAAATATGAATATTTATTTTAAAGCCAAATTTCCTCTGTAACATTAAGTAAAAGAATTTTTAAAAAGCATTTTGAGACATAATTTACAAAATTTAATAAAAAAAAATTGGTTTGATTTTATCCTCAAAAGTCAAAAATAAAATTCCAGAAATGTAACACCCGCCCTTATGTTGTATTAATTTGTGTGCACAATTGTCCTTCCCAAAGTAAATCACGTTACAGGTGCTAACTGGCTCTATAGTTATTCCCACTCCAACCACAAAAAGGAGTCTTTATCCCAGAAACAAGTAGTAAATAACCCCCCTAAACATTCATTCATCTTCAGCAAATGCTTTATCCTGGTCAGAGTCACAGCGCATCAAGAGCCTACACCAGAAACACTGCGCACGATGCGGGAATATACTGTGGATGGAACACATCATGCACCGTGCACCGTGCACACACATTCACACACTCATTCACACACTCATTCACACACTCATTCACACCTAAGGCCAACTTGGAGTTGCCAATGCACTCACCAGCATGTTTTTGGGAAGTGAGAGGAAACTGGAGAACCAGAAGGAAAAACCCACGTGGATACAGAGAGGACGTGCATAGACACATGCCACCATAAACACTTTTATATAAGTCTAAAATAAATCTACCATGTCAAACATCTAATAATGCTGTGCTAACAAGACCAAATGAGCTCCAGCACAGCCAGAACAGGAGAGCCAGTTAAATCCTGGCAAGCACCATTACAGCATTATTATTATGATTATTATGATTATTATTATTTCTTGTGTGCATGACCTAACCTGAACCACAAACCTCAATCTGGCTTCACTGAGATCACTTTTAGAAACGCACATCATCTCCTATTCGTGTCTGGAAGCGGAAGGCATAGCTTATTTCTTTACAACAGGCTCATGAAGCCATTATCCATCTTCAGATTTTGCATAGTATAAAAGTGGCAGCAGTTTTATTCTCATTAGGATAAGTGCTACCTACTTGCTTCATTTCTGTTCTTTATCACATAAAATCCTTGCAGAACTCATAATAATCACTCTGCGTGTTTCTGGCACCCCGTGTCTCGAAGACTTCTGAATAAACACTTCTTCCATCAGAATACACAGGAACAGTTGGATTTCCCATGACAGAGCCATTAATCAAGTTATCAATCAACTTATTCTGGTTTCAAATCCAGCTTTGTGACTCCGTGGAACAAATGGAGCTCAGCGAAGAGGTGATGTAAAATCTCATTCTTAGAAAGGCCTGTCTTTGGTGTCTCACTTATCAGCTTCTTGTGCCTTACACACACACACACACACACACACACACACACACACACAGATATACAATGTCATATACTCTTTTAAGAAGGGTTTTTAACATCACTGTCCTTAAAATGATCACCAGTCTGGTTATGTGGCAATAAAAAAAAAATTCCTTCCTTCTTAAATCCCAGTCAGCATGAAGTTAATGACAAACATTCAATACAAAACTTTACACTATGCGGTTGTCTTAAATGTCATTTATCAAGCGTTAGGCATATTCATGCTATCCATAAAGCACAGAAGGAGCAGGAGGGTTTGTGTTGGACTGGTCATGTAATAAAACAGATAACTGCTCTGTCCTTTCTGTCCTTCCTCTTCTCTACATACAGAGTTTGTGTTTACTCTCCAAAAAAAAAAAAAAGCCATGAGCACTTTAGTGTAGTAACAAGCAGCAAGTCAATGCTGTGTGAGTGCACTGACAGAAACCTGGCCTGCTTTCCCATCTCTCAGCATCTCTCACTGTGAACAACACCGAAGAAAAAATAATAAAAATCCATAGTACTTGCTACCACTTCACATTCCACAAGCTTGTGTGCGGGGAGGTAGGGAATGCAGCAGACTAGGATGTGGCTTCTGAAAACTCCTCAGATCTTTGTTTATTTTTGTTCATATTTCATCCTCCCTACACACTCTACCCTCAATCATACCATCAGCGCACACTTATTTTCTCACTATTGTTACTGTCTGCCATAAAAAAAATAAATAAAAAAAATAAATAAATAAACCTTCCACTCTGGCTAATTCTAATGTGTTCGAGAAAAGTCTGAGTAACAGTCATTCACATACTTATTTGTCGAAAAGAAACACTTATCAAAGACTGTTTGCTGAAATGAAAATACAGCATTGTTTTAGTCAATGGTTTTTGAATCTGTCATTTTTTTCCTTTCTTTTTTTAATCCTAAGCCAAAACCATAAAGCAGTCACCACTGTTTCAGAAACGATGCAGAAAACACACTGCTTCAACACTGCTTTCGTGAACTTCAAGTGAAATGAAATAAGCGGGTGCGGATCACCGAGTGCCATTTTCTTGCTCTAACCCTCACGTCTCTTAATCACAGATTTGTCCTGGCTGCTCAGGACAGGTGAGGAACGTTCTTGTTCACAGCTCTGTATTAAATACTCAGCGGTCTGGTCTCAGACTTTATCACAGCACTATCACAGCCTTCTCTCTGGTGTGCATTCTAACATTAGTGATAAGGATAATTAACCAGCACTTTGCAACCATTTTACTGACTCATCATTCACACGGTTAAACCCTCACTAGTGCTGAAGAGATGGACAAATATCGCTTTAATGCCTGTGCAGTAAACGTTTACTCAACAAACCTCAATGTGTGAATGCAGCAGATTTGTCTTCCAATATAAACAAATGTATCCCACATGGATCCAATTTGGGTCCTGCCCTGTTTTCAATTTACAGAAAATTATGTATCATAATGACTTTTCGGTTGCTGTATTATTCATTTATATGCCAGTGGCACAACTATACTGCTCGGCTGAAACAGTTCAAAGTTGCTTTTATGATGCTGATAAAAAATGCATTCTCTAATTTCAAAATTCTTGCCTATAATAATATCCACATCTGTACTTTTAATGCTCGACCCGTTGAGTTTCCTATCAAAAACATCCTGTCATTTGGATTAGTAATGATCTCTCTAGCTTTTATGCTGAAAATTGAAAAGAAATAAAGGGTGAAAATATTTTATACCGAAAGCCATACCCAGACATTACCTTTATTTATATTTTTTTTCTAGAAACAATTTAACCTTAAAATTTAGATCAACTGTTAATGTCCTTTTAAAAAGAGAAGTACTGGTTCCTCAATTCTCTGGATTCTCTTTGAAATTCTCTTATTTATCCATAAATGTATTTCTGTGCAAAGGGTACTATTTTTACTTAGTGACCTTTACAAACTAGTGCTTCTTCCTTGCTTTCGTCTTTAATTTTAAGTACAACTGTAAATACATTTTATTGCTAAATGTTTTTATAGATTTAAATTGATGGACATTTTCCACACCATAATACACTATATATTCAAAGGTTTGTGGACACCTGACCATCACACCAATATGTGGATCTTCCCTAAACAGTCGCCACAAAGGTGGAAGCACACAGTTGTATAGGATGTCTATGTATGCTGTACCATTACAATTTCCCTTCACTGGAACTATGAGGCCCAAACCTGTTCCAGCATGACTGTGCCCCTGTGCACAAAGCTCCATGAAGACTTGGTTTACCATGGTTGGAGTGGAAGAACTCGAGTGTCCTGCACAGAGCCCTGAGCTCAACCCCTCTGAACACCTTTGGGATGAACTGGAACACTGACTGCACCCCAGACCTCCTCACCCAACATCAGTGCCTGATCTCACTAATGCTCTTGTAGCTGAATGAGTAAATCCCCACAGCCATTCATCAAAATCTAGTGGAAAGCCTTCCCGGAAGAGTAGAGGTTATTATAACAGCAAAGGGAGGACTAAATCTGGTATGAGATGTTCAACAAGCACACATGGGTGGTATTGGTCAGGTGTTCACAAACCTTTGGCCATATGTTGTATTTTATTCCAATGTAACTGAAAAAAAATCATAGTAACCAACAGTTAGGTACAAATTAATATAAGGAAAAATATTCCAAAAATACATTCAGCATCCAAAATCAGAGCACAGTTTAGCTATTCTCACTGTTAAGATCCTCTGAAGAAATCAGAGTAAAGGCTTTACTTTACACCATTCTAAAAAAAAAAAAATCAGGAATTAAAGCTTCCATGATGGCTTGGACATTGTTTGTTCTGCATCCACAAGATTGTATTTGTCTGCACAGTAACTGATGATGCGCTGACTCAAATCTTAATCACAGTGGAAGTGCATGATGACTAAAGTCTATTCATTTATACAATATCTTATACCTTCATCCTCTATTAACATTACAAGAAAAGAACTTGTGTTCAAGCTAATCATAGAAGTGGCCATTTGATATTAATCAAACCAAAGAAGGCAAGTGAAGGCCATTTACTCTTAGAAGAAAATGCAATAAAACTGTGTCATTCCCAATGAAAAATACATTTAATCTTCACATTGTCTGTCTGAGTTACTGGAACGCCTGTTGTTTGCTTGTCATGTCTGTTTAATCTCTTGATTCATTTCCCAATGAAAAGTTCAACATGCCAGAATACAAACGACTCTGTTTATTTCTCTGGCAGCAGCACAAAGACATCAAACTACTGTCACAGTAAAGAAAAAAAAAGTATTTGATTTTATCTTGACATTGAATGCAGGTTTAAAAAAAAAGAGACTTTATGATGGTAAAAATGAATGCTGTAACACAAACAAATTAATTAACATAAATTAACCAGTAAATGATCAAATGTTGATCAGTATTTGTGGTAAAATCAATGCATTAGCCTAAATCTAAATAAATGTCTTGGTCTTGGTAAAGTAAATGCAGAAATATTTATGATTTAAAAGGCTTAATATAAAAGGCATTACTTTGTGTTGAGAAAACATTCTGATCATTGAATGTAACAAATACATTATACAATTCATTTTCTTTTTTTTAATAACAGGTTATTTTTATTTTCACAATGTTTAATTTAATGACATCTGTTCTGACCTGCTTGAACGACACGTTAGGGGAGCTGAAAGTGCCGCAGCACCCCAAACGTAGCAGCTGCTAACAACAACAACAATAATGACAATAATAATAATAATAATAATAATAATAATAATGATAATAATGATAATATATAAAGAATTTACGCATTTTGAGTAGTTTTTGAGTTTGTATGTCAGAGGTAGCATTCTTCTTATGATGCAATGATTAAATTTTTTTATTTATTAAGGAACAACGTCTCGCTTTTTTAACTGTTTACTGTTGGATCATACTCAATACACGAGTCTTTAGGGCAAAGGAGCTTATGATTTCCAGTTTCTCAGTAACATGACAAACTACATATTTTTTCTCAGTAACTTCAAGAGAAAGAGAAAAAAGAGAGGCTGGTGAGGGAAGGACTGCATAGCCTAAAGCTCCTATAATGAAATCGGTTACAGGAACTAACTTCCGTGTAGGAAAACCTACGGACTTTTACAAAGCACCTACATATGGGACTCTTTCCATAAATGTTAAATAAATGGCTCAGGAGTTCATAAAATCCACAAGCAAAATATTTATTATCAAAATGTATAAAATATATTTCATATAATGTTAGCTAGGTGACGAGGATGAATTTGGTTTCTTATTCAGATTTTCAGTTATCACCTCCTGCCCAATTCCTATACCATTCACTATAATGTCACTATAATGTCCCACAAATCTGACATGAAACTAAATGTAATACTGTAATGTAATACTTTCAACTTGAGGAATATGCTCACTATGAAGAATGTTACCGTAGAATTTTTTAAATTATGGCCCTGTGAACTTGGCATTTGAAACCATTTCATACGAAAATAAGCCTAATATACTATTATAATAATGAGATAATGGTGTAGGAATTAGGCAGAAAGAGCAATGTGATTTTGGTGCTCTTCATGGTGGCATCTACAGCTGCGAGATTGTAAGAGGTGGAGCTTGGGGGCAGTCGTGGCCTAATGGTTCGAGAGTCGGACTTGTAACCCGATGGTGAACCTGAAGGTCGTGGTTTTGAGTCTCAGGTCCGGCAGGGATTGTAGGTGGGGGGAGTGAATGACCAGCGCTCTCTGCCACCCTCAATACCACGACTGAGGTGAGACCCTTGAGTAAGGCACCGAACCCCCAACTGCTCCCCGGGCGCCGCAGCAAAAAAAGCTGCCCACTGCTCACGGTGTGTGTGTGTGTGCACTTGGATGGGTTAAATGCAGAGCACAAATTTCAAGTATGGGTCACCAAACTTGGCTACACGTCACTTCACTTACTCATTCACTCACTCACTTTTTAGGGTAAACAGAAAATCCAAACAAGAAACCAACTTCATCCTCTATATACCCAGCTAGCGTAATCTGTTTAAACTGATACTCAGCTGGATGGAATGAAGACAATTCAGTAGGTCCTCAGGTTATTTTTGTCAGTTTTATAATGCAACTAGAACACAGTTTCACTGCTGCTGAGCACTCAGCTCCGCCTATCCGCCATGTCAGAGGAAGCCATGGTTAATGGAGTGGGCGTGGCTAACCTTCATGGCACCGCCCACACTGAAACCAGTTGACCAATAGAGATTTAAGGTGAACACGTTCTTCTAAGATGCACCTCACCTAAAAATGTGCCAAAAGACAGAGAAAAAAAATGCAGAAGCAAAAGAAAGATTCCAGAAGAAGATTCCAGAAAAAAATGCATCAGAAAAATCCACAAAGAGAAAAACATTAAGGCAAAAAGAGTGGGAATAAGTAGTTTTCTTAAGTATCTTTTAAAAAAATTAATTTTGATTTGATTCTCGTAACTTGCATTTGCAATATACTTTTTACATTTTAATAATTAATATTTTGCTTGTGGATTTTATTTTATTTGAAAATTTTGGCACAAACTTAACCCCACAAACATTTCCTAACAGAAAACTTCACCATATCAATGACTACGCACATTTGTAGTCGGTTTATGTGGAGCGTCTGCCATACATGTCCCTGTGAATGAGCTGTAACTATGGAAACAGTACTATAAAACCTATTATGGAAGTCCAGAACGGCCATGAGGTTTCTTTGGTGATGTCTCAATAACAGAAGTTGCTTTCTTGAGATCACGACTTATTTTTTTCTTGTGATCTCAAGATAACGAAAGTTATTTTCCATCGCGTAGCCATAGCATCCTAGTATTACATCATTGTCACATATTGGTCTTACGGAAATTCTGCAGTAATTACATCCTATTCCCGAATATTTTCATCACTATTTGTCTTGACAAAGTATTTAGGTAGTTAGGCAGTAACCATAGAGAGTGCCCTCAGATTGTCTGGCAATGAAACTGATCACCCGGTCAGGATCACTATAGTGTCTGACGGACACTGATTTGAAAATTATCTAGCACTGACAAACATATGGCTAGAGAGATAGATGTATTTTATTGATCCCGAAGGGGAAATTTGGGCATAACATAATCAAACAAAGTCACTCGACCTCAGGATTGAACCCAGGTGCTCAGAGATGTATGACGGCAACATTACCACTGCACTAAATTAAAAATGAATGCGCTCATCCATGATGTACATCATGTATGCCTAACCATGCATTAAGACATCATGAGAAAAATAAGTTGTGATCTTGAGAAAACACATCTTCAGAGACACCAGAATACAGCTCAAGTGAAGCCATGATCCCGAGCTGTAGACATTCATACTTTTGCCAGAAAAATCTAGTCGAGGCTAGAGGTCTAAATTCTTAAATTCAGGCTACAAACAGCCCAGAGATGCACCCTTGAAAATTAGTAGAATCAATATTTTTCATTATTACATTTTCATTTTTTTGTATTTTATTTCAGCACATTAATAAATAACAAAGAGAAAAGAGATCATATTGAATTTACATTTTCAGATATTCTGGAAAAAGAACAATTATTTGTGAACATGTTGATTACAGCATCTCTAAAATGATAAAACCTTTAGCTCTTTTTTTGTTTCTGTTTAAAAATAGAATAATAGATGAAGACAAAAGTACACAGACCGCCTACACTATACTTCTCAACATTTTCACACTGTAGAGAATTCACAGCAGCTCTGTAGTGTAGCGACCTCCGTTTTACAGCGTGCAAACACATCTCACACCGCTTAAAGGTGCATTAGGGAAGGTTTGTACGATTTTTTTTTTTTTTTTTACTCATTGAGTTTGCTCCCAATTCCACCCATGTACACAAAGCTAGTAGACTGACAGGAGGCCATTCGAAATATAAACAAACATAATGGACCGGAAGGCAAGCTTCCAAACTGTTTTTTTTTTTTAAGACAATAGCTTAATCTTCTTTTTTTTTAAAAAAAAAATAATTTCTACATAATTTTCCACATTATATGTAAGGCTTGACCGCGGCCTGAATGCTGGCTGTGTACTTCACTTGATGTTACACTCACGTCTAAAATCGATTGTGAAGGACATTGTGTGTTATTGTGGCAGTGGCGTAACCAAAAACTAATTTCGACTGGATGAGGAAATGTACAAAATAAAATCATGATTGTTTTCCCGATCTACACATCAGTGATGACACTGATTTGCTATTTAAGTATTTAAGGTACAATCTACAACCAAACACTAGCAATAACATTGCCATGAAATACCTTTATGACAGTTCCACTGAAAAAGATTAAAATAGCATGTTGATAATAAGGAGAAATTACACCTCATATTACAAACTCAGGCAGCTACGTCACCAGTGCTCACCTTCATATATCTGTGTGTACAGTGCTATCTGGCTAGAAGCTTTCTCAAAAATGAGAAAAATGCATCATCCCAATTAGCTAACCCTGTTTCTCATCACAGCAGCTGGTACCCAATAAATGCATAAAATAAAATTATTTATTATTATTATTTATTTCAATAAGGAATGCATTCATTAAAAAACTATTAGTGTATTCCATATAACAAAATGTTACTATCTAAAACTGCATACACTTTAATAGTTTCTTTTTTATCTATACATTCTTCTTTATGCATATATAGACTTTCTGTATTTATAGATTTTGATTATGGCCCTTCAGGGTCTCAGAAAAGTGCTGATACGGCCCGGGTAGAATTTGAGTTTGACACCCCTGATGTTGACAGTAAGAAGCAGCGGATCCAATACTGGGACACTGTGCGACTTTCTGGGACGCCGTGCAGAACTGGTGCGGTGTAGGGTTTATATTTGCCGATGGAAATGAAGTGCTGCCGGTCAGTGAGATATGATTAGAACCATGCCCAGGCTGTGCTGTGGATATCTATGTGGGATTGTTACCCGGAAAGCAGGATGTTGTGATTAACTATCAAGTGCAGCACTGGGGTCTAGAAAAAAAAACAATATTAATGAGGGCAGAGTAAGATGATGTCCTCGACTACACCTAAAAGCACAATTTCTGCTTTGTGGTGGGAATGAAAGCCTGACTAAAATGCCTAAAACAGGTTATTTGTGCATGTGTGCTTATAATTTAGAGTCCATTACCCTTTTCTAGTACCTTTCAGAAGAAGGGAAGATGGAGATGGACCAGTAATTACCAAATAATTACTATCTGTAGTGTCCAAAATAGTAGCAAAAATTATTTACTTCGTAGGAGATTTACTATGTGAATGATTTGCTATGTAGAAGCATTAAGGGCAGGGGAAAAGCTTTAAGATATTAGATAGGAAGGCTAACCAAATGCTATTAAGATAATGTCTATAGTGAGTAATATGATCTATAGAGACATGAAGAGGGACTGCGAGACCCTGCAAGCCACCTACCACCATTCTGTCCTTAAATGCAGGGGTGTATGGACAGGCATAAGTGGCAGGAACAGCTCTAGTTATCCGAAGGGCAGATATGTCCAGGGTGGAAGAGGTGAGAGTATGAAATGAGGAAACCATGCCTGTACAAGAGAATGAAGTGGAAATTTGAAACATTTGGGGCATTGCAAAATGATAAATTGATAATAGACCCAAGCCTATGACAAGAAATAGTTACACATATGGTTTTAATAAGAAACATCAAGACTAACTTCAATTAATTTGTGATTTGAAACACCTAGGATAGGGCAAATTGGATGTATAGAGCAGAGAGAAATTCAGCAGTCAGACAACAGCACAGAGAATTCATGATGACTTTCAGATACCCAGCATGGGGAATTTTAGAGCAATTTGTAAAAGTTAGAGTGAGAAATTCACTAAGTCTAAACATTACATTTTGTACTGACTTGGGTGATCGATAAATCAAAAATAACACATATTTTAGGAACATACAACAAGGCCAATACCAATCATGAAGCCACACAGGAAAGACTAGGACCAGTTCTACTTTCCTTCAGCATGTTGAGTATTATCAGTCTTCCATTTCAGTCTGAAACTCGAAAATCTCTAGAGGCAGCCACACCAAAGCAGCCTACCCCCTCTTAGCACCCATTACATTTTCAATTACCCAGGCTCAGCAAGGTGATTTTCACCAGCCCTTAAGAGACTTTTAAGAGCAAATCAGAGGGTCTCATTAAGGCCATATAGGCCTTCTTCTTGGTACAGACTCTGTAGAAAAAGGGAGAGAGGAATGAAGATGGTGGAAGGTGATATAGCTTTAATGTGGCAATGATCTGGCACGATGCTTGGCTTCGGATGTCGTAGAACACCAAAGCTCTGCTCTGGGCTGTTCCGCTTCAGGCTAGGGCTTAATTACCTGGCCTGTTAACTCAATGGGCTGGATAAATGTGCAGCGATTTTAATTTAGAAAAACTTTCAGGCTCTCAGTTATCCACTTGCACAGCTTGACTCAGGCTTATGGAAGAACAGGTTTATTTTAATGCAGAGTCCCAAATTCAATAACACTAAGAATGGGATTATTAAAGACATTATATACAGGTGGGCAAAATTCAAACTGTATTTGCAGACAAATTATTTCACACTAAATATTCCTAAGTCAAATAAAAAGCACTTAAAAGACACACATGAAGTGGTTTATTGCTTGTGTGTGACAGACCGGTACTGATTTTGTGATTTAAATAATGTGCCAAAGTACGGTCTGGTGTTACACTGTAAAACCGGTAAAAAGTGTAAAAAGTGTAAAATCGTGTAAAAATGAATGCCGGAAATGGCAATATGCAGACAGCATTATACTGGGTTAAGATTCTTTTCAATTCTGGAAAACTGTCTCATCATAATCTCATCAATAATAAATTAAAAGATATTTCTTTTTATGTATTTCTTTTTGACTTTACTTGTACAGTGCATACATAATTCATCATTCCTTGTAGTCATGTTTTACTTATTTATTTCATTTATTCTTTTTATTGTGGTTATATTTTTTTCTTCCTTTTTTTTTTTTTTTTTTTTTTTTTTTCTTT
>CM040982.1:15039352-15053386 GCA_022985145.1 Pangasius djambal
GTTACATGGAAAGCCTGGGGTAACTGATGCCCTTTGCCCCCTGTATCCAACTGCCATGACCCATTAGCCTGACAGCGTCTAATGATTACAACCAGAGGGGAGCTGCAGGGCAGGTCAGAATCTGAACACTGACTGTGAAAAGCAGCTTTTACAACCCAAATTCATATTAAACAGTACCACAGTGAGTGCACACTCCATCTGTCCTCCAGGCACAATGTCCCCAGCAGTAAGCATGAGAACCTGTTCAATTAGCGGGATGAGTGAAAAGCCATCTACACACCCGTACTGCCTAACAGTATACTCAGATTAGCACGACAGTAAATAGGCTGTGGATGCACGGTGCCGCCGTCGTGTAAGAAAGATTATATTCTATAAGTATGTTTGATATTAAATCAAACCTTTGTTGAAGGAAACTGGAATCTGGAATCAGTGCCAATGTGTCTGAATTATTCTTGAATGAGTAAATCCTGGTTGAAATTTTCACATACCTTTATTGATTTTTACAGGATGGCTCGCTGGTGAAAAATATGCTTCAACAGAGAGACAGAGAGAGAGAGGGAGACAGAGAATGAGAGAGAGAGAGAGAGAGAGAGAGAGAGAGAGAGAGAGAGAGAGAGAGAGAACACAGCAGGGGAGCCTGTCCCAGGAACACTGGCCGCAAGGCAAGAAACACACCATTACAGCACAGGTCTATCACATATATATATATATATATATATAAATAAAACGATCACAAGAGCTTCTGTTAATGACGGGTGACCTGCTTTCATAGTGTCATTGTGACCAGGGGCTAACCTCCATCTTCTTGGATGCCAAAGTACGATATTAATGTCAAACAATAATAATTAAAATGCAAATTAAAATGGCCAAAGTTGAAGACAGGATGACTGGTTGACCAATGAAGGCCAGAGTATCAAAACAGCAGGATATTTCAAACACTCTAACAAGGGATGAAAGAGTGTTTGGTATCAAAAATATTTTACTTTATTTTAGTCATCTTTTGAATGAATATAAGCTACTTTCGAACAGTGAATCACAAATCTGTGTTTGCCAGACCAGCTTGGTGCAAACACCTTTGTGGATGACAAAATGCAAATAAAGAAAATAAACAAGATTCCTGAAGGGAAGAGGAAAAAGTCCCACGGACATGGATGAGACTCATAAGCTCATTCAAATGGCTGAGCATCTGATATTTTAAATTGATATAAGACATGAAATGGTTATTGTAGACTTTCAACATAGTATTTTTAAGAGAATTAAGAAAAGTTCCTTTAGTTAGACATGAAGGTCTGGGACAGGAATAAAATTGCACCAGTGACTCAGCTCAAGCTGCAGCAGTGAGGCAGCTTTTTACCTCAAACGCAGTTAATTAAAAAAAATCTGAAAACTCAACATACATATATACATACAGTCACTAAGTTAAATCTCTTCCCACTGACTCCAAAATACATAAATGTTACTTATACACTCAAAGAAATACGCTGCACCACAGCTAATGGTGATATTAGATGGAAGGCTAAAATCTAATATCTATCAATAGCTTCACAATTATATTACAGGGTCATAATAAGATATCAAATGGTATAATAAGAAAGGTATAATAAGAATGGTATAATGAGAATCAAAAAGTTAAATCAAAAGGATTTAACTAAATGTGTGCAGAAATTCTTCCACCAAAAATCTCTTCCTTACAGCCTCATACATCACATTCAAATGCTCCTGAAGGCTTGATACCTGAATCGCATGTTTTAAATTAAGTGCTTGAAGTCTTTCCCCATACAATACATTACAGTAAGAGTACATCACTCCAAAACAATGCAATATCTTAGGAAAACATTTTTAATTACATGAGATGCCAATAAACGTGTTGTTTTGTTGGAAAATAGCAGGTAGAGTGTATTGCTGTGTTTATTTGTGCTAAAGTCTGCATCTCGATCAGTCTCTCACTTAGTAGGTAAGAGTGCTATTAATTAATCACTGACTCTCATCACACCTCTCCTTTAATAGAAACATCACTTCAGACATGTAGAAGACAAAATCTTATCTTTGCCTTAAGTTTAAATAAGAATCCACAGATTCCCTAGTCCACTTAAGCCTGGCAGCTAAAGGCTATTAGCTCTGAAACAACTGGCCCTGAGGCTAAATGTCTCATTGTTAATCGTCAACCGTTCACCCAATTAAGGCAGGATGAATGGCAGTTCATCCTCAAGCCTCCTCCTTTGTGCACGAAGGCAGAGCTAATTAAGAGATGTTATCCCCAGCCATGCTGAGGTCACTGTCAGCCAGTCAGTCTGTGCCACATTATCACCAACACTTCAGTGGCCCTCTCTCTGGAGAAAGGAGCCGAGAACAAACTTATCACTTAATGTTTCTCATTCAAGGCTAGGAACTTGTCTTCTGAACGTACAACTGGAGTCTCCACAATCTAATGGTAAGGTAATTTCATGCCTTGCAACATGGTGAGCTGACTGTGCCTCACACGGTGAGCTGGCTGTAGTAGAAAGGAATATTTCTTGCTTTTACATCTATAAATCACAGAAAACCAAGGCACAAAAAACTTTGTGACATGCAACATTGTTTGCTTAAGATGGACCATTCCAGAGTCAGAAGTGCTAGGTCACTCAGCTTTCATTCTAAAACGTTTATCTTGTCTCACGGTTCAAACAAGCAAACAACTGGAGGGAAGAGCACATGGCACAAGGCCACAGGAATAGGTGCTGGATCATGAGATTTGCATGTGTCACTGAGTGCACACGACACCGTGCTTCTTTTGAACTTTATAGCATTTGCTGATGTCCTACAGCTCTGCTGTGCAACAAAGAGCACCCCAATGTTTAGAGACATCATGGACTCAAGATAATTAAAGGCACAGGAGTGCTTTATGACAATATAAAATGTTATGACTTCTAGTTGTTGCTGGAGAGGCTGTCACTAAGGGTGCTTTCACATATGCAGTGTTTAGTCCATTTGAATCGAACCCTGGTGTGTTTTCCTCTTTGTTGTGGTTCATGAGAACGCCGCAATCACACTCATGTGCAGACCAAAATAACCAGTCCAAGACCATCTGTGTGAGGAGATCTCAGTCTGGGAAAGCAATTCAATCTGTAATGGATGCTACTACAGGAACTGAACCAAACATGCCATGTTTTTTGGATGGCAGGGGACATTTTCCTGTAGAAGTGAGCTGTAGAATGTGCTGAGAAAATGAGTTGAGAAGCATAAACTGAGCCAAAGGACAAAGCTTAAATGCTGCAGAAATGGAATGTACTCTGGAAATTTGGAATAAAACAGTGAAACACAAAATGTTGAAACTAGTTATTTCCATAATTATCTAGTAATTTACTGAGCTCCATGTTCTCGCTATGATCTTTATGATTTCTATGCACACTTGGTTTGTTTACTTTTTTCTGTAAATAGAAAAAGATGTTTCATTTACCCACACCATGGAATATCATTTAAAGACAGAATTCTGTGATTTTTTTTTTTCAATCCAGTAATATCTTGTTTGAATGTCACTGTGTCTAAATGTGGTTAGAAGATTGTATGCGGCCCTGCAGAACACAATTCTACACTCACCAAGCACTTTATTGGGAACACCTGTAGTAACGCAATTATCTAATCAGCCAATCGTGTAGCAGCAGTGCAATGCATAAAATCATGCAGATATGGGCCAGCAGCTACGGGTAATGTTCACAACAACCATCAGAATAGGGAAAAAATGTGATCTCCGTGATTAATAAAGAAAATACATCCAATGAGCATCAGTTCTGCGGACAGATACGCCTTTCTGAGAAGAGAAGTCAATGGAGAATGGAGAGACTGGTTCGAGCTGACCGAAAGGCTACAGTAACTCAGATAACCACTCTGTACAATTGTGGTGAGCAGAAAAGCATCTCAGAATGCACGATATGTTGAACCTTGAGGCAGATGAACTACAACAGCAGAAGACCACATCAGGTTCCACTTCTGCCAGGCAAGAACTGAAAGCCGAGCCTACAGTGGGCACAGGCTCATCAAAACTGGACAGTTGAAGACATACAGATGATAGGGTCAGAATTTAGTGCCAAAATCATGAATCCACATGATTTTGCATCCCATCATGTCCACAATTTACCCATCTTCTAATGGCTACTTCCAGCATGATAATGCACCATGTCACAAAGCAAAAGTCATCTCAAACTGGTTTCACAAACATGACAATGGGTCATGTTCTGAATCCAATAGAACACCTTTGGAATGTGGTAGAACGGGAGATTTGCAGCATAAAAGTGCACCTAAAAAATCTGCAATAAAAGCCTGATGCAATCACGTCAACATGGACCAGAATCTGAACGAAATGTTGCCAACATGTTGTGGAATCCATGCCACAAAGAATTGAGGCTGCTTTGAGAGCAAAGAGAGGCTCTAACCAGTATTAGTATATAATTCCTAATAAAGTGCTCAGTGAGTGTACATTGCATATTCAATACATATTCAGAGTTAAAGTGTATGCACAAGGGCAAGTGAGAGTCCATGTTCGCTTTAAAGCAGAAGTATTGAACTGCTTAGGTTCAAGAACTTTGAGATGTGAAACAGCTTGAATATGTATTGAAAGACAGAGCGGAATAAACAATTTAATGCACAATATGAGAAATATAAACAGAAATACTGTGCAAAGATCTTAGTCCATCAAAATATTATGCTTAATAGGCCAGTGTGTGTGTGTGTGTGGGTATGTGTGTAGTATATAACATAAATGTGGGAGTTAACATTAATATAATATAATGTTATAGTTGTCCTTATAAGATATAGGTTTTTCAGCATTTTGTTATCATGGCCAGAGGAATGCATGGGTACACTGCATGGTCATTGCCGGTCATTACCGAACTTAGACAAAACCAGTTGAGAGCAGAAATTACAGAGTAAATTGTCTGCATCTAAAAGGTTATTTCTTTAAAGGACAAACAAATCTGTCACGAAAGTCAGTAGTTTTATTGTGCAAAGTAGTCTTACAAGGAGTTTTCCTGTTGGGTGCATTGCAGGTAAGAGATCTTCTATTGGAGAAAGGCAAAGTAAAACATACTATAGCAGGCTCAAAGTCATAACAGCCAATGTCCAATTTTTCATAATGTCCAATTCTTCTATTTTTTGTTCACAAAGATATCAATATGTTAAAAGACAAGCTGGTGAGAAGCACAACAAAGTCTGTCTAAAGATATCTGTGATTCACCGAAGTGGCTCTGACGTGGTCTGGGCATGGTTTTTATCCCCTGATATAGGGGATTGCTAAAAAAACGACAGGAAAATAAAGGCTGAGACATATATACAGATTGCGTTAGATCATGCTGTATGTAGAATGCTTTGTTAGATCATGCTGTGTGTTTAGGAAATATAACTGTACAGGTCAAAGGTTGCTTTCAGCATTATAATGACCATGCAACTACACTGCAAACATGATTAAAACCTACTCCACGTGGAGGTTTGGTGGGGATATTTACAGCATAAGACTAGCTACATTAACCCTTAACCTCAAAATAACTGAAGCTGTTTGGTATGAAATGGAGAAAGGAAAGCAGTTTAGGCCTTTATGAAGCTTGGAAGTATTTACTACAGGTTAGAGATGTACTGATCTGATACTCAGTATTGGTATCAGTATTGGTAGCCCTGAAGCCCAGATTTGACAACCTGACAACCTGTGTTATGGTGAATGACAAACCAACGATCTTCCAGGTATACACAGAACACACCTTGTATCTATATCAGGTATCTATATCAAGGGTGATGGATGCATTCTAAACCCAAAACTACCTAATTTATACATTATAGGGGACTATGCTTTTCTGTTCAACACTTATTTGTGTGTTTAAAGGAATTTTTGCGGTCACCCTCTTACCAGGAGATTGCAAATTTGATGCCACAGCTATCCATGGCTGGGAGTCTGAGAGAGCAAAACAGGCCATGCAGGCCAGGTGGGATGGATGGCATACTCCCTCTCCCCTGTCAATCAGAGCAACATTAGGCAATTTTGGTTGTCTGGGATCTCATGTATGCAGAAAAGGGCAGATAGAGGTTTTCTCTGAGTTTCTTGTACTATTCTGCACTTGAGCAGCAGTTTGAAAAAATCTGGAGCTTGGATTCATGTATCTTGGAAGAAGCATGTGTTTGCCCCAACCTCAATGGGTGGTAGTTGTTGCCTGATAGGGTGGAGATAGCTATTGGCAGGGAATTAACAAGACCAAACTTGGGAGAAAATAGGGAAACAAAAAAAGAATGGTGTAATAACAAGCAAATAAATGGCCTGAAACTTGTGTATGGTGTCATATTTCTCATCCTCAGCCGCTGATGTGCTTTGTACTTTGTAAGATTACAACATAACGCGAGCCTATGACTTGAATAAAAATGCCTTACTGCTTAGACAAATGTTGGCTCCTTTGAAATGGGAACAAAAATTGAGTCAGTAATCACTCCAATGTGAACCTGCATGAGGAAATCTTAGCAGGGAGACGGCATAATGTTACAGCAGCGTGCGGCCATCAGCACATGGGGAAACATGAGTGTAATGCCAGTGTGTGCTCTATTGTTATCTCTGTTTGGCCAGTCTAAATGGAAAGGAGGATGAGCGAGAAAACAGGCTCTCGTATTAATGTGCGACTATGAACCTGCTCTGAGTAAGAATCTGCTCCTTGAACATATATCTCCAGAGAATTAGCTTATGGCATAAGCTTTGATGGAGTGATAAATGGGCTTCTCTGGAGGCACTGACCTGATAAGAAAACAGACATTTCTGAAGACGAAAAGAAAAAAAAAATCATGATAAAAATTACAAAGTCCAGACTGAGATGTAAGGATACTCAGGCAAGCTGAAGGGGCTTAGTCTGTTCCTTCTGGGTGTGCAAATACACAGACAGTCAAGAGTCTAGCTTTGCCATCATTCATCAAGACACCAACAGGCTAGCAAGTGCAACCATGTGATGGTCAGCAGAGAGTAACATACAAGCTCTCTTAGGACAAAGGGGCTACAGTTAGAATGGGCTTGCCCTATGCTTTCAAGATGGGGCTGCAATTCTAGTTTGCATCAGGGCTAAAATGATGCAGCCCAGAACTGGCCTGAAAAAGTCACTGCTGTCCTTCTTTTGAACTCTGCATTGTTACAGGCTGGCTTTATTTTATGAAGACCCCTTGCTGTGATGTTCAATAGTGGATGGGCTCCAACTGTCTTTGCAATGATTACTATCATCATAATCATCAGCACCCCCACATTGTTTAAATGAAGCCCTCCGATGCAGTCTGGTCTCACCACGCTGTGCGTTATTTGACTGGGAGCACATTGTTAGGTCTGCTGGACACCTGGGGGAAAGCTGACAAAGATTACCACCAGCTGGGAAGAGAAGCTTCTTCTTAACATGACATGAGAGGGCCCATTTCATTCCATACTAAGTGGTCTGCCTGAGCATTCGAAAAATGTAGGTATTTCCCTGACATGAGAAACATGCATAAAAGTGACAGACACTAGAGATTGCAATGACTGAAGAACTGTAATCTTCCTGACAAACGCCATTTTACTGATGCAAAAGCGATGTTGTCTCCGGGTCTGGACTGCACCATCTTAAGGTTTTATTGAGCAAGTGGAGAAAGCTCCAGCACTGCAGCAAAGACTGCAAGGAACTAGGGGGCACACAGATAGCTGGCAGAATTGACTCAGAAAATGACAGTGCTGGTTTCTCTGACCGAACATAAATGACACAATACTCAAAAGCACAGGTCTGTGATTTCATTCCTTGCTCACATACTGTCAGACAAGTTACAGTAACACCAACCCAGCTCACTGGGTTAGTCTAATTGGGTTTGCATAGACTAGTCAGGCCAGTGAAAAAAAAAAAACAGTAAGGTAGACAGTAACGAAAGCAGCCAAATTTATTGTACTTTATTAGAGTGAAAATATTTCAGACTAGATGAAGCCAGTTCTACAGTAAACCCCATAAAACTACACAAGCAAAGGTCTGTTTTTTTTTTTGTTTTTTTATTTCTTTTACCTTAATGGACCAGTCACACTTTGATAGCACTTTGTATGAAGTGCCGAGATTTTGTCAAGACTGCTTTTAATCCCACTCCCAGAAATTCTGAAGGAATTTCTCCCACCATTATTTTTGTTGCCCTTTAAAGCTAAATAAATTCTTTGCACCATGGCGTAATGAACTACGTTGTGACCAGAGCTGTGCGAAAGAGCACTTTCGAAGCCGCAGGCTGCACATCACTATCCAATCCCACTGAACTAGTTTAGAGTCAGAGTCAATTTTCTCCACAATGTGGTCACCTGCCAATTTCCACCCACCAGCAAGCTCTCCCTTATCGTACGACAGCTACTAGCTGGGGAGTGTTACGTTTTTGGCTTCCTCCAGAGACAAGCCATCACCATCTTACTGAACTGCTGCTCATGCAGCTTCACAGGGCAGGGTACTACACTCAGAGGAAAACACTATCTCCATTCTTCTGCATACATTAGCTCACAGATGCCCATGATTGGCTAGTGTTGCTGTGATTGACAGGGGAGAGAGAGTCTTCCATCCCTCCCACCCAGAGAGCATGGCCAATTTCAAATTACTGGTTAACTAGTAAAATGTAAAAGAGTCTTGCAATCCCTAACTGCTAAATATCATTGCATTCAAAACAGTTACACAGCCAATCATTTTGAATGAGCTGTATGTAACTGTTCTGATGTTTTACAAACCTAATAATAATAATAATAATAATAATAATAATAAACTTCAGTGCATTAGCACTTAAAACAGAACATATGTATGAGAGCTGCATTAATCCAACAGTGATTTTATGATATTATTGTGGCTAACACTGTCCAGGACCGCTGAACTGCGCTGACTCACTGATTAATTTTATAGCGTGAACATTTATGATGTTAACTGAACGCAGATCTTGCATGTGAACAGAGGACACAAATGGTCTTAAGGCACAGCCTCTGATGTTTCATATAACACTCTGATGGAAGAAGTGGGGTAGGCACATTCCTATGACTATATAACATCAATCCTCATGAAGAATAAATACAGACCCACAGCACTCCAGCCATTCATCACAGACGAGGAGCCGAGTTAAATGTTACCATTTCCTGAATTATATATTTCCTGATATCCTGGATTGTACAACCTTTGCTAGGCATTGAATCATAGTCATCATAAAAAAGAGTGTTAAAATGCTGTGTTTCACCATCTGCAAGTGAGAAAAGCTAGGAAAGGAGGCACAGGAAGACAGCTTAAAAGAAATATTTTATTAGCATGTCTTTTCTGCTGATTGCAGTGGGATTTCCCATGAGAAAGAAGCAGCGGTCTTTAGACAGTGCAGAGACCCTGATTCATTTACAGCGCATTATTAATGGAGCAGGGTTAAGACTTTGATATGGCCCCCGTGCCTGCTTTGATGCTACTGTAAGGATTCAGAGGAGGGAAAAACACACACACACACACACACACACACACACACACACACACACACAGCAGCAGCAGCTCTTGCCATAAGAAAAACGCAATGCACTCGTGCATGCATGCCAACAAACAAAAGTAAGGCAAAACATACAAGTGCCCAAGGAAACATGAATACTGTAGCTGAACAGACACACAACACATTGCTAAAACATCACAAGGTTCCACAGGTTTAACGTCAACGGAGTGCTGGCATGTTTTTCTTTGTACATATCAACATTCAAATGCAAACTAGGAGCTGTGAATATCGGTATGCACCTCCAAATACCCCAGTATTAGAAGAAATGCTTTCTCCACCAGAGTCATTTGCTTTGAAATAAATGTCCATGATCATAAAAATACAGAACTGAAAAATAATTTATTGGGAATTTGACCTGTGCTGTTTCAGGTTGTACAGTGTAATATAACGATACCTAGAAACCACATTTTTGCTTGTTATAGGAACAGATGAATAAAACTTCAGAAAACAGGGCTAAGCCAAGGACATGGACCACAAAAACCAATCGTAGCACAAAGCAATAATATGCCTTGTAGTCATTTTTCTCAGGAGCCATTCTTTTGAACGCAGCTTGGCTAAGTTACCTCCTCGTCTACATCTCCATCTGTTACTTCTTCCCCTTTTTCAGTGGGGCTTGAGGTTACTAAATGTGTTAAGCACCAACACAGATCAATACGGAGCTGCACCAACACTTCAGCTGCAGAGTAGAAGCAGTTTCTGGGGAAAAAGCCAAGGCATCGGTGGAACTACAAAGAAGAGAAGTCGTCAGTAAGAGAGCGGGAGGTGCACCTCTGCTTCCCACAACAAAAGATCTGTTAGCAGAGAGAACATATGAGGTGTTTGACCTTGACGCTGTGCAAACCGCAGCTCAAATAAACAGAGATAGGATAGCAGCAGCAGAGAAAACGGGGCTTCTAGACACTGTTTACATAAAACATCAAATTTCCCTAATACTTAGACTGACTTGGCTTTTCCAAGAACACAAGGTCATCAAATGTTTCTTGAGCAAGGTATACAGGTGTAGTTAAATGCCACTTGGGTTTGGGAAACTGTGTGAAATTTGGTATTGTGCCATCATGCCCACTGGCCTCAAACACACTCACAAACTAAATAGGATTAGAATATCTTTTTTTTTTTTCCCCTTACCCAGTCCTATCACAGCATGCTCACCATTGGCGCACGTTTAACATCAGAAGAAAAGCGGCACACTCAAAGTAAACCAGTAGGATATTTTTTCTGTTATGAAAATGGCCCACAAACACTATTTTTTCTTCACTATTCAGATTTTTTGTGAATAACCAAGAGGCATACACTGAGCAGTGACGGAATTTGTGAATACTAAAGACTTGCGCTTACATTTACATTTATTCATTTGGCTGATGCTTTTATCCAAGTGAGGCCTGAAAAGCTACATAAATTCCCATGCTTCAAATGGAGAGATTCAGAGAATAAAAAAATAAGGTGATGACAGAATGAAGGAGAGAAACTGATAAGAGAGGGTAAGAGCACCGAGAGGATACGTGTATTAGATTTAAAATCTGGATCTGAAACTTCGTATTGTCATTCCGTTTCTGTTTTAGCGATATAGCTCCATCTGAGTAGATAGGAGTCTGGAGTCTCCTATCTTTGTCAACCAGGAGTATGCATAGTTTTGTGCATAAAATTCTTCTCTGCATAGAATGTGACTGATCAAGTTTTGTCTGCGTGTGACGATGTGCGTATATTTCCACACTCACTGCCATGCATATGCGGCGGAAGAAAAGTGTAATAACAGATAAACTGATTACGAGGAGCGTCCATCCCTCTTACTGTCAATCATATCAGCATAACTGATGGAGTAATTTGGTGCTCACAAGATGCGCACATGACACGGGTGGAATGTAAAGTAAAACTGTAAAAGGCACACCTAGAGATTGGGAGCTTTGCTGAGAGAGGACCGTGTTTTTGTTGGAAATTCTATGCTGAGAGTAAGGAGTGGCTCATCAGTCGATTTTGTTTCCTCAGTGCAATTTTAGTTGATCTCTCTTCTAGAGCTTTTAGCCACGGCTACATTTCAACGAGAAATTGGAGACAGGTCTGGCATTTCCCCAAACAACTACAAGTCAAATAATAGCATGTCTTACCTGCATTCATGTCGCTCACACTGCAATACATTACACTACATTACATTTCCAAAACTGGCAGCAGAAAAGCAGCAGACAGCAAAAATGATGAATTTTCACGCTATCGCAAAGTTTCTAAATGTAATTAGGCCGATAGAACGCACACATGTAGGTCTTATTTATTTATTAGACAAGCTACTCATAAAAGTACCAAATAAATCATTTTTGTTTTGCTCTACTTCGTTCAATAGTATCTTTACTTCACTGTCAGTGAAGTTCATCTTCTTAGAGCTTCTGACCTGCTCCATGTTGCCTAACAAGCAGCACCTTGAGCTGGCTACTGGGCTTTTTAAAGAGAAGTTGTTTACCATATATGGTGATTTGAAGGTGTTTTTGCATGCAAAAGACTGTTGTCAAGATGAAGCAGAATGGACAGACTTTACTAGAAGGATATATGTGCCCATTTAATGAGCCACTTGGAATTCAGCTTATGGCATGAATGGGTTTAATTAATCACTTAAGGGAGCTTCTGCATTACCTTCACAATCATATGCGGCTTTTCTGAGTGTCACAGGAATATTTGGCACTACCCTCAGTGCAGAGTGCAGATATTAAAATTCCAGTCAGACTGATTCTAGCTGGCTAGCAATGAAGGGGATTTTGGTTAGCTAGGTACATTTTTGGCTAATTAAATGACCTTAGCTCGTCCATATATAAATATGTAAGGACACTAATTGTAAGTCAATAATTAAAGTATAAAATGACTGCACATCAATGTAAGGTAGGAACACAGGATTTTTTTTGTTATCAGAGTGGTTTAGCTGTGAAAGAGGCCTTGTTGGCTTGGGGGTGCCTCTGAATTGTATATTCATAATTCATGTTTTGTTTTTTTTTTAATGAGGATAAAAGTGTATGCACAGAAGTATATGCATGATAAAAGTGCATGCAATGTTCTCTGGTTTTTTTTTTCATTCATTACTTTTATGAAACTGCACTGTCAAACAATTTTATTGTTCAATATAGGAAAAAAAAAAGCTTTGAGCTTCTAGGGGGGAAAAAATAAAAGGTATGATGCACAAATCTTAAAAGGCTGCAACTGGGGAAATAAAGCTAGGAGTATTATTTACATCGCTGATCCTCCCTCCGCCACTTTGGTGAATTTTAATGATTGTCATTAATAGGTCATCAATAAAATGCAGAGGTCTTGCATATGGTCACACATAAGGAGAAAAATGAGACAAAAGAGCAGTGGCGGGGGGAAAAAAAGTGTCAAATCAATGTGTGTCAAGGCTCTGTGTAACCTTTATAATTGTGGCATTAAAAAATGAGGCCAAGATACGATGCAGAGGGGCTGTATTAAATTTTTAAACACAAACTGTACAGACGATTTCTTTAAAGGAGGAGATTATGCCGCCATCATCACTCGCAGGCGCACCTCCCAGGTAAAACAGAGATGGAGAGACGGCACAAGGACTCAAGCCCACTGAGGTACCGTTAAGCTGCTCTCTTAATGAAGCTGAGTCTCAGAGCAGAAACTTGGCTGTCTTATGAGTGCTGAGCCAGGCGGCAGTAAGATTGGCTCCATAGAGAGCGACTCGATTGACTGAGCGAAAATCTTTATCCTTCTATAAGAGAGTCATCCCCACAGAGGCTCATTTTCACAGGGCATGACCAGCGTCTCGCCGTAGGAGGTGGACCAGTTTATGGTGAATCATAAAATCTAAATTTCCTCAACATCTCAATTTCCCAGCACTAAAGCTTAGACATATCATTTCGAGATCATTCATAGGAGTTCAGCCTATATGAGGTGTATGACCTTAAAAACAAAATCAGCCCAGTTTAACCTGGCTGATCTCAAGCATGTTCTGTAACACCACACAGACAAGTCTATTCGTTTACACTGAGCTCTGACATGCAGTTATGTTTTAGAAACTAGTACTTTTTAAGAGGGCAGCAAGGAAAGTGGGCCACGTTAGTGGTGCACTGGGAAGTCTGAAATGGCAAGCAGAACTGCAACAATGGCACCGACATAACAAAACTTCACCACATAAAGAGTTCTACATAAATAGTGAGGTTATGAAATAAAAGAAGCAGCCAAGTTGCGGAAAATCAATTTCTCAAGGCCAATGAGAGAAGCGAGAAAGAGTAGGAGAGAGGACCAAATGGTGTCATTTAAAAGCACTCATTGGAAGAAAATGACTAAAGACCACATTGTGCTGCTTAGGAAACTGCATCCATCTTGAAGAAATCATTAATTCCCATGCCAGCTTTATCTGGCCTACATGGGTGCGAACAGCTTGGCAAAAAAAACAGAGGAACATTTCTCAAGTGGAGAACAGGATAAAAAAAAAAAAAAAAAAAAAAAAAAAAAAAAAAAAAAAAAAAAAAAAAAAAAAAAAAAAAAAAAAAAAAAAAAAAAAAAAAAAAAAAAAAAAAAAAAAAAAAAAAAAAAAAAAAAAAA
>CM040982.1:15053486-15113401 GCA_022985145.1 Pangasius djambal
AAATATAATTTAATTTAATTAATTTGGCCAATGCTGTCAGCAAGCTAGTACAAAATGACCTCTTTCTAGTATCTTAGTTAGTACAATATTAAGTAGGTATGTTCAAAAGTGATTTAAATACAACTAATTCTTTAGTTTGATGGGAAAAGCAGTGGAGAGAAGGCTAAAGGATAAGTAACAAAGCCACAGATGTATGAAGTATGAGAGCATCCATGATTCAGAACAAAAAAAAAACCACATAGTGCTATCAAGACAAAGAGGCTCTCCAATATAGCTTTTAAATGTTCTGGTGAAAACAGGATTGTCACTGAGTTACATTTAAGCCCCAGTGTCCATTGCAAAAGATTCAACATAATTCGCACAACTGGAAAAAACAATTATAAAAAAAAAAGGGTCTGTGAGTGATGCTTTAGAGAGATTTGTGATTGCATATCCTCTGTGTAGATTTGGTTCACAGACCATCGCTTTTGTGAAAGCCCAACAGAGAGTGAGGAAGGCGAAACATGGAAAGAGCTGACGTCGCTGTACTACTATATGAAAAAATATTTCCCTAGGGCAATAGCACTGCATGCAGCTTGAGAGTTTAAACCAAGTAATGATATAAACTGATTGAATAAGGTAGGAAAGTGAAAATTATATAGAACTTACAAACAATAAATGCAAAAAAAGATAGCCGAATTGTTTTAAAATTATTTGGATTGGAAATATCATCTCTGGGATGAAACCGAAGATCAAGATGGGATTTCCATGCACACACACAGGCACTTTAACAATGCTGTTGTCAAAATGAATAATTTATTCTTCTTAAAGCCACTTCACTCCTGAGAACCATTCACAGAAGTGCTGAATAAAACCGCATTAAAATGCCCCAGATTTGCTGACACAAACCTACTCCCCTCTGTCTCCCACATTACTTCTGATAAGTAAGAACGGATATGCTGTGTCGAGCCTCATAAATACAGCACTAAACACTAACACAGTTCCTCTACATGAGAATGATATTAGTGGCAGAGGATATGCAAATGAGAGTGGTGGAAATGAAAATTCGTTATCTGAAAAATATGGGGTGCATAAAACTCTCCAGACGAGATTGGCAAAATGACTTGCGGGGAGTGACATCACTCGCTGGCACTGATGGCCTTCCTGTCCTGTAAGTTTATTACAGGAAAAATAACAATTTATAGAACTGTGAGAGGCTGCAGAGGTAGCGCTTGCAAAAATAAAGAACTTGCCATGCACATAAAAGAGTCATGGTAAACCACATAAAACTGAAAAATGAAACTTTCGTGTAATGAAGCTTATTTACAAAGAGGAGCTCTAGCAGTCTCTGAGCCGTCGAACACAGCCGCATGAATGTGCATGACAAGCAAGTTTTAACCCAGCTACTACTATTATCAAAGTGAATTAAACATCATGCCATGTCATCTATGGTTTATGGGTAGCGTCCTGGTACAAATCTCATGACCGATTACGCAGAGTTTAAAGTTTTACAGCAATCTTTTTGGGGAATTAAAGGTTTCTGGAACAATGCTGAACAAGAACTGCACAGTTCCTGGACCGGTTCCTGGTTTGCGTTCCCATCACACTGCAGGAACCATGACCTTTATGTAAAATGACAGTAGCACAAACGATAACATAGCCACATCATCATTCTAGCATGCAGCAAAGGGGAACAGTTGTTTTGTTTTAACATTAATGTAACTTTTTAAACCAAATGCGCCAGGCAGGTGGCACAGCAGTGGTCGAGCAGACACGACGCACAGTTTCACGCTTCAGATATACTTTTCTTACTTGCTGTAAATGTCATGCCAGAAGAACACACAAAATACACTCCTGCGACATTTCAGACTTGCTTCTGGTGTAAAAATAAACATAACATCGAAATGTTCTGCTTTTGCTATTTGTACTTTACTGCCTCTGACATATATTTAGTTTTGGCTAAATTTATTAACTAAATGTTGGTTTGTTAAAAAAAACATTTCTGGGGAAAAGTACTGGCGGTTCTGTGAAGCTCAGTCCATCAGGAACACTGATAGAGAACATTTTCAAGGCCAGTTAAGTAAATGTGAGTCAGGCATTTGGCTGCACTGAATGCCAAAGTGGGAAGAATATCATTAGAGCATAAGAATGGCTCTGCTCACAACAATGGCTCCTTCTGCAGTGTGAATCATTTTCACAACAAAGACTGGACAAAAATAGCACTGAGAAGTTAATGACTTTACTGCAGAAAACATTGTTTTGTGACTGTAAAGGTCTAAATCTGCCATTCTTTCAAAAGCTGAATGGTTGGTCGTATGTAACACGAGCACAAATGATTTTATTCTAATGTTTCTTCCATAAGCTCTGCACTTCTGTTTGAATAACTCCACCAACCTGCTTTATTCCAGATTCCATATAAACCATAAAATAAGCCACTGACTGCTGAAATAGTTTTATTTTTGTTGTAATAATTGTGCAATATGAATGGCACTCGTGCAGTGTTTTGCAACTAGTAAAGGTAAAGGGTTTTAAATCAGGGATTATGACTACTTAGATAAAGTAAAAGCTCATGCCATTTCTATGCATTTATGAAACATTTACAATTTCCTTTTGATAAGAATTTACATCTCTACAAGACCTGGAGTAAATACTTCAGTCAATGTTCTGTGTTTCACCTATATCTGCATGTTTCATCATCTATTCCATAGCGATGAAGATTTCTATTATTCACGAAAGTGTGATAATGCCATGTTGTGTTTTGTTTTTTATTTTGGAAACATGGAGCAATGTGCTCAAATGGAGTCATCTGCATTCTCTGGTAAACTACTGTAAAGTAAAACAATCTACAAAAAAACTCAGATTGGTCTGAATGAATTAAACACACACAACGGTTTCAGTTGTCGTACCTTTCAAGTTGCACCCGTTAAAAAAATAAATAAATAAATAAATAAATCTGTACAATTCTCCCATACAGCTTGTCTAGTGTGAGTCTGGCCTTGGATGGCACTGACGTGTCTGTACATGTATAGTACAATAAATTGGATATTATCTGCATTATCATCCATACAATTATCCATTATTATCATTGTTATAGAATAGGTGTGGTATAACAATAACTTTGTCTATTAATGCTTTAGTTAAATATCTAATAAACTTCTTGCTTTCTACTTGTATACTTCATTTTGCACTGTGCTGGCTTTGGCTACAGTTAACTTCACCTACATAATCGATAAAGTGTGTGTCTAACCGTTCATATACATCTGACTGTTAGACATATTAGCATATAAGCAATATTAGCATATAATATTATTATTTTAACAAGGAATGGTGCAGCACAATGTTAAGAATGTTAATGAGAATAAGCCAATAGGCTCGGTTTGAAAGTGAGAATAGGTGAGAGTTTCTGACTCCTGTGAAATGCCTGAGGCAAGGTGAGCCCTAACGAATAAACCTTTAATCTCAAAGCAGCAATTAGCCAGAAGCCACAGTGCACCCAACATGCATGTCGACTCCCTCAGCGTTTAGCATTTTCACCTTTATCAACTCATGAATGCAAAATTATGAAAACTGCTACACTAACTGGCAAGTGCAAATGGACATATGCTGATTTAAAAAATGTATTTAAAAATTAACCACTCCCAGCTCAGCTAGTGGAGGGCCTGAGCAAAAAAAAAAAAAATCTTTTTGCAACTTGTGAGTGAGGTTAACAAAAGAACAGGAAGGGGAAAAATACTATAACCAGATAAAAGGTCTTAGCGCCTCGCCTCCAGACACCTCGAAACGCTCCATATTGATTTTGTCCTATTATTTCTGCCAGACATTAATGGAAAGCTCTACGTGCTGTACCTGAATTAAAACCTCTCTGAAACTGTATGGTGAGAGAAGAGCAATAGAGGCAAGTAGCCAGTGTGCTGACTAAAAGACTATTGAATTTCAGGCCTGTTATTTACATATTCATTTACTACATTCTGATGCATGGTAAGCAATTAAAAACAGCCACTGCAGGTTTATTTGCATAGCTTAATAGACCATGTTAAAATTTCTATTGAATTTCTGCTGCGCTTTTCAATTCAAGAAAATATGGGGATGAACACCAAGGCCAAGGAAGCAATGTACACCAAAGTGATAGTTCTACTTTGCTAACTAGCATCTAGATGAATGCCTGAGTTCTACAAACACACGCTAGGCTGAAATGCTCCTAATAAACTAGACTTAAAACTTGCAACCGTGTCAATTTACTATAGCATTATGACACAATGTTACTGAAGTTTCAGTTCAGCAGTTATTTATATCTTGTTATATTAACACTGTAGTAACTAACATGACTGTTATAAAATATCCAGTGTAGCAAGACCCACTGACCTACATACACGCATAATTTGCAGGAAAACTCATGAAAGCCTATCATTACAACAATATTAATTCAGAGACCCATTCTAAACACACACTGCACTGCATTGTAACTGCAGATCACAAATAACACACGGAGAAATCCAGATAACCACCATCTTAACACTGGTCAGGTTTAACTACCTCAGAAGCAGTGAGCTAAACAAATACGAGCGTGTACACTAGGCTAAGCTAATTCCCTATCTACCATTTCCCTTCTTCTCAGTCACCCTATTAAGGGCTTTATTGAACTGTGACAATAACGCCTCTGGTTGCAACACTGTTTAATTAGCTTGTTAAACAGAACTGCAATTTAAAAACTTCATTTCAGCTTTAAAAGAAGACCCAGGTATAGGTCATTCAGGTAGCACTATGGTTTGAATCCAAATAGGCATGTTGACAGCTAGAATATGCTACTCACTAGCCTCATTTTCTTGATCTAAATTATATTTTGGTAACGAACTACAGGCAGAGAGCAAACCACAACCATCCTATCAGCTATCCTTGCAGATAGCCCACTAATCAGTGCTGTTTTTGACTGAACACCTTATGTTCTTGCTCTTTACCAGCAACTTTACCAGGAGTGATGGAGCCAAAAGTAGAAAATAAAAAATTTAAACACAAAGAAAGAGGCAGACAGTTCCTTACTCTCTCCCTGACTATTTTTGAAACTATCCTTAAAATTATCTTACCTTGCTTTTGGAAAAGTCTCAAGGTGCTAACTCATGCTGATAACTGCTGGCATTCCGTATAACTGGAAGATGGTGTCCAAATCCGCAAAAAAAACATTCCCCTCTAATAGAGAAAGATTTAGAAACTGCCCTTCTTTTGTTAATGCACTAGAGGCTAGGTGCTTTTCCCAGAAAGCAGACAGAACCATTTTTGACCAAAAAATTATTCTGCTGTAATTTGCACATGGAAACATTCAGTCACTTTTTTTTTTTTTTTCATTCTTTGCTTTAATATATGCATGATTTTCTCTATAGTCATCAAGGCAGATGTAGCAGAGGAAAACCACAAAGCAGCAGACTTTGAGATGGAATCTGGGTGTTTGGAAGGGATTTAGTCTTGGTGTACCGTGCGAGCATGGATGGGGTCACAGCAGGAAAGTGAAGGTCCTTCATCCTGTCATGCAGCCTTTCCCTATTATAGTCTTTTCCCCCAAAACTAAAGCATGTCGGCGTCATCTGTCACACTTCTTTTTCACTCTTGCATATGTCTACCGACAGGTGTAAAAAAGCATGGGGATAGAGAGAAAAGGGGAAAGGAAACAGGACATAAGGGAGGGAGTAAACCACCCTCTGCCCCCCAAATTCCCCCTCTACTCTATCTACTCAGTCTACAGACAGGTGCAAGGCGAAGAGAAAGGACAGCAAGTAAAATAAAACCATACAGCAAAATGGGCCAGAAAGACGAAGCAATACCAAAGAAAGGGGCAAAAGCCTTTTTCTTCATCCGCCATATTTCGTTCCGGTTCCATTGGTGTTTTGACGGATGAATCACTCAAAGCTCACTTCTTCTTGCCCTCATGTGTTCCCAAAACCCAAGTATTTTTCCTCTGTCATGCAGAATAAAGGCCATCAGTCCCTGCCGGAGTGACAGTAGAGCGTGATATGGCCTGCTGTAGTCTCCCACGATTGACCATGCAGACGTCTATTGTTCACCAAGGGTTAGAAAAAGTGCAGTACATGGACTAGTATTAGCCTAATTCAGCTTGCATGTATCCTTTCATCCCAAGCAGACAAAAGACGAGAAGCAATTATTTAGCAAATGCCAGCAATGTTTTTCTTAAAGCTCCTTGCCAAAAAGAATTAGGATCGATGCATGTACAGCTAGGGGTGTACAAAGAATCCTGCCAAGCTGCTATCAAAGGAAGGGCTTGTTGGGTCAGAACGTCACCCCTCTAGCCGTCACGGGTTACACCGTGACCTTGAACAATGAGACTAGACGGCTGGAGTGTGTGCATGAGTGTGCACAGGGATGTGTGTGTAAGGAGGGCAGATACGAATAGACGCAGGAGTGCCAAACTGGCAGGCTATCCAAGTCGCTCACTGGCTTCGTTGTCATGTGCTTACATGTGAAGAGAGGGTCTTTGTGTCTGGAAGAAGACAAAGCTGGGAAGCACCAGCCACAGGAACAAATACCAAAATGTGAGTCAATAAGAAAATGAGACTTTTAAAGCATAACATACTTTCTTATATTAGAAATGTAATATAAACTAATTTCATGGCTTTATTTTAGTTCATTTTTCTTTTAAATGAGCTTTAGAGAAATTCAGCATGTTGACATGGCATTCAGTAAGAGATAATATTATGAAAAAGTCAACAAAGGTTACAGTAGGTTATGTCATTGTTACTCTGAATGCCATTTTCCATTGTACAATAAATTAATAGTACAGTAAACAGTAATATAAAATTAAATAACAATAAAAATATAACAGTAGTAGTAATAACTGCTCTATACAACTTCAGTCTCAAAGTTTAAAGATTAAAATACTGACATAACATTATCTTAACTCCAAACATCAGTCAGTACCTTTACCTTAGACATTCCAAGTTGTATTTGTTAGCATTCTACTACTAATCTTTCTGCATTAATATCCTGTAGTTCTGTTTACTTCATGGCATGTATGGGGCCCTGAATTTAATTCTTCCCGGGACTTGCAGTCCTGTCTTTACTACACAAACATGCTTGATTATTCCTAATCATTTATTTAAACCTTCGATGGAAGAGTGGAAACGCAAACCATTATTATAATCACAATTTTGCCCTTTAAAACTTGTCATGAAAAAATATCTGTTAAAGGAGAAATAAACAATTTTATGGAACTAGAGAGACATAAGAGTGGAACGACATTCAGGGGAAAAAGAAAAAAAAAAGGGGAGAATGTCAACACTGACACTTCTCCAGTAGCAGAAATGTGATATTTATTGTTAAGAAAATGCTCAAATTCACATGAATGAATGCATGAAATAACCAGGACTCTTTTGCACTACAGCCTGCCAATGAAGACATGCACAATGTGGTTTTATACAAAGTTTGATAAAGAAAAAAAAAAAAGCACAATGGCCCTCGTTCATCAAAGTACAGATTTAAGCGCATGAAATGGCAAATGAACAGACATATGATTCACAAAACTGTCACGACATTAACATGAGTAGTGATTTGAACACAATTAATAAATCAGCCACTGCTACACTGCTGCTCCCACCCACTAGTTCCTTATTTACCATATCACACGTCCCAATATACCCTCATATACATCTAATCTATGCAGACGTGGCATCAATGAGCCAATTAAAGGAAAGTGTTTAGCAGACAGTTTTCCAACAGCTAAGGTAAGGAGATAATCCATTTTCAAACTACATTCAAGAGTTAGAGGTTATTTCTGCAGTCGATGCAAATAAAAGTATTCTTTTCAAAAGACTAAAAAAGGGCAAATAAAAGTATGCTTTTTTGTTTTGTTTTGGGTTTTTTTTGTTTTCTGGTCAAAATCACATAGAAAGACATTTTCCAACCTCATCTGCAGGTAGTTCTTGAACTCTGTTATGTTTTTATTCATTCCGGTGCTCAAAAAGATCAGATTTAATTAAAACTTCATTTATAAATACACTACATTGTCAAAAGTATGTGGACACCTGACCCATATGTGGGCCTTCCCCAAACTGTTACCACAAAGTTGGAAGCACACAACTGTATTGGATGTCATTACAGTTTCCTTCACTGGAACTAAGAGGCCCAAACCTGTTCCAGCATGACAATGCCCCTGTGCACAAAGCGAGCTCCATGACGACATGGTTTAAGTGGAGTGGAAAAACTTGAGTGTCCTGCACAGAGCTGTGACCTCAACCCCACTGAACACCTCTGGGATGAACCTGAACAGTGACTACACCCCAGGCCTCCTCACCCAACATCAGTGCCTGACCTCACTAATGCTCCTGCGGCTGAATGAACACATCTCCACAGCCACGCTCCAAAATCTAGTGGAAAGCCTTCCCAGAAGAGTGGGGGTTATTATAACAGCAAAGGGAGGACTAAATCTGGAATAGGATGTTCAGGAAGCACATGTGGGTCCGATGTTCAGGTGTCCATGTGCTTTTGGCCAAATGGTGAGCCAAGTTTCCATCCTCAGCAAATAAACAAATCCTGAATGAAAAGCCTGAACAAAATCAATCAAGACAAAAAGATTAAAATAAGGAATGAATAAGAAAGCTCATCAGATTTGACCATACACAACTTTCATGAACAAGAGCCACTATCCAACCCCACCCTCGTGTTAGCTGAAACTGTTAGGCTGTAATCTATATACAAAGGCCTACGGTGCTTCATTTAGCTCCTCTACCTTTATAGAATATGCTTAGCTACTTATCAGATATTCTAAGTTCATAAAACTCTGGTCATTTAGCATCTGCAGCTTTGTTTCATCTTGTAATAGCATATTTGAAATAAGACAGCATTTGTCTCATAACGAGATGTGAGCAGTACTGCATGCCCTAGATCCATGGCTCTCAAAGTGGAGTCTGGGCGGCACAGAGGTCTGAGCAGCACAACCACAGACCACAGGTTCTGTGATTTTTTTTTTGAATTCTGTTACTCACCATTCTAAAAATGCGACATTTATTAGTTCCTTTATTTATTAGCCTATTTGACTAGACACTTAAACGGGTTTAATCCGAACCTTGATAGCTCAAAAAATAGGTGTGCCTATAAATAATATCAATAAAAAATCTTATGACAATTTTAACAAAATGTGTTCTAAAAAAGCTCTATCCAATATTTCACAAAAACACATTTAAATAATGAGCCTAATATAACAACTCTAAATGGTTTTACAAAGTTTTGAAAAGTAGAGTCTGAAAACCTCATTCTGTTCTATATTAAACAAGCCCACTTTATCAGCACTACTTGAAAATCAGAGTTCCAATTTGGGGGAGGGAGAGAAAGAAAAAGTACTCATCTGAGACCTTTGTAGGAAAAAGTTTAATATCAAATCTGCCCCAGTCTCCCTTAAAGACACCCTGAGAAAGGGAGTGGAGATAAATAACGGGCTTTATTGCTGAAAGAGTGGCAGAAGTAGCCGCCTGCTTACTGCTGGAGGAAGCCCACCATTTATACCGATTTCCACTGCCATCTTCATTCACATAAACCAACCTGCCTTTTTAATAAATGAGCTCTGTGATGTGTTCTGTCAGCAAACCTCAGTAATTCCCTGTGCACTAATATAGATGGCTCACACAGAGTCCACAGAGCTACCCACTAAAACGCCTAGCTGTCTTTTTCCCCTCCATCCTCTGTCTTAATATAATGAAGGAAGTGTTCAATCAGTGCGGGCTCCCATCCGTGCAGGTATTAGGTTTCAGAAGACACAGAGTAGAGTTCCTGCAGTGCCCTCCGGAGAAATCCCCGCTCGTTTTACAATACCTGTGTCTAACTGACGCGATAACAAGGCCAGCTGGGAGGAAGTACCTAGTGTAAATCAAAGGAGTGTAAGCCTCCTGGCTGAAGAGGCCTTAGTTTGAGATTACATCCTGGAAACCCAATAGAAAACAACTGTGTGAATAGTGGACTAGTTAATTATTCACTACTAATATTAATCCTATTGAGTAGTGAATAATGAAAACTGAATAATACTGAGATCTTTTGAAAGTTCTATTCAGATAACACTTCAGTGGGCTTATTAAATCAGTAATGTTGGGGTGTTCAGTGTTGCTTAAAAGTGACCTGCGGAAATGACATGCTTCTGACTTTAATGGAGTGCTCCTTGGGTATATAAAACATTTATTAACCCTGGGTTATTAGTGATCAAAATAATCATATTAATTACTAAAGAACTGTATAACCTGTAGATGCATCATGTGAAAAAAATATGTTTAAAGAAAAAACAAACTTCAGAGAATGACTTTTCAAAATAGTGTAGATAGACAGTATTTATAGTGAATATAGTATAGCTTCCAGTAGCACTAATGGCAGAGCAGGATACCCAAACCATTATAAACAACACGACACTGGCAAATGGTGCTGGGAGAGAGCGGTTAGCACATCTGTATTACTGAGCTTTACTAACTGACTCAAGGAAACATTTCAAATAATAACACAGCTGGCTACTGATGCAGAGTCAGTGGTAATGCCGGGCTTCAGCACATTCGATTTGGAACTAAACTGTTGCTGAAGCCATACGTACGCAAATAACAAACCACCATCCTGTTGACTGTCTCACATATTGCTGTTTTACGTGACTGAAATTCAAACATTTCAATAGAGACGTTTTAATTGGTTAGAGTCTCAAATTATGTGTCTCCTGAAATACAGACACTTCATGGGAGACCTGAAACTTGACTGCGATTGCAGTAGGTACTATAACTGTAATTCCACACTCCCATGGCCAAGCTCCAGCTCTGTCTCCATCCATTTTAACAAGGACAGGAAGGAAGGGAGGAAAGAACGCCTAAATCTCCACCCCAGAAAAATTGTAATAGACGACCAGAAAGCTTTCAATAGAGCCATGAAATGAGTCACAACCATGTGATGTCCAAGTCTTTTTCTCTTGTCTGAGCCACCAATTGCTGATGAAAAGGACATAGCCATAAGGAATCATGATGCTCAAACAGGCTTTCAGGGGGTATTTTGTCAGGGAAAAAAAGAGGCCACAACTGGAAAAAATCAGACGCGCAAGCATGACTCCAAATGGGAGCTATCTAGACTGCAACCTTCCCCTCTGAGATGAGGAATGATCCCTCTCCCCTGGGGGAAGCATTCGGCTCGCTCAAACCTGCAAATTCTATAAAGGTACTTTTGTATTTTTCCTCTTTTTTCCCCCTGGTACTTTGGGTTGTTTTGCAGTTTTCCTGTACAGATTAGTGCACCTCAATAACCCTCCAGCGCTCAGCAGCCTCCTCCAACAGTGACCTTTACCTGTCACTTCCTAATATTTATGGCCTTTTCAACTGATACGCTGTCAAGAATAGATGTCATTCAAAAAACTGCTTGCTGGCTCCAAAATCAATCATGCAGCAGCAGGGCCGCACGAGTTGCAAACAAAAACACACAGCCTTTAGGTTTTCTTTCTATAATACAATCACAAAGGGAAAAACTGGCAGCCTTGGTCTATAAAGATTAGTCCTGGAGAAAATAGAAGAGGAAAGATCATTTAGTATTTCATGCATTACTCAATGAGATTATGGCACTGATGTATTTATAAATTGGCCATCTGCATAATAGTTGAATTAATCATAAATCCAGAAATGCTACAAAATTACACAGAAGATCTTTGCTTCAGGAGAGATTTATGTCCCTAATAGCCCAAAGTTCATTTTAGAATCTGAATATTTCTAGTGAATGAATATCAACAATCATATTGACATCAATATTAATCACCTCTCCATCTCTCTCTCTCTGTCTCTCTCTCTCTCTCTCTCGAGTGCTATTGGAGATTCAAGGAAAGGCATGCTACACCAATTAGTAGCATTGCTTTAGAAAGAACTAAGTCGAGTCTTGTTCTGTGTGAATGATTTACATGTAATCAAAAACTGCATAAAAGATTAACATGCTAATTGGTGGACAAATTGCTATGTTTCAACAATTCAGAAAGTCATTAGGTGCATGTTACTGTTCCATTTCTGGACATGCTCAGAGGCTACCTATTAACATTGTTTTGCCTATTAATGAGGTTAATACATAAATAGCCCAAGATGAGGAATAGGAAATTCCAGAGTAGTTGCAGATTCGCTTCCAAATGCATAATTCTCCCACACTGGGGCTTCAAATGGCTCAAGGTGCTGGACATTAAAGATAACAGAGTAAAAAGATAAACAATATTTATTTATTTTCATAACCAGATACTGTTGGTGTCAGTTCAGAAAGAAGAGATAGCTGGTGTCATGTGCATCCAATGTAGAATGTTTTAACCCTTACCCTTTAACCCTGTCATACAACAGGCAGAGATAATGGACAATGTCTAAACTTGTAGACAATGTAGACAATGTCTAAAATTGTAGGGGGAGGGTGGGAAAGAAGGAGCAGAAGGGAGAAGTAAGAAAAAAGAAAAAGTAACAGTATTGACAACTTAGCAACTTTGTTGCTAGAGTTGGGGAATTTTAGACCCTGACTGAGTTGCACTTGCATGAACCCCAACAATAGTGAACAGTGATTGGTTGTTGGGGTTCACCATTGTTCTTCATGACCAGTCACTAATTATCACTATTCCTAAAGACCAATCACTAATGATCATTAATCCCAAAGACTATTCTCTAATGACCTTTGTTCCCAACGGCCAATCACTGAATACCATTGTTCCCAACAACCATTCACTAATCACCACTGTTTCCAATGACCAATCATTGATGACCATTGTTCCCAAACAACCATTCATATCATTGTTGCCAATGACCAATCACTAATCACCATTGCTTGCCAAACCACTTCTTTGTTCTTAGTATCAAACTCGCTTCTTTGTTATATATACAAGCAATAAAAGTAGTTATTCCATCCGTAACTGTTTCCTTCATGTCTATTTCCCAGCTACTAACAATCACTGCTTTACTTTGTCTGCATTCCTGACAAAAATTAAAGTATTTTCTAAATATGTAAATAGTTTGTGGTGCCATGACCAAAGTTATAATCTACTATTTTCTATTCTGATAATATTTTACTCTATTCTATCCTATTCGAAGTGTCTTCAGAAAGTCTTTTTTCCTCATGTAACAGGTTTTGATATGCAAATGATCACAACAATTAATCTGAATATGCAAATTAGTCTATGACATCATCTGGCAATTTCTAATGACTTTTTGAGTACACATTCTACCTTCATTCCTTCCTAAAACGTGGGCAATCCTGGTAGGAAGATATGAACTGATTCATGATAAGCCTCATCTATAACTATAGCTTTCATAGTAGAGATTTTAGAGCAGGACATCTTAAAGCATCTGCAAGTCTTCATATTTTTATGAAGAATACATTTAAATCAAGGCTCCCCATTACGCAAGGTGACAATGACTCAGCTTGTACTCACTGTGCATTCACAAAAAGGTTCAAATACCTCAAAAACCAAAAAGGCAGAGAGAGTCATGAATCAGCTTGTTGATTAGATTCAATTAATGTCAAACTGGAAGCTGTAGAATTATAAAGCTTTAATAGATTTGGAGAAGCATTTTATGCTGCAACGCAAAGCAGTAAGTGACAATTTAGTTTTTTCCAAAGCTTTAGTGCTTCAAATGGAGCACATACCCAAGGGGCTTGTGTTAATTCTCACATCTTCATCTGAAAACATCATCATCATCAATGGAACCCATAAGCAGAAAGGAACACTTACTCTCTCAGTATGTTTCCAGTTTTCCATTTCTGGTCACTGACTAATGTCTCAGCGCCTTGTGCGTGTGTGATGTGTCCTGCTTGAGGCTAAGCTGATGGAGGCGATTTCTCAGGCTAACTTTTATTACCTTTCCAAATGCTTACGATCAGTGCTCAGCTCAGATCGGAATAGCAAAATGGATCATGAATGATACCAAAAGCCTTCTTAACATGGGGAAGTAGTTCATAGATGTCCTGTAATGCATATATGGCTCTTGAGCAGAATAGCAGCCTCAAGAATATCATCTAGGACAAAGTACTTCCCTGTTACTCTTGCCTAAAAAAATCCATGCCACAGATGATATGCGAACATACCCCAAACCTGTCATGATAAAGGGTCATGCAACTTCTGTGTTCGTGCTTCATCATTTGCAACACAAAGAACTTGTTATGCCCATCTGGGTCCAGACAGATCCAGATTATTATGATAGAATATGATAAAAGTTTATAGTATCTAACAAACGCCTCTGCGGTAACAAAATAGGAAACACATGTTATCATTACTTGTCTTGTCTGGCATCAGCCAGTACATCATTGGAACAAATGAACTTGAGGTTGTTGGGTTTTCATAGGATTGTTGTATTGCTGTACTGATAATGTATTCAGAGAAGCCCAGCAGGAAATTAGCAGCTTGCACTGTGAGACGATCCATTCAAATGAGCCACTTGATCTAAGCTGCAATAGACACAGAAGCAACTTTAACCACAAACTAATGCAACAGCAATCCCAACATATTTTACGTAGGGAAATATTATAGCCTTCGTCTTCGACACAGCACACAGGGTCCTTTCTCAGTCTCTGACTAAAACAGTAGCATCCATATTATGGAAGGATTTTTTCTTCTCTAAGAACATAATTCCACAGCAATTAAAAGGAGATAATCCTTTAAAGAGCACAGAGACTGTTTTAGGCCAAACTAGTGATTTCAGTATCATCTGTGTTCACTTTCAGAAAACTAGATTTCATCTTTATCACTGAGATACAAATATCTAAAATAACATTTAGGGAAAGTAGAAGTGTAGTTAGTTTGGTGTTAATGTGTATCACTGTGTCACTGGTACGGCAGTCAAAATGTAATCCTGATGCTGAAAGATTTGACCAAGAGGCAGCATATAAAATATAAACAGGAGAGAGCCAATGATTGATACTGAGGAAGTCCTTGCATAACTGGAGAGTGGAGAGATTTATATTTCCTAATGTTGGCAAACTGCTGTCCGGTGGTGAGATAAACTTGAACCAGTCTCCCTGCTATGCTACTTCTTCAGTCGATGTCACAGTAACTTCTGAATCATGACTGGTTCTTCTCTAAGAACACATTCCACCCTTCAGAATGTACAGATTTCTAAAAGGCTAGATCCTCCGCATACTTTAATCAGGCCATTATTCAGCAGAGAACATGACTGAAATTTCCCCTCTAATCACACAAAACTGAAAAATGCCTCTCTCTCTCTCTCTCCTCTTTCCATTGCTCTGACATATGTATTTACATCAGCTACATTCAGCTGAGTTCAAAGAGGACAAACAGGTGCTGATAATTTCAGTACCAGTTTGAACACCTCCTCGAACAACCATCCATATGCACTATATGTCCAAAAGCATGTGGACACCTTCACCCTCACAGCCATGTGTGACTTTTCCCCCAAATTGTTGCCAATAGCACTCAATTGTCTAGAATGTCTCTGTATGCTGTAGCAGTAAGAGTTCCTTTCCCTGGAATCAAGGGATCCAAACATGTTCCAGCATGACAATGCCCCTATGCACAAAGCGAGCACCATGAGGACACAGTGTGCCAAGGCTGGAGTGGAAGAACTCAAGTGGCCTGCAGAGAGCCCTAACCTCAACCCCAATCAACATCTTTGGGCCTCCTCACCTGGCATCAGTGCCTGACCTCACTAATGCTCTTGTGGCTGACTGTGCACAAATCCCTAAAGCCACGCTCCAAAATCTAGCGGAAAGAATTTCCAGCAGACTGGAAGTCATTATAGCACTGAAGGGGGGAACAACTCAATATTAGTACACATGGTTTTGGAATGGGATGTTCAATACTCAGGTATCCACATACTTCTGGCCATATAGTGTAGCTCCAAGGCGCTTTCTCTTTAAAAATTAGACCAGAAATGTGAGAAAAGTGACAGCAGTGAAGAAAAGAGAGCAGAAAGAGAAAGGCAGGATGGCAGGGGAATGATAAAAGCTAGGAGGTGATCTGATATTTCTGAGGAGTAGAGAACTGTTATTTTAAAAGTGAAGAGGGATCCTGGGACAGCGCAGGCTCTGATTGAGTTTTTGGCCTGAGAGAGCTGAACAGTCCCTCAACACCACACAACAGCCTGTAATAGGGTGCAGCTTTATCAGAGGATGACAAACACTCAGTGAGGAGAACAGATGAGAGAGAGCGAGATAGAGAGGGGGGGAGGGGGGAGAGAGAAAGAGAGAGAACATTTTTATTCTGACCTAAAGGATAAGTCTATCCATTCAAACAGAAAAACTAAAGAGATGAAAACAGAAACAGAGACCATAGGAATGGCAGAGGAAGAAAACAGAGAAGGGACATAGACTAGAAAGACATAAATGGGGGGAAAAAAAAAAAGCACCAAACCTTATAAAAGTCAAACTCATAATAAATAGCCTGTTAATTACTCAACAAGTACCCCAAAGGGCCTGGTGATTATTAACGCATGGGACACATAAAATATGGCATATTTACAATAAAGGCTTCATTATGTCATTTAAGGCTCTAAATGGCCTACTTCAGGCTTACTCTGTCAGTCTTAGAGCAGATCCTGACTCCTTGCTTCAGCTGGTGTTGGATTACAGTTGGTCTCTAGGAACACCAGCAACTCGCTTGAAAATCTTCTGACACAGCCAGTAAACTCTGGAACAGTCCAGTGATTATAAGAAAAACAAGATATTTTTCTTTTTTCCCCCTTTATTTCTAAATACAGATGAAAATAAGTTTGGTTAGTGACACCTATGCTTTTTATCAGGTCTATTTACCAAGTCTATTTACCAAGAGGAGGGAGAGTGAGTATATTGGTAGGAGAATGTTGGACATGGAGCTGCCAGGCAGGAGGCAAAGAGGAAGGCCAAAGAGGAGGTATATGGACATAATAAATGAGGATATGAAGCTAGTGGGTGCAAGTGTTGAGGATGCAGAAGATAGGGATAGGTGGAGAGTGATGATTCACTGTGGCGACCCCTGAAGGGAAAAGCTGAAAGAAGAAGATTTACCAAGTGTTTGTTTTTTATAATTATTTTATTATTAACCTAATATTTTACCCTGTTCCATTTAACAAGCTTGATATTTTAGAGCCCAAATGAACAGTGCTATAAACATTATTATAATGACAATTAATTAGAACAAAATAAAAGTGCAAAGCTAACACAGACTAATCAGACATGATGATCACAGGTTGCAAAGGTAAGGGACAACTAAACTATCTTGCCTCTGAAGAATCAGGGCCAGCTCCAGGCAGAACATCAGAATAATAAGTCCCAGTGGTGCGATTGCTGATGGAAATGTTCATTTGTATGCTCCCTTAATTACACTGCTCTTCCATAATCTAATTATTCTGGTCATTCTTGAGGTAGCTGATGTCATGAGAGGAAGGAGAGGAAAAAACAACAGTTTAAGGACTTGAATGTTGCCTTTACTCCTGCATAGTTGTTAATTACTGAGGCTAAGTGCACCATTAATCGATTAGGTGTCTTGACACAATATCTCATATCAGTCTTAGCACTCCGGGAAAGCTTGAGGAAATAGGAGGCTTTTTTTTTTTCCAAAGAATGACATGCTTTATAGTTTGGATTGTTGAGTCATCCTTTTATCTACAAGTGTTCCAAGCACCTCACAGACGCAACACTTGAAATGAAAAGGATGTCACTGAACAGTGAAACTTTTATGACCAGAGTCCTGAGTGGCACAACAGAAAAGCTTTCAACTCTATCATCAGGAAACCACAAGGTCGAATCCTAACGATACCACAGCCATCCATGGCCAAACAGTCCATGCCTTCTGGGTGGGACTGACGGCATCTCTCTCTCTGTAGAGCTATACATGCTACTCCTGAGATACCAATGATCCTGACCCCTTCTGGTCTCTGGTCCTGCCTGATCCAGCCTGATGCCCTACTTCTGGTTGGAGTTCTCATCACCTGAAAACCACTCGCTGCTGCTGCGGATGGCCCCATATGGACAGCCTAAAGATCTACAAAACTACTGGGAATGGTACCACTTACAAACCATAAAGATGACTTAGGACTGCAATTGCTACAAACAGTTTTGCATTCAAGTCTCCATCATTGAACAGTTGATAACTTCAACAAAACAGACTTCAAGTTAAAACTATAATGAATTCAGAAATAACTCTGATGCTTATATTCATAAGTTGCTCATAAGCTCCTGGTTACACAATTACACTTTTTGACTACAAAGCATACAGTTATAGAGGAAAATTATTTACAATCGCTCTATCCAGTGTCACCCAGATGAGGATGGGTTCTCTTTCGAGTCTGGATCCTCTCAAGGTTTCTGCCTCGTCTCAGGGAATTTTTCCATGTGACTGATGCCTCTGGCTTGCTCATTAGGGATAAGTTTATGAATTTAATATTTATATCCAGAATTTATATATTTCTGTAAAGTTGCTTTGTGACAATGTTCATTGTTAAAAGCAGTATACATATAAAATTGAATAGATAGCACATGTGTCATGGAAGAGGCACGTCACTGTTTTCATTTCTGTTCACCTGCATGCATCATGCCACTTAGCCACAACAAGCACTTCCCAGACAGACTTTCAGTAAAGGGCAGGCAGGAAGAGAGACAAGTGAACCTGACTGCTGTAATCTAGCTGGATCGCTCAAAGCTGTATTAGCAGTGTGGTCATCAATTGCACCTTCATTAACCACACAGACCCAGCATCCTTATTAAGCCAATTCATTATTGAACAACACTAATAAGAGCTCCCCAGGCCAGCCATGAAGGTGGAGACCGAAAGCGCAAGCTTATGTGATGTCTGCAACTGAAGACGCAATAAAGCTACGAACCAGCAATAAACATAAGGACAAATACAGGAAGCTGTTACTGGAATGCTGAACACCTGAATAGCTCAGAGACAACAAAAAAACTGAGCAGCTGCACACCACACCAGCTAAACTACAACAAAGACAGATGGGGGTAAAAGGCAGGAAACTATGAAAATACTATGCAACTACCTTACTGCACCAGCAAAGACATGATGGATATATGGCACACTGGCCAGTGCATCCATCATTTGTACTGAAGCTGGATGATTAGGGCAGATCAGCGGCACTTAAACACAGAGAGACATAATAAAGTGACGTAAAAGATGGACGGTGTGTGAAATGGATCTGCGGATCTCCAACAACATAGTCTTATGTCTTCTTCACTCTTTACTACAGCCAAGTATACAGACACCTCATTTACTCTTTAAATATAAGCAGAGCTTCTTTAACAAACCTCCTAAAGAAGAAGAGACTAAAGGATGTGTAAAACTAACATGAAAGTCTGGAACACAGTGCTGAAACCTGAGCTGAAGAGAACAAGGGGAAATTTCTCAATGCACTGATTAAGCAGACAGGAGAAAAAGCTGAGCAATTGCTGACCTCGAACAGTCCCATAGATTCCACAGCTAACCAGCAGCAATTCATCATTTGCCATCTTACATTACATTTAAAGGTTTCTATTTCACCCACTGAAAAATAACCTACCAGTTATAGAAGACAGGGAGCGTGATGTCACATTTCCTGCTCAGACAAAAGGTAAATCCATCAGTGCACGATGGGGAAGGGGACAGGCGAGCAGGGTGCGACAACTAGCCATGAATCATCTCCTCATAACCTGAGGAAGTGAGAACTTCAACTTTCCTCATAGCTATAATTAGGCATTTGGTTCAGCTATCAGACATTCAAGCTAATTATTATTGCAAAGGACCCACTGCAACAATCTGGGGAACCTAAAGACTTTTACAGTCCTCTGTGTTCTTTGCATATTGGCAATATTTTCATTTACCCTTTAAACATGAACCCAGAACAATATGGAAAAAATATATAATAGCAATTATTTTAATTCATGCGTTTTTATTCATTAACAACCCATGGCTGCAATAACAACTGAACAAATACAAATAATTTGCTACACAATAAACTACCAGGACAAGAATACCAATTTAAGCTAGTCTTAAAGGGGAATAACATGTAAACACCCACAGGTGTACCGACAAAACTGCATTCTGCTCATGCAGAATGGAAATCACAATCATTTGAACGCTCACACAAATATATTTTTGTGTATATATCCTATGCATGTTATTTCCCTGCCGATATGCACTGCTCTGGTAACTAAAGAAAGGTCTGGGTTTCCTGAATCAGAGTCTAGGGTTAGAGCACCACCTACAGATGGCGAAACACTCCACTATACCCCAGAGGTCATCTGAACTGCAGTTGTCACCACTCCAATCTTTATTCACCAGAACCAGAGTAAAAAATGACTTGTAAATTTAAATGGCCATAGAGTCGTCTTAAAAAGCCAGAATTTCAAATAGCACCTCATCCATTTGGTGATTGAGAAGACCTGGGGAGACCTGGATTTTTTTTTTTTTTTATAGTGAGTCTAAAGTAATGCAAACGCCATTTTTATTCAGCAATGCTACATAAATTATTCTGAACAGTTCTTAGATGGACACAGCACTCTGGAAATACAGCACTCTGGAAAAGGAAAGCAACACACATATTTCAATTAAAATCTCTGGGAAAACCATCCACTGTACTGATAACATTTGAGTGATAACAGATTGACTGCCTGATCCACCTCGAGGCACTGCGCACCAAAGCAGCCAGAGATGGATGCTATGTTCTCGTATGAGGAGGACTGACCCGAAAGGCCAATGCTCCAGCAGAGATCAGTCCTAACACAACCTCAGAAAATCACCAGTATCGAGTTGGAACAGATGAACCTTTTCAAATGCTCCACTCTTGGTCCACTGGGGATTTTCAAGGTGTAATCCTCTCCCGAGACACTTAAAGGACACTTCACTGAGCTCTATATCTTATAGCCTGACATGACATTTAGAAACTGCTTGGTTTTCTGGAGCTTTTTGTTCCCAAAAAAAAAAAAAAAAAAAAAAAAAAAAAGCAAATAGCAATTTGTTGCACTTCATCATGCCATCAAAGAAGACACGGGCTTCAGCAATGGATGTGAGAACTTCCCCAAGAAAAGTGGTTAAATAGCTGGGAAAGAAAAATCAATTTCCCCCAAAGACTGACCACAAAGTTTCAATGCAGACTCACTGAATAGAGAGAAATAAGTGGAACACAGTCCATGATCTCTGTTTGGGTGGTGAAGAAGACAGGAAGTTTGTGTAATCAAGGACTACAAGGTAGAAGTGCTGCTGAACTGATTCACTGAGATTTGACCTTATTTAATGGACAAAGAATGGCAAAACCTGTCCCAGCTAAAGCTAGTCAATAAATACTTTGAATATTCTCTAGTCATTCATCATCCAAAAATATGGCTGTATAAGATATAGGAAACGCTTAATGTTAATTGAAGGTTAGATCCCTCACATGCTCTCTCTCTCTCTCTCTCTCTCTCTCTCTCTCTCTGCACACGACTTGCACACATCAGTGACTTTTTATCTAAGGGAGGAAAATATCCACCGTACTTCCAGAGCTGGTTCTATTTCAATGTAATTGCAGGATGCTCTTGTGACAATCTTCCAGTGAACAGATGCGCTCTTACGTTTCCTTCACAGAACATGAAAAATGAATTTGACATAAAGAGTATTTGCCATAGACTGCAGCCATTACCACTTCCTTTCCTCTGTATTCAACACACTTGAGCTTCCATCTGATGCTCTCGAAATATGAATGCAACAGCTACATCATGCTAAGCATAAATCCACAGACGCTGTTTAAAACCTATCTACAACATCAAACAGAATGGGGCTCAAGAAATCTGACCTTTTTTAAACAAATGCCACTCAAGCTGCAAATGTTTTCAACACTGCTGTCACAATCCGGTCCATCACAGAATATTAGAAAGGGAAAACCAGCGGGCAGGATGGGGGGAGATTGGTACATACATGTAATTAGAAGCAAATTGAGGCCACATAATCTATTTTAGGTCATCCACAATACCATTTACATTAGACAATTAGGCTAATTAAATGTGGGAATAATCAGATAGATGTCTATGTAATCTCTTGCCTCCGAAAAGCAGCCTAAGCCATTTCCTATGATATCACAGCCAAGGGAAAATTAAAATCATGTGCTTCGAGGAAACCACAGTAATGTGAAAAAGCAGAAGAGCAAAACCCATCTCCTCCTACAAAATGAAAGCTTCTGACAGAATGCAGATTGAATTGCGAGGAACAAATTAATTGACATTATTATTCGTATGCTGGGGGTGTTTCATTTGCGTTTATAATATCATGAAAGTACTGCTTCTTTTAATTTTTTGTCAGCAATTTGTCTTGCACTGTGTCTATTTGTAGATAACGCAACATAATTTGACTTACTGTATAAAAAAAAACGATTACTGCTCGCAAGAAGAAGTGAATACAAGCTTTGTACCTTTGTACCATGCAAAGGTCCTGTTCTAATTTTTAAAAGTCCGAAGTTACATTAATTACTGTATTTAGCTAGCAGAGTGCATGGACACTGAAAAGTATTGAATCTCGAGCACCTCTTAAACACCAAACAGAGAGAACAATGCCTGACCTCATCCACTCATTGCAGGTTCAGTAGTTCAGACCTGACAAAGAGACAAGTGGGCCAATTTAAGAGCCAGCACTCTTTAGCAAAGTTGAACCTCGGCCTGAAACAAAAAGATTCAATTTGGAGACCATTGCATGCTGTGTAATTGGCCAAATATGCCGCTTAATTGCTTTTAGTTCTCCGGGTTTGCTGCCATAACAAGTGGGGGCAGGAGCACAGAATACTCTGTAAATCTGAATATGGGTGAAAATTCAATTTATCCACACTGCCCCCTCCAAGTTCCAATATTGTTCTAATCACTGCTGGGTCATTAAAACTGAAGCCATTTAGGCAGGATGGAAAACCAGTACTAATTATGTGGCACTCCACAATACCTTCCCCAAGCTGTTGAGCTATTACTCATTATTAATACTGACTTTTTCCAGCAGTCAGAAGAAGCACACATGCTATTCTTGTGCATGCAAAAAGACAGTGTATATGAAAAGTGATACACTGTCTAATAATTTATTAGCATAAAACAAAGCTTGCCCTACAAACACTGATCAAACATACATGACACACACGTCCCCAACGTGGTGTGCCTCCTCTGGAATATCTACTGTACATGTGAATGATAAGCAAAAGAGTATCCTTAAAAACATTTTCACACTATGTAATATTTAACATGCAAAATGTGCAGGGGAAATATTACATTATATTTGGTACAAATATATATTTCTGAATCAAATTTTTTTTGGACCAATAAGTTGGCAATTACATGAAGGCAGCAACCCTACCAAATGAAATAAAGGCACACAGCTTAAACATATTGTTTGACTCTATACCTTAATCACTAGCATTACTTGTAAAACAACATAACTGCAGTTAGACAGATTAGAGCCAAATTAGAGAGCCAGATTAGAGTCCAAGGCTAAAAAATGAAGTACTGAAATATCCAAAGTGTAGACAAGCACTGAGGTAAGAAAATAACAACCAACACAATAACCAGCCAAATGAATGTGGAACAGATTTCTTTCTATAGCCTGAAACCTAAAAGCCTTTTCAAAGACTGCTAAAACATACCTGGTGGCAGGCCAATTGCTAGATTAGCGCTAAATGCCAAGTTATCTGGACTTTACTTAACAGGGAACCACAGTTGCCTAGCAGTAGTTTTCATCTTATTCTAGATGAAATGTGGGAATATGCATTAGTATCCTCACCCTGAGTGCCACTAAATTAAAAAAGACTAACATTTTGTCCAGTTTCACCAAATTTCATAAGCTTTTATATGTACTTGCACATAAGCAAACATTTGTATGTGTGTGTACAATTTTTTACAACTGATGTCGCTGATTTTGTCAACTAATTGTTAAAGCCCAATTTTTAGTGTTTAATTCCATCAGCGAGGAGTGCAGAGAAGTGGAAAGGCAGAGCAGGGGGAAGAGCAGGGAGAACGGAAGGAAGACAGAGCAGGCCCATCTAACAGATCGTCCCCATTCATCATTGATTGGAGGAGAGAGAGGCAGGATCACTTTACTCCATTAGCAGGGCCGAGGGCTGGAGGAAAAGGGTCATGGGCCTCCTTTGTAAACGAGTCATGCAATTGTGCGATCTGTCACTGAAAACATTCAGGCCCATGACAATGGAGAGATTCAGATGACTGCTGTAGACCTGATGGTGCCTTGCTTCCTCGACAACAAGAGGGGGAGAGAGAGAGAGAGAAAGAAAAGAGAGGAGTATGGGTTCAGGGCTGCATGACTTCACAGTGGAAGATGATAAGTCGCTCCATTCACATGCGGCCGAGAAAGGATGTGGATGAAAATAACACAACCTTATTTTCAAAGAAAGAACGCCTACCAAATTAAAGTCAGTTCCCACAGCAACATCCGGACTTTTTTTTTTGCAAAAATATACAGAATAGAATAGGTCCAGAACCATTACACAAATCAAAATCTTAATGAGAGAACCCACTAAACATCCAAAGTGAATGGAAATTAAATAACTGAAATCAATCAGAAAACAAGGTCACACAGGAAAATTGCATTTAAAATAAAGATAATTTCAATAATGGATCACAGCAGACAATTGCATGAAACCATACAGCAGACTTGTAGCAGCAGCACTGTCTTAAACAAATAAATGTGCTCTTTTCAAAAGAAACAAACGTGTCTGATTGTCAAGTTGATTTGTTCTGTTGTATTCACAACTTTTGAAGTCAAAGACAGTTTCATCATTGAACTGAAAAAAGAACCAGAATATCAAAATGCAATTATTTTAGGATGCACTTCTACAAAAAAACAACAACAACAACAACAACAACAAGCTGCAAGAAAGAACAGAGCAGCTAGACATAACATTTCTTTCAAAACCCAGACCAAGCTGCTCACAAACATAATGGGAGGAGAAGTCAGTACAACACAGTACTTCACCAAAACAGCACATCTGGACATCTGGAAAATGCAAGTGAGAAACCCGATCTAAACAGTGTTAAAAGCTTTCAATTATTGTGATGAGTTTGATTTTAATGTTGCCAGTTATTGCTAACAGACTTTAAAAAGCCCAACAAAACAAGTGTTAGACATCACTGCGAACAAAGGATAAAGGTGGAGGATACAATGAGGAAAACAAAACAAATGCATTTGCCATCTGGGAATAAAGACAGGATTCAGATGTCCGGTATAACCAAGTATGTATGCTGCATCACTCTCATATTTATTAAGCACGTCTCAGGAGACTTGACACGGACCAAGGGTGTGTTGCACTAGACAAGGTTTATGAAAGGCATACTACTGCCCCCCACTGGTTGAAAAGAAATACATTCTCACCAGTGGTACTTAATAGAAGAGACTAAACATAATTAGAAACATTTGACAATCCTGATTAACTGATGGCATTGACCCCCATGGGACATGGGACTGCATTCAAGCTATTTTTGGTGTGAGCACAAATTGTTATTCACAGACCTCAATGAACAGCATTTAAAATATGCTATTTTACCGCAGGGGAAAAGTCACCACAGAAAAGACATAGGCCACTAATAAGACCCAGTTCATTCCTTTGCTTATATCTATTTTTAATTATCAGCAAATACCAAAAAATCGGACCAAAAAATTCCAAATAAGTTCCATATGCTCCACATTAGATGTGCCCGGAAAAAAACAAAAAAACTCAAAGCCACTGGGATATGATGAGAAAGATGAGAGGGAGACAGATGCAGGGACACTAAGATCAGGAGATCAGAACATCTGGAGGGGGTTTACACACCCCCTCCAGGGTGTGTGTGCTGTAGGGCTTGTTGGCATGTAGTTGGTATGGACCCGGAGGCCCAGTCTGTGCTAATAAGGATCCTATATTGCTTTTTAGTTACAGAGTCTCATCTTTCAACTTCAAACTCCTTTGAAAGCTTCCTCCATCCATACCATAGCTTCCACATACGGCCCTGCACATTCCTTTTTATATTCACTACTTATTTGAAACAGACGCACTCACACAGGGTGCGTGAGACAAAATAAACTAGAATAGTACTTTATGTTGCTATAAGAAAGGACAGAAAGCACCTACCAGTTTGTTTTCTTGCATGTAGATCCTCTGCAGTTTGGGGCAACCCTTCGCCAGCGCTATCAGACCCTCATCACTGACATTGTAGCACTGCCCAAAATGTACGTCCTTCAGCTCTGGGCAGTGTTCACCCAACTGCAGAGAATAGGAAAAACAACAGCATGAGTACCAGTGGCAAACAAATGCAAGAGCAGAAGTGAACTCAATGATTCCCAGCCACTAACATGAAACGATACTATAATCCATAACAGTCTACTTAAAGAAATATGTTCAAGCTCATAAAATATAGTCTTGGAAGTGTAAAGACATTGTTAATAGTCTGTGATAGAACCTTATATGAGATATATACACTGACAGAGCACTTTATTAGGAACACTGGTACACCTACACATTCAGGCAATTATCTAATCAGACAATTGTGTGGCAGCAGTGCATAAAAGCATGCAGACATGGGCCAGCAGCTTCAAGTAATGTTCACATCAACCATCAAAATGGGAAGAAAAAAAAGTGATCTCAGTGATTTTGACCGTGGCATGATTGTCGGTGCCAGACGGGCTGCTATGAGTATTTCTATAATTGCTGATCTCCTAGGATTTTCCATGTACAACAGTCTCTAGAGTTTACTCAAAATGGTGCAATAAAGAAAAAACATCAAGTGAGCATCAGTTCTGGGGACAGAAGTGCCTTGTTAGGTTAGAACTGTAACTTGGGATATGTATACTTCTGCAGTGGATACACCCTTCACAATTCACACCTTAGGGGAGCCTAAAACCACATACATATCCGAACAAGCATATACACCAGGATAGTAAAGTTTTATCCTTAACAAGTCCCATTTCCCAGACCAGGCCAATGAATCATCTGGATTTTGCATTGAAACCCCTTGAGTTAAAGACAATCTGAAATCAGAGCTAATTTATTTTTTTTTAACCATATTAGTTCATCTCCCTGGTCAGCTCAAGTACTGCTGGCGTTGTAGGAGGCGAGCAGTCCTCCATGTTTGATTACAGGCAAGTGTCTTTTGCCACTCAAATCAAGATGGATAATACCAAAGTCCCACCTTACATTATTCTCACCAAAATATGATGTTTCATACTTTTAAGTTTCAGCTTCACGTTGTCTTCAAGTGTTTCAATCAAAACAGCATGAGTGTCAGCTAAGTGTCAACACATTTTTGACTTCCTTACTACTAGACAAACTACTAGACCCTAGTGACTGGAAACCTTTCAATTTCATTTAAACTGATGGGAAGAACAGAGAACTGATCTCTCTTTCAGACCTGTTTGAGGGCATGGTCGCTTAGTTTGTCCTGGTTTCCCACATGCACTTTCTGCAGCAATGGGCAATGCCAGGCCATAGCGCAAAGAGACGCATCACTGAGCTGTTTGCAACGGTAAGCTGTGTATTTCAGCAGTCCAGGACACTGAGAGGCTAGAGTGCATACACCATAGTCCTCAACGTTCCGGCAGTCTGAGATGTTCAGTTCCGTCACATTTTGTTTCCAGGATGCAATCTTCACGAGGAGGTCGTCTCTTACCTGAAAATTGCACAAGAAATATAATGAAAATTATATTTCTTCCAAAAAAGTAAATAATTCTTTTATGTTCCAGAGAAAGTACAGTAATTAGAGAAAATAGTAATTACAGTTTCCACCAGAAAGTTTCACATAAATTTAACAGATAACAACATACAATATTTAGGATACCATATTTAGAGAAATATCTAAAATTTGATAGGTTCAAACAATGCTAACACTAACTTGTCTCAGGCCACTGAGATCAATTTGCTTCCAGAACTGGAAGTCTAAGCAGAGGTCACGCCAATACTTGCAGACCAGGGAGGCACTAAGACAACGCTCCTTCACCGACAAGTGAGAGAAAACCTAAAAAAGAAAAGATATAGAGTCAGTTAGATGATTGGTTCAAATTGAAGAGCAGGAGGGGCAGAGTGTAGCAGTTCAGTGATTTCCCTGCTCTAATACACTCACTAAATCTGGGAATTACATGTGAGTGGAATAATGGGTCATTGAACATCACCAAAATACTGAGCTCTAGTCCTCCAGGAGAGAGACTAACATAATTTATATACAACAACAATTGACCAATCAAAATCTAGGCACACTTGCAGCTGTCAAAAAGGTTAAAAATGATCCTGATTCAGTAGGTCAGTTATGGCAAAAGAATAAAATGTGCCATGTTATGGAATAGCTAGAAATTAGAGACTATGTGTCACTTTAGTAATTAAAAAGGTGACAGATGACCATCATCTAGTTATGCAAGTCATAGCTACAATTCTACAAGACAATAAATTTTTTTTTTTTTAATTTATTTATTTTTTAAGATTTACGCAAATTAGGTATGACACACTAAAACAATAAATGATCTAGTAAATTCCATGAAATTCCATGGACCACAGGTTCCCAACACTGGTCCTGGAGTACCCTTTGTCCCACACATAAGAGATGCACTGATATATCTACCAACATTGGTATTAGCTGATCGTTTAGGAACAGAAAACAAAATCAAAAGAGAAAAAAAATTATGCTGCCACTGATGCTTTAGATGGAGGTGTGTGAGGGACTGTTTTCATTCCCATTCCCATCTGCTCTCAAAAAATTCCTGAACAATCCTGCTCACTCCTGCAGGTATTCGTTTTTTCATCTGCCTACAAACAAACCACAACATAATTTAAACCCTTTTTATAAAAAATTTAAACCATTATTAACCTGACCAGAATAAGGATTTCCTGCAAGCTTCATATCTGACCAGCTGCTCCCGCACGAAAATAAAAGCTGCCTGCTACTGTGACTTTTCCTGATGGGTCCCACAGGATCCGTCTTGATTCACATATCTAGCATTAGGTACTAAGCAAAATGTCTGCTGAGTGGACATATTTAGCTAATTTAGCAAGGTATGCAAGCTACAACTTTAAACTTTCACAAAGAAACACTTCTATAATACACTTTAATGTGATGAAATTGATTAATCATCTGAAATTGTAACAGAAAAGCTGCTTCTACAGAAGAAAAAAAGTTCAATCACAGGCTAAGGCTAATAATCCTTGTCTTAAAATATTCAAAACTCTTGTGCAAAAAAAAGAATGGAAATGTAAGTCATATTGAAGGGAGTTCAATCCATTGTGTCAGGACTTCAATAAGTCTACATTTTTCTAACTAGGCCTTCCCAGATGAATAGGTTTGCTTACAGGCCTATTCAGATTGGGCTAATTTTACATGGGGAGATAGGGCATTGTAATTATTACCCCTCTAGTCCTGTCCAAATCCATCGAGTCAGTCATTTTTACAAACTAAGCCTACATGCATCTAGAAAGATTACACCTTATTTCACCTTCTATAAAATGACCAGTGGAAATAACTCCAGGTGATAAATATCCCATACGAAGTGACATGTCAACAAAGATTCTATTATAAACTGTGGGAAAGAGGTTTTACACTTTTTCTACACTATGACAACACACCAGGAAATGCTCTTTTCTATAGTCTCCTGCTGAAACCAAAACAACCAAGTATTGGCCAAGTTTAAAACAAAGAATAATAAAATACAGACAAAGTTTCAAAAGACTTGTCAGAGAAGTAATGCGTCTGGGGGTTTTATATAAGTTATTGATTTCCTAACATAGATGTAACCTACATAGTTGTTATGAGCATGTGACCCACTAATGATCAAGGACAATTTGTGTGGCCACAAGCACTAAAACAAGCATTTATATATTTATTATTTAAAAAAAAAAAAAAAAAAAAAAAAAAAAAAAAAAAAAAAAAAAAAAAAAAAAAAAAAAAAAAAAAAAAAAAAAAAAAAAAAAAAAAAAAAAAAAAAAAAAAGGGTCAAAACAATCAGTTTGTATTTAAAAAAAATAAATAAATAAATGGGAGGGTCAACTGGGAAACTAAGGGCAACTTCATAGTCCTCGGCCACTGATTATTAAACCAAAACAAAGCCCTTCATATAATTTCTTATATTCTTATGAAGTCTCTAAAGGTGATCACAGGTAGCACTAAAGGGCACCACATGCATATAAAAAACATCTTTCATAATGGGAAGGCAGCTTAACCCTGCCAACCCAAGTGCACAGACCTTGAGTAGTATGGACGAAGGTAGGTGGTTGATTCGGGACGTGTCCATAATCTCAGAGCTCCTGCCCTCCTCTGCCGCACTACTGTGGGTGAGAATGCAAGAGGAGGAAGAGGAGATCTCAGGGTTCTTGTCATTGCTTAAATTATGACCTGAGTCCACCTGAAGACCCACTAGTGAGCTCTCCTGTTCCTCTGAGATGGAAGACGAGGAGGAGGAAGGCAGTGGGCAGAGCTGGGGCAGTAGGGCCTGGCTGGCATTCTTCTCATCCTCTTCACTCTCTGTTGTATCCTGTGAAGTGCAGCGCGGCTGCTTGCATGGAGCCAGTGGCTGCGGCTCGCCACTCTTGCGCTTGCACACCATCTCCGAGTAGTCGGTGCAGAAGAGCGCTGGTGGTCCAATGAGCCTGGCTGGCACGGAGGAGAGCAGGCTCCGGCCCTGGCACTCCCACACTGCCAACTCGGCTGGCGACAGGAGAAATTTGGCACAGTCCTCAGGCGAGCTCAGCTTGGCCAGTCTGGAGTCGGACTGGCACTCAGCGTCGAAACTGTCACTGCTGCTGCTGCGGATGAAGAAGCAGAGCATGCACGGGCCCCGAAGAAAGCAACTCCTCCTCTTCTTCTTCTTGCGCAGCGTCTGAGATCTCTTCTTCAAGCGGAGGCCATTTGTTGAGAGAAGATGGCCCATATAGATGACTCACACTGGCTCTGGTAAATGTGATGAGTAAGAAAACAGCGGCATAACTGACATTGCAAAACAATAAAAAGAAAGAGGAACATTTTACTCACAGCATAAACAGGAAAATTAAATGTATACATACTGACACAAGAGAGTTGAGAGAACTGTCTAATATCAGAATAGTTCGCTAACTTGAGTGTGGAAAAGAGCTCACGGGTTCATAGTGTTCATACTGAACTTAAATACCTTTCCAAACCACTCCACTTTTTGTAAGTTGATATTTCTGGACAAAAACAAAGCTATATACTAATATATGCTATCTGCTAACATATCCTCCCAGCCAATAACTTAATAATACTGCTAAATTAGCAAGTGTCACACATGTAGGGTGTAGGAAGCATAATATTTTCCCACAGCATATCCATAACAATGCAAATCAGTGAAGCTTAATCAGACTTAGAGAGCTCTTCTCTTAAATTATATGAGTACTGAATAAGATGTGAGACTGTGGTTGTGTGTATGTGTGTGTGTGTGTGTAGATGGATAGATAGATAACTGATTGTTACAGATCCCCTGCCCTGACTTAATCTGGGATACACACTAAATAAACACTTTGGGTCGATGTAAACAGTGTTATTGACAAATGTGCATGTTTAACTATCCAGTTGTTGTTGAAATAAAAGTTGAATAAATTCAAGCCGTTATCTAAAACACCAGAGGAATCGAGCTGACTGTTTAAACAGGTGTGTTATTGTTATTTATTGTACCTGACTTTGTATAACTCAGTTTCATGTTGTTGTGATAGCCTAACTAGCTAATATTACAGCTGGGAAATACCATACGTTGCTATGATAGCTTGTGAGCTAGTATGTTAGCAAATATCGATGAGAAAACACAACCGGTTCCTCACCAGCAGCTGCCGCGGGTTGGAGCAGCTCCGTCCCGCGCGCTCATAATCCGCGTGCACAGCACAACCAAGAGAAGTGCAGTTCATTAAAACGCAAACAGGGCTCTTAGGAACATATAGCAGCTGCCTTAACGGTGTGTCAACTCGCTACTTCAGGCTGAAACCCAAATTGCTCCTACCGCTCTTGTAGTGCACTATATAGGGTGCATACGACGTTATGTCAGAGTCGACATAATAGTGCACTCGTATAGGGAGTATGGAGGCTTTTGACATTCTGCGTCATTCTGTTTGCAGTTTGGAAACACTTCCGGTATCGACACTACAAACGGAAGTCCCGCCTCAGCGACGAAAGTTAAGCACAATTGTAATTGGTGGAGCAAGCTGTCTGTATTCTCACGGTTCCGGTTTTGTGGAGTGTGTGAGAATGTGTCATGTGGTGTAACTAACACAACAGCTGGTGGTGTAGAATGGTAAATTGTGTACACATCCTTTATTCCCGTTATATTTTGGAAATGTTTGAGTATGCTAGCGTGTGTGCGGAGTACCATGAGCTGCTCCAGTGGGGGGGTTTCCCGTGTGGAAATACATTGTGAATACTTTTGAGAACTGACACTTTGACTTTGGGTTTCAGTATAAAGCGCTCTGTTGTAGAAAATGTGTGTGGGCTTAAAAAAAAAAAAAAAAAAAACAGGATGGGCGTCCTCCCCTGATGAAAATGCCAGAAATAGCATGGGCTTGGCTCTGGCTCTGGCTCTGGGAAACTGCTCCACACAGCAGGAGAAATGGCTGCCAGTTTGCCAGTAACGCAGCAGATCTGCAGCTCTGGACCTCCGGCTTCTTCAGCCACATGTGCCATTCCCATCGCCGAGCTGGAGGACTGCCTCATCTACGATCGACACGGGGTCTGCATTACTTTTAAGAGCTTATACCAAAACCACAAAGCTATCATTATTTTTGTGAGGGTAAGATAACCGTTATTCTGTTTACTTTGATGTCAGGTTTAGTTATTATACCTAAAGTTAAAAATCGGTGCTGCTACACATGATGCCTGAGGTCATTACATTCAGATTCATTGTGCTTTCCCTGCTCCAAGACCCCCTCAGACACACACACACACACACACACACACACACACACACACACACACACACACAAGTTGCCCAGCACTTGAGAGAAGATGATAAACTGAAATGTGCAGTGAGGGACTCTGAAACCAGAAGAAGTTGTTCCTCTGAGCTCCTGTCCTCTGGTATTTTGCTGTTCACACATGTCCTCACCTGACTGGTAGTCACCCTCGTGGACCTTCTCCACCAAGAAGGTGCTGGTTCTGGAGCCGGTGCTTAATCTTGGGCCGTATTTTGTGTAAAAATCTGGTTTCAGGTTCTAGCACCAAAACACTGCTAGTCTGCAGCAAGAGCCCTTGGAACCATGGGCTTAGCATCTTTATTCAGCAGCATGGACAAGTTAAATTATTTACACGACACCATTAAAATATGGCATAACTGTGCAGGAGTGGGCAGCTGTCCTTATATAGCACACACTTTGTTCATGTGCTACATGTTGAAAGCTTTAAAATGCTCAAATAAGAATTTCCTTTTTATAAAGTCACACAAACATCCTGTTTATTTTATTCATTTCAAATGACTGTTTTTTCCTGAAAGTGATTACTTTGAGTAAATCATGGCAGGTTGGCATTTAGTATTACCCACACTTTGCAGTCCTAATTGCTAATGCTAACCAGTCACGAGTTTAAAGCCATATTCATAAATATAACTAAAACAATCGTCATCAGTGTTAACATACGTGTTAATAATCTTTATTATCTCAGCTGCCAAGGCTTAAATTCACCTGTCAGCATCTGCTACCTGGGATGGTATGTTATTTGACTGATGAACATAAGCTAACACTCTCCTTATAAAATCTAAAGAGTATAAACTCTTTACATTTAAAAAAAAAAAAAAAAAAAAAAAAAAAAGAGTTAAACTGTTTAAATAAAGAGTATGTTTATTAGTGAAGGAAAACTAACATTACATAGGTCATTTTCGCTAACTTAGTCCTACTTTGTTATTTTAGACAACTAACATTTGCCAAGATAGAGAGTTAAGTTGTATAATTTATCAAATACAAATTATTAAAAGGCATTCTGTAATATTGATAAAGTGACACAAAGCCTATAAAATATTTTATTATATGTAACCTTATAAATCTCACATAGACATAGTCATACCTCCCCGAAGTCAGATTCAGAACAGATCCTGACCTTTCTTCTACCTGGGATTGCTAATGCTGATAAAACATTTGAGCAGCTGTGTGTTGACTTCTGACATGCTTATTGAATATGTTTTCTGTACATTAAGAAACTTTCCATCTGATTTTTTAACTGGTTGAAATTCAAGCTGCTTCTAAAAATGGGATTATTCATTTCTTAAATAAGGTGTATATAAGAATTAAACTTTGAATTTTTGATGATGACCATACTGTGAGCTATCATAATTTACCATGTTGCAACAGGAGGTTATTCTGAATAATATTTAGTGGAAACAATGCAAAACTTATAATAATTACAGAAAATAAGAGAATTATTTTTGACATTTCTAGTGATGCACAAAATGAAAATTCTTGTCCACAGCTGAAATTTAGACCATACTGGAAGTACAGTACATGCAGTTATCTAATCAGCCAATTATGCCAATAGTGCAATGCAAAACAATTATCCAGATGCAGGTCAAGAGCTTCAGTTTATGTTCACATGAATCATCAGAATGAAGAAAAAGTGTGATCTCTGACTGTGATCGTGGCATGGAAGTTGGTACCAGACACGACAGTCTCTAGAGTTTACACAGAATGGTGCGTAAAATAAAAAACATTGAGTGAGCAACAGTTCTGGGGTGGATGTTGTTGATAAGAGAGGTCAGTGGAAGATTGGCTGATTGGTTTGAGCTGCCAGGAAGGATAAAGTAACTCATTTAATCACTCTTCACAACCCTGGTGAGCAGAAAAGCATCTCAGCATGCACAGAATATCGAACCTTGAGGTGGATGGGCTACAACAGCAGATCTGAGGCTATCATGGGCATCTCTCTCTGATCAGCAATCAGGAAAATTCTAGAGACTGTTGTGTGTGAAATTCCCAGAAGATCAGCAGTTTCTGAAATACTCAAACCAGCCCATCTGTCACCAGCAACCATGCCACGGTTAAAGTCACAGAGATGACATTTTTTCCCCATTTTGATGTTTGATGTGAACACTAACTGAAGCTCTTGACCTGTATCTGCATGATTGTACGCATTGTGCTGCTGCCACATGATTGGCTGATTAGATAACTGCATGAATGAGCAGGTGTACTGGTATTTCTGTTAAAGTGACCGGTGAGTGTATATTTATTATTGTTGTTGTTTATGTTAGACTGTTGCATTAATTTTAATAATAAACATGAAAAGCATTTATCAATAAAGGCTGGTGGTTTGATAGTGTATAACTACAAAATTATTAACCCTTAGAGGTCATGTGTGGTGCTGGCATTTAATTTCTGAAATTCACGTCATTATTGAAAACCGAGTCTTTTCACTAAGACATTTCTCCTAGTGTGTACTGTGTACGACATGTAAAGATTTGTGGAATTTCATTTAAAGGAAGTACAGGAGATTTACCAATTGCTTTGTTTTGACAGAATTTTTTGTGCTACACATGTCAGGAATATGTTGAAGACCTAAGCAAAATACCAAAGCAAATGTTATTGGTGAGTGCAGTACATCAGCAATGACCGATATTTTACACATGGTTTGGTTTCGTCATCCTTTAAAGATGTGCATGGAAAAGACATGTCTCTTTGCTGCTATAGGATGCTGATGTCCGACTTATTGTCATTGGGCAGTCAGGCTATTCCCATATAGAGGTAAGTCACAAAACAGTTTAGAATGCGATGTGTCTGAATAAATCAATATCAGTACGTATTGTTCATTTTGAGATGTTTCTTGTAGGCATTCTGTTCGCTGACAGGCTATCAACATGAAATTTATGTTGATCCAGAGCGACATATTTATAAGAAACTTGGGATGACAAGAGGGGAGATCTATGGGGAAACAGGTAAAATAAATAAATAAATAGATAGATAAATAAATAAATGCTCTCCTGTTGACTAGTTGATGTTGACTTAATTTTTACTGTAAATAAGGAAAAGTGGAAAAGTATCATGTGCTCCAGATTAGTCTGTAAAGAAGCAATAGCTTCAAAGCTGTTCTTTTTTGTCAAGTGAGATAAAATACTCTAAAACATTAGAGCTGCTGTGAGTCATCTTAGAAGGCTAGGAATTGCAGTTCACAGTCACAGCTGTCCATGGTAGAGGGTCTAAGTGGCAGTGTACATGTCATAACCCAGCTCAGTTACATTCTATGTCATTACCCTGAAAAGAAATAAAGCCAAAGACCCACCAGCAAATGTTTGGACAGCTTATCGCAGAACCACGGGCATTTTAACAGAGTAAAACCTTCCCCTGTCAACAAGACCTTGTATTTGAGCTAGCTAACATTAGCCAGCCAGCTCGCTACCTTTGGTCTCAGAGACACGGAGCCCAACTGACAGGTTGTAAACTCACTCTACAGGCCTGTGTGAGCAGCACACTGGTGGGTCATAACAGAGAAATCTCTGAAAATCTCATTGAATTACTGTCATCACATAAAGACTTTCACATCAATGAATGGTTATGATTCTCTGGTTTCCTAAGCAGAAGGTTTGAGTTTAAATCCTAGAACTGCTATACAGCCACTGTTGGCCCCTTGAGCAACAGTACTATGTAAATATAGTGATGAATGTTTTCTGATATCTGATTGCTCTCAGCCTCTCAAAGCCCACATGTGAAATCCAGCATACTTGTTGGCAGTATAAAGAGCATGTGGCGTGCCATGACCAGTCCTGTCTTTGATTTTCAAGGAGATCCTCTCCAACAAGGGGGAGCACTCATCATTGGCCCAGGTGACCAACATATCTTAAACCAAGTCAACATTTAAAACAACAGATATTATGCCAAAGTGTTGTGCAGGTCAAATTAGTTTGTATAACAAAGGACAGTACAAACCACATAAACACACAGTGCAATATGTAAAATACACTAAATGGAATATACAATGTGTAATAAATAACAAGGCACCATACACGTGACAAGTATGAAGCTATATTTCACAGCCTTGAACTTCAACAGAAATAATAAAAATAAAAAAAAAGTACTGCTACTGGCAGATAGATCATTATCTGATAGATCATTTCATCTCCTCATTTTTGCAGGTCCCAACGTTCATGCTGCACATTTTGACATGAATCGATTTAACCATATGCCCATCAACGGGTTGCTTCAACTGGCTGGAATGCAGGTGGTCGACTTTAACAGACATGCCAAGATCATTTACATATGATAAAGGAGCCATTTCAATTTAGATCTGCACACAGATTTTAAACAGGGTTTTAAACAGCACCTCTTTGTTGGAATGTGTTCATAAAGAAGACATAACAGCATATCTACTGAGATCTGACAAGACTTCTTTGATTATATTCTGGGATAATCTGAACCCCATACCATTTCCAAAACCTGATCCATAGATCCTCAGCCTCCAGTTAACCTCTGTAGATTAAAAGGGAATCAAATTCATCCGTCACTCAGGCACTCATGTTCAGTGACCTCTTTATATCTTCGTCAGGGTTGCAATGAATCCAGAGATTGTTCTGGCAACACAGCGTGTGGCGGGAATACACCCTGAATTGAACACCAGTCAATCACAGATTCATCCCTTAGTAACTAAATTTTTTAAGTTAACTCAACTGACATTACTGTCTAATGGTAATTCTGAATGCAGAATGATGATGAGGAATGCAGACCTGGCTTATTATTTATGTTTTTGTAGTAAACATATTCAAAACATAGACATAGTCTGTCGATCAACATAACTAGCCATTCAGTGTATGGGTATATATAGTACAGCACAAAGCACTTATAGATCTCAGGCAATGAACTGGCTGGTATTAATATAGCTGATATGGGTTGTGCAGTTGTGTGGATAAAAGACCTAAAGGAGCAAGCACAAAATTTTCATTACCAGCCTCCATCTGTGAATTTCAGCAGGACTTCTTCCTGCTTCTGCATGTACCTGTGGTTATGTAGCACAAGTTTAAATAACCTGTACATTCCTATGTATCTGCTTGTATTTGTCCGACAGAAATATGCTTTGTTTGTGAAAGATTGAAAATTTTCTTTGCAAAACCTTGAACATTTTAAAGGATAATAAATAAACATGACAATATGCTACAATTTTATTTCCCATGGACAGAAAAGGCTTTTTTGATGGTCATTCATAATAAAGGTTGACAGCTTTAAATTATTTTCTTGTACATACACTATATGGCCAAAAGGTTGTGGACACCTAACCATAGCATTCATACAGCATGTGCTTGTTGAACATCCCATTCCAGATTTAGTCCCTCCACTCTTCTGGGAAGGCTTTCCACTAGATTTTGGAGTGTGTTTGTGGGGATTTGTGCTCATTCAGCCACAGGAGCATTAGTGAGATCAGGCACTGATGTCGGGTGAGGAGGCCTGGGGTTCAGTTAGTGTTCCTGTTCATCCCAGAGGTGTTCAGTGGGGTTGAGGTCAAGGCTCTGTGCAGGACACTTGAGTTCTTCCACTCCAATCTTGGCAAAACATGTCTTCATGTGATAATGACAATGTGTACAGGAGCATTGTCATGCTGGAACAGGTTTGTGCCCATTAGTTCCACTGAAGGGAAATTGTAATGTTATAGCCTACAAAGACATCCTATACAATTGTGTGCTTCCAAATTTGTGGCAAGAAGAACCACATATGGGTGTGATGGTCAGGTGTCCTCAAACTTGGCTATATAGTGTATATATGCGGGGTGGACAACAGTGGAGTTGTGTCTAGTAAGTGGCAAAAGTGCTGTGCTGTGCCTGATAACACTTGCACCTGTGCCTTACACTGCACTGTAGCTACCATGGCAGTGTCACTGCTGTGCTGACAATGATCACCACCCAAATAATATCTGGTCAGAGGTGGACCTGTAGTGAACTGATGGAGAGAGTGGAAAGCGGCTGGTAAACAAATGAGCAACAGTGTGTAATAGTTTGTAGTGACTGTGCACCCTGTGGTAGTGCACATTAAGGGTGTAGTTAAGAAAGTAGCTACAGAGTATGCTACGGCCCTCCCACTCCTGCCAGGAGCTTTGAGGGTGTCGCGCATGATTTTTGCTGCTCGGGTTGCGCTCCTCCTGACTCTACTGCAGGGTTGATAAAGTTTTTCTCACAGATTCAGCATTTTCGTGATGTCGCGTGCGGTGACGCGGCGCCGCTGATGGCGCAGTGACGTCACGCCGACAGGACTCAGAAACTTGCCCTATACGCATCGGCGGTGAGCCGCAGAAAAGCCCTTCGATACAGCGATTGGAGTAGTGGAGTATGATTTAGCCTTTGTGCCGACGTTCTTCTGGAGCACGGACAGTAACGCATGAGAAACAAAGCCAACTCTGCAAATACGGATTTGAAATGTGAGAGATAAGCGCGTGAGCAAGCGAAGCATGAAGCGTAAGCGCCAGAGACGAGCTGAAGCGAGGAAAAGGCTCTGCGCTGCGAAGAGGGAGGACGACAAGCCCAAAGCTGACATTTGCCTCGGGATAACAGGTAAATAAGCCCGTTTATAGGATTTGTTTGCTGCAGATTTATTAAGAAACCGCCATTTGAAGGCCTTCTGTTTATAGTGACTCAGCGGAGAATACGTAGTTCCTAAGCAGGACAGTCTACACAATGGCAAATCCTACCGGGAGGCTAAGTGAAGTTAGCCTAGTGTAAACTTCAGGCGAGATATTACACACCTGACTATCTTGGATGGTCAAATGAAATGGATTTGAGGAACAACGGGGGCATGCTGTAGGCTAGATTATTAAACTCCAAGCTGTTTAAGGAATGAATAGTTGTCACATTGTTAGATGGCTTTCATTTCGATGCCAGAGCTTCTACTGTGTGTGTGTAACTATCACAGTGTACATGATAAAACGCTTGAAAGACTTTTGCTTCCAAGATAAATAATGCAATGTTTTGCTTTTAGTCGTAGTTTTTATATTCATCGCGTTACAGTAACAGCTGTGTGCGCTATCATTCCATATAGATCACAGCATTGCACGCAGAACTAGTTAGAGGATCAAAGCTTCGAGTCAGGCGCGTTTCTATTGGCTGGTGAAAGCTCCTCGCCTTGGCAACGCTGCTTGGGCAACGTTCCAATTAGAATAGCTTCTGCCCCCCTGCGCTTAGCTTAAAATTCTGGAGGGCGGGGCCTAAGATGATTGACGCGTCAGTTGCACCTCTCAGCCAATAGAGTTTTGAGGAAGGGTTTGGACTGGAGAGGGTGAAAGTCGGGCAGGCGTGTAGTGAGAGGACGGGCGAGATTTAAATCCTGGCGTTCTGGGCGGATATCATAAACTGATACAAGTGTAACCGAGCTCTCTGTCGGGAATATTTAAAATATGCGGCATGTTCAGATTTTATGTTGAGGTAGTAAAGACGCTAAAGCAGAAGTTACTAACGAACACAAGCTTTACTTTTATGTGTAAACGGTAACATTGTAGTGTGCGCTTCGGCTTGTTATTAGTGGCTAACTCGACGTGGCTACAAACTTGGAGGTTTTGTTGTGCTGGAAATTGAGCGGGACAATCAAAAACTTAAAGATATCACCTCTTCCAGTGACTCAGCATGTCGAAAGAAAACAGCGACCGTATTAACAGCATTGAATTCATCAAAGGTGAGTTTTATTGTCGTGTAGGTTAAACACATAAATTCAGAATCAAGCTTAAATGAAAAAGAGTGTTTTCTTTGTCCGGATGGTGCTCGGATCTCCGTCCAACAGCTACTTCCGGGACGCAAATTCAAATCTGCAGCAGCAGGCACGTGCCCTGTTTATTTTTTTTCAGCCGTGTGGTTTTTACACAGCGCGAGACTGTAGGTTTACTCTAGAAACTAGAAAACATGTTTCTGAATTGCAGATCAGCTGTATTTCGCTATCCTCTATCAGAAGATTAGGAGCACGCCTGAAAAACACTGTTTCTGCATAGATGAGGAGCTCTCCTATGAGAAGTAAGTACTGATTTGGGACTGAATTGAAAGTAAGTATTGAATTGTGATTATAGTTAAATGGGGAGCACTTACTAATTCATGATAATGCTGAATATCATGATGTATAGCTTATGAGTTTAGTCTGTCAGTAGGTACATATTTTTTTTATGCCTTTCTCTGTGTAAACAGCTTTTATGCGGACTTTGGCCCCCTCAACCTGGCTATGTTTTATCGCTTCTGTTGCAAACTGACCAAGAAGCTCAAGGTAATGGAGTTTTTATTACTTTAGGATCAAGTTATTAAGGCAGACCTCTCACTGATTGACAGTCTCATCGTTGCTTACTGTATTGCATTAAATCTCCAAGATCGCTGTAATTACATTATATATGCTCCACATGGAGTTAAGAGTTGATGGTATAAACATTTGTTTTTTCTCCACTACAGTCTGTGGCACATGCCAGAAAGAAGGTCATGTTCTATACCTGTGGGGACAAAAAGAAACAAGCAAATGCTGCCTATTTAATAGGATCATATGCTGTGAGTATTTAATTCTTTGAAGTATGCCTTTGCAGGGTATAAGTAGAGGTAACTCGTGCAGTTGGAGGAAACTGATCCAATGATGATGTACATGTAGTTGGTTTAATTACCTGGAATTGGTTTCTTCACTACTTTTGAGTCATTAGCTGATCAACTTCATCGTGTTACTCTATTTGTGTTTAATACTTTCGTTCAGACATAGGAAAGACTTTGGAGAAAAAACTGTGGCAGCATTAGAGGAAATGATTTATATTCTTCACTGTCCCTTGCTCTTTTGGAGTGATGGTGCAATCCGTACTCTCCTGGAGTGTGATTAAAATAGAGAAGTTTACAATAGTTGGATTTTGAGAACACTTCTGCTTAAAAGAAAAATGTGTAAAATAATTTCAAAAGCATTTAAACTCTAAAGCGCTTGTTAAAATGTAGGAGGGTGTTTTGTTTTTTTTTCCCCCTTGAAGGTGATGCATCTCCAGAAAACACCAGAGGAAGCTTACAGCCTGTTAGTCTCCAGAAACGCCACATATCTTCCTTTCCGGTAAATGCTATTTTAGATAACTGCTTCATTTGTCTGTAACAAACTACAGGTCTTTGGTGAATGCAGAAGTTCTTTTTTTCTGTTACAGAGATGCTTCGTTTGGAACTTGCATGTACAATCTGAATATCCTTGATTGTTTACGTGCAGTGCACAAGGTAAACCGGAACCTTGCTGTAATGAATTGACACATGTAATTTATGCACATTACAATACATGTGTCTCATGTTTGTTTTTCTGTTAGGCTCTGCAGTTTGGCTGGCTAGATTTCTCCAACTTTGATGTGGAGGAATATGAGCATTATGAGGTGCAGTGATTCTCTGATGTTCTTCTCTGATTGTATTGAAAGTTTATGAAAAATAACATGAGCAAGTCTTTAAAGTGTATATGATCAAATGCACCTTTGTTCCACAGAGAGCTGAAAATGGAGATTTCAACTGGATTGTTCCAGGAAAATTTTTGGCCTTTAGTGGTCCACATCCAAAGAGCAAAATTGAGAACGGTAAATTAGGAGATTCTCACTATAGCAGATGATAAAAGGTGGTTGATATGTATTAGCTGCTTATTGTAAAATTTTGGTTTACTGATTTCCCCAGGTTATCCTCTCCATGCTCCTGAGGCCTACTTCCCATATTTCAGGAAGCACAACATCACCACTGTTATACGCCTGAACAAAAAAATGTACGATGCAAAACGGTTCACAGATATGGGTTTTGACCACCACGACCTGTTCTTTGTTGATGGGAGCACACCTAACGATGCCATAGTCAAAAAGTTCATGAACATCTGTGAAAGTGCGGATGGTGCCATAGCTGTTCACTGTAAAGGTAAAATGCATGCTTTTTGGCTACTTGTTAGTTTAAGGTTTCCAATAATATGATGAAGTATAACTGAATAATTTGAATATTATAATTCCTGTAGACCAGGGGTCATCAACTGGTAGACCATGGTCTGGCTTCAGCCGTAGCAAAGTATTTCAGCAGGCTGAATGGGCTGTAATTTAGCAAGTCTAGTTGTTAAACATGAACTTAAGAGAACTGCTTCTGTAGCAGATAATCGCATGTGGCCAGTCATGTGCGTTCATGTAAATTATTTACCAGAATGTGCTCATTAAGGAAGAAAAGTTTTCACAGATTTTTTATTTTTTAAATACACTTTTAAAATTTCATTTACCCTCTTCCATCTGATTACTAAACTGATGGCATGGCTTGTTGAAGGAAAAATGTAAAGTATGTAAGCACTGTGTTTAAAGATGATTGGACAGAGAAGTATGCATTTATTCTTCATGTCAAGTTCAAAACAGATGTCTCATTTGTTTAGAATCTGTGGTGCTAGTCAAAATTGGTCATGTGAAGTGCCAATGTGAAACTGAACCACTTCAAATTGATATACTATTTATAGCTATGAACTAATCACTGATGATTAAGCCTTAAAAGGTGACCGTTTTTGCCATTGAGTCAGTATATTTGCTTATCCTAACTTTTGTATCTTAGGAATTATATGTTGCTGGATTGTCACAAATTTTAGTTGAATAACCCTGCTATAGACAAATCATACTTCAAAGCCAGTGTGGTATTTTGTTTTAATTTAACCCTTACATCATTCTATTAAATCCTTACATGATTCTGTTAATCAGTATCTAATTGTGTGGGTTTCAGCTGGCCTGGGTCGCACTGGAACGTTAATAGGCTGCTACCTGATGAAGCACTTTAGACTGACTGCAGCCGAGGCCATCGCCTGGATCAGAATCTGCCGGCCTGGCTCAGTGATCGGACCTCAGCAGAACTTTATTGAGGAGTAAGTGGGGCTATGGTCAGAGGCAGTGAAAAAAGATACCTAATTTACCCTGACTATATAAAATGTCCCATAGATGCCCATTGTGACATCTCTATCATTCAAATCAACTAATCTGTGAGATTGCTGTAATTTGACAGCACCACATCATGTACCGTTTTCCCTAGTTATTACCTCAAACAATACAAAGTGCTGCTTGTTGTGCTATGGATGAGAGAAATTTGTAATCTTCTGTGGCATCATCCAACAGTAAGCAGTCCAGTCTATGGATGGAGGGCGATCTCTATCGGCAGAAGCAATGTGAACAGGAAAATGGCATAAACAAAGCAGCAGTCACAGGAATATTGTCAGGAGTAGATGACATCTCCATCAATGGGACAAATAAGAACAGTGCACCAAGAAAAACTGAAATGGTGAGTAGCAGCTGAAATGTTTACATGACAAAATGACATGGGAGTTTACCAGAGCTGTGACTGGGAGAACCTGTGCAAATCCGTATCAACATAACCACTCAATCTAAGATCTGAGAATCAGATGGTGAATGAGACAAATTCTTAAACTATAACTCTGTTAGAACATGTCTTTGTGTTATTATTCTACTATTATAGTTTTCACTATAATATGGCATTTGAAGAGTAAAAGGGGTGTTTAACTTTTCTTCAGTATAATGACGGAGAGGAGGAGCACAACGGCCTCACTCAGGGTGACAAACTGAGGGCACTGAAGAGCAAGCGGCAATCTAGAGCATCCACAGGTTCTTTATCGTAAGTATGTCCATCTGATCTCTGACTGAATGCCTTTCTATTACACACTTAGTCACTTAGTTCCATGAGAATCTGCTTCAGGTTGGAGAGAAACAGTTTAGCACCCTTGCCCCAGCTGCATATTTGGATTTGGGGGACTATAATTTTTTAAGGATTTGCACAAGACCAATAACTATATAAACAGTTCTGGTTCAGATCAGGGTCAAAGAATATTATTATTATTATTATTATTATAAAGTTATAGTATATTGTTTGAGACACTGCTTATGATTACAACCTCAGTTACAAAATTGTGAGCATTTTTAATTAAGCTAAGAGATTGCCATGTGTATGGTGTCTTTGTGATGCTCTACAGCGGGAAATGTTGCCGTGAGCATGCTAGCATTTTGCAGGTTAATAGAGAAACCTGTCGGCCAGTCCTGAGCTACTCTTTACTCAATGTACAGGCGGGTAACAAATTGAAGCTAAAACTGTTATCCTTGTGTTATGGATTGATGAGTATAAACGTATAAAGTTGGTATAAATCATATGCTATGGCCTATATCTTCATAGCTATACAGTGGATATCACAAGTCTACACATCCCTGTTAAAATGGCAGGTTTTTGTGATGTTTAAAAAAAAAAAAAAAAAGAAAGAAAGAAACCAAGAGAAATGATGTCAGACCTTTTCCCACCTTTAATGTGATATAGCAACCAACAAACTACAAGTGAAAAACAAATTTTTTTTTCTCCCCTGCAAAGGGGACAATAACCTGCCTGCACTAGTGTTTATACCTCTTAAATAATAATTTGTTAAATCATCTTTCCCTTGTAATACAACATTCAGTATTTTTATGTAAGAGTCTACTGAATTAGCAGATCTTGATTTTCGCAATTTTATTCCACTCTTCCTTGCAAAAATGCTCCAGATCGATCAAATTGCAAGGGGATCTTCTGTGCACAGCTCTCTTCAAGTCATTCCACAGGTTTTCAATATGCTTTAGAGCTGGGCTCTGATTGGGCCATTCCAAAACTTTGATCATCTTCTGAAGTCATTCCTTTGTTGACACGGATTTGTGCTTTGGGTTGTTATCATACTGCTTCAGCTGTCTAACAGAGGCCTGTAGGTTTTGTGCTAAAACAGATTGGTATTTGGAGCTACCAAATACAAATAAGTGCTGACGATAGGTGCTATTTTTATTATCACACTTGCTCTAAGGATTTAACATGAATTTTCTTTTATAATATACTGGCTGCTCTCATGCAATTTAAAATGGAAGAAAACTGCAATATATTTATAAATTGTTCTAAGGTGTACAGTTAACTGGCTACACTTTTTTTTAAAATACTTCGTTTCTCAAGTTTAATTTGGTATATACAGGGAAGCTTTGATTTCAAAAGCGGCTATATTGAACAAGACTGTGTACCCAACCATGTAAATTGAGACAGCTGTGTTGTTAAATTTAGGCCTGAAGGGAAGACTTCTAAGACTTCTGCTTTTACCTCAGAGCCCAGAAATATCTTTTCCCCTCCTCGTAACCTAGCATATTATCTAGCATTTTTCACTCAACGTGGAACCCATTATTGGATTTGCATGATGCCTTGTGAGTATTTAGGTGTCACAGCTATGTTCAATATACATTTTCCTTTTGCATGATGGATGGCATTAACACTATGAATGCATGGCCTTCAGATATCTAATGCTGCCCCAGATATCCATCTTTTTCCCCCAGCACTGCAGGCTGGATCAACTCGAGAAGTATTTAAACTTCTACAGTCTTTTGAAAATTTGATCCCAGTGTGGTACTTATTATAAACTGTGGTCCTATTCAGTAAAACACTACAACCATACACTCACTGTCCACTTTAATAGTAACACCTGTTCACCTGCTCATTTATGCAGTTATCCAATCATTCAGTGTGGCAGCAGCACAATACATAAAATCATGCAGATACAGGTCAAGAGCTTACGTTAATATTCACATCAAACATCAGAATGGGGGGGGGGGATGTGATCACTGTGACTTTAATCATGACCTGGTTTGTTGGTACCACATGGGCTGGTTTGCATATTTCAGGAAACCTGCTGATCATCTGGGAATTTCATACACAGAATGGTGCAAAAAACATCCTGTGAGTGGAGGGTCTGCAGGCTGAAACACCATGTTGATGAGAGAGCTCAGAGGTGAATGACCAGACTGGTCTGAGCTGAAAGGAACTCCATAGTAACTCGGATAAGCACTCTTTACAACCATGGTGAGCAGAAAAGCATCTCAGAATGCTGTTTGTTTGTTTTTTTTCTAATCTTCATCTGCCCAGCCTCAGTGAGTCTGTACCCATGATAGCCTCAGATTCCTGTTCCTGGCTGATAGGAATGGAACCTGATGTGGTCTTTTGCTGTTGTAGCCCATACTTCCATATATCCTTCCTGGCAGCTCGAACCAGTTTGGCCATTTTTCTCTGACCTCTCTTCTCAACAAGGCATTTCCACCCACAGAACTGTCGCTCACTCGATGTTTTTTGTTTTTCGCACCATTCTGTGTAAACTCTAGAGGCTGGTGTGTGTGTGTGTGTGTGTGTGTGTGTGTGAAATTCCCAGGAGATCATTTTCTGAAATACTCAGCCAGCCCATCTGGCACCAACAACCATGCCACGGTTAAAGTCACAAAAATCACGCATGTTCCCCATTCTCATATTTGATGTGAACATTAACTGAAGCTCCTGACTTGTATCTGCATAACTTTATGCATTGTGCTCCTGCCACAATTGGTGTACAGATGTTCCTATTAAAGTGGATGGTAAATGTATCGTGGGGGTGGGACAGTATATTATAATAAATGGTAAATCCTGGGCTTGATGTAGTCTGCAGTTGGGGAAAGAGTACAAAAGCCTTTTGTCTGGAAGTGTATTTGTCTCTCCTTCCTTCTTATTTTGTTGTATTTAAACTGTCCCTCCCTCGTGTCTAGATGGCTGGTAGCTATGCTGGTTTCTTCACTTTGTAGCCTTGTCCTGTGGTGGCTGTTATTTGGCTTCCCCTCTTCCGTCTTCCATTACTGTGTAGGCAGGTCGGGATTGTAAGTGAACTGTCGTGCCTGTACCACTTACACCTCTCTGGACTTGGAATGCTGTAAGTGTGTTCATGTCTCTTCTGTCTCCATGATTCCACCTTTTCCGATCTCATCATGGTTTCTTAGGAACCAGTCAGGAATCTCACAGGGATTAAGAGTCATGTTTATGCATACCTTGTGAAGTCCTCTTCTTATCCACTACACATAGTTTGTTCTCAGTATTTGTGGACAAACCTAGTTTCCCCTGTAAAACCCCTAATCACCAAGGTGTGTGTGTTGACATATAGGGGTTGGTGGTTAGATGCAGGAAGCCTGTTTCAACACAGAGACTCTTATGGCTCTGCAGGGCCATCACAAGACATTAGCATGATTCCCACAAGTGGCTTTGTCCCATTTGGCTTTTGTTTATAGCTTTCCTCATGTACTGAAACAATTTTTGCTGCAGTTTAGAAGAGAGTAAAATTCACACCAGGGCCAGTAGGTAGAAACTTGTTAGAATTACTCTTAAAAATAGTCCTAGAAAAAAACTGCTAGGAGTAAAAATGTGTTATTTAATAGGCGCAGTACTCACCTTTTTAAAGTATGCACTACCAGAAGTTTACTCGACTCTCCTCTGCTTGGCCACGTTAAAATTGCAGTTATGCAAATATCATCCAGACTGCTGTCAAGAATTCAGTCACTGAACTGTAAACTCATAAATAAAAATCTACTGCACTGTCATGTTACAGAAGAAAAAAAAATTAAATTAAACGTTTGTTGATTTTTATATAACCCAGAAACACACATCTATGCAGACATTTCAAATATGTTGTCTTTTAGAGGTGTACAAACTACATAAGCAGTGTGTAAATTGATAATCTAATTAAATGTAAAACACAAATAGTGTCATTAATACACATGTATAGAATACACTGACAGTTTGTGAGGAAATATAACATGGGCATTTAGATGATTTTCACATGTGAAATCAGCAGCCCTTTCATTTTTTTTTTTTTTTTTTTGTTTGTTTGTTTTTAGTTTTTTCTTTTTTCTTTTTTTTTTATGTTCTATCCTGGGATTTTGTTTGAGTTTACAGTGCAGTCTGCTAGCACTTAAGCCAGTCTTGTTAATATTCATTTATGGAACATGGCAACATCTGTAGCAGTGTTGTCAACACCGACCCTTCCTATTATTTTAGGAATTCCTTATTAAAGTTTCTCGTCATCAGTTTTGTGAATAGGTTTTTAGGAGAAAGCTTTTAGTGCCACTCTAGAGAACTCTTAGTAGTAAGATATGATTATTTGTGAATACAGCCTCTAAAGGGTTTTTCCCCCTCAATTTAATATTTTATTTTTTTGGGGGGGGGGACATACTGAGTGGCTTTACACATACCAGCCTAAGTCAGCTTCCACTCATTAGGGTAATTTATGGTAAGATCTGAATTTGGAAGAGCCCAGGTCTTTGTTTGATTCTGTCTAATCTGTTGGTGGTTTTGTTTTTTGTTTGTATGTTTATACAGGGTCATTCTGCAATCAAGTGCACAGAGTTGTAAATCTGTAAAATCTCAGAGTCCCTCGGATAATGAGGATGTTAGAAAACGAACCAGAACCTCACTAAGCTCCAACAGAGAGAGCAGGTGGGTGTGTGCACGATGGCCAAAGTATTTAGCTGTTCTGCAGCATATAATTATATTGACATGATAAAACAAGCAGACTCAACAGTCTGATTCATCAGTCTCATATTGTGCAAATGATCTTTTCCTTTCCCTTCCACAGCCTGTTATTACATTCCAGACTTGCACAGTCTTTAGGCAATTTGCCTGTAATGGCCAATGAAAAGAACCATGAGTTGTGTGAAGTTAACTCAATGGCTACAGATAGAATGAGCAAGAAATCAAACATAAAGCGCATAATCCCAATCAACAGTGAGCCACTTGGTCCTTCTATTCCTTCCTCAACCGAGTCATTTGTTCACAGCCTGAGTATCAACGTAGTAAGTCAATAGCAGCTGAGTATCACAAGCTACCGTTGCAAACAGGCTCCCTTTTGCTGTGCTTGACTTCCTGCATGACTTTAGCAGGCTATCAGTCCTATCAGCCATCAGCTTGCACTCAGAAAGCTTGCACCTGTTCTTTCAGACCTGCTTAATCTGATTTGCATTTTCCAAATGATTCCAGCTATTGACTCTTGCCATTTGCAGTCATTTAAAAACTACCTAAAATTTACACCAGGCACAATAGGTCTGTATAAGCCACCTTCCATCCAGTCCACATCACGTGCATTCTGTAAGTGCTACTGGCAGGAGTAGACAAAAGCATGCTTTGTTGTTATCAAGAAAGGCCATATGTCCATCAGTGTTAATGTAACCTTGGAAAATAAGGATTGTTAAAGTTGGACCAACTGTAAATATATAACAGGGATATAGTGTGACAGTGAACAAACAGTATGTTTATTCTGGTTCCCTGTGTCAGTGTATTGAGTGTCATTTGCCATACAGTCATTTTACTCTGTAACTACAGCCTGCATAATCAGAATTTCCTTGTAGATCATGATTTTAAATATAATTTGCATCATGTAGAAAGTGGGAATGTGTGATTTAGAATGGATTGCTATGTAGTTTCATATATTATTGCAAATGAAGAGAAATAGACATTGCAGTTAAAGAAAAAAAAGATGGATGCATGGACGTTGATTATAATGGAAGAGTATCTGTTCCATGAGACACTCTAAAATGCTTTATTGAATTGGCCTTTAGAATACTTTTTTTTTTTTTTTTTTTTTTTTTTTTTTTTTTTTTTTTTTTTTTTTTTTTTTTTTTTTTTGCTAAGATGTTTATATCTAATCATTTGCTTTTATTGAGGGTGATTTATGAGTCAGGCAGAGTCCAGTCCAAGCGTATAGCTGAGTCCAAGGATCGCTCTCTGGTAGTTCTGGAATTTGATCCATCTGGTTATTCACACAGAAGCTCACGGGCTCAGCACATTACTGTTCGATTTATAGAATAAGAGACTTTTCTTTGTTATAACGTTCTCTCAGTTTCAATGCTCTGCATAGCAAAATTGATTACTTTTAACTTTATAGTTAACAAAAATGTATGTCTCTGTTTTTTGCTTGAACAACCTACTTGTAACAGAAGAACTGTGTCCAGAGGAAGGAAAAAGCTGCACTCTTTGCAATCATTGCGCTTTACAAGACTATGGTATTTCATCCCTTTCAGTCTTTCTCCCACTTCTTGGCTTTCTGCAACTTCTTCAGCCTTTAATCTTTTGCTTATTTGGGCAAAACGCATGTCTTTCAAACTGTTCATCTGATATTTCTCTCTCTTCACAGTCCTGCAGTCCCAAAAGCTAGAGCACCTCTACTGCGTTAAATGGATGGTTTTGGAAAACACGAGTGCAAGTAACTTCAGAAAACATGGATATTTTTTTTTCTTTTATTCATTTTTTTTAATATATTATTCCTGTAAAGTATCAAAACAGTCTACTTTGATGAAAAAACAGATTGTATTGACAAGCTTGAATAATTTTATCTACAAAAGACATTTTATGTTTGTACAGAAATGTCAAACAATGAGGGATTTGTAATGCTAATGTTATATAAAGTAAGAGATTTTTTTTTTTTTTTCCTATTTTAACATTAGAATCATGAGTCAAAGTCCTGGTAGAATGTAGCCTTGTCATTAGTATCCTTTCTTACTAATGTTTCTGCAACTTGGTTACCTCTGTGCCCTGCTAAAATCTGAAGGCTATTGTGAGACTTTTTCATTTAACAATCTTTGTTCCACAGTTGAAGTAAGTGTGTGTGTGTGTGTGTGTGTGTGTGTGTGTGTGTGTGTGTGTGTGTGTGTGTGTGTGTGAATATTTGATACATCTGAAACACCTGTTGTACATTTATACCTGTAAATTCTGTAATAACTTTTGGTTTATTCATGTCCAATTATACTTCCTGTTTCCTGAGTACATTTATATCTCATGTACTATAAAGCTTGGTTTGTAAAGGATCAGAGTCATCTCATTGATTCGTTCATTCATTCATCTTCAGTAATCACTTTATCATGGTCTGGGAACACTGGGTGTGAGGTGGACATACAACCTGAATGAGTGCCAGTCTATCACAAGGCACCATGCATACAATTTATTCACACCTAGGGGTATTTTAGCAAAGCCACTCCACCTATGGGCATGTTTTTGGGTGGTGGGTGGAATTTGAGAACCTGGAAGAACTCCAAATGGACAAAGGTAGAACATACATAACTCCACACAAACAGTAACTCAAGCTAATGATCAAATCAGGGACCCTAGAGCTGTGAGGCAACAACTCTGAATCCTGTCATGCTTTTTCAATCATGCATACACTATTGAGGTTGCAATGCTGCTCAATTTTAATCTGATACATACAGAAATTACCTGGTCTCTCTATCATTAAATATTTCAGCAGTTTTCTTATGAACATGACCATAGTGATACAAAGAGTGATCTAAACGACATTATTCCATGAAATTGTTTCAAATTGCACAAGCATTCAAAAGTTTTCTTATGTACAGCACATCTTTGATCCACTTCAAAACCTGCATCATGTAGTGTGATGCACCGCTTGATGGAGATGATGTGATGGAAAGTCTCCTCCAGCACATCCCAATGACTTTCACTGAGGTTAAGGTCAGGACTCAGAGGTGCCAATTCATGTGTGAAAATGATTCTTTATGCTCTCTGAACCATTCTTTCACAATTTTAACCCTGATGAATCTTGGCAGTGTCGTCCTGGAATATGGCCATGATACGTCTTTCTACATGGTTATTAAAGAACTAAAAAGCTATACACTTCATCGTTTAAGATTAAAAGAACTGTTGCCAAACATATAACATGCTAGAAACATTATAATCACTCTAATAATCATCCATCCATTGTTGCCCTAGTGTGCCCTGTTAGATTTGTTGTTTAAACAATTAATAGCTCTGAAAGTCTGCTCTTGGTTTGAGCCCTGGATTTTGCCTGTGAAAACTGCATTTGTTGTTAAAATGGAAAACCAACATGAAGACCAGAGAGCTGTCTATGGGAGAAGTGCATGCCATTTTGAAGCAAAGAAAAGAGGGAAAAATCTATCAGAGTCTTTGTACAAGCACTGGGCATAGCCAATACAACAGTTTGGAATGTCCTGAAGAAGAAATAAACCACTGGTGTACTAACAACCAAACATCAACCAAGTCGGCCAATGAAAACAACAGTGGTTGATGACAGAAACATTGTGAGAGCTGTGAAGAAAAACTCAAAAACAGTCAGTGGCATCACTAACAACCTCCACATGACAGGGTGAAGGTATCACACTCCACCATTTGAAGAAGACTTCAAGAGCAGAAATATAGAGGCCATACCACAACATGCAAGATCCACTCATCAACAGTAAGAATCAGAAGGCTAGATTAGAATTCACAAAGAAATAGAGATGAGCCACAAAAATCCTGGAACCTCTACCAAGGTGATGGAAAGACCAAAGTGTGGAGAAAGAAAGGATCTGCTCATGATTCAAAATGTCACTTGTCAAGCATGCTGAAGGTAGTGTCATGGCTTGGGCTTGCATGGCTGCTTCTGGAATGGGATCACTAATCGTTATTGATGATGTAACTAATGATGGTAGCAGCAGAATGAATTCAGAAGTCTACAGAAACATTCTGCCAATTTACAGAGAGATACATTTAATCTAATTGAAAGGAACTTCATCGTCCAGCAAAACAATGACCCAAAACACACTGCAGACACAACGAAGGACTTCATCTGGGGAAAAAGTGGAAGGTTATAGACTGGCCAAGTCAATCACCAGACCTTAACCCAGTTGAAAAAAAAAAAAAAGCATCACAAAAGAAGAATGCAGAAATTTGGTGGTGTCAGTGGGTCGCTGATTTGATGCAGTTGATGCAAGTGATATGCAACCAAATATTAAGTGTGACATACTTTAATTTACTTTAAAACTATCTGTTCCAATACTTTAGCTTGCCTAAAGATTGGGTGGTCTGCCACCAAAAGTGCCACGGTCTTAAGTTTTTTAACACATCTAGATGTAAATATCAGGAATTGAAAGCTGAAATTCTGATCTATCATCTCATATTCATCTTTTAAACCTCAAACCCAAATGTCTTTAGTGTATAGCAAAAACAAAAGAATTGGCCTTGCTGTTCCAATACTTTCGGAGGGGGACTGTATATATCTGTACATGATTTGAACTGGTTTTATTCTTATTTAGTTACAGTAGTATATTAGATGTATATATGCATTAGAAGCAATTTTATAACCTTAATAAATAAACTAGACAAAGAATGTCATTTTTCCTAAATCAAAATTAACGCTGATCACACCTCCTTGTATTATATCACATGAATTAAGTCATGTTATTTCTATCAAGCACTTCCACTGCAAGGGCTTAGAAACAACAAATCTTAGAAAATGAATGCTGAGAAGTTTACCTGTCCCAATACGCCTAAATTCACCCTAATTCAGAGAGTAAACATACCAGGCAAAACAGGTTTTGATAAACAATTGAAGACTGAGTGTGAATGTCTTAACAAGATTAAAAAATAAATAAATAAATAAATAAATGTTTAACGGTGCATTACACAGTAGCCTGATCATATGAAACATTCAGAGCATGATAACCATACAGTTTTGGTGGCTTTTGTGCACACTGTAAGCCAGTCAAAATACATTGCTTAACAAAAGGGTTTATAAGTACAATTTATGTAGTTAATCTAGCCTCTGTTTTTCCATAATCGCTGATTTCTCTGTAATAAAATCACTATCATAAACAGTAACAGAAAGCCTTTCCTGATTAACACGGTGCTACCGCTGATGTGTTATAAACTGTCCAGGAGAAAAGGAGCTCTGACGGTACTGTAGCTCAGCTCGCAAAGTCCATCTGCGTTACATTTAACTTTTTGGCGGTTTTTTGATTACGTAACCTTCCCGCCTCCGAGCATCGCCTCGCTTTCCCTTTAAATCACCTCAGAAAGCAGAAGTGTAAACAGCGCGCGCGGGAGCCGTTAAACTGCAGCGCGTTTCCGATTCAAGTCGCGCCGTGATTGGCTCACGCTCTTGTCCGTCATAAGAAGCGGGCTCTGAAGTGTTTGAAATTGATTGGCTGAAAGCCTCTCGCCAAATCCTCGCAAAGAGAAAGACCGGAGTTGTGTCATTGGCTGCTGCGCATGTGGTTGACGGTTTTCCGCCGGTCTCATTGGTGCTTTCTCTTGTTTTCAGGGAGCGGTGTTTTATAATCTCGCCCCTGATTGGCTGGGTCCGCTCAGGCGCGATTTCTGACGCGGGAAAAGTGTAATAGGGTCGGCTAACTGGAACAAGTAGCACCGTGAGTTTCGCGGAAAGTACCTAGTTTTACCGAAGCAGGCGTAGAGAAATTATTAATCTGCTACGCGTCTTTTTTGGAAATGAATATTTTGTTGCAGAAACGACCCGTATAGTTTACTCGATACTTCAGATAAATTGACTCGACTGCATATAGGACTGTGGGGTTTCTCTGGCACTGGATACTTTTATACTTTTATATGACACTTACTTTGATATCCGCAAGGATTTCATACAATATTTTATAAAGGGCGTTTTGAAATTTTGAGATATTTTCTCCACGATGACAGACGCCAAGCACCCTCAAGTGATTTTTTGCAACGATTCTCCTAAAAGAGTGCTGGTTTCTGTGATCAAGACAACTCCAATCAAGCCGAAAGCTATGGACTCAGCTATGCCTACTAGTCCCGGTTTTAGTGATTTTATGGTTTATCCGTGGCGATGGGGAGAAAATGCACACAATGTAACGCTGAGTCCCGGATCAGGCAACGGAGCCGCTTCTCCGCCGAGAAACAGCGCTGCCTCCGAGCCCGACATCGCGTCCTGCACAGACCACCTGAAGGTAACATCACTGGTTTCTGTCAGTAATAACAATAACAATAATAAAAGTAAGAATTCCGTTTTAGTTTTAGTGACTTCTTCCACGTGGATCCTAAACACGGAGCAGAAGCTCCCGCATTATGGGGCTCGGGCTGTAGAGTTAGTTACAGTGTAAAGACAAAGGAATAACCGAGTTGTGTGGAAACACTGTATCTGTGGCTGCAAGTGGCTCACTGGAGCAACTGTAGGAAGTATAGAGTTACATTTGGTTCGGCAACGTGAAGAATGGTATATTGAGATGAAAAGAAAAAAAAAAAAGCAGAAGAGATGTAAAACGCCCGCGTTTAGTGGGGAACGTGATGGATTTTAAACTCCGCTTCCGGCTGAGGCAGCTGGCCTCCGCGGTGACGTCACTTCTGCGCGCCAAAAATCCCCGGTCATTACAGACATGCTAGTGCACAGCAACAGATTCTGTTAAACATGATCCAAATGTTATTTTCTCTTGTTTCATGACAAAATATATGTTATGTTTGTCTGAGTAAGTCCACTGTTGTGTGGCTAATGTGCAACAGGTGGACATTTCATGTTCCATACATCACATACTACATATGCTTTAGTTCTTGTTTATTTATAAATTAGTCCTATTCCATTTTGACTGCTATTTATGGGTGTGTCATTTGTAATTACAAATATTTTTGCAATTACGCATTATTTAGTTTAGGTTATTGGTTAGAATTACTATATAATAGAATAACCTGTATCTTTTCTGGTCACTAGACACTTATGTCTCATCTTGTTTTAGGATGGGATCCGTCGTGGTCGCCCACGTGCCGAGACCGTGCGTGAGCTCATCAGTGAGGGCGAGAACTCCACTAGCCGTATCCGCTGCAACGTATGCAACCGTGTTTTCCCCCGAGAGAAATCACTGCAGGCACACAAACGCACACACACAGGTAAGTTGCACTCTACTGAGCCGCATTAACATCTGCAAACAGAGCAGAAAATGAAGCTTCCATTCTCATCCTTGTCTCAGGTGAGAGGCCGTACCTGTGTGATTATCCAGACTGTGGGAAGGCCTTCGTCCAGAGCGGCCAGCTGAAAACCCACCAGCGACTCCACACCGGGGAAAAGCCTTTTGTTTGCTCAGAGAAAGGTGAAGAGAAACAAGAAAATAAAATATGATTGAGAAGAATTTAACTTAGAGCAACAAATGTGGAGACTTGTGTTTAAAGACTAGTAATCATTACTTAGTTATTACTGATGAGTTACTTATAGTTCTTACTACAGGGTATAGGTAATAGCCATTGCTGTATTTCTGGCATTGAAATGTAGGGCTTGTTTCCATTTGTTTAGAATGCATGTAGACATTGGGACTATTTAGAAATATGTTTTTCTTTCTGCTTTCCTTAGGCTGTGGTAGCCGTTTCACACATGCTAACCGACACTGCCCTAAGCACCCATATGCCAGGCTGAAGAGAGAGGAGCCCAGTGGTGAGCCTGGAAAATCACAAGGGGCTGATAACAAGGCTGTGGCTGAGTGGTTAACAAAGTAAGATTTAAAAAAAAATTGTGTCAGGTTTGATTGTATGCCATAAAATTACCATGCAAGAATGCAATAGCATCTAACAGAAAAGAACTAATAACTACAGAAGGTTCCTGCATTATTGGGTATACTTACCTTGAAGCTATGTTCTCTGATCACTTTGTAGGTTTACATTTACTGACTGAAGCTCATTTGTTGTAAATCACAGTTTACTATCAGTGGAAAAGGACTGCCATAGATAGCATCTCTACTGTGCCCGATTCATACAAGTGCCCCAAGTCAGTGCCACTTCTGTGGTGAAAATATTCCAGCTGTCAAATAATACATGGTCCTATGCATAGCAAAATTGAACTGCAGTCAGTTATTGTAGATTTATGGTAGGTGTACCTAAAAAAACTTGGTGCTGCAAGTTAAAGTAGGAAACACAAAATGATGAATACAGAAGTAAATTTAACAAATAAATTTAAATAAAATCGAAAATAAAATGAAATAGCATTTGAAAAATAAAACATTGCGTGGAAGACAAAATACCGTATTGAGTGGAAGTTTTATTCACAGGTACTGGCAGATGCGTGAGCAGCGAACCCCGGTGCCAAGTAAAGGAAAAACCCTGAATAAGGTGACAGTGGAGGATCAGGAGCAGCAGGACCCCATGGACTTCCTGCCCTCTGATGAAGGTGAAGAGGAAGAGCAGGATGAGGGGAAGAACAGTGCAGGGGGAGTAGCCGCTCGGCGACGCCTCCAGGAGCAGAGAGAGCGGCTCCATGGAGCACTGGCTCTTATTGAGCTAGCCAACAACCTGTCTCCATAAACTAAACCCTGGGGTTGCATATTGCTGGGTAAATTCTAGCTTACGTCCAAACATGACGAGCGAAATGTCATGTGAAATTTTTTAAATCTAAATTTAGGTTTTTGGTCAATTATTGACATGGCAAAGCAAGTTTGCCACATTTGCAACCCTAGGATTTACGGCCTGTGGCGGCCGACATAAGCTAAAAAGCACCTTATTTTTGCTTCCAGTTTTAACCTTAGGCTGCTACTATGGTAGATTTGTTTATATGAAGAATGTTTTTACTTTTTTCAGCTTATCAAAGAGAGAGAGATGTTCATTTTTGTGTTTTGTTTGGATTTTGTCATGCACTTTTTGAGGTAACGAGTTTTTCTCTTTCAGTTGCGTGTGGAATTGAGCATGTTTATATCATGTACATAGATGGACTTAGGTGTGTGTGTGTGGTTGTGATTTGGAGTGCATTAAGATGCTGCACTTGTCATTTGGTGTGGGAATAAGCAGATCAGTCAAAAGAAACCAGCATGGGCTTTGTGTGGGAGGAGAGGCTGCACTCTCTGATAAGCTGCACCTGAGTTAACACAGTAGAGCAATTTCTTACACATATTCAGTCCACTGTTTTGTCATATGTATGTTATACTACGCCTGAGGTTTAGACAGCACAGTAACATTAACTAACACAAGCTTGGTGAAACTATAGAAAGCTCCATATACTTTCCAACATGGAAGAATATATTAGCTTATAGCAGCCAGTGTTTTATGGTCACATGTCATATTAAAGGCAATTCACATTATTTAGTGTTACTTCTACATAAAGCAGTTTGGCAGTGGGATCATCGTTCATGGTTATGTCAGCTTTCAAAGTGTGACTGGAGAAAGATTTTCCACTTTAAATCAACAGACAGCACTTGTTTTGGCAACGAGAAGAGTTTTGATTTTTTTTTTTTTTTTTTTTCTGTACTGATGATGGCATATTTACAGTAACACTACATTAGGTTGGTTTTTTTCCTCTCCAAAACCTTTGCCATCATTTAACTTTCTTTTCATTGTATCTCTCTGAAAATGTAAACACCTCCAAACGCTGATAAAATTGGATGGTCAGTACAGTGAAGTTTGGTTGAATTACATGAACTCCAAAGCCTAATCTGGTGAAAATATACAAAACTGGAAAATATCTTTACTCTTGAACATCTAAAACGAAAACAGATTATATAATGTACACCTAATTTTTGTATTGTGTTCTTATATGTGTATATAAATGAATAATATATTCCACCAAGTCATTTGGAAACATGCACGAGTTCTAAGTTAAATTCTCAGAAGCATCTTTTGTAATTTTTTTTTTTTTTGTGTGCGTGACAACAGAATGTAAATCAAGTTGTTCAGTCTGTAACATGGAAAAGTTTGATGTTTGAAAAAGGACATTGTAAATGTACAAAGCAGGCAGTTTCTTGGATTATCCTGGTTAGTACTGCTGGTTTTCAATAAACACCATAAATGACTGACAGTAACCTGTCTGTTGCTTCTTACATTCTGCACATGGCAATATTGAAAAACATGTTCTCTAGCATTTTCTTTCTTAGGGAGTTGGTAGCATTTTTCTCAAGTAATAGAAACTTCACCACCCTGGAACATTTTTCCATTTTATAGTGTTACAACATGGAACTAAAATGGAGTTCTCTAGGATTATGTCATGAATCTACACAAATTATTCCATAATACTGAAGTGGGGAAGAACATACATAGTTGTGAAACCTCTAAATACAGAGAGGAGGTGCAGCGGCTAACGGACTGGTGCAGAGCCAACAACCTGTCTCTGAACGTGGACAAAACTAAAGAGATGGTTGTTGACTTCAGAAGAGCACAGAGTGACCACTCTCCGCTGAACATCGGCGGCTCCTCCGTGGAGATCGTCAAGAGCACCAAGTTTCTTGGTGTTCACCTGACGGAGAACCTCACCTGGTCGCTCAACACCAGCTCCATAACAAAGAAAGCCCAGCAGCGCCTGTACTTTCTGAGAAGACTGAGGAAAGCACATCTCCCTTCCCCCATCCTCACCATGTTCTACAGAGGGACTATCGAGAGCATCCTGTGCAGCTGCATCACTGCCTGGTTTGGGAATTCTGGTCTCGGATCGCAAGACCCTGCAGCAGATAGTGAGGACAGCTGAGAAGATCATCGGGGTCTCTCTTCCCTCCATCACGGACATTTACACCTCACGCTGCATCCGCAGAGCCACCAGCATTGTGGACGACCCCACACACCCCTCTCACACACTCTT